>CM051517.1:50304566-51504566 GCA_028015205.1 Mytilisepta virgata | reverse complement strand
TTTTATGCCTCGCCACGAATGTGGCTGGGGCATATAGATTTACCCTTGTCCGTCCGTGCGTACGTCCCGATTCGGTTAAGTTTGGCGTTTAGCTCCATTTCTCAGAAACCTATAGCAATACATCAATGATATTTCACCACTACAGTCCATTTGTATAGTACAACGCAGTTCAGCAACACTTGGGTCGCTATGACCTACATTTAATGCTTCAGTAACTTTGGTTAAGTTTTGCTTTTAGTTTCATTTCTCAGAAACCTATAGTAAATCAATGATATTTCACCACTACATTCCTCTTGTATAGTACAACGCAGTCCAGCAACACTTGGTTCGCTATGACCTACATTTCATGCTTCAGTGACTTTTGTTAAGTTTTGCGTTAAGGTTCATTTCTCAGAAATCTATAGTAATAAATCAATGATATTTCACCACTACAGTCCTCTTGTATAGTACAACGCAGTTCAGTAGCACCTATATTGTTTTTAGGGCGGGGCATCCGTGTCTTATAGACACATTTTCTAGTTTTATTATATTTTGACATCAATACTGTGCCACCATTTGAATAATACACATTTTTGTATACCTTGTGGTGCTTCGACTTTTCTCTGCGGTGGGGGGGCGTATATGGCTACGTGTGGCAATCTTGTTTTATTTTATTTATAATTTATTTTGTTGTTTCTACTACTCAATACATGTGCTATTTTTGTTTTCTTGAATGTTTCAGATTTGAGAGTCACGGGTGAAATTTTAAAAAAGTAAAGTTGACATGTGAAGGACCACAAAATTTGTACGATATGTTTTACAATGATACTTGTAAAATGGATGCAAAAAGGTTATCAAGCGTGTTCTACGTATAAAGTATATTACTTCTTTATCACACTGTTAGTAATTACATTTTTGCTGTTTTACTATGATATTTCCTATACTCTAATACCAAATCTTGTGACAGGAGATTTTTCAGCAAACGATGAACAATATCTCGATATTTTTGATGATATTATATCAAATAATAAAACAAAAAAGAAAATTCTAGTATGGACAAAGTTCTTTCGAAGTTACCATTGGGAAAATAAAATCAGGGAAAAATTACAAACTTGTGATAGTTCTTGTGAGGTAACGTCTGACAGAAGGCAGATAAACGAAGCAGATGCTTTATTATTTCATCACGGGGATTTCAAAATGGACGATCTTCCTTCTTCGAGGTTATTGCATCAACCATGGATTATGTTCACATTAGAACCCACAACATTAATATCTGGGAATTTAAATCGTTGGGGTAAAATCTTTAACTGGACTATGTCGTACAGAACATATTCCACAATATTTAACCCATACGGTTACTATATAAACAGGACAAACTGGATTTCTAAACTAGATATCGGATACAAAGATCGGTCAAAAGACATGTTTGCCGTAATCAGTCGATGTCACGATGATGCAAGGCGATACAAAGTAATCCACGAACTTTCTAAACATTTTCAGGTTGATGTATACGGTGCCTGTAGTCCGAATAATTTAACTTGTAAAATAAGAGGATTTTATTGTATTCCATCTGCAGAAAGCAGAAAATACAAATTCAGACTTGCATTCGAAAATGGAAACTGTCGAGATTATATTACGGAAAAATATTGGAATACTCTTTTACAAAATGTAGTGCCTGTTGTAAACTGGAAGGAATATCAACGAAATGACAATCGTCGCATTCCTTCTCAAAATTCAGGGAATTTTGAATTTGGACGACTGAATGTACTTCCAAACTCTTATATCAATTTGTATGATTTTAACAATATGACCTTAGCAATAAAGTTTATAAAGGATGTGAGTAAGAACGAAACCTTGTATAGAACATATTATGATTGGAAAGTGAAACATTCGGCAGTGGTATCTATTTACAGTGGGTTTTGTAGATTATGTGACAAACTTCATCAACCTTTCCGTGCTCAGGTTTATAAAAATTTGGAGAAATGGTTCAAAGACGATACATGTGGAAAATATAATGTAAGTAAAGAAAAGTTTAAAAAAAGATAGTGTAGGTCTATGAAGTATTGCTCTTGCATGTGAGCCAGTAATTATGGTAATGCACATGATGAAATTATAGGCATCGACTTAAGTAAAGAATACACGTATATCCACATGCTTATGGATATGGCTAACATTGATAATGCATTGTAGAGATTTTTAGTTTAAACAGATATATCATAATCGGGAACTTTTTCTTTGTGACCATAAGTCTATCTTTTTCGCTCAACCTTTTTGATAGCAAATAATTGACTAATTACGATTGATTTGTGGTTTTATTATATTCTGTAATATTGACATCTTTGTACAAAACCATTCTATCGGAAAAAAATTCTTTCATTATTTTATTCTTTTTTTAATTTCAGATGTTATCCGGAGCTTGGAGACATATAGATAGATTTATTTTTGACAAAATCCATGGATATAAAAGACAAAAGTAAATTAAACTGAATTTCCTCATAGTGAAATAGCAGAAATTTAGCAACACAAATACAAAAGGATATTAGGTTTGACAGCAAAAGATGTTTATTACTGACTAACGCATGTAAGATCCCATGTAATAATCCGAGTCCCCAAAGGTTATTGGTATTGTGCAATACTGGTATAACATTTTTGGCCGGGTTACACGTAGTGAAATCCGGGTTATAGTACGGTGAATGTCGGGCGGGCGGGCTTTGAAAGTATGGTACCTATTTTGTGTAATCAACTCCAACAGTTTTCAATACAGAGTCTTCAAACTTGGTAGAATGTTTGTATATATATTGGACATGTGCACCTCCTATTATGGATACTTTTGCAGAATTCCCAGTGGCTGTAACATTACATATTCTTATAGTCTTCATTCACCAATTACAATAACAATTACAAATTTCCACCCCTTAGTCATTATTAAGTAATGTAACCCGGCCATTCGATTCTTTGACCCATTTTTTAACTGTATGTATGGTGTATTGCTTTTGGAACTTTATTCAGTAGAGTATTTGGTTCTATTAATGATTTATAGCATTTGGTTCCATTAATGATCATCAATATTATTTATTTTTACGTTAAAATTTATAATAAACAGTGAATATCAAAAATGAACTTCGAGTTTAAACCAAGAGGCCTCAGGGAGTCCGTAAAAGTTACAATTGACGATCACATAGGCAACTGCAGTGTACTTGATAACTTCCTTCTTTTTTTTGATGTACCTGTTCTTAGTAGGTATTGGTTTTAGCTGATACACAATATGTGTATAAGAACTAAGGGCAAAACGTAAAACAAGTGTCTAAAGTAGGTCAGAGTGCCGGATATAATCACTTTGCCCAAATTTCTTGACAGTTCCAATTCCCATTCTATCCTTTCCTCCACTAAATACAAAGAAATATCTTTGCACATGTTTAGATGATATGAACACAAAATGTAACGGACTATGTGTGTTTTAAAATTTTCGAGTTTTTGTACCCATAGGATTTCACCCCGTTATGAAATATTCATTGAAAAATGTTTTACATACAAATGTTTAAATTTCAGATCCGATAAAGGGGCCTCGGTGGCCGAGTGGTCTAGGTAGTTCGTCATGACTACTAAAGATCACTAGCCTGTCAACGCTGAGGTTGTGAGTTAGAATCTCACCGGTGGCGGGATGTGTTCGACTCCAATCTTAATTGACAAGGATTGCCAATTTTCCTACCGAAGGTCGGTGGTTTTCTCCGGGTACTCCGGCTTCCTCCACCAATAAAAACTGGCCGCTGCAAAATAGCCAGTTGTAATTAAAACGGTGTAAAACCCCAACTAAACAAACAGATCCGATAAAGATTAAGAATTCAGTTCAAAGTAGCTATAGGGAATATCTCTTCTAGATTTTCGCTGTTTAAACCAGTTTTATTTTATTGCTCACAGTATTTTATGGTCTCCATCCCAAGTGTTTTTCACGAGCGATGAAGGTAAATCATTGTTGGTTAGAAATTTTTGATTGCGAACTTTTAAATCCCACCATCAGAAATAATTGTTCATGCCAGTTATGTTGGTTGTTCTACTAAAACGAAATAGGATGATCCTCATATATATATTGCTTCAGGCCGAGTTTCATTTCATTGGCATCGGTTGCACTCCACAAATTAATAGTACCATTTTCTATGTGAAATGAGCTAACAAATATCATGGTCTTGTGCCGTCTTCAGAGTAAATAATACCCATATACATATATATATATATTCTGAAAGGCCATTATGTTAGAATTGTTTCAATAATGATAAAATAAATAAAAAATTTCCATGGAAACCTAGTTGGCATAGCAACATTTCAAAAATTTTCATAAAAAAGCTTTAAAAATGTTAAATTTTACTCCACTTCGGCTTAAAATTGAGGTCTGATGCAGCGTTTCAATCCAATTTAGACTTAATTTTTCAGATTCTGCATAAAATTCCATTACACATGTGGGAAAAAAAAGGTTTACTTTTCCGGCTCTTTTTTCGCAATTTAACTTACCAGTGCAGGTGCCGATTATCACTGTCAAAGTTTTACACACCACATGTCAATTCACAAGTCCCAGTTTATGACCTCCCATTGCTTGTCAGAAGCAAAATCAGTTAATGTTTTCGTATTTTTTTAAACTAAAATCTATCCTCTTTCAGTCAATATTACAATTTTGAGGTTAAGACATTTATTATTTATCTATCATGTAGTCAAACTTTACCAACTCTAATAATTAATAAAATTCTGGGGGGTGCATTTCTCTGAAACTAAGATAATTAGTGGAGTGTAACCATCGGTATCAGCAGAGACTACAGAAGAAACACAAAATCAGATCATAAGATAAATTTGTGAAAACAATCCTGCATAGATCCATGGAATAAAACAGACACATAGAGACATGGAACTACACTATACTATACAGATAATAACCAAAAGAAAATAAAATACATAGCAAGTCAAATAATATCAGAACAAGACAGCACAAAAACTAAAGCACTGGCATCATGAACTCCAACAAACAACCTGGATTGACATCAGGTGCTCCAAAAGGTTAAAGAATCCTTATCCAATGACTAAATCTCCAACAGTAACTTGAGCAAAATAGGTGAATCTGTACACATCTGACGGTCTTGATTCTTCAAATAAAATTTGAATACATAGGTAATGAAAAATTTGGTTTGATAAAAAGATGGCTTAACATGTAAATTTAGTCTCTTGGTCAGAAGCCTTTATCTCTAACCTGAAAATTGTATGCAAATCTGCCTCAATCATAATGTGAAACTATATCATTCATGACTTACAGAAAGAACTTTGCAAGCTAATTAGGTTTAACTTTATCCCTGTTTTGGTTTTAAATTTAATAATGCAGTGAATATGGTCTGGTGTTTGAAAAGCAAGACAAAATTTTGAAAATTGATCACCCATGGCAATTACATCTATAAAGGCCCTCACTGGCAGAGGAGATTTTCAGTTTTTTACAAGTGACCAAATGGACTGTTTTAGGTTCATTTGGATTTTGAACAGCTCATTGTGTTTTAATGATTTTTCAACCTTTCCAAAGTTTTAGTGTACCTGATGATGGTAGATCCAGAAATATACAGCCTTTGGCTGTTTTCTGCTCTTTGGTCGGGTCATTGTTTCTTGGACACATTCCCAGTTTCCATTCTCTGATTTATTGTATGCAGACTTTTAGTATCCAAGTTCATTTTTCCCAGTGTATTTAAATCAATATAGGTTGCTACATCCATAACATATTATGCACATTCTGATGCAACAAATGTGCTTTTTAACATATTATACATATTCACTGAGGGTTAAATTTGGAAAAAAATTCTGAAAACAATACCCTAAACATTGATACCCTTGAAGATATATCATACAATCAACCATGTGCCCTGATTATATGTTCAGAAAATTCAATCTACCATATTAAAACAAGAGGCTGTCGAATGACAGCAAACCAGATTTTCCTGCATGGAAATGATGTTTGCAAATCTGGATTCCCAATTAAAACAGGATGAAGTAAAGAAATATAAATGAATTTTTGTAGGGTTTTGTAGGGTTCAGAAATGGAAAGGCAAAAATCAATCTTGACCTCCTATTTATAGTAAGTGACAAATATTGGAATTTTTGAGATGGAACTGCTGAATATCTCATTTTCTGCTGTATGAAGGGCCACGAATATGCCACAAGAAAAGTAATAACTTGACAACAACAAATGACCTTTGCATAGAAACGACGACTTGAACTGCCTTTTTTCAATTTTTTAGAACCATAACTCCTGAACGGTGAAAGTGAAAATCATCAATATCAGAACGGTGAAAGTGAAAATCGTCAATATCGAACTTGACCTCCATTTTGTCATCAGTAACAACATATTAAAATTTGAAAAGCTTTGGTTGAACAGTTCATAAGTTATCACACGGACACCACTGGGAAAGCCATTTTTCAATCTTTCAAGAACCATAACTCCTGAACAGTGAAAGTGAAAATCGTCAATATCGAACTTGACCTCCATTTTGTCATCAGTAACAACATATTAAAATTTGAAAAGCTTTGGTTGAACAGTTCATAAGTTATCACACGGACACCACTGGGAAAGCCATTTTTCAATCTTTCAAGAACCATAACTCCTGAACGGTGAAAGTGAAAATTGTCAATATCGAACTTGACCTCCATTTTATCATCAGTAACAACATATTAAAATTTGAAAAGCTTTGGTTGAACAGTTCATAAGTTATCACACGGACACCACTGGGAAAGCCATTTTTCAATCTTTCAAGAACCATAACTCCTGAACAGTGAAAGTGAAAATCGTCAATATCGAACTTGACCTCCATTTTGTCATCAGTAACAACATATTAAAATTTGAAAAGCTTTGGTTGAACAGTTCATAAGTTATCACACGGACACCACTGGAAAAGCCATTTTTCAATCTTTCAAGAACCATAACTCTTTTTCAAGAACCATAACTCTTGAACGGTGAAAGTGAAAATCGTCAATATCGAACTTGACCTCCATTTTGTCATCAGTAACAACATATTAAAATTTGAAAAGCTTTGGTTGAACAGTTCATAAGTTATTGCACGGACACTGTTTGGCAGCCGCCCGCCGTACATCACCAAATTAATAACCGATATTTTCCTATGAAAATCCGGTTAAATATATAGTTTTTGGTTGCATGTTGTCTTGAAACTATGCCATATAAGATTTTTATAAACCTTTGTCCAAACTTAAATATTTAAAATTCAGAAATTATTGTATGCACTTATTATTGTGAATACTGAGCAAGTTGTGATGAATTCAAAATAATTTGTTGAATTATCTCCCATTACATGAAAAGAAGAGAGATAATTCATATTTTGCATATGAATGAGTTTTCTCTAGTTATTCATATGATGTTGTGAACAGATGGTCAATGTTCAGCAAGCTGACAGCTAACCAGTTTGTTGTATCATATACAAAAATGTAACCCTATAAAACAATATATCAAATTTCAGATATAAGAGTTTTGGGAACCCCTCCCTAGAATTTTATATGATACTGTTGTTTGAATTCTAGGTATTCGCATATAAATATTTATCTGCTGTTTTAATTAAACTAGACAGCTATCCCATAAATGTTTCTCAATAATGTGATCAATATATACCATATATGCGGTTATTTTCTCAAGATCAAATTTTGCAAAAATGTTTTAAAATAGGACATATTTGTTTAAGTCATAAGGAATTTTCACAAATTGCTTACTTATGTATGTAACACTCAATGAACATAATATCAATAATTTGAGGAGTATATTTTTAGCTAATATCCTTTAATAAGCAAAAATCAGATAAATGCTAATAAAATGCTCCGCTGGGCGCAGCTAGATACGACCGCAGATGTCGAACCCTGAATAGTTGGGGCAATTATGAACACAACATTCAAGCTTGATACAATACTGAATTTGGATTGTGAATAAATATTTGACACAGCATAGGTTTCTGACACAGAATGAATGTTGTCTAAGAACTTAAAAATTTTTAATTTACCTATTCAAACCATATCAGTATTATTTGTTTTTATATATAAATCAGAAATAACCAAATTAAAATTGGGCACACATATCAATTTCTTGCTATTGCACAATACTGTGCAACTGAAGATTTCTTGCTATTGCGCAATACTGTACAATTGAAAATTTCTTGAAATATTTGACACATAATAGGTTTCTGACACAGAATAACTGAAATCAAAGAACTTAGAATTGGTGATATGATTTATATTCAATTTTTTGCTTCTTGTGCAATACAATATGCTTTGGAGAATTGACCCCCCCCCCCCCCAAAAAAAAAATAAAATAATAATTTACCCCTTTTTTTAGCTTTTGTGCAATACACTATGAAGTTGCACATTGACCCCCCCTCCCCAAAAAAAAAAAAAAAACAAAAAACAATAAAATTTATTGTAACCCCCCCCCCCTTTTATTGCTAAAAAAAAATTTGAAATTTTCTTTTTAATTTATGAAATATGAAATAAGAAAAAATTACCCCCTCCCCAATTTCTCATTTACCCCCCCCCCCCCCCCCAAATTTTGTTTTCAACCCCCCCCCCCATTTCTTTATACTTTGCAACCATAACAGCCCATTTAAATACACCATAACATATTAAAATAGAAAATGACATCATAGTCATGGATGGCAAATTTTAAATATACATAATTTAAAAGCAGTTTAGATGAGATAAACAAAAAAGCTTCATCAGCACATTTTATATTGGCAAATTTCCAATGGAATTTGTTAATAATAAAGTTTTGATAACAGGGCACACATATCAATTTCTTGCTATTGCGCAATACTGTGTAATTGAAAATTTATTCAAATATTTGACACATAATAGGTTTCTGACACAGAATAACTGAAATCAATGAACTTAGAATTGGTCATATGATTTGAATTTATATTCAATTTTTTGCTTCTTGTGCAATACAATATGCTGTGGAGAATTGCCCCCCCCCCCAAAAAAAAAATAATTTACCCCTTTTTTAGCTTTAATTTTGGACCCCGATTTGGACCAACTTGAAAACTGGGCCCATAATAAAAAAACTAAGTACATGTTTAGATTCAGCATATCAAAGAACCCCAAGAATTCAATTTTTGTTAAAATCAAACAAAGTTTAATTTTGGACCCTTTGGACCTTAATGTAGACCAATTTGAAAACGGGACCAAAAATTAAGAATCTAAATGCATGTTTAGATTCGGCATATCAAAGAACCCCAATAGTTCAATTTTCGATGAAATCAAACAAAGTTTAATTTTGGACCCCGATTTGGACCAACTTGAAAACTGGGCCCATAATAAAAAAACTAAGTACATGTTTAGATTCAGCATATAAAAGAACCCAAAGAATTCAATTTTTGTTAAAATCAAACTAAGTTTAATTTTGGACCCTTTGGACCTTTATGTAGACCAATTTGAAAACGGGACCAATAATTAAGAATCTAAATGCACGGTTAGATTCGGCATATCAAAGAACCCCAATAGTTCAATTTTCGATGAAATCAAACAAAGTTTAATTTTGGACCCCGATTTGGACCAACTTGGAAACTGGGCCCATAATAAAAAAACTAAGTACATGTTTAGATTCAGCATATCAAAGAACCCCAAGAATTCAATTTTTGTTAAAATCAAACTTAAGTTTAATTTTGGATCCTTTGGACCTTAATGTAGACCAATTTGAAAACGGGACCAAAAATTAAGAATCTAAATGCACGGTTAGATTCGGCATATCAAAGAACCCCAATAGTTAAATTTTCAATGAAATCAAACAAAGTTTAATTTTGGACCCTTTTGGCCCCTAATTCCTAAACTGTTGGAACCAAAACTCCAAAAATCAATCCCAACCTTCCTTTTGTGGTCATAAACCTTGTGTTTAAATTTCATAGATTTCTATTTACTTATACTAAAGTTATTGTGCAAAAACCAAGAAAAATGCTTATTTTGGCCCTTTTTTAGCCCCTAATTCCTAAACTGTTGGGACCAAAACTCCCAAAAACAATCCCAACCTTCCTTTTGTGGTCATAAACATTGTTAAAATTTCATAGATTTCTATTTACTTATACTAGAGTTATTGTGCGAAAACCAAGAAAAATGCTTATTGGGCCCTTTTTTGGCCCCTGATTCTTAAACTGTTGGGACCAAAACTCCCAAAATCAACCCCAACCTTCCTTTTGTGGTCATAAACCTTGTGTTTAAATTTCATAGATTTCTATTAACTTATACTAAAGTTATAGTGCGAAAACCAAATGTCTTCGGACGACGACGCTGACGATGGACGACGACGACGCCAACGTCATACCAATATACGACCGCAAAAATTTTGCGGTCGTATAAAAATGCAAATTTTTTCCAATAATTTTGGAATTTACAGAATATCATCTCAATATCCTGAATGCAAATTTCACCTAGTGCCGACATTATCTATCTTAATATATTCATTAAAAACAAATTCTTTACTTTCGCTTTTATTGGATGTATGCTGAAAGCAGTGAAATGATTCGTCATTCAAGTCAAGTATTATCACAGGCATATTAATGTCATTTAAATTCATGTTTCTTCATCCATATCAACATCTTCTTCCTTGATAACTTGTACCATTTTCCTTTCAAGTTGTCTCCCTTTAGCTGTAATACAGAATTCAAATTAAATAAGGGATCAATGTGATTTAACTTACATTTGTTAGGTTTATTTCTTTTTCTTCTAAAACAAGTGTTCTTCAGATGACAATAAGATACTGGTATAAAAATACATGTGTGTAGTAATTTTCATTTTGTATTTCTTTGTAACTTTAAATATAGCAAAATAAAATACCATGCTTTCACAACTCCCTGAATTTAACAACAAAATAGTTAATATGAACTCAACTTGCTGATAATGTTGGTTTTCCAGTTCAATTTCCTACTGACTGGATGCACATATGAAATAATATCTGTGACTTCTTTATGTAGCTCCAGGACTAGGTAAAAGTCAGACAATAAGTCCCAGGTTTACTTAATATGAAATTTAATCTCATCCCAAAACCAAGTTATTAACTACACTATCTTTTACCTGCAGGAGCTCTAATAAGGTGAATATTTTTCTCAACTTCCTTCAGATCAGATTCTTTTCTTAATTCTTTGCCCTTCTTTAATCTAGATTGGTTTAAAAAACATATAAAATAAATATTTTATACAGAATAAAATACAAAAAAAAATATTATTGAGCTATTTTATTTTGCAAAATTTGCTTATAATATTCACACTGTCTATTTCAACAGCTTGGTCAACTATTTCTCTATTTTTTCAAAATTTATAATAATTAGCACCAAAGACGTTTTTATGTTCTAGAATATTGCCAGTTTACCCAGTAATTCAAGCAGACTGCAGTCTTGTTTAAAAGATTTCCTCATAAACATTATATATATATTAGATTAGGTTATTTCCCTGAATCTGAATGCACCATAAATTATCGACGTTTAAAGGGGCAACGACTGAGACATCAAGAATGTGCCCTTTTTTCGGTGATGACAGACATATATTGTAAAATTTGTAAAAGATATACAGATTCTTAAACCAACAATTCTATTAAATTGTATTAAATTTGCTAGTAGATTTTATCATTATATGCTGTATAAAGGATTTTGTTGTCCATCAATTTTCCAGGAGTTCTGCCCAGTTGAACTTAGAAATTGTGAGACAATTCACAATGCATTTTGTCATCGCGACTTCTCCAACATGCTTCATCAGAAGCTCATGAAACTCTGTATACTGCAAGATCCTAATATGTTGATGTGCGCATGTGAAGGATATCCTGGTCCATTAAATTTTCCTAGAGTTATACCCAGTTGCAGCGGGGGTATAGTTAGTGAGGTCCCCCACAGTTCTAGTTTTATATCTAAAATATCTGAAATCTTGTTAAACACTGATAAATAAAATACAACATATAATTTAATTTCAGAAGTTAATTCTATATTAAGTCATAATTTGTAATTTGTTACATTTATACTTTAAAAAAAGAAGAATATTAGTGATTTATGTAAACTTTGGCAACAAGATAAAAAAAAAACATTTTCTTTTTTCAATAAAAATTCTACAGTCAGCAGGATAATGTTGGAGTAAATCTGGTAATGGGTAACCTGGAGTCTATACAAACCTGTTTAAAATATATTGATTCTGTCTCTTAATTCTGATCTCTTCTATTCTCTTCATGGCTTTTACTGTGAAAGATAAAAAAATTATGTAATTAAATGCATTTTTAATCAATGATTTATCAAACAACTTGTGTGGGACATAATCTTTTGACATTTTTAAAAATGATTTTCTGTTAAAAATGATTAAAAGAGAAGGATTTGAAATAAATTGGGTATTTCATTCTTAAAAATTTTATAAGAAATACCAGTCCATAAAAATTTATCTTATATGGTTTCAGTTGTAATATTATTAACAGAACAACTCAACAGGAAATAAAATCTAGAACATGCAGAATGTAAGATAAGTAAGTCCATTAATCAGGTTTAAAGACTAAATAAAACAAATCCTGTGTTTCCAGAAACCCAACCATTCCTAATTTTCATCATCACTTAACCTGTTTGTGGCCATCTCTGAACAAGCAGTTAAATTTAAGATGACCTACCTTACCTACCAACTGGCCGCAAGTTTTTTGAGCATATTACTCGAAACACAGGATTTTTTTTAAAATACTGGCTTTACATATACATTAAACTGGGTAAACTGTTTACTGATCATGCTACATACTTGAAGTCTGCCATAATTCTCTGTCATATTTGACAGGAACATTTCTTCTGTTTTCAAATTCAAATGATGGATCAACTGTTAATTCTTTTCCAGCAGCTTTTCTAAAGGCTTTAGTCCATCTTGTCTTCCTTGGGTTTCTCTTCTTTTTAAATGCTTTATGACATTTTGATCTACAGAATCTGAAAATCTATAGGAAAAAGAAAATACATTACAGTACATATGTAATTAATTAACATCCTTACAATTTTATCTGAATGAATGGAAATGAGATATTGTATGGTGATCAAGCTTGAAAAACAATTTTTATTATATCTTAAGATTTAAGATATGTGGTTTACTTAATTATGATACACTAATCTAGTGGTTTCCAAGCCATTTTTAGCATGGTACCCCATCATGCCTTCAACTTACAGCACCATTCTGCCCTTAAAGAAAATTGCAAAAAGTGCCCTGAGATTGCTTGGTATGCCCCTAAAATATTCAATATTTTTAAACATAAATGTCATTAATTTTTAAATATTTGTTATTCAATAAGGTAAATATGACAAATTTATTACATCTAAATATCCTACTGGGCGGAAAAGTGTTTATAGCCTCAAATATGGTTCATCGGATAAATACAACATATGAAAGTGCCCCAGTGTAGAGAAATTTCTGCCCTGTTAAGGAAATTGCATGCATGAAGTGCCCCCACTAATAATCATTAATTGAAACCTATGTCTCAATTATTTTGAAATATGATTTTTTTCAGGTCCAGTGATTTCACAAAGGCTATGAGATTGAAAAAGTTCCTATTTATTTTTTTGTTAACTTTTGAAGGTACAGTTAATAATAGTTTATTGAGATTAAAGTTAGTATCTTCTGTATATAGACAGACACAGCATACTTGTTAAATATTGGTTCAAGGTATTTTTTTGTTGATTGCTAAATTCTAAAGATATGTTATGCAGATTTTTTTTTTAATCACAAATCCAACTCAAAAATTATAATTTGAAGCATTTCCAAATCCTCTAGTAAAACTGAATCTCGTTCTTCTACTTCCATTGCTGTTTCTGAATGGGTGACCAGTCAGTCTGATACTGAAAGCAATATGTCTTGCAGCAATTTTGACTACATCAGTGTTAGAACTCATTTTTTTCTCACTTGCCATTTTGGCGAGTACAGTCATATTGTTGCTCGCCAAATTTGCCATTAACTCGCAAACTTTGGCGAGTAACCATTTTGCAAAGCTTGACAAAAGAAGCACCATATATAATTTGATTCCACTCACCAAAATGAGTAGAATGAAAAAAAAATACTTCCCACACTGTCACCAGTCAACCATCATGTGTTGTCTTAATTAATGTACTGTAACATCTCTAATTACCCGTCACTAAAAAACATCTATTTTTGAGAAAATTTGAAAAAAAGAATCACTGGTAATACACATATACCCACTCCAAAGGCGCTTGCCTCAGAAAAAAAATACTAAATCTGCCAAGAGAAAAGAAAAGGTCCCCAACTCAGGCAACACAATTTTACGTGCCTGCTTTGATTTCCAAAGAATTATTGCTTTCACTTTTCTGTCTCGCTCAAAACTTTTGGATCAATAAAAAAGATATTAATTTATCAACACAATGATGTATGACACGCCTACCTTACTTGCCAATCAACAGCGCTTTAGGCATATGAAATTTGTCAAAAGTGAATTATTTATCATTACTACAATAAACTGCAAATTTGAAGACCTTTTCTTTTCTCTTGGCATATATAGTACTGTGGACTCATTAATTTTCGTTGTATACCAATTTTCGTGGTTTTCGCGGGTCCAAGTAAACCACGAATTTAAATACCCAACGAAAAATAATATTTTTTCTTCAGTTTAAATGTATCTATCCGAGACAACGTTGAACAATTGCGTTTTTACGTTTTTACAGCATGTACTTGGATACTGATATATGATGAGTCAGCTATATCCATAGAGGATATAATGTCCCATGTAATTTTCTCTTTGGTAACATATAAAAGCTCAAATAATTTTCTTTAAAAATATCTTAGACTAAGACTGTGTAAATTGTCGCGGAATTCACTTCTGGTTTTTTTATTCAAACATTCAATAAAAATATTAATCCTAAGTAAGTCTAAACAATACAGACTTTCTCATAAATTACAGTAAAACCATCTTGTCAAAAGATAATAATGCATAAATTATTGGTCGTAATCGGATTAAATATGTATGTATATGCCCGGAGGTATTTGGTGACAAGTGATTGCAATTTTGTCAAATTGATACCTCTTTCACACCTAATTAGCCTAACAAGTAAATAATTAAGGATTTTGTTAATCATGTTAAATTCATGAAAAATTTGAGGAATCTGTTTGTTAGACTTTTGTTTTATAAGCACTTTACTGTACAATATCAAAGTCTGATCGGCACGTTTTGTCAAAGTATTTTGTTGATGTATGATGGGCCAAGCCACGAATTTAAGTATTTCAACAACTTTAGATTTTTTTCTAAGCCAGCAATCCACGAATTTACGTATCCCACGAAATGCCTTTTTTTCTCTATCCACGAAAATAAATGAATCCACAGTATTTTTTTCTGAGACAAGCGCCTGTGACCCACTCATAAAAAATGGAAAATATTTCATTGAATCATATTTCCCAGAATTATGTAAAATATAATCTGTATATTGTAGTTTATTTTACCTTACAATCATTTCTAACAAACTGAATACCGTGTCCGGGATATATAGTTGATGAACAAAAGTAACACTTTTCCAAACGCATGTTTACGTTTGGGATTTCACCGGAAAAGGAAGTACCAATTTTCTCACAGGCACAAATTTAAGCTCCTATTTGATTGGTTAAAACTATCCGTGTTTAACCTTAACCCGAATGCAAAACAGCACCAAAGACGCACGACCATGTACACTTATTAAAAAAACGCATTAACTTACAAAAATGTCTCACCTGCTTGATCGTGATTTCAGGTGAATGTTAAATTGATGTAAGGTCGAGGTCAGATGTCATTTGTCAAACAGCCATGAAAGCATATTAAATGAGGAAAATACAGAACATATACAGTTACAGAGCTACCACTTCTAAAAGTAATTTAGAATATTGAAAACTGTATTAAAACATAAATTTTGTTCACACTATTATGCAATGAAAACTTTATTTATACAAAAAAACCACAATATTTAAGAAAAGAAGAAATTACCACACAACTTAAAAAAAACAAAAACAAAAATAATAATAATAACTTGCCCAGGTAAGTAAATTTTTGGTTACTATGATTTCCTGGTTCTTCGAAACGATAATTTAAGGCCTCATTTATTATTTAAAGTATTTTTTTATATGATTAACTTGATATTCTATGCTGAATTATCATAAATATGTCTAATTTTAAGTCATGGTCAATGCTTAAATTTACAATTCCATGAAATCCTTGTTGTTTGTCATTTTTTTATTTGGCTCAGAGCTAAAATAACAAATAAGGTATCCGCTCTCAATCGTCCAAATATTCACAAATCACTGTGTTCAATATGCTCAGAGTTAATGTAATACCCTATTAAATTCTAAAACCTTATTGCGCATCTGCATATGGTTCATGACAATACTGTATAGAAATAAAATGCATATATTGAAAAATGAAAGACGAAGTTAGGTCTCAAGCTTAAATTTAAAATTTTCAAAGTTCGACCTCTGTGGGTCCCTTGCATAGAAAATTAAAATTCTAAAACCTTATTGTGCATCTACAGGTAGTATGCAACCATTCTATATAGAAATTACATTCCTAAACCCAAAACTGAAGGAGGAGTTGACGTAACAAGAAAGTGACTTTCTTCGGAGTGCGGGGATAATAAAAGGGAATTTTTTAACCTATCTTATAGACTTTTTATGTCCTATGCCTCTAAAACCAAATAAATGTTTGTTCATCAGAAAGTAAAAAATATATCTCTCCAATTTCTCCAAGAAAGATCAATTCTCATTGGAATGTTGGCTATCCATCAAATATATTTTTACATACAATTCATCTATATGCATTTTCCAAATTTTGTAAATTTACAGTGGCGTAGAAACGCATACGACACGGAGGCTCGTACGTGACTCCACATCATTTTGACGGAAATTAAAAATAAAATATAAAAAGCATAAAATAAAGTTAACGAGCGAAAATTACTTTAATATAAAGGATTTTACCTAACTGTTTTGCACAATAAAACAACCACAGTACGTTCGAAAATACGGGGATAGTATTGTTGCCATCTTCTGGCCTTCTTTTGCAGTGTAAGCTTTTGCCATTACCACATGTGTTATATTTCTTATTTTGGAAATGTAAAATTTCAAAATAACTCTATAACATCTGGAGAGTTATAGAGTTATTTTGAAATTTTACATTTCCAAAATAAGAAATATAACACATGTACCAAAAGCGTCCGACAACGCTCAATGTGGAAAAGTTAGCATTTCAGTTTTCTCATATGAAACATCGGCACCAAAATGAGCTGAAATATACACAATTTTTACGGTATTAAAGTGTGTTTTTCAACATGTGACAAGGGTTAATCAAAATGTCTTGTAATAGAGGACATTCTTTTTGGATATATATATATATATATCCGCGTGATAGTGTTACGATGGACACGTACACCACCTTTCCGAGCACTTGACCCTGCTTTTGTTCTTCCACCTCAATCCAAGCGTTTTGATTTACATCTCCGCGGAAATACGGTAGATGTGAACAGGGGCTATTTCCAATAATTTTGATAGTATGAGTGTGCCGCCGTATTACGGTCGAATTTCCATTCTTTCGCTGTCTAGAATAGGGTTATGATAATTTCTGTATATTTGCCTAGAACAGTGTCTTGATGAAATACCTTTATTCTTAAAATACAGAAATAAATGTTAAATAAAACTTCAAATACATGTACATGTGTTTAACTTTTGAGTCGAAAAGTTCAAAAATTATGTTCCAAGGCCAACATGGCTTATAAAAATGTTAAAGTTGACAATTGCATCTATAGTTTTCACAGTGGTTTCAAAGGTAAGATTTTCAATTATATCTTTCTGGATTCTTTCTCAGTGAGAGCAGCTAATTTGGTACAAGGTCCATATTTTTTGACAATGTTGAGATTAGGCATCCCTTTAGGACCATTCAACCAATTAAAAATTTGTACCCAGATGAATAAGTGTCAGACTGACATGTCCCTACCAAGAACTATCTATTGACCAAATATTGTGGTCTTAGGTAATAAAGTTACTGGGAAATTCACCTAGCCAGCTTCGGTGACTTTGGTTAAGTTTTGCGTTTAGGTTCATTTCTCGTAAACCTACAGTAATATATCAATGATATTTCACCACTACAGTCCTCTTGTACAGTACAGGGCAGTTCAGCAACACTTGGGTCGTCATGACCTACATTTCATCTGAGACTACTATGTGTTATAGTAGTCTCAGATTTCATGCTTCAGTGACTTTGGTTAAGTTTTGCGTTTAGTTTCATTTCTCAGAAACCTATAATATATCAATATTTCACCACTACAGTCCTCTTGTATAGTACAACACAGTTCAGCAACATTTGGGTCGCTATGACCTACATTCCATGCTTCAGTGACTTTGGTTTAATTTTACTTCATTAGGGTCAATTAATCAGAATCTTATGGTAATATATCAATGATTTTTCACCACTACAATCCTCTTGTATAGCATGCTATTCACCAATATTTGGGTCACATTGACCTACATTTCATGGTCGAATGACTTTGCTTAAGGTTTATGTTTATGTCCATTTCCTCATTTCTTTCGTCTGAAAAAGTTTTTTTTTTTTTTTAAATCTGCTCATTAGAACATATAATAAAAGAAATAAAATTCATACTGCCATAGCTCCATATCTTAGAAATTCTGTTGTCAATACTTAAAACAATTTTGGTCTTTTAAAGTACAACACAGTTCTGTACCATATATTCCTCCTAATGCCAGACAACTCGCCCCCAACTGGGGAAATATTAGTTACAAATTCGCTCCAACACTGAAAATCATAGTCACCAACTCTCCCCCAACTTATGAAAATAATAGTTACAAACTCGCCCCAACTTTAAAAATCATGGTTTTAAACTCGCTTCAGCTGTGAATTTCATAGCTTATTTTATCTTTACCTGGCGCCGAACTGTTAGTATCTGAATTAGCATCTTGGAATTTGGGACTACTATGTCAAGAAACGAAATGTAACAACACAGAAACGGAACGTAATTAACAGAGGAATTTAAAAAAACTCG
Organism: Mytilisepta virgata; assembly: GCA_028015205.1. Lineage (NCBI taxonomy): Eukaryota > Metazoa > Mollusca > Bivalvia > Mytilida > Mytilidae > Mytilisepta > Mytilisepta virgata. Next base: position 51,485,563 of record CM051517.1, on the reverse strand, counting down.
ATCTTAATGTATAATTTTAGTTACATTGTAAACGATAGTTTTGCACACGCTTAATATGAACTTCTGTTTCAGTTAAACAGATGCCAGTTTGGCACTTATTTTAGAGTTGGGGCGAGTTTGTAACTATGTCATTCACAATTGGAATGAATACCAAAAAAATTGTTGTTGTCATTAGTTGGGGCAAGTTGTTTAACTGTGATAGTCATATGTAGCGAGTATGAAATTATTATTTTCATCAGTTGGAGCGAGTTTGTAACTAATATTTTCCAAGTTGGGGGCGAGTTGGGTGAAAATTTTGTATGAGTTGGTGTGGGGCAATTTGTCTTGCACCCTATTCCTCCATTTTTCACTTTCATAGCTAGATATTTCTTTCGTATTTAGGTTAACATTACAAAACCTTTATTGTTTTTAGGGTGGGGCATCCGTGTCTTATAGACACATTTTCTATTTTTTTCAGTATTAGTGTCAATGTGAAACAATGTTTTCTGTTCTAATGCCAGTGAATTACTACCGCATTATTTTTTGTTTAAATGTATCTTTGTTGAATTTTGTGTTCCGATAAAATATATTTTGATTATCATTGTTTTCCCTTTCTGATCATTTTGAACAAGATCTAAACTTGGGACAGGCAGTAGGGTTAAATGGAGGATCCTAAAAGCCATGTGAAGAGAACGGTTCCAGCTTAAAATCTGAAGAATGACGTCAAGTTAATCAACCTGTAATTTTCTGCAGAAAAAATTCAAACATCTAAAATTGTGCATCTTTTAACTTGGGTATATCTATAAATTATCTGTAAGATCAAAAATCCAATTTAAATCTGTTGCAGGAGTATGTTTCCAAACAGGAAAGGTCAAATATGACAAACCATTGATTCAATTTACATCATCCATTCGACAGACAAAAACATAACCTAAGTGCACATAACACACACAGAAACAGAAGTCAGGACAGTTCGACTTGGTACAGATCCTGAGGGATCACCTGACCAGTCATTGGGCATAAAAATTTGGCACATAATTTTTAAGTCTCTGAATAAAACTCAATGGAGGGCTGGCTAAATCTACTGCATTCAACGGGACCTCTTTGTAGCCTTTAAGATAAAAATTTGTCACAGGACCTACCTTAATATGGTAGCTACATTGTATTGCAACATATCAAAAGATTCATGCAATCTGTTTCATGTATTAAAATTGTGTTCTAATCCAAAAATAAATACCAATATATCTGTTCCAGAGTCTGGAATGAACTGATGTGGGTTAATATATGGTTTTCCAACAAGAAAACAATTCTGCAGGTAGTAAAATAATCTTTTACCTGATTTAACTTGTTAAATTTATTCTGTCAGTTCCTTTTTTTTTTTTAAGGATTTCAAGTATCAAACAAAATAAAATGGGTTTTTTAAATTTATTTTTATAGTTTATTTGTGTTGCTGTTGAGCTTTTCTCATCTTCTGCAAAACAGCCTGCATTTCTTCTCTCTTCTTTTTTCCACGGAAATGTGTTCCTAACTGAAAAATTCAAAGAATATCAAATTAAATAAGATAACCTTTTTTATTCTCAAAGCATATTTAATAAATATATTCCTAAAATTTGAAAAGAATGACTGATTTATTGGAGCCACTGGTCTGCTGGTCCACCATACATTGCCAAAGTAACAAACATGTTTCCCACTGGAAATTCTGGTTACAAATCTGAGAAAAAATTTGGCATATCTGCCTAGGCCTTTTATTTTTATTTAATTGGTTTACGGATTTTTTTTTTAAAAAATAGGGTCGGTCGGTCGGGGAAAAAAAAGAAAAAAAAGAGGGAAAATCATGTAATTTTGAACAATCTTGGTTATACTGCCAAATGTACAAAGGTTGAAAATGATCAGTTAATTCCCTCTTTTGAAACCCAAATTTCAGAACATCTATCTTGAAAGGTGTTGTTCAGTAGACCGTTCCCTTTTTAAGGAACCGACTTGTCAACTACAACATTAAATGAGTGGATTCGATATCTTACGGAATCAAGATATTCATACAAAATGAACTTACAAGCTGCATGGATTCTATTAGGAATTTGTTCATAAAACGTGTTTCGGAAATTGGCATCAACTAACGTCTATAAATAGATTTTTTTTTAGGGATCATGTTTACAAGTATTTTATTGATGGATAATCTATTTTTAGACGAATTGGAATATAATCTTTTATGAAATTTTGATGCAAAAAAGGATTTTAATTTATTTTTATTTTTGGGATGGCTGATTTCAGTGGTTTTCAATTTTATTTTTTTTCTTCAAATCGGCAAAATCGGGTCGGCGGATCCGTAAACCAACTAATTAAAAATAAATGGCCCTACATAAGCTTAGCATCAGAGTAATTAAAACTAACAGCATTAATTTTCCTTATAATTTACATCCTTTACATGAATCACATTTAATAATTAATATCACAATTATTACCAATTTCCTAAAATTTGCTATAATAAATGAGAACAATAATTTCCAAATTTACAGTATAACAAGGAGGTGTTTTCATCTTTTCATCAATCATACTGCCTAACTAATAACTGAATTCTTTCACTGGAAAATTTGGTTAAAACAGGAGAAGCAAATCATCAATATGTATATTTATAGGCAAATCTTATGAATGTAGAATGAGCATTTTTATGAAGTTTTACAAATCAAAAAATAAGTTCTCTCTCTAAGTTTTTCAGATTGATGGACAGTATTTAATACAGTATGGAGCAGTTCCTAAGTCTTGGGGTTGGAAAAGGAAGTCATAAAAATCTGTCCTCTAGACTACAGACTCAATTTATTTTTTTACAATTGCTTATAAAGGTTATATTTGTACAGTTCAGAAATTATTCTGAATGAGGAATTTCCAATAGAAAAATTAATGCACTTGAAAATTTGAAAAAAAATAAAATAAAAGAACAATGTGTCCATGGGACACGGATGTCCCCGCTTATAAATATGCAATGTACTAATTCAAACCTACTGACGTTTTGGTTTCTTTGAAACTTAATGAGTAATAGTCATAGAGTGAGTAAAACTGTAAATTTGGAAATTTTCAATTTATAAAGGGGCACAACACAAGATCGATGAAAGTGACGCCACTCAAATTCGAATTTGATCAGTGTTTGGTGGTAATATGCATTATGTATAAATTTCATAACATTTGGTTGAGGCAAAGTACAGTTAAGTGTGTATAAACAGCATATTTGGCAATTTTTCAATTTATAAAGGGACATAACTCAAGAACGGTAAAAGTGGCACCATCCAAATTCTGAATTGATCTGTGTTTTTTGGAATAAGCACTGTATATAAGTTTCATACCATTTGGTTTAGGCAAAGTAAAGTAAGAGGGTGGAAACAGCAAATTCAGCAATTTTTCTGTTTATAAAGGTGTGGAAACAGAAATTCAGCAATTTTTCTATTTATAAAGGGACATATGTCGAGAATGGTGAAAGTGACGCCACCCGAATTCGAACCTGATCTGAGGTGGGCGGTAATATGCATTGTAATGAGTTTCATAACATTTGATTTAGCCAAACTTCAGTTAGAGAATTGAAACCAATTTCAGGACGCAAGTATGATTAGACGGACAAGGGTAAACCCTAATGCCCCCCTTTGCCTAGCAGCTTGGTGGAGGAAGCTGAAGTACCCGGAGAGAACAACCGACCTTCGGTAGGAAAATTGGCAATCCTTGTCAATTAAGATCGGAGTCGAACACACCCCGCCACAGGTGAGATACGAACTGGCAACCTCAGTGTTGACAGGCTAGTGATCATTACTAGTCATGACGAACTACCTAGACCACTCGGCCACCGAGGCTCCTACAATTCACTTTGACTGAGGTACTGAAATTTGAAAAATCCATTCCATTGACATAGATTTACAATACAGACACAGTATACGTAGTTACAGGCATGTTGAGAATGCCTGTCCATTAGGTTTTCCGATGTGTTGAAAAAAATTGTGAATACTATGATTAAATACATGTACTTATTGTGGAAAATGCATGATTAAAAAAATATTATTCTACCACAGAAATGACATAATCAAATTCATTAAACTCTGTTCATAAGACTTACAATGATTCTAACTGGAAAAAAGCATTAATAATAAATTTTACCCTTCTTTTTGCAAATTTAAGTGCTCTTTTATCTTTGGAGATCCTCAACAATTCTTGCATTCTCTTCTCATATGGAGCAAAACCAGTAATTTCTCTGACTAAATCTCGTACAAATCTAGCATGCTTTGTTGCCCTCTGAAAAGATAGATCTTCACAATAAATCATAAAATAATGCATTTGTGGTTTTTAATTTTTATACTTGTTAATGTCTCAGAAAACCCATCAAAAAACTCTTCATTCACAAAAAGAGCAAACACACAAGATATATTTCACCAGCCAACTTTTACGTTGACCAACTTGTACACCTAAGGGACGAGATCAAAAGTTCAATGTAGGGTAAAAAACTTAATTCACATAGTTTGGGGGTGGGGGGTAAAAATCGCTGCAAGTTTTGTTATCCGACATTGACTTATAGATTGAAAAATTCAGATTCAAGTTCGGCCCTAACATATGTTTGGACTTTTAACGCAAATAAAAGCCATCAAATTGTACCGAAAAGCAAATTTTTGGCCGAGAGTATTGGGGCGAAATCAATCATAGTATTTATGTCGTTCAAACACTTGATCGATTTTGAATGATGTGTATAAAATTATAATTTAACAGTGCCTTTTTTTGATGCATACTAAAAATACACATAACTTTTTTCCAATATTTTTTAAAAGTGATGTCCAAGTCAATATACAGAACAAACATTGTTGAGGAAAAACAAGACCCATGATACATAAAGTATACTCTCAAAGCATATGCCCATATTGGTCAATCAATTTTTCCCAAATTAAGTTAAGAGGGAGGGTAGGGGGGGGGGGGGGGGGTCAGTGGAAAAACTATGTGAATTAAATTTTTTTATCCTACATTGAACTTTTCATCTCGTCCCTAACAAGAACTGCACAGAAAAAAAAAAATTTACCTACGAGAAATTAAACTAATCACAAAAACATGATCAGTGATGTATGAATTTGATGTCATGTACACCAAAAACATAAATGCTCACCTTTGCTTTATAAAAATTGTATTTTTTAACTGAAGTTGAGATTGACTGGTTCAATATGTGCGACTCTCACCCAAATGCGTGGGATATCACATGTATGACATCTGACATATTCCTTGCGGCAAGTTCAGATGATTAGCATCAGTACACTAAAAATCTGAATATGGCTAATATAAAGCTTTTACACAACCTGTTAAGTCCGTCGCCATAAAGTAATGCCTACATGTATAACAACTTTCACTGCAGATGTGCAGGAGAGACAAAAACTACTATTTAATAATTTGAAACTATATTATAGTGTCAAATAACCAAATAGATGCACAAAATACACCCAATTGATAATTTCAATTACAGTAAACTTGTAAAGTTTTTAACAGGGAAATGCAAATTAAATGTTTTAATGTTTGCATTCAAATATATAAAAGAAATCATGTAAAATATACTGAACCGCAAAAGAAACGTCGCTTTTTCAAAATGTTAGCAAAATTCAAAATAAATATTACTTAATGATTTTTATATAATCAGTATTACGATTACATCACCAGGTAAGATTAAATTACCTGTGAATTAAATTTTCGGTTGAATAATTTTCAGTTGATATCGTAGAGCAACCGTACCTAAAACCGCTCGTGGGACACACTTGGCGGTAATTTTTCTTAAATCTTAAATGTTTGTGAAATTCATGCTCCTTTATGGGTATAAAAGGCCGGAGAAAATTAAAGAGTGTTAGTATCAGTGTTGACACAGAAGCTATGCCACGTCTGACTCCACAACGGAGAGAACAGGCCATTGGTCGATTGGATGCTGGGCAATCTGCCAGAGTTATTGCCAACGACTTCAACTGTGCTGTTCGAACAATTGAACGTCTACGGACACGGTACAATGCAACAAACAGCACAAATGACCGTCCACGGAGTGGTAGACCCCAAGTCACTACCCCTAGACAGAATAGAGGCATTGTTCGTCACCATTTGATGAATCGGTTCACCCCAGCTGCCGAAACTGCCAGAAACACTGTTGGAACACATGGACGACCCATAAGTGATGATACGGTTCGTCGGCGATTAGCTGCTAGAAACATGAGATGTCGCCGTCCAGCAAGAGGACCTATTCTTACTCCTCGACACCGTCAAGCTCGTCTTCAGTGGGCCACTCAGCGACAGAATTGGCGAAATCGACAATGGCGTAACATCTTCTCTGACGAAAGCCGTTACTGCATTTCAACAGCCGATGGCAGAACCAGAGTGTGGAGAAGACGCGGGGAACGTTACGAAGACAGCTGCATTCTGGAAACAGACGCGTGGGGAGGACCTAGCATCATGGTATGGGGTGGAATCGGCCTTAACGTTAAACTTGGTCCAGTCATCTTTCAGAACCTTGGCCCAGGCAGAGGAAATGGCGTAACAGCTGCCCGTTACATCGACCAAGTCTTGACACCCCATGTTCAGCCCAATTTCGCACGTCATCAAAACAAGACTTTCCAACAGGACAATGCACGTGCGCATACCGCAAGAGCCACAAGAGACTTCCTACAGCAGAATAACATTAATGTTATGGATTGGCCGGCTTTGAGTCCAGATTTAAACCCTATTGAACATTTATGGGACGAAGTTCAAAGACGGTTGAATAATGAGCAGCCAAGTCCGACAACTGCAGCTGAACTTTCACAAGCGTTTCAGAGAGTATGGGCACGTATTCCGATGGCGTTTATTAATCGGCTCATCAACTCCATGTACCGAAGATGTGCCGCAGTAATTGGTGCCGGTGGAGGACATACACGTTATTAACGGACGTGGGAGCACAGCATTGAAAACATGTGACGTTGCGACAATTGTGACGTTTTTGTGAACATTGTAACCAAAAGACTGTAAATCATTCATTAAATTTTGTAAAAATTAATTTAAAATATATAAATGTCACTTTGAAATAAATGTATGTGAACATGTCATTTTGTGCGACGTTTCTTTTGCGGTTCAGTATATATGATTTACCCCCAAAAAATAAACTTACACCTTTTCTGTATGAGGGTTTTGCCTTTCTTGGATTGCTCTCCATTTTTGTTGTTTTATGGCCTTTATTGAGGCCAACGGCCATTTGGTATCTAACAGCCATATCTGAAAAATACCAATTAAGACTGTGCCGCTGATTAAGCTAGAAATGAAAATAAATCAGGTTTATGAAATGTACATGTTCACTGTGCCAGTGTTGGAAAAATATCGACGTGGACAATACTTTACTGATGATAGTCGTATGGAAACACTGTCCAGGTTAAATTTAGGATGGGATTCCACAGAGAGGTGAGCAATACGGGAATCATCGAGTTGCAAACCTTCTCTGTGCCATTCAAATAAAATTGACATTTGATTTATGCTATAATATTGTGACATTATAGAATGAATTTTTTAAAAAGAATGAAAGTTGAGAATCAACATCAAGATCAACTGTGACATTATCATACAAATCGGCTGATCACCAGTGCCAGTGGTATTACTATCAAACCGAAAGGGGATATCTTATACACATAAAAAATTGCTATTGGACATTGTACGTGTTACTAGTAGCAGGCGCCTCAAAAGACCCAATACCCTTTTCAACAAATCATGAAACTTTGTGTCAATTGGCACATTATACAGTTTAACCATTATAAATTCCAGGATAAGCTACATGAATAATTTATTTTATTTTTCAAGTTTCATTTGTTTATTCTTGTAAATACACAAAGGATGAAGACAGATTGCCTCTCATGTGAGGTGAAACAAAACCAACCGATGGAGTCTATACCGGAAAAGGAAGTAGGTAAAGAAAAACTTCCGGTTAAAAGTTGTCAACGCTAGAAAGGTTTCTTAGGGTTTTTTTTTTATCATTTTGTATTTTGTATGTATATAATGTCTGACGAAAAGATCAACTAATGTCGACAGTTATAAAATAATCTGTTGATTTATCAAGCCTCGCAGTTTAAAAAAGAAAATTTAATTATCTTGAGTTGTTAAATCATAATCAACTGGTCTTCATTGATCTTCATTGTAGAATCTACATTATTTATCATTGACAAACATGAATTCAGGATTTATATTCATGATATTCAATAAATGGCGGTAACGCTTCCAGACTGATAAGTCTACAGTGGCAGATCAAGTGTCGGACCTGGCCATGTTGCATTTTTGGCCGGGTTGCACAGAGTGCAAATCCGGGTTATAGTATGGTGAATGTCGGGCGGGCGGCGGCGGGCGGCGGGCGGCGGGCGGGCGGGGAAAATGGGTACCTATTTTGTGAAATCAACTCCTCCTACAGTTTTTCACCCACATCCTTGAAACTTCATAGAATGTTTCTATATATATTGAAGATGTGCACCTCACTTTATGGGATTATTTCAGGAATTATTTCCCATTTTTCCAAACTTTGGAACTTAGTTGTTTTTTATTGACATCTTCAATAGAGGGTACCTATTTTGTGAAATCAACTCCTCCTACAGTTTTTCACCCGCATCCTTGAAACTTCATAGAATGTTTCTATATATATTGAAGATGTGCACCTCACTTTATGGAGTTATTTCAGGAATTATTTCCCATTTTTCCAAACTTTGAAACTTAGTCGTTTTTTATTGACATCTTCAATAGAGGGTACCTATTTTGTGAAATCAACTCCTCCTACAGTTTTTCACCCACATCCTTGAAACTTCATAGAATGTTTCTATATATATTGAAGATGTGCACCTCACTTTATGGAGTTGTTTCAGGAATTATTTCCCATTTTTCCAAACTTTGGAACTTAGTTGTTTTTTTATTGACATCTTCAATAGAGGGTACCTATTTTGTGAAATCAACTCCTCCTACAGTTTTTCACCCACATCCTTGAAACTTCATAGAATGTTTCTATATATATTGAAGATGTGCACCTCACTTTATGGAATTATTTCAGGAATTATTTCCCATTTTTCCAAACTTTGGAACTTAGTCGTTTTTTATTGACATCTTTAATAGAGGGTACCTATTTTGTGAAATCAACTCCTCCTACAGTTTTTCCCCCACATCCTTGAAACTTCATAGAATGTTTCTATATATATTGAAGATGTGCACCTCACTTTATGGAGTTATTTCAGGAATTATTTCCCATTTTTCCAAACTTTGGAACTTAGTTGTTTTTTTTATTGACATCTTCAATAGAGGGTACCTATTTTGTGAAATCAACTCCTCCTACAGTTTTTCACCCACATCCTTGAAACTTCATAGAATGTTTCTATATATATTGAAGATGTGCACCTCACTTTATGGAATTATTTCAGGAATTATTTCCCATTTTTCCAAACTTTGGAACTTAGTCGTTTTTTATTGACATCTTCAATAGAGGGTACCTATTTTGTGAAATGAACTCCTCCTACAGTTTTTCACCCACATGCTTGAAACTTCATTGAATGTTTTTATATATATTGAAGATGTGCACCTCACTTTATGGAATTATTTCAAGAATTATTTCCCATTTTTCCAAACTTTGGAACTTAGTCGTTTTTTATTGACATCTTCAATAGAGGGTACCTATTTTGCGAAATCAACTCCTCCTACAGTTTTTCACCCACATCATTGAAACTTCACAGAATCTTTTAATACATATTGAAGATGTGCACCCCACTTTATGGAATTATTTCAGGAATTATTTCCCATTTTCCCAAACAAGTGTTTATCAACATGTAATCTAATCAAATATTGCTTACTTCACCTATTTTTAATTAAATTGATGGCTGCCTCTGTGCTCGTACACCAACATACAATGTGTCTGATTTTGTCTATATAAATATTCATGACTGCCAATGTGCAATATGATCTTGTAATCACCTTTGTCACCACTACAATAAACACCAAGCAACCCGGCCATTTGTGTCTTTGACCCATTTTTTTAAAACCCGTATGGCAATTTAGACCAAAGTTTGATGGAATAGTCCTTATAGACTCATAGAAACATCTGACCAATATGGTTGTCGGTACTAAAATTAGATAAATCAGCAAAAATATTAAAAATCTTCTCAATACTGTCAAATTGCGGTGCTTTTTGAAGCATATGTTATCAGAGAGGAGGTTATAGAGAATTTCGAAGAGCTATATAAAGTTTTGTAAATATTAATGTACATATATAAATATATATAATGAAAATTTGAAAATCATTAGAGAGTGATCCTTAGAGACAGAGACGTACATAATATGTATTATATGTCTCCGTTAGAAAGGAGGAATATACCAGTAACAGTAACAGGTAGTAGAAAGGTTTCTGTTGGGAACTCTGTAGCGATGATATTCTAAAAAACGGCGCCACAGACGAAAGACTAAAGTAAGGCAAAGCTTAAGTTGGATTTATATAACAACACACAAATCAAAACATGTAAGCAGCTCTTAAGAAAACATTAAATATGCATACATTTTGATTTCTGCAAAATCATACAGGGCAGTCTATAGTTTCAGTAGGACATTTTGGTACTGAGTATATTGTGTTATATTATAAACTTATATATATTTGTAGCACAGGCTCTTGTCTCAGAAAATAAAATTACTATATGGGTCATTTTCAAAAAATGTGCATTTTTAACATTGCAAAATTGAGAAAAAACAATTTGTTTGAATCATCATATTTATTAAACTTGCAAAATATATGATACTTCTTGAACGAAATACTCAATATATGCAATCTTAATGACATAACATAAAAATATTATTGACACATTTTCGACTGATGGTGGAAAATTTTGTCTATCCTGTTACCACATTTGTGAGAATTTTTTACTATTAACAGGAAAAATGTGAAAAACGTATTGATTATTTCTCAAAGGTACGTTAGTGGTGCTTCAGAAAACAATAACAGAATATTTAATTTCTTTGCATTAAGGGGATAAAAATATCACTTAATATTGTGACCTGAAAAAACTGTCTAAAAATAGATTTTCAAATGCTGGAAATATTGCTACAATCAACGCAAAACCAACTGCAGCACTTCCTTATATTCGGCTTATATTGGACTTTTGAATCAGTCCATCTTTTAGTTCTTTGATTACATATAATTTTAGTAAAACGCTATTTTCTATGATAACAGGAACAGACATCGAAGGTTTACATATACATATTTGTCCATACTGTTACCAAGTTGGGGTAACAGGACAGACAGTAACAGGATAGACAAAATTATATGTTTATTGATTCTATTGCAAAACAACAACTCCCTTTGCATAGTTGTTTGTTTTTTTATTAAAGATATGTAGACTATCAAATGTTTCATTTCATTTTCAAATATTTCACAATGTCTACAGATACATAGTTGTTTATTCTTATACTTAATCTGTCTATCCTGTTACTTTATTCAAGGTAACAGGATAGACAGTAACAGAATGGACAAAATTATATGTTTATTGATTATATTTCGAAATAACAGTTCCCCTTACATCGGTGTATGGTTTTTTTCAGTTAGCGTTCTTTGTTTCCAAACAGTTAGTGGCTCTTTTGAGAATGTATGGGTGTAGTAATGTATAAATTTGTTGGTAACATGATAGACATTTTAAAAGGGTACGCTATCAGTTTGACTTACTTTTCTGGTTATAGCTTCGCTTCCGTTTCTTCTAACGTTCTATTGTTTTGGTTGTAATTTGGAAAATATTTGTACTTTTGATTTCATCATAGAAGATATTCGTATTTGCAGGCAAAAATTTATTGCTCTAAAAATTTAGCACCAGTAATAGGACAGACATGCATTTCATGGACGCCAACATAATTTACTTTTTTATGAGCAGATATATATATATCTTCAAGACTTTACTTTCTTGTTAAAATTCAATAACATGTATATGCTATTCAAAAAAATAATTTTGCCAATTTGAAAACATACAAAAAATCACTGAAAAATAATGTGCAAACATGATTCTCTCAGTCCGGACACTCGCAATTTGCTCAATATTGAGCTTCAAAAAATATTTTGGATCGCAAGGAGAAAATTATCTCATTCTACAATGTAGGTGTGCCGATTTGAAAAAATTGCGAACTTTTGTTGAAGCACAAAAAAATAATACCATTGTGTCTGAATATTTTTTTAACATAGGGGGACAGGAAAATGGACTTTTTTGAAAATGACCCATATATGCCAAGAGAAAAGAAAAGGTCCCCAACTCTGGCAACACAATTTTACGTGCCTGCTTCGATTTCCAAAGAATTATCGCTTCCACCTTTCGATCTCACTCAAAACTTTCGGATCAATAAAAAAAAATATTAATAAAAATAATAAAAAAATAATACATTGTTGAGGAAAAACAGGACCCATGATACAAAAAGTATACTCTCAAAGCATATGCCCATATTGGTTAATCAATTTTTCCCAAATTAAGTTAAGAGGGGGGGGGGGGGGGGGTGGGGGGTCAATGAAAAAACTATGTGAATTAAGTTTTTTATCCTACATTGAACTTTTGATCTCATCCCTAAACCGAGGCTACAAACACACAGAATTAGATCAATTAATATCTTCTGCTAGAAATTTAAATAGAAACACAGCACTTCAATACATGGAGAAAAGGAAAAATAGGAAACCTCTTTTGTTATTTTGCAACAATATATAACCATTGCTTCAAACAACTTCGTCACATTTTCAGAAAACACTGGCATTATATTGAAAAAGATTAGACAGCAAAAATTTCTTTCCTAGACCACCAATTATAGCTTACAAAAAACTCAAGAGTTTAAAGGATTTATGTATATATATATATATGTACTCACTACTGCAAATTTAAAACAACAACTATACGAAAAACAACAACTTAATTACAATAATTGTAATATTTCCAAAGACAACAAATACTTGCTAGACCACCGAGTGTACGACTGCTTGAATATCAGTATCACAGTTCATTAATGTACTTAAAATAGAATTGAAATTGTCACTTAAACCACACCTCACACTTATTCCAGTTAAAACTTCACAGGCTTGAGTCGCTGACAAGGATACGGCCTTGATTAAAATAATGTTTATTCTTAATACTTAGGCCAAAATAAAAAGATTGTATGTTTGCCCAAACGCGACCGACCCCAAAAAAACCCGCCGACTCAAATTCTTTTTTTGCCGTTTTTTTTGAAGATTTTTTTTTTCGGATTTTTCTCGTGTCCGCTCCGTCATCGTATAAAACTTAACGTTCGTCGTCTTTGCGTTTGAAAGTAACTGTGAATAAGATTAAAAGAAAGCGTGTAAGAGACGCAGTTAATCGATATTCGATGTTCTCGGTTTTTATCTACTGATTTAACGAACGTAAAGAAGTAAAACATGTGAAAATGGCAGACCGTTTTTTTACGCTGTCGTCGTCTGTACTTCTTAAAATAAACCAAAAATAATAGGCTTTATCCCTTTAATAATAAGAAAACCTGGAATAATGTGTTTGATGGGGTTGCCGATCCTGACTATGATGAGATGGACATGCGGAAAACCGATGAAGTCGTTGTAACTGTATCAGACAAGAGTGGGCTACAAACTTTCGAGCCTGACATAAGTGAATCTATTGAGGTTGTACAGGAATTTGACAATAAACTTAAGTTTGCTACTTTTACTGTGAAAAGATACCATTCTGAATCGGACGAAGAGGAAAATAACAATGTCAACAAAGAAAAAGGAAAATCATACTTAGATGTATTGATGTCTAACGCCAGGCATTTGACATGCACAAAAAAACCCAATTCGTATAAATGAAAATCCCCGCTTTACAGGTATGTGAAATTTATATATTATATTTAATATAAAGTTAATTATAGGGTAAACTCTGCAAGCTGACATGTTCAATGTTATAAATGTCAGTTTTCCCCTTCAGAGTTTTATAATTTGCCATCGGCCTGGGTGTAGGGTAGGGGGTGTAGAAAAGAAAGTGTTTACTAGGGGAAGTGCTGCCCAAATTTTTTTTAATACACTTCCCGTGATGTAGATTTTTTTTTATTTTTGGGGGGGTACCTATCTGACAGATTCATAAACCCCCATTCCAACGAGTGAAGGAGTATATTGTCTTTCCACATTTTCGTCACAATTTTCCTGGCTCTCTGACACTTAGCCAAAAAATATCAATTTCTATGTGTATCGAATTTAGGGAAACGGGGGGGGGGGGGGGGGGGGGGGGGGGGGAGGGAGATTGGGGGATTCTGAATGGTATATATATATATTTGTTCACATTAAAAGTAGCAAACTTAAGTTTATTGTGAAAATTCATGTTTTGATTATGATATAAATGCTCAGATCATATGGCTAAAGGATTCAATGAAACTTTGAGAAGATTTGTTGAATGTGATAATATGTTTTATATACATTTTAGATGTTAAAGAATGTTTTAGATTCTGATTTGATCAAATTACTCTTCAATATTTATTTCGGCCAAAGATGCCTTATTCAATAAAGTATGTGGTATGTTTGAAGAGTGCCAGGCGTGTTGATTTTTTATTCTAGTCTCTGACAGTGTTTATATATGTTGTGTATAAGTCTACACATTATAAATAAAGTTCAGTTTATTGTTGAGTGATTTAATTCTATAAAGTATAGACTAATTTATACAGGTCTTAAATTCATGGCTTTTGATTGTCTCTACCAAGGTTTGACGGGAAAAAAAGATATACTCAGTGTTTTAATATCTTCATGCAAATTCTGATAAAAAAAAAAGAATTTGCCTACCTACCTACCCACACCCAGTCATCATGGGTCGGGTTTGGGCAAACTGAAATATTTTTAATTGTGGCCTTATTCTCTGATCTAAATAGCTAAATAGGTACATGAAACACTTTGGTTGGTCATATTATTTAGTAAGACGGATTGGGAGTGGTACATATACCTCATTAATATATTTTACTAACACCCACACCTCCTTCAAAAAAACAGATGCTTAAACAAAGACAATATTAAAACATTGACAAACAACACATGCCAGGTCCAGAAAACCTGACTTTAATACAAAAACAAAGTGTGGTGTGTTTAAAACTGTTTTTAGTTAGCCTCTACAAAGTTGAGGGGGCTATTGGAGTCACCGCGGCGTCCACGTCTGCGTCCACAGCCAGTTCTCTGTTGCTAGTTGACATAGGGTCTATATTTTTGTGTGCAGGTGCATGATGAAGAGACTGCCATGTGACATAAGATGAAGATCACATGCCCATATTACATGGTTGACTGGCTTTTTAAGTTTTAAGTAAAAAATCAGTTTGATATACAAAGTGACCTACAATCATATTACTTGGTGTGAGGATGCATCTTGGGGAGTAACATAGCCTCCCACCAAAATTAGATCACCCTGACCTACTTATCACACTTCATTGACTTAGGTTAAGTTTTACGTCTGAGTTTAGTTCTTCGATACCAAGGGACCTACAATCATATTACTTGGTGTGAGGGTGCATCTCGGGGAGTAAAACAGCCTCCTACCAAAATTAGATCACTCTGACCTTCTTAGCGCGCTTCATTGACTAAGGTTAAGTTTTACGTCCGAGTTTGGTTCTCCGATATCAAGGGACCTACAATCATATTACTTGTAGTGAGGATGCAACTTGGTGTTACCAAAATTAGGTCACCCTGACCTACTTATCACACTTTACTGACAGGTTAAGTTTTACGTCTGAGTTCAGTTCTCCGATACCAAGGCACCTACAATCATATTACTTGGTGTGAGGATGCATCTCAGGATGTAACACAGCCTCCTACCAGAATTAGAGCACTCTGACCTTCTTAGCGCGCTTCATTGACTTCGGTTAAGTTTTACGTCCGAGTTTGGTTCTCCGATACCAAGGGACCTACAATCATATTACTTGGTGTGAGGATGCATCTCGGGGAGTAACAATCTCCCACCAAAATTAGATCACTCTGACCTACTTATCGTGCTTCATTGACATAGGTTAAGTTTTACGTCTGAGTGGCTACACACCAAAATTAGTGGGGGAACAAGGCGAACTTTGTAATCATAGATTTGTGGTTTCATGTTGACAAACCTCTCCCTTTCACACATCTATACTCTTAAAACCTAAAGAATAAAAACTCACAATGATAAACCTTGCAGCTATAAATGCCCTTTTCCTTGAAAAATGATACTTTAGAATTATTAGATAGGCACTAAGACTGTCTGACACTATGATTTTGTTTTTGACATTTTAAGTATCTATTAATATCTGTTCCAAAAAAAAAAGAATTTGCCTACCTACCTACCCATACCCAACAGGCATGGGTTGGGTTTGGGCAGACTGAAATATTTTTAAGGCTGGCCTTACACAGTTGACTGACTTTTAACTTTTATGTCAAAAATCAATTTTAACTAAGGCCTAAAAAAAATATAGTTGTGTTTAGGGTAACCCGACCCTACCTAATTTTTAGTGCCTACCCTAAATTTTTTATAACCTTTCTTCAACAAGCACTGTTAAAGTCAAGGTGAATCCAGTATACAACCTAACTAAAAAAATTAATGTAAGAAAAAAATTTCCCTACCTACCCTACCTAACTTTTTTCAGTGTGTTACCCTAAACACATGTATTTTTTTATTTGGCCTAAACATACAAAGTGACTTACAACTATATTAGTTCCAGCTAGGATTTAAGGGCAAAGGGGCATTTATTGAGGATAAGGGGCACTTTAATGCATTTCCTGATCTGAAAATGGCAAACAGGATCAAGTTTTAAGAAATATCAAACACCCTTTTAAGAGTTCTATTAGTTTCTCTGCACTCTTTAATTCAGTTTCAAATAATTGTCCCCCGCCGCAACGCGATGCAGGGGATATGGTAATGCCGGGCGTCCGTCCGTCTGTCCATCGTGCCGTCCGTCCATCCACCTTGTAAGCGCTCTAGCAAATTTATTTCTTGACCGATTTGGATAATATTTATACAGTAGCTTTAACTCAATGATACCTCAAGGGAGTTCGAAGATGAGTCATGTCGAAATATTTTTGTAGGAGTTATGCCCCTTAATAACTTAGAAAATTGACAAAATTTTCATGTAAGCGCTCTAGCAAATTTATTTCTTGACCGATTTGGATAATATTTATACAGTAGCTTTAACTCAATGATACCTCAAGGGAGTTCAAAGATGAGTCATTTCGAATTATTTTTGTAGGAGTTATGCCCCTTAATAACTTTGAAAATTGACAAAATGTTCATCTAAGTGTTCTAGAAAATTTATATTCTCCTTGCATTGGAATAATATTTATACACTTGGACCTAAAGGGAGGTTTTATACATAAACTCCTATCGAAACTTATAAAATTGAAAAATACTGTCTTTAAGAGTTTGTTAGGCGGAATACTTTTGATCAAAGCATTTCTGTTTATTGAAAAGGAGTAAATGTACATTTGTATAAATTCTCAATACACATGGTAAATAAGATTTCAACACTATACCCATATTGTATAAATGTCTTCATACCACTCATTAACTTGTAAAAAACTTTAGCAATAACCACAAATTGTTTGTCCTTCTATTCTCTCTCTTTGAGAAAATTTTGTTATGTTTCACTTGTCCAAGGGTTTCTGATGCTCTAGCGGCGGGGGACTTCGGAACGCTGTTCGATTTTTCAGTATTGTTTATATGTATTAAAAAAGTGATTTGTTGCATTTTATATTAAACTTAATGTAGAGGGCAGAGGGGAGCACTGAAAGGGCAGAGGGTGCATTGGAAAAGGGGCAGGGTGCTGCCTCTATTTTAGGCTAGCTGGAACACTGACTTGGTGTGAGGGTACATCTCGGGGAGTAACATAGCCTCCCACCAAAATTAGGTCACTCTGACCTACTTATTGCACGTCATTGACTTAGGTTAAGTTTTAAGTCCAAGTTCAGTTCCCTGATACCAAGCAACCTACAATCATATTACTTGGTGTGAGGGTGCAACATAGAGTAACATAGCCTCTCACCAAAATTAGATCACTCTGACCTACTTACCATGCTTCATTGACTTACGTTAAGTTTTACGTCCAAGTTCAGTTCTCTGATACCAAGGGACCTACAATCATATAACTAGGTGTCAGGGTGCATCTTCGGGAGTAACAGCCTCCCACTAAAATTATTTCACTCTGACCTACTTATTGCACTTCATTGACTTAGGTTAAGTTTTACGTCCGAGTTCAGTTCTCTAATACCAAGCGACCTACAATTGTACTACTTGGTGTGAATTTACATCTAATGAGGTAACACAACCTTCTACCAAAATAAGGTCAGTCTGACCTACATATCGCGCTTCATTGACTTAGGTTAAGTTTTACGTCCAAGTTCATTTCTTTGATACCAAGGGACCTACTATCATATAACTAGGTGTCAGGGTGCATCCTTGTTAGTAACACAGCCTCCCACCAAAATTAGGTCACTCTGACCTACTTATTGTGCTTCATTGCCATAGGTTAAGCTTTTACGTCAGAGTTCAGTTCTCTGATATCAAGCGACCTACAATCATATTTCTTGCTGTAAGGGTGCATCTTGGGGAGCTACAAAGCCACACACCAAAATTAGTGGGGGAACGAGGCAAACTTTGTCATTGTAGATTTCTGGTTGAGTTTAGCAGTCAATGTTTGTTAGTTTAATTTAAAGTTTAATCTTAATGGGAAAATTCCTACAGACATGGATACAGTTGGCTCAATTCAATGGAGTCCATTTTATGTTATTTAAATAAAAATATTTGAAAAAATTGTTGTGTCATTTACAGCCATTCTTACCACTTATGTTTTCTAGTTACATGGAAAGACGTGTACAGTGTACAATTTTTTTGAAAAAAAATCCTTTAATCTTTAACCATATATATATATATGATCATCATCCTCTTCATTATGTTAAAAAAATCTATGTTGAAAAAAGGAGAATGAAACCCTGATTTGTTACATCTTTTTAAGCAATTAAGACGAGTATATATGTGGTTGTACACTGTACACGTCTTTCCATGTAATGTTTAATTAAGCCTTAAAGTGAGTGGGAAAATTGCAGTCTTTTGCCAAGAGAGTTCTTTCACATTGTATTTAAGTATTTTACATAATTTATGGATAAAAATCCCTACCTAATGTATTTTATAGATTGTAAACAAGTCGATCAATTATGCATTGCAAGAGGGAAGATGAGTAGTGAAATCGCAAAAAGGTATGTTTTTTCATGGGCTTTCAATATATGGCCTAGTGATTATCCAAAGACTACAAAGGATGGCCTTAAGCGTTTTAGACTGCAACTAATTTGAATCCCAGATATGAGAATTTGAAAATTGTGGCCCTCATTGTTTGTAGGTCCTTGACATGTAAATAAATACTTTGTACCCTTTATATATATATAACATTGCACAAACATTCTGTAACATAATTTTAAACCCCAAATTAAGATAAATGTAGAAGGACTTTAGAGGCATGCTGAAATAATAGTAAGACCCATTTTGTCTCTTCTCAATAAGACAAGGTTTATCTGATAGAAAAGTGCACACTGATTACAATTATCCCCTGACTTTGCTCAAAATGCAGGAAAATCGTTATAACTTGATTTTTTATGTACTGTTATTTCATAAATTAATACAATGATTTTATTAGTGCGAAAAAAGCAACAAGATAGGTATTCCAATAATGTACCTCGCATTACTGTTAACTTTAGAAGATTTCCAATTGTTTCCAAATTCACAGTAATGACATTGTAAATTTAGGACATTTAAGTTCAAGAAACCAGGATCTGCCTTAAGCCTCAAGAAAAACAGTAATCTATCCGAGGATACAAATAGTTCCTGTAGTACAACAGCACACCAAACAGCAAATATCAACAAGGCAACCTACAGTTCACAGTCAAAGACACAACAAAATTTCACTGTCAATGTTGATGATCTAGATGATGATTTTGACACACCTTTCCCAGAGGTCAAGTCCACATGTCAGAATGGAGGGATATTCAGTACAAATGGTCAAAGAGTTACAGATAACAAGCTGCAAAAGGTATTTTATTTTGGTATATATTTACAAGAAGAAAAATAGACCACTATGAAGTTTGTTACCTTAAATGAAAATTCAGTACAAGAATTCTTTAGGAGAAATACCAAAAATCCATTCTTAGTAAATAGTATATACTTATTAACTGGGTATGAGGGGAATAGTAAGTTTAATCTCCCTGAGATACCAACTATTGCCTGGAGGTGTAGCCAAGGGCAATAGCTGGTATTGAGGGGACAATAAACTTACTATTCCCCAAATATGCAGTCAATAAGTGTTTTATTATACCGAAACATTCACCGGTAAACAAATGCTATTATTCCACTATATATATATTAATTCATCGCTATGTACATATTTCATTGGTTGAGACTCTCCCACGTAATATTGAACAAAACATCGTGTTTCCCTCTCAGATTCGTGTTTCACCATCACATCCCAGTTATTCGAAATACACTAGGGATAGTGGAATAAATCAGTAATTTCCCTTGCATTAGTGAAATATGAAGATTTGTTCACCCTCAAAAAGTCATGTTTCACTCGGGCAAGCCCTCAGGAAACATGACTTTCCTCTGGTGAACAAATCTTCATATTTCACTAATGCAAGGGAAATAAATGTATAAAATTAGTGTCTGGATTTTTATAGAAAAAACATACTGATGTATATTAGTTAAGAGTCTTACAATTTAATTTATACACAATGCACTGAACATAGTGATTCTAATTTTTAATTCACATAAATGTCAAAGAAATATAATATTTTACATTTTAAAGTTTAAAAAAAATGATTGGTTACATAGCCCATGATTTATGGGTCCTAAAAGATAATTAAATCCTTATAACTGTTAGTAACATAGGATATTTGTGAACCCCACAAAAAGTTTGAAATGCTGCATATATCTGTTGTTATTTCTCTCATTATGATTGATACTTCAAAAAGCTTCATTATCCTCATTCTTATATATAATTATTGGTCTTGTCTATCAACATTCTTCCTTAATTTTGATAATAAAATTTTCTTATAAAATTAAGTAGTCCAAATATTGGTGTTAGAAAAGTATTACTGACATAAAAATGTGATGTTTTTTCATTATTTTATTTTGCAGAAAAACAAATTTCAAACTTCCATCACGAGTTTTGCGAAGAGTAAACCAGATAAACCAGTGGCCACCGTGGCTCCTCACAGGTAACTAATAGTTTCAAAAATATTTTCTATACATTCACAACTACAAAGGACACCTATATAGCAAATCACTGTTTATGGTAAGGACACTATGAAACTATTAATCATTAGCATCATAAGAATGTACAGAGGGATCAGGTTTCATTGTATCTCTATTTTGCAGGAATATGAAATACTGTACTAAATGCCATTAAATCATGGCACAGTAACATTATTCGCACCTTTAACTCCATCAGAATTTACCATCCATCTTACAAGTTTTATCAAAACTTTATCACACATAATTAGCAATAAGCCAGCATAAAAAACAAAACTAATATAGGTTTTGAAGTACCGGTATGTATATTCCATTTACCAATAAAATTGATATATTACTAGATCACCTGTAAAAGTTGTCCCAGTAGCTCCTAGTTCTGGTACAAAGAGAAAAGAAATATCCCCATTGTTAATGACAAGTAAAGACAATGTCTGTCATGATAACACAGTGGTCAGAATGTTTGGAGTATCTGATGATGAAGATGAGGATTTAACAGACTTTGAAGCTCCAGGTAAATAGGTACATCCCACAAAATACATGAATTAAAGAGAATAAAGGGTATGCAACATTGATATAACACCCCTGACATATGTGTAAACAACATATAACAAAAATTCCAGTCTCATTGAAATTTACATGTTGCATTAGTATGCTTACCAGCAGGGTTCTTCATGGTTACATACACTTGTTTATCTCATTACATACATTTTTAAATAAAAAAAATACAGTAGACTACTAATTGCATACCCTTGTTTGTCACAATAAATTATGTAATTAACAGGAGTATGTACAAAATGTACTCATTATGTCCCACACTTAAAATTATTATTAATATATTTTCTGTTTGTTATGCCAGTCTGGACAATGATTTGTTAGTTTCTCGGTTTCGAGATGAAAATTCAGACATCTTTTATCAGATTGAAATACTACTTTCATTGATGGATGGATAGATGAATTATTGTTTAACGTTCACCATCAACCATTAAGTGCATATCATAACATTTTGATATGATATGAATATGAACCCTGCTTTGTACAAGACCGACACACCGAGCCGGAGTTTTATCATACTAGTACATGAGGTAACAGAGCGCAGGAAGACATATCACCCCACCCGGACACATTATACTGACTCCGAGCCTACCAGTCCTGTGCTCTTACTCCTAAGTGACTCATGCTTGGTGGAGAAGCAGCAAATACCAATTTTTGTCTTTGGTTTGATCTGGCCTGGGATCGAACCTTTCATTGATGGAGAGGAAGATCACAATCCAGGGCCTAATCTTGTCGGCGAATGACGATTTAAGTCGCCAAAGAATTTTCAAAATCGCTAAATCTCGCCGGCCTATTCATTTCTTGGCGAAGTGAAGTCGCTATCGAAATATCTGTAAATGGTTGATAACTCGTGAAATTTTTAGCACAGGTAAATTTTTGAAACAAAATGCCGACCATCAAGAATCGGAATTTTGAAGTGGCCCACGACTTATATTGTCAATGTTTGATTGAAATAAATACAACGGCGACTTTAAACCTATTTGAATTTTATATTCAAAACTATTTAAGGGAAATCGAAATATCGTTTCATTCGTTTGTTATGAATTGAAGATGCATGGCGTCAGGACGATGTTGCGTAATCACAAAGTCAACTAATTTTATATTTTTATATGATCAGCTGATTGTTGTTTTGTTCTACAGTTAGGATTACAAGGAAACACCTATAATGAAAGATAATTAGCCGTTAATAGGTTAGTTATGTGATTGAAAGTTGGCTTGGGTGACATTGAGTATGGGAATCTCGAGTTACAATGACACAATGTTTTGACAACTTATCCTTTGATAATAAAATATATTGGTAAGGTGTGAAAATTAAATTACTCAAGTACTCAAAATTAGTAGATCAAAAGAAAATCAAACTGTATAATAACTGTCCTAATTTTTTTTTTATAGTTTATCAAATTCAAAATTCTGTTAACACTGATAACATAATTAAACTGCTTTTGGCAATATTAGGTCTTTGGCTAACTGGTTAGGGGTTCAATCCCCAAAACCAAATCAGTCTCAATCACCAAAATCAAACTTAAAAAGAAAAATGAGACTGATCAAAATGTTAAGCCAAAGAAGTTTTGTAAAGTTAAGAGCCAAGATTGCTTTGATTGGTATAAGGAGGATCGACCCAAAAGGTCTTTGGCACTATGAATATATGATTTGAATCTACTTTTATTTATATATATGCCATTGAAAACAGACACACAGAAAAAGCGCAACCCATACGGTGAATTAAAGTCCACTTCTCCAGAAAAATGACCACTTCTCCCTAATCCATCCTGGAAGGAGAAGTCACTTCTCCCTCTTCAAAATCCTAGATTAGGCCCTGCAATCAAATTGTTTTTTAGATCATTTGACATTTAGGTTATACATTGTAGGTCACATTCACTATAACAAAAGACTGAAATCGGTAAAAAATAGTGGTTTCATATCTTGCACTTGGTTATCTTATTATACAATAAGAGGAAGACCATATTGGCTGGATTTTAGAGTTAAAAATCATGTTACAAAGGTCACTTTTATACATAAATTCAAAATAAAATGAGATCTCTATATTCTATGTAAAAGACTTGGTATGATTCCTTTCAGCCTCCCCAACACTCTCAAGAAAAACAGATGGATTATTTCCTCATCAGGTAAAACTTTATCAAATAATAGTCATAATATGTGTATCCGTTTAAGATCTGTAATTTTGATTCAAATGACAGTAGAAAATCTCCATTACATATTTTAAGACATGTCAATTACATATTATCCATCTTGCTTTATAATTTTGCACAGGTGTAGCAGTTTCTTGGTGTATTACATTGTAGTTGATTAAGGTTCAACATTATTGTAAAAATCAGTAATGTAATTTAAATACATCAATGTACTAGACATTTGAGAGTAATATTTTATTGTTTTATATGAACATTATCTTTACAGAGGCCTTGGTTAATATTGCATTCTTGTTTATTACACTGTTACTGCTGATGTCCAAGTACACCAGTTAATTCTCTAAGTTATTTATGGAATAAAAGTTAATCCGGAAAATGCTAATACAATGTATGGCTAAGCATTCTGTAATTTTAATATGTTGGTTTAGACAAGTGAATTTAAATATTCAGGAGTTAAATATAGCACTAGGCCAATGCAAACTGTTTTTATCTTATCCTCAGGCAATCATATTTCATGATAGAACTTGACTGGATGCTAAATTTTTATCTCATGTCTAGAACGTAAAATTTCCAAATTAAGATCACTACTTTTAGACAACTAATATAATCCTGGCAATATGGATAATGGTATTGATCTGGCAAATTTCCATATCCTAAAATTGCTAGTAATTTGACCTATTGGGCTGATAAATTATCAGTACTCGAAGCCCTGGGCTAGTTAGTGTGTCAAAAATTATTTAACAAATAATACCATGACAATTCACGTATCTATACAGTTTCTACATCTGTTTAAGGATGCTCGCCGGTCATGTTTTGGACTTTTTGTGAGATTTTCGGAATCCTCGGGTTTTATCCATTTCTTAAACATGAAATTTTTTGCCCATGAACCCGCACTTTTTCTTTTATGATTCAATCATATATACCTTAAAATGGTATTTGACAAAATTTGATGAACTCCTTTTTATTTTTTCTTACATTTTTGAGAGACTGAAGTTGTCAATGCAAAGACAATGAAAAATCCAGAGAAAACCCATTTCCTGCAAATTTTCAAGGCCTTATAGCTCTAAAATGAGCACCTGAACCTATATTTTTTTCTTATTTGTTTACTATTCATATGTTCTCTCAAACTAAAACATCTATTTCAAATCCTATTTATTTCCTATTAGACCAGCGATCGTCCTTAAACTTATTTTATAGAAAAAAACATTAATACTAATGTAAGTTTGGGTTTCTTATCTCTGAACTTAGACCTTTTTTAATAGATTGTTTCACAGGAACAGATAATTGAAGAAGAATCGGTACATCAACCAAAGAGACGAAGGACTTTACCTGTTGTAGATAGCGATGATGAAACACAGATGGATGAAATTTCTAACAATCGTAATCAAGGTAATATAAACACATGGTAATACCAAACTTTTTGAGTTGGAAGCACTTTTCTTGATTGAGGATGTTTCTTAGTTTTTGTCTTGCCTGCAACGAATGTTGCTATAGGCGAGATATAGGTATTACTTTCCAGCATATGTAAACTTTTTTAAAACCTTGATAACTTTGTACACATAATACTTACACTTAAGTTCATTGATCCACAGATACATCATGATATAAATCTTTGCAGCAGTATACTTGTCTTGTGACTTTGACCTCATTTTTGTGATTCATTGACTTCATAAACATTTGTAAAATCTGCATCCAAGTTTCGTGATTATTTTTCAGCAACTGTAATACCTAGGCCCATCATATTTGGTATATAGATAGTTCTTGAGGGTAAATATGGATGTGACACATGTCCCCTGACCTTGACCTCAATTTCATGGTTGATTTACTTGTGTTACATTATCAAGATTAAGTACATTTCTCAGCAGCTATAATTCCTAGACCCAATATATTTTGGTCTATACATAGTTTTGTTGGATACATTCCAGTCGCCCGACCTTGACCTGGATTTCATGCTTGAATGACTTGCATCACATTTTCTCTATTAGGTCCATTTCTCAGCAACTGTAATACCTAGACCCATCATATTTGGTGTATAGTTAGTTATTATATGGTTACATACCAGTTTTAACAACTGTCACCAGACCTTAAGTGGAATTTCATGCTTGAGTGACTTTCAATACATTTTCATGATTAATTCCATTTATCAGTATTTGGTCTATAGGTAGTTATTGGTGGTTACATGCCTGTCTGAAACCTTGACCTGAATTTCACACTTGCCATGATTAAATCCATTTCTCTGTAGCTTTAATACCTATATCCACCATATATGATCTGTAGATATTTCTTGGCAAGGTGTCAGTCTGATATGTGACCTTGACCTCAATTTCATGCTTGAGTGACTTTAACAAATAAGTCCATTTAGTGTGTCCACTCTTTTTTTTGTCAGCATGTTCAATTGATTGTTGTTTGCTTAACATCTAGTGTCAAATATTTCATGTCTGCTCAGGACGAGAACATGTTCAACAATTATTAAAAAAGCATGTACAAAAAGAGCCCAATTGATACAAGACAAGTACAGAAAATTCTGTCATTATTATAATGATATGAAATGAAAAAGAAAGGATATGGTCACAATTCACCAAAAAAGTCTTATGACTGATTTGTTGTATAAATCAGGTTTGCGAATTATTAAATCTTTGTGAAAATGATTTATGGTTTGTAAATTCATGACACAGTATTATTATAAAGTAAAGTGACTATTTATAATTGTAGAAATACCTCAGGATATAGAAGACATAACTAAACATCCTCTGCTTAACAAGAATAAGGCAGATGTAAGTTTCTGAAAGTACTATTATGTATTGTATTCAAGTGAATATACAAAAGAAGTTATGGTTCCTCTAATCTCATTATGATAGAGTTTTAATCATTATTTTTTTTTGCCCTCTGAAATTTTGCTTTTAAGGATTTTCAAATAATTCAGCTTAATGAATCATTAATAATAATAATAATAATAATAATAATAATAATCATTTATTTAATGTGTCAGTTTTTATGCTTGAGGGACTCTGGTTAAGTTTTGCGTTTAGGTTCATTTCTTTGGAACTAAGCATATTGTATCAATGAAACTTCATCTGTGGATGTGCCATGGGTAGTACTGAGCATTCATACACTAATTGGGTCATTATGATCCACACTATACGCTTGAGTGACTCTGGTTAAGTTTTGCGTTTAGGTCATTTCTTTGGTCTAAACATAGTGTATCAACGAAACTTCATCAGTGGATGTGCCTTGGATAGTACTGACCATTCATACATGATGACCTACATTTTAGGCATGGCATATGTGTCTTAGAGACACAATTTCTAGTTTAATTTGTTTTAATTTTTATCATCTAAAATATTTTGCAAAAGAGACTATTGATAATCTTCTAAAGCTTCTGGACACTATTTTCTATAAACCTCAGTCCAAAGGACAGATTTTTCCTAGTTTTAGTACCTAAATCATTTTGAATCATTTTACTACTTTGCAAAAAGATGCAATTAGCAAAGTCATAATTAAAACTATTGAACTTACCTTATTTTATTCAACGATGTCTTCCGGAGAAACAAAAATATTTCGCCTATGGAATTTTCAATGTACATGTACTATGTGATTTTCTTAAATTAAGTATTTCATTCCCGGGTTGCACTAAATATAAACAAAGTGCATGAAAAATGCTCAGAATAGTGGTTTTACTAATTTTAAGACAGGTCTGAGTTAGTCGTTTCAAATTTAAAATTTTTTCAGCTTTCTGAGTGCATTTATTTTTTCATCGTAAATTCCCCATTCAAAATAAGATTTGCAGTTAAAGATATAATCTTTATAAACAATGCTAAAATTTTTATTGACCCACAAAAAATTGTCGTAAAATATTAACATTTAGACTTTCAAAATCCCCAAAATCCTTTCCATGAACTGAGGTTTACAGACAGTAATAGAAATTGGCTGTATGATATTCATGAATGACTTATATATATTTTTATTGTCATACATATATATGTATGTCTTTTTAGCTATCATCAGTGGAGAAAATAGAAATGGTAACAGTATTATTGAAGGCTATGGATGAGATCTGTAGTATTATTGGAAAAATAAGTACTAATGATTTGATGGCAATGGTTTGGCAAGATTATTCAAGACTCCAAACACTCCTAGCTTTAAGGTATTGACTTGTTTCTTTTCAGATTTAGTTTCTCTTTTTCTTCGTACTTTATTAAACTTCCATAATAATTCATGATTTAACAAACTAGGCAGGAAGACTTGTTTTCAGAAAATTGCAGGAAGGTTGAAATGAGACTGATTAATGAATTTCACTATAAATTTATCATCATTAGATATGTATTGAAATTATAAAAGTAGTAGGGTCTTTGTAATTATATCTCCATTGTTATTTTACAGTATTATCTTTATATTTATAGTCTAGAGATGTTCTTCGTCAGTTAGTTTGGACACATCAGTATTTGATACTGCTTTCAGTGAGAGAAATATACATTTCCAGATGAGCATTCCTAGCTTTCTTGTAGTAAAAACATGAAATATTCCATACCTTTTATCTTTGTTTGTTGGTCATCACTTACACCAGTATTTATAAAAAAGAAATCTTGTCCATACATGTACATTTGCGTAAGGAATACATGAAAAAATACATTTTATTGGATTTGTTAGCAAATTATTGTAGGAAACCAATTCTATTACAGAAAGAAGATCACAGACCAATCATCAGTAGAGGAATCCTGTAAGATTGTCACTCAAACAAAAACTGATCAGACAGACCATTCAAGAAACAGAACAGATGTCAAGAAAAGCCCTTCGTATGTTTTTAAAAGGTCACATAGTCCATCATTACTGTCTAGAAATATTTCCTCGACTTCGACTCCTAATACATCTGTAAGTAATGTTTCCAGATCAATTCAGTCAAAAAGAGTGTCTGATATACATCCCTCTGTCATTACCTCTCCATTTACTTGTGGGGAAAGTTTTTTTGAGGAAGATGCACCCATGACACAGTCTCATGCCAGTTATATTTCTACAGTAAATAGAAAATCACCAGTTCAAAATTTCCAATCTCCAGCAAGAAATGGAACAGACCTGAATGACCAAACAAAGGGAGATAATTATGCCCATCCAGTATTCAATTTCAACAAATTTGCTGCCAATAATGTCAAAACTGCTACCTCAAAATTTGAACTAAATGAAAGTGATCTGTTATTTGAAAATTCTCAACAAGAATTCAATAATGACAGCGACTTTGATTTTGGATATAAAATATCTGAAAATGTGCCAACAAAAAAAGATACAAACAGAGTTCAGCCAGTGACTAAGGATGAAACAGATAACAGTGATAACTTTTCTGATGAAGACATGTTTGCTATTGAAGATTTTGATGAAGAATTTACCGAAGAAATGGATTTACCTAGAATAGAGACACCAAAAAGGCCATCTAAACCAGGTATAAAAACTGGAAATCATAACATTCTAAATTGTGCATTCTGTTAAAATACTGCAGTAAAAATAGTCATCTTTTTGTGACAGATTTATCCCAATCATAGCACATGGTTCGCACAGGTCATGGAAAGTCATTGATAAGCAAGTAGAGTGCTTGAAGGTCATGGAATTTAAGGCTTTGTCATCGAAACGTTTGAATTTAATTGATTTTCTACCAGTCTATGTGAACTTTGAAATTAAAATCTTAATTTGCACGTTTATTATTTTTAAAGTGAATTATTCTTCACTAGTGCCAACATTTTGTTTGGGTTATTCAGAATTTCTGGATCTTTACTTCTTTGGTTTGTTATTTCGTGCATTAGTCATCAGTACGCTTTAAACTGTCTCTGTTAAAGAACAGCATTACATCTATCTTCAGTCAGGTATAGAAAAGCAATGAAAAGGTCTTGAAATGTCATGGAATTTTAAGTTTAAGAATCTGTATGAACCAGATCAGTTGGATTGTACTTTTGATAGATAAAATGAATCAAATTTTTGTGTTTGGAAAAATTTGTTAAAAATTCCTCCCCTCACGCATGTGTAAAATAAAGTATGAGTTTTCCATCTCAGTTTAAAGGTAATCTCAAGGGTACTGACATAGAAATGTTATTGATTTAGGTTTGCTGGATGTCACTCCCAAAATGTCCAACAGAATTTCACCTAACACATCATCAACTTCAAGGTATGAAAGTAAGTATCTTACTGCAGAATATTCATCTTGTATTTAGACCTTTACATTAGTGAAAGTTCTTTTTGTCTTCTTCATCTGTTTTTAGCAGTTTCATAAATATTTTTGCTAAATAGTAATACAAATTAAACTTGTATTCTTGCAATGTAAGCCACAGGTGTTCTTTTAAATTTCCAATAGTTTCCGTGTATTTTTTGGAACAAATTTAACCAGACATTATTATTTAATTTTTAAGCACCACCAATTCCAGTCCAGAGAAGCGCACAGAAGAAGAGAGAAGATGAAAATAAAGTTTTTGATAATTTTAACTTCCCACATTGTAAAGAAATGATGAAGATTTTTACCACCGTGTTTGGATTAAGAGAGTTCAGACAGAATCAGTTGGCTGCAATTAATGCTGCTTTACTAGGGAATGACTGTTTTATACTCATGCCTACAGGTAATAATGTCCTCATGAGTATTTGTAATGAAAATTTGGTCTGACAATGATGATTTTAATTGACTTTTAGTTATCTTATAGCTGGAAATGAAATTTGTTAATGGTTTGTCTTTATAATATTCATATATGCATTTGAAAGTATAAAATGGTTTATTTACATGTGTGTATTAATCCTTTTCAAAGATTCTATAGATACAAAAGGAAACATGAATATACATGAAACTTAGATGATTAAAAGTAAAAATCAACATGACAAAAATCAAGATGTTAATGTGTGCAATTATCATTATGCTATATCCTCTTTAACAGTGAAAATAGTTAAAAAAAAATAATGTTTACAATGCAAATGTCAAATGAAAATAATTTGGGCAAGGATGAAATATGAAATGCTCAGCGATTATGATCTGTGAAGTATTTTCTTTTTTTTTTTGGCTAAATCTGAACATATATTTTGAACAGGTGGTGGTAAGAGTTTATGTTACCAGTTACCTGCCTTGGTTAATGGAGGAGTCTCAATTGTTATATCACCACTAAAAGCACTGATACAGGATCAGGTTACAAGATTAAACTCTATGGAGGTACATTGTTGTGTTGTCCTAAAAGCTTCGTAAGAGATTGACATTTCTATTAATTTTGTATTCATCTTGTTTTAAAAATGAAAAAAATTTACTAGGATGAAATTTTAATAATTAATGATTCAGTCACATCCTAACTTGCAAAAATACTAATGAAATTATTTTTACAACACTTGATCAACGTTTGTTGTCTTGTCGTCTTGTTAGAAAATCCATAACCAGAACTCTTAAATGTCTAATAAGAGGATTTGTTTTCTTAAAAAAATGTTCAAACCATTTAAATGTTTCAAATTTATTCCACTGAGAAACGCGAATACGCAATTCCATTCTGAACTTTCTTTTCTTTTCAAAAGTAAACTTCCATGTAGAAAAAAAATCAATAAAATTACTTAAAAATCAATCTTCTTTTTATCAATTTCATTAAGATAAATGGTTTAGAAAGACGAAATAAACACTTAATGTTGACTAAAAGTGATCAGAAAATGTTAAAATTCCCCACTATCACCAGCTGGCAACAAAGAGATCATAACTTTGACAATTTTGAAAGTGTTGAAGAATTCAATTTTCCTGAAATTTTCATGATATTAAGTCATAAAAAAAATTACAACAATTACAGTATTGCATCTATAATGTAATGTGTATAGTAATGTAAAGAATATATAGCTAAATTAGTAAAATTCAACCTATTGTTTTACGTTTAATTTTGCTAGAATTAGTATTATACATGTATTTTTATAAAGTAATTTGAAATAAACCTGGTAGAAAATGTTTCATTTGAAACTTTTGACATATTTTAAATAAGTTATTTCTCTAATGACGATTGATGATGATTTATTGATTTATTTTCTATTTAAATTGTTTTCACATCTGAGTTTACTATTTTATGTAGCCAATACATTTTTTTACTCGATATCCTTTCCACATGCTGATAAAATGAAATAAATTGCCATGTAAATGAATTTTGGGAAAGTCTGGAACCTCTCAAAACCAGCACCTTCAAAAACCGGCTGATTTCTACAGCCCGATAGTTGTTTGGTTTACAGAGGTTCATCTGTATATGTAATTTTCTGAGGTTCTTATTAAAAAAAATTTGTATGTTTCTGGCTTTTGTAGATACCTGCTGGCCAGCTGTCTTCTGACCTAGATGAAAGCCAGACTGCTTTTATTTACAAGAAACTTCACTGTAGAGTACCAGGGATTACTCTGTTGTATGTAACACCAGAAAAGGTACAGAATTAACATGCAGCTGTAATGATAAGCCAAGATAAAAAATAGAATAGGAAATCTCTAGCACTGAATATCTATTCAGACATTATTATGTTGTATTTTGTGGGAGGGTAGGAAGGCATGAATGCACAACCAAAATTCACTTTTTATCAGATGGGTAAATGATAAATGCTGACCCAGAACCCAGGTACAAAAATTAAAATAATTCCTGCCCACAACAGACTTCATAGTTGAATAAACTCTTTTTTTCAATTTTATTTCTGGATAGTTTACTATTAGCAATATTTTTGCTTAATCAGAATTTCATTTTTACCCAATGAATGATACATGTACTTAAATTACAGTACTCTGTTTAAATTAATAGATATCTGCCAGTGGTAAGCTGTTGAGCTGTTTCCAAAATCTACATCAAAGAGGACAGCTTGCAAGATTTATAATTGATGAAGCTCACTGTGTCAGTCAGGTATGTTTTATGCTATTAGAAAAATAACTTTATTGTGTTGCCTGAGAAGAAAATCACTGAACGGAGATCTAGCAATAATAATTCTGTCATAAATGTCTGTGTTAGTGATTGTAGCCATCCTAAGAAATTTACAATCCACATAAAATATGCAGATCAAGTTTTGAATTTGGGTATTTTGCCTTTCACTGTTCCAGAATTATGCCCCTTTATGAATGGAAAAATTGTGAATTTTGTAATTTCCACTCTCAGTTTGAATTTTGATGTAGTGCATTTTCCATTCAATAACGTTAGTATTATTTCACCAAATAATTTGAAACTTGGAAATGTTTTTTTGTACCACTAAATACAAGTTTAGTTTAAATTTGACATATTTCACTTTTGTAATTTCTCAAGTTATACCCTTTTATAATGTAGACCTTATTTGATTTCAGCAAATATATAGTATTGATATCTGGGGACAGGGAGATTACTATGTCAAATGGACATACATGTATTCTTTCTTTATTTACACTAAAGTCTGGTGAACCCTGTTAAAGTTTTAAGAAACATAAATGCTTTGTATTTTGATCAGAATTCCACAGAAGTTTCTTTACTTTAAAATTAAAAAACTTGATTGAAATATATAAAATCAATAAAATTTTCTGCTTGTACATTGTTCATGTATATTATCAAATAATAAAATTATTGAGCAATACAAATTTTTATGATGTCATACCTTAAACAATATCATTTCAGATTGGGTAATGTATTTACATACTTTTCAGTGGGGCCATGACTTTCGACCTGACTATAAGAAGCTGAATGTTTTAAAACAGAAATTCCCTGGTGTCCCTATAATGGCCCTTACAGCCACAGCCACTCCTAGAGTCCGTA
Source organism: Mytilisepta virgata (assembly GCA_028015205.1). Lineage (NCBI taxonomy): Eukaryota > Metazoa > Mollusca > Bivalvia > Mytilida > Mytilidae > Mytilisepta > Mytilisepta virgata. The sequence goes on along the minus strand of CM051517.1, from coordinate 51,451,909 downwards.
AAGATATTATACATCAACTGGGAATGAAAAATCCAAAGTGGTTTGTAATAATTTATAATTTATTTTAAAAGTTTAGTTTAAAAACCTTAATGTAAGACATGATTTTTCAGGTACCAATATTCAAGTAGAGAATAGCTCCTCTACAGAAACCAGATAAAATTTCTAGAAAAATAACATAAAGCCTACTAACCTTCAATTTTTATATTATCTTAGCAGAAAAAAGATATCTTTTTTCCTTGGGGGCCATTTCGGGGCCCTGACCCTAGGACATGGTCCAGCGACTTTCAATTAATTAGAATTTTTCAATATTAAGTTTTCTACTTAAGTTAGTTTGATAGGAACTACTTGTGATAGATCAGTGATATTTTCTATAAAGTTGCATTACTGTCAGAACATGTTAGTTTGATGACCATTTCCAGGCCCTGTCAAGGTCATGGTCCAGCGACTTTTAATTAATTAGCAATGTTGCTGTCCATCAGATTTTTTTCGAATTTTCTGCCAATAGAGGAGCCATATCTCTGTGTCTACAGTTTATATACTATAATGTTTCATCAGCATGCTTTAACATACATACTGTTTACATTTATCTTAAAATTTCATTTATGCAGAAGAGACATTTGATTATTACAGGTTTGTTCAAAGTTTTAACAGACCAAATTTGAAGTTTTCAGTAGAAGTAAAGAAACCATCAACATTGACTGCTGATATTATAAAAATCATCAAAGAAAGATTCCCAGGAAAATGTGGAATTGTATATTGTCTTTCAAGGTAAAACAACTCTGGTATTGTGGCACATTTTTATTTTTTGTTTCCAGGAATAGAAGTTAAGTGTTATGGGTAACTGTTTCTAATAAAATATTATACTTTTTTTAAAGTTTTTCAAGAACATATAGGCTAAAACATCTGCAGCTAAAATATAAAGATTTTTAACCTGATTTCACAAAGAAAAAAAATCTGGTTATAAATTCTGTAGTCCTGGAAGATAAGACTTTGCATTTTCAGTCAATTTTCAATGTTTTAATGCTGATATTTTCATTTTCTGATTTTTTTAAATGTAAAATAGTATGACTAGGCATTTTTCCCTACATTACTTTAAACTTTGGTTTGACGGTAGGAAGAAAATGATCCATATTTTCAACTACGGATGGGTAATTCGTATAAAATTATTGTGCTTGTTTCGATTGGAATTTTGCCTTTTAATTGATTGATATATGTGAATGTCACCTGTGTAAACATCTTTGACTTGGACTCACTCTGACTCCTTGAAGATTATTAAAATAGAAATAAGTGATGCAAATAATAACTTCTAGAAAAGTGAACGTTGATTGTTCATGTAATTTACATCTGAAAATCCCAAGAGTTTTCAGCCATATTCGATAGGACCTACATATCAAGATAAAAGTTTTATTTTCCTTCTTTTGTTTTGTGTGGCTGTTATGACCCCTGTAAATAGTTTTGAAACTTATTTGAAAATATAAGTTTTTAGCATTTTTTTTTTCAACATGCCTAAACCAAATTATTTGATTTTTGGCAGACTACAGGTTAAGAAAAAGTAATTTGTGTTGAATTTTGTGAAAGTTGTGGCTGTTGGAAACAGGTATTTATGGGATCCATTTTCACACTTTGATTTTTGGACTTTTTGTGGGGTAAATATTGTTCAATCATGTGCAAATACAACCAATATTAAAGAGTAGTATCTACAGCAACATGTATATACTTTTTAAATACAAAAAACTAATAAAATGTTACTTATCTCCCCTGATTTATCAGTTTTTTGGGATATTTGTAAAACATCAAATATGTTTCCATTTCTGCCATTATGATTATACTTAAAAAAATATAATGTAAAATTAAACTTAAAATAAGTTTATATTGAAATTCTTATTGCTGTCAATGATGCTTTGTATGAAATTTGTTGTTAATTTAAAAACTTGTATGACTAATTTTGAAGCATATTTATCTTGAATTTCATTCCTATATTGAATATTGCCAAACTAATAACTGAGTGAAAAAAAATCACTGTTTGAATGTTTAGAGGGCTCATTATAATGAGCTTGTGTAGTATGAACAGGGGTAAATTCTGAACATAACGTATCGGCATATATAGTTTATTTATACATCATACAAATTTATATTAAACTTATATTGGTTATGTCAATCATGTGGTTGACACATACAAACATATTTTCCTTAAACAAAGAGTTTGTATTGTCCAGTAAAAAATGTAAATCGAAAAGACTTGACACAAAGTTAACTTCGAAAGAAAATTGAGTACATAATTAATAAGAAAAAATTATGCTCTAACAGATAAAACAGATTTGATTCAATATGATAAAACATTTATATCATGTTTTGGGGGAAATGTTAAAACCCTTCACATTAAAATAATATATTCTTCTCACAAGGCCTTAGGGAATATGATGTTTCTTGTGTGAATAAATCTTCCTATATACCGTACTTACTCCATTTATTCAACACTAAAATACACCTATTTTTTAGGAAAATTGGAAAATCCTTGAAAAAAATAGAGTTTTCGTATTTCTGTCCACATCATTTTTTATCTCAGTATGATCGACCTGGTCAAAGTACTTTAACTATAGGCAGTCAAAATAATGGTTCATACTTGCGGTATTGTCATTTGATTTTGCTTTCATGATTTATCTTTTCGTACCCTCAAATTAATAGTTAATTTAATGTTGAAGACGAAAACAGTAGAAAACTTCAAACGACCTGCCATGTTGTTGACTAATATGTTAACATCTCACAAATGATTTTTACTATCTGGATTTGGAGCATCTCACAAACGATTTTTACAACACATGTTACGTTTGTAGTCTCATCGTCTTTTTTAGAACATATAACTATTATATTTAAATATCTAATAAACAATGATAAAAGGATTTGTTTTGTAAAAACATTATTCATTTCATTTGAAAATTTTTAAAATTTATCTGAGAAACGCGAATATGCAATTCCGTTCCGAACTTGTTTCCGATTTCTTTTCAAAAGTAAACTTCCAAGTGGGAAAAATTCAATAATATTTACTTAAAAATTGATCTTGTTTCAGTCAGATAGATAGTTTAAATGGTTTAGAAAGACGAAATAAACACGCGATGAGGACTGAAAGTAATTAACTTACCTAAGAAGTTAAAATTGCTGACTGTCGCCACCTGAGAACAACGATCGTAAATTTGACAATTTTGAAATCGTCAAAAAAATAAAAAAATTCAATTTTCCTTCGAATAATTAGGCTGTCCAATAATTAGGGTTATTACAGTACCCTACTATGGCAGAATGATCACTAGCCTAGAAACACTGAGGTTGTGGATTTCTAAACCCAATAACTGGAAGTCAACTTTAATTCCAGTCTTGACATGGAAGACCAGATATCATTACTCATGCTCAATCCAACATTAAAAACTAAATTTCATGATCTAGGATTTCAAAGTAATAATATGTTCAAACATTCAAATTTGTTGCTTTAAAAAGTTTGTGAACTTCTCATTTCTACATCTATTAATTTTAAGTAGATGCAAGGTATTATACATTTATTTTCTAGAAATGAATGCGACACAGTTGCTGGTAACCTGAGTAAAGCAGGTATACAGGCTGTATCATATCATGCTGGTTTAAGTGATGGAGAAAGAATATCAGTTCAGGAGTCATGGCTGAATGGACTAAGATGCAAGGTAAACCCAAAGAAAAAAATCGAATTTTTTTCTCATTTTAAAATTTTATCTTAATTTTACATGATTACACTGCAATTTTCAACTTTGTTAAGGATGGTCGCTGGTCTAATAGGAAATAAGTAGGATTTGAAATAGATGTTTTAATTTGAGAGACCATATGAATAGTAAACAAATAAGCAACAAAAAAATATAGGTTCATGTGCTCATTTTAGAGCTATAAAGCCTTGAAAATTTGCAGGAAATAGGTTTTCTCTGGATTTTTCATTATACCCCCCGCAAACTCCTCCTAGACCACTCAATGGATTTCAGCGAAATTTTACAGAAAGGAAGTACATCATCCAAAGGTGTACATCTAGTTGTCTTTGCATTGGCAACTTCAGTCTCTAAAATATGTATTAAAAAATAGAAAGGATTTCATAAAATTTTGTCAAATACCATTTTAAGGTATATATGATTGAATTATAAAAGAAAAAGTGGGGGTTCATGGGCAAAAAATTTAATGTTAATGAAATGGATAAAACCCGACGATTCCGAAAATATGACAAAAAGACCAAAACATGACCAGCAAGCATCCTTAACACTGATTGTTTATTAAAGTTTTTGATGACATCAGAGATAATAATTGATAATATGTTTATTTAATAGAAAAGGTTTTGATGTTTTTTCCCATTTCCAGATTTGCCCGCTTATGGCTTCCCTATTGTACATGTACATAGCAATATAGCTTTTGATTTTTCTTAGTGGATGACAAATCCTCTCAGACCATCTTCAGACGAACAAATTATTTTGAGATACCAGGAGTTTGAGATAAAGGAATTGAAATATTATAGAGACATTTGCTGTCTGAAAATCTCAGTTCTTGGAATGGATTTTGGCATTTTCAAAGTTTAAATGTAAGAATTACAAGACATCATTTTTTGGTTAATTAACCTTGTTGAGTCATCCAAAAAACATAAAAAATATACTATTGTCGATTGTATTTTGTTAAAATTTGGGGAATTTCCACTAGAAAAAATTATGAATTTGAAAATTTAAAAAGATTAAAAATTGGAATTGACTAACTCCGATATATCATAAAATTTGTAAAACCATTATTTCAGATATTTTTCCTGCACTTTGTGCATATTTCATGTAACATGGGGATGTAATACTTAATTTAGCAAGATCTCATAGAAAGAGTTATCTGCCCTTTACATAGAAAATTCCATAGGCAAAATGTTTTTGATTCTCATGAAGACATAACTGAACAAATATAGATAACGTCAAAAGTTTTAGTTACGACTTGGCTAGCGACATCTGTCAGCCAAGTAACTAGATAATTCAGTGATAAAGGTACTCAAATTTTGAAAAATCTGGACTGAGGTTTACAGACAGTAAATTAAGACCTGTTATAATCCTTGGAAGGGATAGACATGAAAGATATTTGTAAATTAAAAGATTACCACACAATGTGATTTGAACATGTATGATTTTTTACAGGTGATATGTGCCACTATTGCTTTTGGTATGGGTATAGATAAAGCTGATGTTAGATTTGTAATACATTACTCCTTACCTAAATCTGTAGAGGGTTACTATCAGGAGGCAGGCAGAGCTGGCAGGGATGGACTCCTAGCTCATTGTATGTTGTTCTATAATTATCAAGATGTGAAGAGACTGAGGAGAATCATGGATAGTAAGAAAACAATGTTTAAATATTCTTTTGTAAATTACTGTAAATTCGGAAATTTTCGCATGCACTTATTATTGCGATTTTTCTACCCAATGCAAAATTGCGAGGTTAAATTATTGCGATCACTGCCCGTGTGAAAAAAAAGTTTTATTACTGCGATCGGAGATTGAGTAAAAATTGAAAATGGAAGTTTTATTAAAGTAATCGTTTTAATAAATGGGATTAAAAATATTAGAATTCAAAATGTTATTATATATATAATAGCTGTGATAACAATACCTATACAACAAAGTATCTACCAATTAACCTGTCTTCGGATGTCGGCAATCAATAACCAGAAACTGACCTGAGTAAATGAAAACAAAGGGGGACAAATGTAGAATAAATTGACATGAAAATATGCATTAAAAATGCGAGTTTTTAATATTGCAATGCTAAACTGGACGCAATTTTTGCAATTAAAAAAAAACATCGCAATAATTTCCATATTTACAGTACTATAATGGTAATGAAAGATCGACAAGAGCCTTTTACTTTTACCTTTAAAATTTAATGGTTTGTAGGTTCATTGTTTCGTTGATTGGTTAAAAAATTTTTTACTGTATCAAAATGTACTTAAAACTCACTGTTAGTTTATATAGAAGATTGTTTTGAGCAGGCTTTAGTTTTTCCAACAGAAAAAGTCTGGTTATTAGTTTGATGTTTTCATCAGATAAAAGGGTGGCTTGCATGGCAAACAGACAGACAGACAGCTCCAGACAGTGATAAAAGATATCCAGTTTGTGATCACTCAAACAGCTTCCTGTTTTGTTTCTTACATAGTAGTTACATCCAGTATATGACATGCACCATTCAAAATTACTTTGAGCATATGTATAATATATTGTGGCATATTTTGGGTGCAACCAAATTTTTAAAATGCAACGACGGATATATTATTTTTATTAATATATAATATACTATATTTTTGGATAATAAAATGTTTTCTTTTGTATTTCAGTGGACAAAAATGCTAATTGGGATTCTAAGAAGGTCCATATAGACAACTTATTCAGAATGGTCCAGTATTGTGAGAATGTGGCAGATTGTAGACGAGCACAGCTTCTCCATTACTTTGGAGAACATGACTTTGATAGAGATACTTGTAATAATTTTAGAGGGTCAATATGTGATAACTGTGTTTCAAAGGTATATTATATGTTAGATTATCAAGATTTAAACATGAATATGAAATTTTTCGTAAACAACATTTACCCATTTAGGAGTCAAATTTTTCTCACATTGTAGCTGTCTTGCATAACAACCAAAATTTGGAAGATGGAATTTCTTTTTGAGAACCAGGTGTGATTTTTTTTTAATATGCTCTTGTGTATTTTAAATTGAAAGATTTTCAAAATTATTATTTGCTTATGTTAGACTGTCAATTGCGTGTGGAAACATATTTAGCACTTTCATGGGAGATACTTTTTTATGATAAAGTTTTATTTAATTTGAGATCTTTAACTCCTTATAAGGACTGTTAAATGAAGGTGTCTTGCTGATTAGACATTGTGTTATTTCTAGTAATGTAATTGTTGTAGGGTTCTTTCACTATACGTGACGTGACAGAGGATGTCAAAGAAATCATCAAAGCTGTAAAAGATCTGACCAGTGGAGGAAACAGAAGATCAAATAATTACACCTTGTTACATTTTGTAGAAATTTTTAGAGGTAATTAGCAATTCTGTCTTCTGAATGCACATGAGCCATTTTAGTTATAAGGAAATAATCTGGTCTAATTTTACAATAACAGTCCTTATGTATTTCTGTTTTAATTTAAATCAACATTTATTGTGTTTTTTGTTTTAATGAAGTTAGATAATCCTTTACAAAAAGTGAATCTTTTAATATTTTCAACATTATCAATTGTAGCAAAGCATTGTGCACAAAATTTCCTTCAAAATAAAATGATTTCAAGGATGAAAATATTCAGTATCATTGGCATGTCACCTATGTCCATATACAATTTTGTAACCTTGTGAATTATTTAAGGGGCAAAGACATCCAGAATATGTGATTCTGGTCATGATAAGTTAAGTCTTCATGGTCGAGGTAAGAGTTACAGTCGTGGAGACGCTGAGAGATTACTGAGAAAGCTGGTTATAGAATCTATATTGGCTGAGGATCTACAGATCACAGCAGCTGATACTGCAGCTTGTTATATTAGACTTGGCAAGAAAGCAAATGATGTAATGTATAACAAAATCAAGGTATGGATTATAAAAAGAAAAACATTCAAAATGAAATTTTTCTATGCACCAGATAATCACTTAGAAAGGTAGAAAAGAATTTAATTCACCAAACTTTAAATATTGTGATGTTTAAGCTATTGAAACTTAACTATATTTTAAAAAACAAAACTGTGGTTTGATTATCAGATATTAAAAGCGAGCTCATTTTTGGGCAGGTTGCATGTAGTGCACATCCAGCATAATATGGTGAATGTCAGATAGATTGGAAGGTGGTCAGGGAAAATAGGGTACCTGTTTTCTGTAATCAACTGCTCATACAGTTTTTAACCAAGATCTTTGAAACTTTGAAGAATGTTTGTTGACATATTGAAGATGTATGTGAAGGAGTACAAAGCCATTTGAAGACTTTTTTCCAGGTTTTCCATGTTGTGGAACTAAGTCATTTTTTGTAACAAATAATTATGGAAAGTATGTAATGTAACTCCGCCTACAGCATTTAACTCGAATCTTTGAAACTGCCCTAATGTTAATGAAGATGTACTTGAAGGAGTACAATGCCATTTGAAGAAATTGTCTTAGATTTTCTGTATTTTTGAACATAACTAGTTTTCACAAAAATTGTAAACGTAAACGAAGATACATGTATTTGAATCTTTGCAGACTATTTATGGACTGTAGTGCTTGAAGAACCATGATGCAATCCATTGTTAAATTTAATGTTTTTCACAAAAAGATTATTTATATGTATGTAGGGTACCTATTTTGAATAATTAACCTACGTTGGATTTGGATATGTATACATGTAGATTATCGGGTATTCTGCACATTGATGCACATTGATATCATAGAATATCACATTGTGAAATTGCTAATAAGTCCTCCTATCATATTGTGACGTCGCTGATACATCTAACTTCTTATACGTCACAAAGCCTTAAAATGGATGAAAGAAGTTGTAAATTAGCTCAGAGGGGAATTAGAGAGTGGCTGAGCAGGGTGATATAGACACAGGGAAGTACAATAATACGTTATCCTTTTATTCATGTTATTTGTTTACTGGCATATTGAGTCTTTGACCTATTTTGAATGATTAAACCTGTCATTTTATAGGTGGAGCTACCTCTTCAAGGTAGTGGTAGAAGAACAGAAGTGGCTAAGATAGGCAAGGAACCAGTTAGTGAGAAACAGAATCTGATCGACAAATGTTATGAAGAATTGGTGGAAATGGCAAAAGAGATTGGTAGATATTTGTTTGCCAGCTTTTAATTTACATATGATTAGAATTTCAGTTCTGTGGATTTTTTATTTTCATAGTTCTGGATAGGACATAAACTTGTGGTTGTCATTTAAGTAGTAAATATGTACATGCAAGTGCTGAAATATCTAAAAACATAAGAAAAATTACTCATTAATTTAATTAGTACATGAGTGACCTACCAAATATCAATTTTTTACTGGATTTTCAACATCAGAAATAAGATTGGCAGTATATGATGGGTGGCTGGGCATAAGGATGATTACAAACAGTGATAAAAGAAAAGCAACTTTGCTGTTATTCAGACAGCTTCTTGTTCATAGTCAGTTGTAAATATAAAGCAATTTATTGAAAGCTTGTTGGTTTGATATGTTTCATTTGATTAACAATGTGACGAAATAAAGCACTGGAATTTTATTTTGCAAATTTTGTTCTATGGTAACATGAGATATTTGGTTATACAGTCCTTTGTATTGAATTTACAAAAATCCTGTTGTGATTTTGCATGCTACATGTACATTTCCATTTTCACACCCACTTATCTCTCTTATTCATAACAATTGGTCACTGTCAATATTTACAACATGCCGAGTAATTTCAAAATTTGGGGATTTGGATTCGAATTAAATATTTCCTGTTTGTGACTTGTAAGTATTACCCCATATAGGTACATACAAGTATGATTGAAAAATCTTTTCTGAATTAATACAAGATATGAAAGGGATTGTACATTAGCTCAGAGGAGATTCTGAAGTTACACTTGCATTTAATTAACTAGAATTAAACACAACAAGGAAATAATATGTAATGAATCATACTCTAGAATTTTTGAAATAAAACATAATAAGGAGAGTATTTTACATTATCAATTGTTATGGATGGGATAGATAAGCAGAAGTGATTTTCTAATTTTATTTTATAAGAACTCTGTATGAATATTGTAATGTTTCCAATATCCCATATGGTACAGACATTTGTTCTTAAACTTTACGAATATTTTACTTTTCCTTTGCAGCATCTGAAAACCATATTCGTAACTTTGTTACAATTTTCCCAACGGGTAGTATGAGACAGATGGCAGAGAAGACTCCAACCACAGTTGATGAAATGGTGACAGGAATTGACAACATGCCAAGAGCAAAGGTCACAAAATACAGAGCAGAGAGATTCTTGGATATAACCAGAAATTATAAATATATGATTGATAGTGAGTATGCAAGTTGATAAATTAGACTGTTACAGCAGTTTCATATCTACTCAAAACAATTTTTTTTTAAATTTAATAAACATCCAAAAGCCAGAATAGGTGACATATCTTTTGAAATTTTCTACACATCCTTTGGCATATCCTGTGGATTGTTTTAGATATTTACATTACAAATCAAAGACATTTGTGTCAGATAGAAAATTATTACTACCAAAGGACAGTTAAAAAAAGATTTAAAGTATAAACATTTTGGTTACATGATGAAGGGCCATACATAAATGTACGTTAATTTACATTGAATTTATGCATACATGTACATGTATTGAAGAGGTAAAGGTTTGTGGTAAGGTCAGTTTTTAACAGCTACATGTCATATACCATGTATGTTCAAATATCTTAGATAGTAAGTAAGGTCCATGCATAAATTAAGTTACAGTGACCATAATTTAACATGAATAAATGTCAGGTTAAACTATTCAACCCGAGATAAGTTAAAGTAGCTGGGGGTTGTAGTTGTTGTTTGCAGTAACTCTATTTCTTCATTTATGTATTATTCACATAAAACATCTCTTACAGGTATTCAAGAGACAATTTATTCAGCCAGACAAAATGAAGATGAAGAATTACCCCCTGAATGGGCCTCACCTTATTTTGTTGATGAATCTGGGACCAGTTCACAGCCATCAAAAAAGAGGGGAGGATTCAAAAAGGTTAAATTGAACTATTTCACTATTTGTACTTAAAAAAACCAGAGTTTAAAGTGTACAGTATATATATGTATGTTGTATACCAACAACATTGTAAATAGTTATTTAACTGTACATGAAGATTGAAAAATATATTAAATCAGCAAATTAATGTTAAATGGTTGAAATTCTGAAATTTTGAAGATGGAAAAGCTACAAAAAAGAAGACTGGGTAACATTATGAAGGTGAAAAGATATTGCTTAAACTTCAATTGGACCAGATCCAGTCAAATATTTATAATAATTTTAAATTTGACAATGAAATATTAATTTACCTACATGTATGTTGCATGTCCAGTAAAGCATATTCACAAATTAAAATCTCATTTTTTATCAGATGATTACATGGTGCATAAGTTTATAAATGGCAATAAGGAGAGTTTCTTCTAAAATATGGCTACCATATTGGATGATGAAAGAAGTAGGAAAAAAATTTGTCTGAAAAAAAAATTTTGTTATAAAAATTGTATGTGAATTTCATATTAACAACAATGAACTTGTTAATTAGCCCTAATTGTGTTATTTTTATACATAGGGTAAATTTGGTAAAAAGAGGGGTGGAGCTTCAGGAAAAGGGAAGACAGCTGGTGGCTCCACAATTAACAAAGGTGGTGGATTCAGTCAGTGGAAGTTCAAGGGAGGTAACAAGTCTGCAAAGAAAAAAACAGCGGCATCAGCCACATCAACACGAGGTGGTTCTGTAAACAGAGGAGGGGGTAATCAAGGTGGAAGTCGACCAGGAATGATGCCTGTACCAGCTCCAAATCGCTCTTTTCTCTCTGGTGGAGCATACAGCTTTATGTGAGATCAGAAGACACTGACAGTTCTTACGGGTGCTATTTAAAAAAATACATTATACTCCTTGAATCCAGAGAAATAACTATTTAAAAACATGTTGACTCTTGACATAGAATTCACAACTGAAATTGGTTATCGTAGTTGGAAAATAATAAACTGTTAGATTATAAAAGATTTTCTTAACCCTTTGATCACCGACTCCTTGTTTTATAGGTATTCTGTAATTGGTTTTCTCACCTCTTACATAAACCTTAGGTCAGAATACTGTACATTCTTTGAGAAATATCCTACAAATAAATTGACATGTGGTTCCATTTACAAAATATGGATGGAAAAAAGACACACATGTACACTGTAGAAATATAGATTGTAGAAAAATTTAATGTACATGAGTGATTTATTGAAATGTTTTTGCATTTCATTTTAAACAATTTGTTTATAGTGAAATTGTATTGCTACAGAATAGCAAATGTCTCCTGTCGATAGTAATAAATAATTTACAGACAGAAAGTTGGAAAACTGTTGAAATAAACTCCTACGAAACAATGCTGATCTAAACCTTTGACAAATTTTAATAAAATCTGTTGAGATTGGAATTGCAGTGTTTGAAATTAAATTTTTCTAAGCAATTGATGTTTCACACCAGACTGTTTTGTACATGTATATGGTTGCTAGGTCCTTTTCCAAAAATTAGAGGGTCTGAGAGTCTTCCATGATATTTACAAAAGATGGAATTGCAATTTTTGTAATTTAATAATACCCTGCTGTTTCACTCCTTACTAATTTAAAACATTTATATTGTTGCTAGGTACTTTTCCAAAAGTTTAAAGGTCTGAGAGTCTTCCAGGATATTAACCAAAGATGGAATTGCAATCTGAAATTCAATTATTCCAAGAAATTGCTGTTTTACACCTGACTAATTTTATACTGTATATGGTTGCTAGGAACCTATTCCAAAAATTAAAGATCTGAGAATTTTCCAGGATATTTACAAAATATGGAATTCCAATTGTTCAAAGCAATTGCTATTTCATAATTTATGAATTTCATATATGGGTACACAGTACTTTAATTAAAATATGTAGATGTGAAAGGGCTAAAAAATTCAACAGAGAAAATGAAGAATCATATTCAGAATACTGTGTACAAACTTGAATCAAAACCAAGAAAAAATGAAATTGATAATAAAACATTCACCAGTTCTTAATACTGATTTGCTAGGGAAGCTGTTTTGGTGGATTGTCTCCTTACTGGGACATTAGTCTGTGAAAGGGGTTAATTTAAACATGGTAATTACAATGTTTACATATTTATAATGTATAATAAGATGTATTAAATTTTTTGTTTGTTTTGTAAACTGTAAACTGTAATAAACTGTATGAATTTTCATGTCATTATACATGTATCTTTTGTTAGTTGTTTGAAAAAATAAATATTTAATTTATTGAAACCTGTTGATTTGAGAAATCATTACATACATATATACATTTGGGAAATTATTCTTAAGGCTAGATGTACTTCCAGCCATAAAAGGCTTATGTATTCCCTCCACTACAAAGGGGAACATAAACAAGAGGCTCACAGGAGCCTGAATCTCTCACCTGTTATTTTTTGTGTAGATCTTGCATCAATGATCAAGGATCTATTTCAAGTTATGCTGAACATTTTTGCTGTTTATAGTTTGTCTTTATCTATAATAATATTCAAGTTAATAACCTAAAACAGCATAATTTCCTTAAAATTTACAATTCAGGGGCAATAACCCTGAAAATTTTTCACCTATGTTCTATTTTTAATCAAACAATCAGAAACAAGAATTGCCCATGGTGGCCATGTTTGTTACCTGATCTGGACCAAATGACGATACTGTATAAAGGGCCTCCCATAGATGCTTCGTGTCAAGTTTTGTTACATTTGGCCAAGCAGTTTCAGAGGAAAAGATTTTTGAAAATTCAGCCAATCAGAAACAACAATTGCCCATGGCAGCCATGTTTTTTTCCAGATCAAGATGAAATGAAGTATTTGTAAAGGACCTCACAAACATCATTCCTTCAAAAAGTTTACTTCCAATTGGCCCAGTGGTTTCAGAGACGATTTTTAAAGGAAAAGTTTACGCTGGACAACGACAGACGTCAATTGAATACTATAGCTTGCATGGACTTTTTATGCCAGGTGAGCTAAAAATGGCTATCCTCGGTCACAATTTTTACGCCTGTCAGTCCGTTAGTCTGTTCATCTGTCTGTCCCATTCAGGGTATGTGTTTTGTCTTCATGACTCCTCCTACAGAATTAATGCTAGGAACCTTTGCAGGGTGTTTGTACACATATTGAAGAGGTGCATATTGTCAGAGATTAAAATTTTGTCAAATTTTACCTTTTTGGAGGGTAGTTCAACATAGTCATTTTTGGGGCAAATTTTAGCATTGAGGATATACAGCTTGCCACACCAAATTAATTTTTTGTTTTTTGGATTCTTAGATAGCAAAAATAGGTTCTGCGAGCGAGGGAAATTTTAATTATTTTTTTTTCTTGAAGACTTGTGTTTTTTTGGGAACAGATCAAATTTACCTGTGACACACATTTTTAAAAATAAAATATTGCAACAATGGGATAAAATCCAAATTTTTACAAAATTTTAGGAGTAGGCAAACACTTTTTATTTTAAGTTTCTTGTAAAATGAACAATTTAGGGCGATTATTCAGGATTTTTGCAAAATGAAGCGGCAAAATTTTTTTTCATAAAAATTAACATAGTCCAAAAAACAGAGCGGCGAAATCCCAAAGAACTTGAGATCAATTTGGCACGGCCTTACTATTGAGTATTTGTAGTTGGCAGTATATCTTAAAAGTACTTGTTTTATGATAAAATACTGGTCTTCTGACAAGTGCTCAATTGTTTTAAATGTTAATATTGAACTTTCAGATTTGTTATTCACGTTCCACCTTGTACTGTATTTAAAACTAGAGGTACTGTGACAAAATGATACCCCACCGTTTGCAACGTTCAAACCCCAAAAATGATTTTGACCAACAAACAAAATAGGATGTGCACAATAGCATTATATGGATAAGAATGTGAGAAAGTTTCATTAAATTATGATAAAAGGCTAAGGAGGAATTTTGGATACAAAAATAGGTACCCACATAAACCCCATATAAAGCACTGGCAAAGTTTGTTTTGGAAAAAATAACCCCAAAAATCAATTTGACCAAAAAACAGAATAGGAGTCGCACAATGGCATTGTATAGTTAAGAATCTGAGAAAGTTGCATTAAATTATAGTATGTGCTTTAGGAGGAGTTGCAGATACAAAATGGTTACCCCCTCCCCCCCACCCACCCGTATAAGGCAATGGAACACTCCATGTTTTGGGAAAAGAAACCCCAAAGTTGATTTTTACCAAACAAAAAATAGGAGGTGCACAATGGCATTATATGATAAAGAATCTGAGAAAGTTTCATTAAATCATAAGTTATTTAGTTGTGGATACAAAAGTGGAACATATTGTTACTAGACGGACAGACTCCCCCCATCACTATATAGCTCCGCTTTACAAAGCGGGGGTCAGGGTTATAAAAAAAATGGATATGCGGGGGAATCATTTGTGTCTCCCAGACACATCAACATGAATTTTGAATGTTATTCTGCAACACTTTGAAAGCTGTCCTTAATCATGTGTTTATTTAGGTTAGTTGCACTGCAGTTGGTTAAGTGCGGGAGCATAACATGGTCTTTTTATGTGTGTATTTTTTGTAAGACCCTATATGTTCATCCATCTATACATAAATCTTCAAAGCACAACTCTTTATAAATATGTGGAATTCAATTAAATATAGTTTGTAATATACAAAGGAAGTACACCATATGAAAATGTGAAAAAAGCAAAATAATTCCTGTCCGACATCTTGAAGTGGAGATAACTGGACTTTCAATGTAAGCATTTATTTGATGGATCATGATAATAACTAAAGTATGGAAGATACACAAGAAAGAAACATTCCTGTCTGATGTATTTTAGAGGAGGTAATTTGACGGAGGTATCCGATTCATTATATGGTATTCACCTTGTATGTGCATGTCCTCCAATTCAGTGAAACTTAATGCAAATGAGCATGAAGCAAAATAATTCCACCATTGTAAGGGAAGATTATTTGACTTGAGCAATTACAATGTATTTGATTGTATTTTACTTGTAAGCCTGGCTCCTCTGAACTATCTAATGGAATTCAGTGTTGAAGTTAGATAATATTCTCTCAAACTGCGGAGCCAAATTAATTTAAAATTATATGAAGCATCTGTTGAATATCAAAACTTTGCCTTTTTTAGCTCACCTGGCCTGAAAGGCCATGTGAGCTTTTGTCATCACTTGGCGTCCGTCGTCTGTCCGTCCGTCCGTCCGTCTGTCCGTCCGTCCGTCCGTCCACAATTCACATTTTAATCTTCTCCTCTGAAACCACTGGACCAATTTCAACCAAACTTTGCAGGAATGGTCCTTGGGTGGTCCCCTTCCAGAATTGTATCAGGGGTCGCAATCCACCAACAAACATGGCTGCCGTTACTAAAAATAGAAAAAAGGGGGTGGTTTCTTAAAAAATCTTCTCCTCCAAAACTACTCAACCAATTTATGTCAAACTTAAGTGGAATGGTCCTTAGATGATCCTCTTTCAGAATTGTATCCGATGACTCCACCCGCCAATCAAGATGGCTGCCACAGCCGAACTTAGTTTAACATAGGACCCTATGGGAAATTCATTAAAAAATCTTTTTGTCTGGAACCACATGCTCAATTTGAATCAAACTTTGATGGAATGGTCCTTAGATGATCCTCTTTCAGAATTGTATCCAATGACCCCGCCCACCAACCAAGATGGCTGCTTCAGCCGAACTTAGTTTAACATAGGACCCTATGGGAAATTCATTAAAAAATCTTCTCGTCTGGAACTACTTGCTCAAATGGAACCAAACTTTGGTGGAATGATCATTAGGTAGGTCTCTTTCAGAATTGTATCCGATGACCCCACCCGCCAAACAAGATGAATTTTAATGTCAACTTTGGCAACTGTATGCCAGGTGAGCGATTACAGGCTCCTGGGAGCCTCTGGTTATGTTGGTCAGACAAAAATCATGACAGTCACTGTCAATTCTAGTTTGATTGGCTGCAATTTAAAATCTTAAATCTGATTGGCCAAATGAAATGAAGCATCCATAGGATAGTCAACCAGTATATCGTATACTGACAATTCTAGTTCCAGATGTGTCAAATTTTTTAAACTCCTCAGAAAGGTACTCCTTTGAAGTATTTATCCAGAGGATTTTGATTTTCAGTGTTTGTCTTCTTTTTTTTGTGTCTATTGTATGGAATACTGTGATCATTTGGGATTTATGGTTACTTCTGTGGAATTCTAATTACTCTGTGAAGATAATCCTTGTTGAGGGTCACACAATGACCCCTAGGTACTATAAATATTTCCCCATGTTCATTCATGTACGATGTTATTGGACACTTGCCCAATAACCATAAAGTATATCGTGACCCTAGTTTTCTATTTTAACAGACTACTCAACAAACCAAGTATCAGAATTGGATAAATAACTCAATGATATCATAACAAAATACCTACAAATTCTCTACTAAGAATTTAAAATGACATAGGTGTAAAATTTGACATCTGTGAAAATATTACAACAAATCCTGTAAGATAGAAGACATTTATTTGACAAGAAATTGACACAATGTAACATTAAATGTGCAGTTGCATTTACTAAACCTCTAAACCACAAATAATGCAATAAAATCCATACATTTTATTTTTGTCTTTTCATGTAAAGTGTTTTTTAATGACATTTCATAAAAATTCCCAAAATTCTTTTCAATACGGAATTACATTTTATACATATAAACAATTTTGTTTAAGAAAATAGTAATTCATATAAATGTACTCTAGCACTTTTTTTTATCTTGTTTTTTAATTTCAATATGTAAATTAGAGTTGCCAACATAATTGCACCAAATAAATCTAAAATTACTACAGGCATTGTGTAATGTAAATATAAATATAAAATGTTCCTAATAATCTTCACGGTTTACATCTCTCAACAAATCTGGGATATAAAACAACATCTCTGATGTGTTCTATTTTTAGCAACCAACATAAATATCTCTCTAATCCTAAGCCATATCCACCATGAGGACAAGTTCCATATTTTCTCTGAAAAAAATTAATCCAGTTATCACTAGTTTAAAAATGTTAAAGAATGTAAGACCAATAGTACCAAACCAGTTTACTTTTTGAAGCATAACACTAGACTTTCAAGCAATAATTAGTGCCCAGGTCTAAAATTTCTAAATTGTTCAAATTATTTCCAATAAAAGGGGAAGTCACCATGAAGAAAGCCACCGGCCGAAACGTTGGTTTGATTGGAATTAAATGAACATTAGTCCAAAATTTTAATTTATTCAATCAAAAATTAGTGCTTTAAATCAAAGACTCTCTGGGACATTTTTTATATCTCCTGTTTACATCATGGAGAAACATGATAGATTAGTATCTTTTGACTGTTCAGAACTGGTCTTTTGATATCTCAGCAATTTACTGCTCCAGTATTCTTTAGTTGGTATCTTGTACCTCAATGTTTACAAGCTTATTTTAGAACTTTACTGATTAAAATTAAACATCTGACTTACATGTATCAGTCAAATTCAATATGAAAGCATACATGCAATGCAAAGGTTACTGTTTTTTCAGTAATTGTAACGTTCTCATCACAATAAAACAAATTTAACAAGCACCTACCTGATCCAAGTACCAGTAGTAAGGTTTGGGGTCAATCCCTTCCCTTTGGAACCCTCCATGTAGTTCTTCTTCATGCCATGTTCTCATTGACCCACCAACTATTTCCCCAACTCCTGGCATTAACAAATCAACCTGAAATTTTGTGAAAATTGTTTTTCAAAATCTAAATAGCTCGTCTGTTGATGTGTGCATGTGCACGTATTTTAAAATGAAAACATGATATTATTTAGCTGTTGGCTTGTAACAAAGAAGTAATAAAAGCTAAGACAAAAACAACTTTTTCTGAACTGAAGGTAAAGACTTATAAATAACGCTTAAATATGAAAACAACTTTGATCCATTTGAGATGATACAATTATCTTATGGACTGTAAAGTATTTAAATCTTTACTTTCTGTGTAATTCACTTTAGTAACTCACAGATTCAGTAACCCTCTTGTCATCTGAACATTTCTGCATGTAAAATGATTTGATTTCAGCTGGAAAGTGTGTCAAGAAAATTGGAACACCAATCTGGTCTGTCATTTTTCTTTCTGGTGCCTCTGGGATATCCTGAAATTTAAACCAAACTACTTTTCTGATTAACTGTATAAACCACAATTGCGCTGGTTTGTTGACATAATTTATAAACAAATCCACACAATTTACAAGTCACAGTAGAATTACAAATAATGTGAAACATTTCAAATTATTTTATTTTAACATGAATTTCATCTTCAAATAAATTCTTACTGGTTTTAAACAATATGTCAATTCTCTATACAAATCTGGCAACCTTAAACTTCAAATGACTTTTCCATGGCATATCAATGAATTTCCATACCGCATGCTTCTGATTCAAGATCTTTTTAATGTTGATCTTTAACAGAGACAGTTTAAGGTGCACTGATGACTAATGCACTAAATAACAAACCAAATAAGTAGAGATTTGAAAATCCAGAATAACCTAAACGAAATATCGGCACTATCGATTACACTGAAGAATACATGCAAATTAAGATTTTAATATCACTGTTCATGTAGATTGGTAGGATAACAATTAAATTGAAGCATGTTTCCAAGACAAAGCATTAAATTCCATGACTTTCAAGCACTCTATCATTTCTTTGGAACAAAGCATAGAGTATCAACGAAACAAGTTTTGTGTTATATGGATTTTATGGCAGGGCATCTGCCTATTACAGACGCAATTTCTAGTTTTTATAATTTTTGTGGATTTTGAGTTACATTAAATCAACAGTTTTAAGAATCAAATAAAATATAAACAACCTTACTCTTGGAAATTAAATCATTCAGGACCTTAAGATAATCTATTGGTAAGAACTTTACAAATCCATTAATGCATTAATTATGCTTAATAATCAGTTGATAGAATAAAAATTGTCTTTTCCTTTAAAATTTTTTTAAGAACCTGCAGCTCAACACTTAGTTATTTACTTGTATGTTTCTGTTTCTATTTTGAAATTTATAATCCACAAATTTAACAACCTTCAAAAATGTCTATATTCTAAAATCCACAAGAATGAGTGTCAATTAAAAATAACTGAATTCACAATACCATGTAATACTAATGCTTTATAATATATATAATATTAGCTCCCTACATCACCAAACTCATAGAATGTATCATCTTCTTTCTTTATGTTGTTGTTCTTTAAATATTCTATGGCATCAGCATACCTCATTCTCATAAATGGTTTCTTAGGTGGTTCAAAGTTCTAAAAATGAAATAATACTTAAAATCAATACACTTTGCTACATTATTCTGAAGTGACCCATATAAATAACAACTGACCCTCCACTGTCTAGCCAGTTAGAAATCAGGGGAGGTAATCAATCATAAAAAAAAAAATCAGTTAATATGAAGAATTGTAAGTCAAATAGACACTTCAGTTAAAATTCACTATGAACAAGATTAGAACATGAAAGGCTTTATATATTATTTCATTCCAATTATACCAATATGTGCTGAGTATGATATAATTCTCATTTAATATATTCTACATCTATTTGATTTTTACATGTCTAAGTAACATTTTTTAATCCTAGAAAAATCGATAAATACATGTGTATTTTCCGACTACTTACAGGGTTGAGCTCTCTAACTATCTCACCATAGGGAGATGACAATACCCGATCTACTACACCACACACTAAATCTTCTATATGTTGTAATAAATCTTCAAATGTAATAAATGGTAATTCTCCTTCTATGTGAGTGTATCTGTAAAATCAAACGTATAATTATTAGTTACTCATTTTATAAATGAAGAAGTACGAAAAGCCAAATTAAAAAAAATCATGATACCATTTATCAATATCAATGGTACAAATAAATTTAATTATCTGATCAAATTCATGTATTTATTATTTCAAATAAATAAATAATGCTAGTATACAAGCTTTTTTTGAGAAAGACAATATCTCAAGACCTACATGTATCAGACAGGGAAATTATTTTTATTATTATCGGATGATGTCAGCAATAGTATCATTATAATACTGATTTGGGTCAAAGGGGTGGTGTGACCTCAATGTCACAGCTGACTGATCATGATTTAGGCGTTTGGAAGTAGGGTACTGTGTCCACTGAACACATATATTCTGTTTCATTGAGACCAAAACCAGTACACTCGACCTAAAATTCAAGATAGTATGTGTATGTTAGAATTTTAACTTACTCTGCTAAATGTCTCCTAGTTCTGGAATGCTCAGCTCTAAATGATGAAGCAATACAGAAAACATCACCTAAAGCTGGTATAGCTGTTTCTAAATATAACTGTGAAGACTGTGTTAGATAGGCCTGAAATATCCAAACTTTCATACTTATTTCAGTATACACTAGTCAATGTGAAATTCTAAACAGAAAAGTACTTATAATATCCAGAATTCTTTGCAGAGAAGTTCTATTGAGAGACAGGAATCATTAATCATAATGTGCTTTGGACTAACTGGAACATGAAGACATTTTTTATCAAGTAATTTGATTCATTGGTACATCAAGATTTTACCTAAAAATCATTTCTATTTGAAAAAAACTCTTGAAATCTATGTGTAGAACAAGCAATAAATCAATCTCAGAACTTAGTATTTCAGTCTGATAAACGTTCATAAGTTCTTGATATTCACATGAATGCTTGTTTGTAAAATGGGAACTGTGATGCTACAATTTATTGTCTGATAACAAGAAAATACATACTTTGATGTAAATACAGTGGCATTTCATCAGAAAATAAAACATTACATTAATAAATAAATTCATGGTAGTCTTGAGAAAAAAATCCATATCTTTTATATCTTTACTTTTCTAATCACACATCTAAAGACTACAGCAAGATATATTTTCCAATATTCTAAAAACAGTCACCATTACAAAAATGTAATTTGTGCTTTTCAATTTTATCTGTTCTCTTATTTAGCATACCTCCTGGCCAAAGAAATCTAGTTTAAACAATGTGGCCCCTCCTTCTACCTGTGTCTGTACTAATGATGGTGGTGTAACCTGTAAAAATGTCCAAGTTAAAACAAATTTCAAATGTATTTAACCACGACATTTTAAATATAAGACAATTACTTCAATTTTAACAACAATGAAGAAACAGAAAATTAGT
This sequence comes from Mytilisepta virgata, assembly GCA_028015205.1. Classification (NCBI taxonomy): domain Eukaryota; kingdom Metazoa; phylum Mollusca; class Bivalvia; order Mytilida; family Mytilidae; genus Mytilisepta; species Mytilisepta virgata. Next base: position 51,429,907 of record CM051517.1, on the reverse strand, counting down.
ATTTCCACTACTGAGAAAATTTTACTAAGTTGTTGTCCCGACTTTTTTCTTACAGTTAAAAAAAAAACTAAATATGAATTAATGTTGGCATTAACCCTTTCGCCGACGGGTCCCGGTTTAGCTGGATTGTCACATAGGTTATATATTTCTGCTCTTGGAGCGAAAATGAAGAGTTATCTTTCTTATATTTGATACCCGGATAAAGAAAAGATAAAACAAGGAAGTTATGAAAATGAATTTTAGAAATTTTCTGGTAATATTGGATGCCACGAAAGTATTTATTTTGTATCAAACATGCTGAATTTGTCCAAAATTGATTGGAATCGACATCAATGATTGGAACTTTATTTCTTGAAATAATTTTTATCATTTTGAATAATAAAAGTGCACATTTAGAGCGATTTTAACAAAATTTGAAGAATTTCAACATATCGAGCTGTGGAAACCCCATTTGCTGCAGAATCTTCGCATTTTCATTCAAAAACAAAAAGGCCGCGAAGAGAACATATTTTATTAACATTTGTATTCAAATAAAGATTAAATGGCCTGAAGTAGCCACCCAAGTCTACCATCTTGTCAGAGAAGCCATCATGCAAGGGCTACTTCCTGTGGGGAGTCATTCAGTGAATGGGTTAATGATGTTTTATCACATTTACCTACCTCAAAGAAACCTTTATCAAAATAAACTTCTCTAAAACAATGCATGATCACAGATCTCATCTTCAATACTCTAGATGTCTAAAAAGATAATAAAAATTATGTAAGATTTAATAAAATGACATAAGACAAAAGATGTTGAACATATTATTATTAGAGGGCCAAGAAGTGACCTCAGGAAACATACATGTAAGTCTATTTTTTTGTGTGTGTTTGTGCAGGTATCAAATCTATTGTTCCAAATTCACTTTCATTTTTCCAATTAATAATCAATGCTGAATTTCTCAACTGCTCAATATCTACGCATATAACTTGTTTAACCATGTTGTTGCCTACACCAAATTCTGATAAAAACCAAATAGTTCTTCCTGAGAAAATTCAAATACGCATCTACATATGTTAGATGATTAAGTAACACAACTAAGATGTGAGTTTGTTTAATGACATACAGCTTAATTATTACCGGTAAGTTGTTAAATTTGACTACAATGTATATGTAAATGAGTTTAAAATTTCATCACACCGTGAAGAGTAATGTTAATTATAACAGTTAAAAGTTAAAGCAGTGAATGGTCCATGTAGACTCACATTTTCCCCTCTGATCATCATATGTCTGTTATCTAACTGTACATCTACATGAGCTTCCTAAAAATAGCAAATTTTCAAAGATGAAACATAAAAAATTATTCATTGTTACATTTATCTCCCAAAGAGGCACTTTATTTATTGGTTCACTGAATGGATCTTTTACCTGATTGACTCCCACAGGTATCATCACTTACCTATCAGGACCTGATGTCATTCCCATCTTTTTGTGGGAGTTCACATTGCTAGTGCCCTAAATTTTAGAACTGTCTTGTTCTGATTCTGTTTGGTTTGCTTTTTTTTTTTTTTCTTTTGTTTTGGCTTTGTACTACATATTTGTTTGCCATGTTTGTGTTCTCATGAATTTACGTTGTCTTTATACTTTGGTTTTATGGAATTTACCCACTGTCTTATTGCTTAAGAATTCTTTTGTTGATATGAAATATTAACCAGAAGTGATTTTGACAACAGTTTTAAAAGGGCAGAAATGGTACTTAGGCAGCCATTTTACTATGTATAATAAAGGAACCGCAATAGACCAAAAGCTGAAGAAAATCAGATCAGATTAACTGATGCTTACTTTAGTGTAATACAAGAAATGGGCTGTCAAATTGACAGCAAACCAGATTTTTCTTCAAAGATCTTGAAGAATTGCTTGAAGTCTCCTGCCTGCCCATTTGACCAAATAAACACCCACCTACCTGCCCGTTTGACCAAACAGACACCCAGCTGCATGCCCGTTTGACCAAACAGACACCCAGCTGCCTGTTACCTACATGTACATTGTATAACCCCCACCATACTTCGCAAACTAATAACCAGATTATGTTAAAACCTGAATTTTTATGTTGGAATTCTGAAAATTAAAAAGGTTAAAAATTATAAAAATACTTTCAGAGGCAAAAATTATCTCACATTTGTCAACAGATGGTATTTGGCTTGTCATTGTGTAAATTTGAAAATGCTTCGATACATTTTTCACTTCTACTTTCCCTGAAGTACTATTGACAATCAATCATAATTTTAGTAATATTCATATTTACTGCATCAAAATTTGTACCACAAGATATGCATCCTCACATATAAAAAAGATAACTTAATCACAAGACTAATTTACCTCATTGAGAATGTTGTCAGCACCACCAGGTGGGGAAGGTCCAATTAATTCCCAATAATCTGCTGTCAACTCATGACCATCAGGAGCCTATAAATCAAAGTGAAATCTTCATATGCTATACATCTCCCATTTTCCCAAAAAAATGTACTTTGGTCCTAACATGTGAATTCTATAAACAAATCTATTCAATTCTATTCATGTACTTCTACTGTGGGGATAATAAAAAGGACAGATGACAGCTGTGTTCATTTTAAGTTAATTTGGAAAACACCTACAAATCTCACGTATATATGTATGACAACCTTGTGCACAGCACTTCAAGTTAACTACTGCCCTTGCTCAGAAATTCCATGCAAAAATTTACATAATTTAAATAAATTGCTTCGCTGGGCGCAGCTGGATACGACCGCAGAGCTCCAACCCTGAACAATTGGGGCAAAAATGGACACAATATTCGCACTTGATACCAGTCTGAATTTGGATTGTAATTAAATATTTGACACATAATAGGTTTCTGACACAGAATAACTGTAATCAAAGAACTTAGAATCGGTCATATGATTTGAATTTATATTCAATTTTTTGCTTTTTGTGCAATACAATATGCTATGGCAAATTGCCCCCCCCCCCCCAAAAAAAAAAAAAATTAACCCCTTTTTAGCTCACCTGACCCGAAGGGTCATGTGAGCTATTGCTATCACTTGGCGTCCGTCGTCCGTCCGTCGTCCGTTAACTTTTTCAAACGTTAACTCCTCCAACACCATAAGTCCAACTGCAACCAAACTTGGTACATTTATTAATTGGTATGGGTGCTACAAATCTATTGTTTGGATTTTTGATTCGTATAAAAACATGGCCGTCATGGCTAAAAATAGAACATAGGGGTAAATCGCAGTTTTTTGCAAATAAGTCAGAAACGGTCACAGATATCAAAATTCTGGCATAGGGTAAAAGTGATCAGCACCTCAAGATCTACCTGCCCTGAAATTTTGAAGAAGATCCAACCACTCATTTCAGAGTTATCACGCTTTTTCCTGATTTTTTTTGACATTTTTGGCTTTTTTTTATGTTATTATTTCAAAAATCTTCTCCTCTGAAACTACTGAATGGATTTGGATAAAACTTAGCATGATTGTTCCTTAGGGTATCCTGCACAAAGTTTATGCTTCGATTTTTGATCCGTTGAAAAACATGGCCACTGTTACTAAAAATAGAACATAGGGGTCAAACAACAGTTTTTCGCAAGTATCTGAAAAATCATTAGGTTACAGCAAATTCTGATAGGTTGAAAGTGTTCAGCATGATGAGAGCTACCTGTGTGATTATTTTCGTGAAAATCTGTCAACTGATGTTAGAGTTATTGCCCTTTTTTGACATTTTTGGCTTTTTATGTTATTATTTCAAAAATCTTCTCCTCTGAAACTACTGAATGGATTTGGATAAAACTTAGCATGATTGTTCCTTAGGGTATCCTGCACAAAGTTTATGCTTCGATTTTTGATCTGTTGAAAAACATGGCCACTGTTACTAACAAGTGTGGACCCTAAAAGATGTCTCGCCTGTCCGCGCTTGACCCAGAATAACATGCACTATCAAAGACCATGCTAATTTTAAATTTCAGAACCACCCATATTTATATAAAATTTTGTGTCAACAAATATAACAATTTTGAAACAAAGTTTAAATATATACTTATCCTTTTTATATTTATATCAATCCAAATATTCTTATTGAAAGGACATCCACACAAAAATTAACATTACATTACAGACTTATTTACAAAGTCATGAATCAATAGATCAATAGTTTTGATATGTTTTAGTAGTTCTCACAATTTTGCCAGGGGCTATTGAGGGTTGTGAAATTATTTATGTGTGAAATTTAATAAACAAGATCTTTGGTTTTATGATCAACAAAATACTTTTTCTCAAATAGATTATATACATAATCATGTAAGTTTTGTATCAATTATCTTAGGTATGCCATTCGAAGAGAAAAAACTAGATGGAACTTTATACACAAAGTTATACTTCTCCCCCCCCCCCTTCCTGTTTGTCTATCCCCTAATTAAAACATTAGTGATCAATCTGAAAATATGAGGTGGGCAAGTTCTTATATATATGGCGAGTCTAGATATTGCAGTTGCTGAAAAATGGACTGTAAAAGAAAAAAATTGACAAAGTCACTGAACCATGAAATTGAGGTCAAGGGCACATGAAAGGTGTCAGACTGGCATGTACCCATACAGATCTTGCTATAAGCCATGTATGATGAGTCTATTCATTGTAGTTGCTGTAAAATAGACTTTAAAGAAAAAAATTGACAAAGTCACTGAACCATGAAATTGAGGTCAAGGACACATGACAGGTGTCAGACTGGCATGTACCCATATAGATCTAGCTATAGACCATATCTGATGAATCTAGTCATTGCACTTGCTGAAATATAAACTTTTGAGGAAAAAATTGACAAAGTCACTGAACCATGAAATTGAGGTCAAGGGCACATGAAAGGTGTCAGACTGGCATGTACCCATACAGATCTTGCTATAAGCCATGTATGATGAGTCTATTCATTGTAGTTGCAGAAAAATGGACTTTAGAAGAAAAAATTGACAAAGTCACTGAGCTGTGAAATTGAGGTCAAGGACACATGACAGGTGTCAGACTCCCATGTACCCATATAGATCTTACTATATACCAAATATGATGACTCTAAACATTACAGTTACTAAGAAAGGGACTTGAATGTAAAACTATGTCGCAGATTTTCGAAGTTCACTGAACCGTGCAATTGAGGTCAAGGACAAATGACAGGTGTCAGACTGGCATGTACCCATATAGATCTCACTGTAGACCAAATATAATAACTCTAGGTATTATAGTTTCTGAGAAAAGGATTTGAATGTAAAACTATGTCGCAATGTTTATGTGGGTATTGAACCATGAAAAAAAGGTCAAGGTCATCTAAAAATGTGCTGCTGAAAAGGTCATCACTTCATGCACCTGTGGACCAAAGATGAACATTGTAAGTATTATACTTTAAAAGTTATTAAGGTTTTACAAAAAGTTAACGCCGTCGCCGTCGCCTTCGCCGCCGGATTGCTATACCTATGTCTCGCTTCCAGCGACTTTCGTCGCAGGCGAGACAAAAATAGAACATAGGGGTCAAACAACAGTTTTTCGCAAGTATCTGAAAAATCATTAGGTTACAGCAAATTCTGATAGGTTGAAAGTGTTCAGCATGATGAGAGCTACCTGTGTGATTATTTTCGTGAAAATCTGTCAACTGATGTTAGAGTTATTGCCCTTTTTTGACATTTTTGGCTTTTTTTTATGTTATTATTTCAAAAATCTTCTCCTCTGAAACTACTGAATGGATTTGGATAAAACTTAGCATGATTGTTCCTTAGGGTATCCTGCACAAAGCTGATGCTTTGATTTTTGATTCGTCGAAAAACATGGCCACTGTACCTAAAAATAGAACATAGGGGTCAAACAATAGTTTATCGCAAATATCTCAAAAATCATTAGGTTATGGCAAATTCTGGCAGGTTGAAAGTGTTCAGCATGATGAGAGCTACCTGTATGCTTATTTTCGTGAAAATCTGTCCACTGATGTTAGAGTTATTGCCCTTTTTTGACATTTTTGGCTTTTTTTTATGTTATTGTTTCACAAATCTTCTTCTCTGAAACTACTATTCAAAATCAAATGAAACTTGGTAAGATTGTTCCTTAGGGTATTCTGCAAAAAGTTAATGCTTGGATTTTTGATTGGTCGAAAAACATGTCCGCCCTTACTAAAAATAGAACATAGGGGTCAAAATGCTGGTTTTTTGCTATTTTTTCCTGAATTATAGAAAGAAAATGAAGATGAAAGTTACATTCAAGGTAAACATGGTATCAAGAGTTGAATGGTGATGATGAAAGTTTGTTTTAGACGGCCATTTTTAAAATGGCTGCCATTTTCCTGCCATTGTTTTACACTTGCTCGGATTTCAACAATATTTGGTTTTTAAAGTAAACATGGTAATGATGAGATTTAGTTTATAGTGCATTGTTTGCCAGGTGAGCGATTCAGGCTCTTGAGAGCCTCTTGTTTTGCTTTTGTGCAATACACTATGAAGTTGCACATTGACCCCCCCCCCAAAAAAAAAAAACAATAAAAATTATTGTAACCCCCCCCCTTTTTTTGCCAAAAAAAAAATTTGAAATTTCCTTTTTAATTTCTGAAATCTGAATTGAGAAAAAAATTGTCCCCGCCCCCCCCCCCCCCCCAATTTCTCATTTACCCCCCTAAATTTTGTTTTCGCCCCCCCCCCCCCCCCCATTTCTTTATACATAATTTACGACTTGTAAGGGAGGTAATCGAATCATACACAACATTTTACTTTAAATGTGTTTGGATTACCTCCCTTACACCAAGATAATAACCAAAAATGCTTATTGGGCCCTTTTTTGGCCCCTAATTCTTAAACTGTTGGGACCAAAACTCCCAAAATCAATCCCAACCTTCCTTTTGTGGTCATAAACCTTGTGTTTAAATTTCATAGATTTCTATTAACATATACTAAAGTTATAGTGCGAAAACCAAATGTCTTCGGACGACGACGACGACAACGTCATACCAATATACAACCGCAAAAATTTTGCGGTCGTATAAAAAATGTAGACTGTTTACTAACATTTTTGCCTTCTGGAACTTCTTTAATTGTACCCCATACACAGACAGCAGCTTCTGTTGATAACAATAAGGCTTCATATGTGTGGCACTGAAATCAGAATTTCTTAACATAAAAAACTATGTTATTAAAAAAATTTAAATAATTATTAAATACCACATATTTTTCCAGATTTCAAATCTGTATTAATCTCTCTGTAAACAAGGTATAATTGAAACTGGATGCAGTTTCGAATGTCTCCCAAACGAAGCTCTTTCTCTTTCAGGGTATTTTTGGAATTCCTAGTGTTTGAAATACTGGGCAAGTGTACAAAGAGATTGAGTATATGCAAAATGTTTGATATATGGTATTCAATATCTGCAGTTTCATATGTTGTAATCGGTATTAACATGATTAACAGATGTTTTATCAAAATATTTTATTATTGAAGGTGCAATGGCCTCCACCTCCCTTTTAGCCATGCCTTTCCACCCAACATATATAAATAAAAAATATACAGTAAACATTCACTTATCAAGAAACTAGAAAAGGTAATGCCCCTGCTGCCCGGTATGTAATGTTGAAAGTTAAAGACTTATTCATTGCCACCATAAAACTACAGGTAGCTAAGTTGTTTGTGTCTGCAAGACACAGGTGAGCTAATAATATATATGGTTATAGGGTGGGGATCTCAATGGTTTTCAGAATAATAAGTATTTTGTCATTTGCAGGGGTGGGGCATGACCCCCCCCTTCAGACCCCCCTATGGTACCAAATGATTCGTCTTATCATAAGGAGTAATAATATATATGGTTATAGGGTGGGGATCTCAATGGTTTTCAGAATAATAAGTATTTTGTCATTTGAGGGGGTGGGGCATGACCCCCCCTCAGACCCCCTATGGTACCAAATGATTCGTCTTATCATAAGAAGTAATAATATATATGGTTATAGGGTGGGGATCTCAATGGTTTTCAGAATAATAAGTATTTTGTCATGTGAGGGGGTGGGGCATGACCCCCCCTCAGACCCCCTATGGTACCAAATGATTCGTCTTATCATAAGGAGTAATAATATATATGGTTATTGGTTGGGGATCTCAATGGTTTTCAGAATATTTAGTATTTTATCATTTGAGGGGGTGGGGCATGACCCCCTCAGACCCCCCTATGGTACCAAATGATTCGTCTTATCATAAGGAGTAATAATATATATGGTTATAGGGTGGGGATCTCAATGGTTTTCAGAATATTTAGTATTTTATCATTTGAGGGGGTGGGGCATGACCCCCCTCAGACCCCCCTATGGTACCAAATGATTTGTCTTATCATAAGGAGTAATAATATATATGGTTATAGGGTGGGGATCACAATGGTTTTCAAAATATTAAGTATTTTGTTATTAGAGGGGGTGGGGCATGACCCCCCCTAAGACAACGAAATGGAGGGTATAACATAATACCTCGCCACTTCGTGTGGCGGGGTATAAAAACTTAAATATCCAAGGTAACAGGTAGTATTTCCAAGTTAAGATCACAAATGATCATGTTATATCACTTTTCCCATAGACTTCTATAGTAAAATTTTGCAAAACCCCACCCCCTTTTGAGACCCCCAAAATATATGTTCCCTCCCACAGATTGAAATTTTTTTTTCGGAAGGCGCATCTAGGAATATGGGCCTATCAAGTCGTATGATATCAAGCGATTCCGTCTATTTAGTATTTTATCATTTGAGGGGGTGGGGCATGACCCCCCCTCAGACCCCCTATGGTACCAAATGATTCGTCTTATCATAACGAGTAATAATATATATGGTTATTGGGTGGGGATCTCAATGGTTTTCAGAATATTTAGTATTTTATCATTTGAGGGGGTGGGGCATGACCCCCCTCAGACCCCCCTATGGTACCAAATGATTTGTCTTATCATAAGGAGTAATAATATATATGGTTATAGGGTGGGGATCACAATGGTTTTCAAAATATTAAGTATTTTATCATTTAAGGGGGTGGGGCATGACCCCCCCCCCCCTCAGACCCCCTATGGTACCAAATGATTCGCCTTATCATAAGGAGTAATAATATATATGGTTATAGGGTGGGGATCTCAATGGTTTTCAGAATAATAAGTATTTTGTCATTTAAGGGGGTGGGGCATGACCCCCCCCCCCTCAGACCCCCTATGGTACCAAATGATTCGTCTTATCATAAGGAGTAATAATATATATGGTTATAGGGTGGGGATCTCAATGGTTTTCAGAATAATAAGTATTTTGTCATTTGAGGGGGTGGGGCATGACCCCCCTAAGACCCCCTATGGTACCAAATGATTCGTCTTATCATAAGGAGTAATAATATATATGGTTATTGGTTGGGGATCTCAATGGTTTTCAGAATATTTAGTATTTTATCATTTGAGGGGGTGGGGCATGACCCCCCTCAGACCCCCCTATGGTACCAAATGATTCGTCTTATCATAAGGAGTAATAATATATATGGTTATAGGGTGGGGATCTCAATGGTTTTCAGAATATTTAGTATTTTATCATTTGAGGGGGTGGGGCATGACCCCCCTCAGACCCCCTATGGTACCAAATGATTTGTCTTATCATAAGGAGTAATAATAAATATGGTTATAGGGTGGGGATCACAATGGTTTTCAAAATATTAAGTATTTTGTTATTTGAGGGGGTGGGGCATGACCCCCCCTCAGACCCCCTATGGTACCAAATGATTCGTCTTATCATAAGGAGTAATAATATATATGGTTATTGGTTGGGGATCTCAATGGTTTTCAGAATATTTAGTATTTTATCATTTGAGGGGGTGGGGCATGACCCCCCTCAGACCCCCCTATGGTACCAAATGATTCGTCTTATCATAAGGAGTAATAATATATATGGTTATAGGGTGGGGATCTCAATGGTTTTCAGAATATTTAGTATTTTATCATTTGAGGGGGTGGGGCATGACCCCCCTCAGACCCCCCTATGGTACCAAATGATTTGTCTTATCATAAGGAGTAATAATATATATGGTTATAGGGTGGGGATCTCAATGGTTTTCAAAATATTAAGTATTTTGTTATTTGAGGGGGTGGGGCATGACCCCCCCTAAGACAACGAAATGGAGGGTATAACATAATACCTCGCCACTTCGTGTGGCGGGGTATAAAAACTTAAATATCCAAGGTAACAGGTAGTATTTCCAAGTTAAGATCACAAATGATCAAGTTATATCACTTTTCCCATAGACTTCTATAGTAAAAATTTTCAAAACCCCACCCCCTTTTGAGACCCCCAAAATATATGTTCCCTCCCACAGATTGAAAATTTTTTTTCGGGAGGCGCATCTAGGGATATGGGCCTATCAAATCGTATGATATCAAGCGATTCCGTCTATTTAGTATTTTATCATTTGAGGGGGTGGGGCATGACCCCCCCCCTCAGACCCCCCTATGGTACCAAATGATTTGTCTTATCATAAGGAGTAATAATATATATGGTTATAGGGTGGGGATCACAATGGTTTTCAAAATATTAAGTATTTTATCATTTAAGGGGGTGGGGCATGACCCCCCCCCCTCAGACCCCCTATGGTACCAAATGATTCGTCTTATCATAAGGAGTAATAATATATATGGTTATAGGGTTGGGATCTCAATGGTTTTCAGAATAATAAGTATTTTGTCATTTAAGGGGGTGGGGCATGACCCCCCCCCCCCCTCAGACCCCCTATGGTACCAAATGATTCGTCTTATCATAAGGAGTAATAATATATATGGTTATAGGGTGGGGATCTCAATGGTTTTCAGAATAATAAGTATTTTGTCATTTGAGGGGGTGGGGCATGACCCCCCTCAGACCCCCTATGGTACCAAATGATTCGTCTTATCATAAGTAGTAATAATATATATGGTTATTGGTTGGGGATCTCAATGGTTTTCAGAATATTTAGTATTTTATCATTTGAGGGGGTGGGGCATGACCCCCCTCAGACCCCCCTATGGTACCAAATGATTCGTCTTATCATAAGGAGTAATAATATATATGGTTATAGGGTGGGGATCTCAATGGTTTTCAGAATATTTAGTATTTTATCATTTGAGGGGGTGGGGCATGACCCCCCTCAGACCCCCCTATGGTACCAAATGATTTGTCTTATCATAAGGAGTAATAATATATATGGTTATAGGGTGGAGATCACAATGGTTTTCAAAATATTAAGTATTTTGTTATTTGAGGGGGTGGGGCATAATCCCTCCTAAGACAACGAAATGGAGGGTATAACATAATACCTCGCCACTTCGTGTGGCGGGGTATAAAAACTTAAATATCCAAGGTAACAGGTAGTATTTCCAAGTTAAGATCACAAATGATCAAGTTATATCACTTTTCCCATAGACTTCTATAGTAAAATTTTGCAAAACCCCACCCCCTTTTGAGACCCCCAAAATATATGTTCCCTCCCACAGATTGAAAATTTTTTTTTGGGAGGCGCATCTAGGAATATGGGCCTAGCAAGTCGTATGATATCAAGCGATTCTGTCTATTGGTTTATGAGAAACGGTGCACACAAGTGTTCGAAAAAACGCGCCCGGAAAGAAGAAAAATAATAATAATAATAATAATAATAATAAGAATAATAAGAACTGCGCAAAAACAACATGTCTCCAAACTTCGTTTGGGAGACATAATTAACTATGGTTTTAGCAATTAGAATTGCGCTCTACAGACTTTGCATTTTTTTGTTGGAAAATTCAATTGAAAGAATATTGTAAGAATCTGTATGAATACTTACCAATGTGTCTGATAATACACATTGTAAGAATCCTGTGCCATCTCTCAATACTATAAATATTAAATTCTTTCCTGCAAATAAAGTATTAAAGTAAACAGATACAACAGAATAGATTTCATCAATATACATCATGTAATAAAATAGTTAAGAGAAGATTTAGAAATTTTGTTACTTGAGATTTCTCAAGGTTATTAAAGTCACTGTTGTCAAATTGACCCCTGTAATTTCAAAGGAAATCATGTTTAATTTTTTTTATGATTTTTCTCTTTTCAATAACAACAGTTAAGACCATTCCAGTTTTTTTAGAAAGAAAGTTTAAACCTTAAATCTATTTTTGCAGAAAGACAGTTACAATAATGGTTGAGGTACTTTGAACTTTGTGAAGGATTCCATTTAAGTTTGGTCTCAACTAGCACAATGTTATGACAGATTTGTAAACGTAAGTGTACAACAATGACAACAGACTAGGGCAAAAGATGAATTTCAAGTCATGGCAACTGTTTACGGTTAAATCTCAAAATCCCTGGTTTCTGGTTTTTGACAGAAAGAATTTCAGTTGCATTGTCATTAGTCTTGGGTACCAGTTTTACATGCTTTATAAATTTCAACATGGAAACAGAGGATACACTTCAATCTTTCATTGTATTTCTTAAAGCCTTGAACAGCTTTATATTCAACTTTTCAGATTTAAAGTATTTGCTGTATAATGTTTGTTTTATTTGCCATTTTGAAAGTAAATTTTGAGTGACAAAGTAGATAAACCAATGTTTTGTGATATATTGGTATTGCAGGTACTTATCATGGGTTCTCTCGCAATACTAAAGCCTATATTACATAATGGGAGACAAATCTTACACAACTCTTTATACAGAAATAGGGAATATATTATGACGTTATACCAAAAGGTTCTTAAAATACCTTGTCTCCTTAAACGATGTACCCAGCCATACACTTTAACACGAATGTTCCTGTTTGTCACAGAGTCTCTTATCTTTATCTGTAATTAAAAAAAAATATAACTTCAAAAAACATATATTTGTAAACAAACCAAAATGTAGGGTAGCCTTATATTTTTTGTCTATTTGAGAAATAAGAATTATGTCTTCTACATGTAATAACATAAAGAAAGAAATATTATCTGATAGTATTGTAGAATGAATAAGAAAATATTACATATACTGTATGTGTATTAAAGCAATATAACCTTCTTAGCAGCTGGTAAACTTTCATCTTGTGATATCTTTATTTGCTTGGCTTCTTCCAAGTTTTTCATTCTTTTTTCCAAATCTTCTTTCTGCAAGATAATGTTATGATAACAGCATAAAAAGAAAGAATCCTCACATAGTCCAAGTCCCTACTTAAACAGTGACTTGCTGGTATACAACTTTTCTATTTATGTTTTCCTTCTCAGCTTCTTACTGCAGAATGTAAAAATTATATTTCTACAAGTTACTCTCCAAGAAAAATGGTTCCCCATTTCAATTTTTTCTGATCGTCAAACCCATCTAAACTAAAAGTTTTGGTAAGTGAAAACCTTAAATTCAAATGGAACCAACCCAATAAAAGTGCAGCTGCTACTAATTCTTATCTTGTATCTGTACAAGATGTTTAAGTGGACAAACATTAGCAATAAGAAAATTGTGTATAACAAACCTCTCTTTTATCTTTGTCAGAAGATTTGTATTGTTCCCTCTGCCAGATCTTTGTAACTTTTTTCAACTGAGATTTTGATGCAGGTTCATACTTCTATAAATAGATCAACAGGTATGTAAATTGTGAAATTTTAATACATGCAAAAGAAAGCACCTCAGAAAAAAAAGCAACTTTTAATTAATCTGTTATAAATAAATAAATATATGATAATTTTCACTTCATTGAAGGCCCCTACCACTCAAGGCTTTTCGTTAGATATTCCCCTAGTTCTCTCATTTAACTATTATTCACCTTGTCCTCTTCTTTAGGGCAATCAACCATAATAGTAGGGAAAGGCTCTCTTCCAGCATGTCTCATTGCCTGAAATTAAAGCAAAATAAAATGTATACAATACATGTAAAATTATGAACATAGTCAATTTATTTTTGCTTAAAAGTCAAATTACTTAAATACCATGAAGATCCTTCTCTCTCTTTGAATTTAAATTACTCATACCTGCAATCAAATTTTACTAGGTCTATAGAATATTGAATATCTGTCAGGTCAATTGAAGACAAAGCTCAAAGAAAGAGGTCATTTGAGTTGGTTGGTATCAAAATACAACTGACTGAGTCAAAAGAAGTGGGAGCCAATACATGTACCAGACTATGATGTAAATGATCACCTACAATGCATCCAATCAAAAAGTAATACTGACATTTTAGCTATCCATATACATGCATTACATTTTATCACGTATTCTTAATACTGAAAAAACTTCATCAGGAAAATCAAGTCTAATGCAGTGTTAAGCATATGACATTAATAGGGGAAGTGGATCTAATACTTCTGAATAATAAATAAATTTGCATGATTTCAATGACAAATTCAGTTTTTAGTTGATTTTGCCAGTGTGCACCAGCTGTGCAAGTCTCCCACCTCATTCATCTGTTCAGTAATTTTTTGTAAGAAAAATAAACCAATACCTGTATAACTGTCTTGAATGGTTTTTCTTCCGATCCGTCACCAGATTCATCACTACCAGATTTTTCTGAGGTATAAATCATCTCTGCAATTAAAAAAACTCTCTTTGATTATGAAATATATCAGGTTAGCTATCTATGAAGATGATTAAAGGTTTTTGTAACTCATCTGGGTCAGGCATGAACTTGTCATTTTTAGTTTGCACTTTCCCAAATACGAAGATTCAGGATAAATTATTCCAACATGTCACACCATCACAAGAAAGTAATCACTTTACCAAAGAACTATCTGGGACTATCTGCCTTACCGTACAATCATATCCATTTATTCAACTCATGTGCACACCAAAGTGACAGTATAGTAAAACTTGATGAAGGTATGCACGAAGTCATGGTAAAAGAAAAAGTTATTATTGGCCCAGTGGTTTCAGACAAGATCTTTAATTAAATTCCCCATTGGATCCTATGTTAAACTATGTTCAGCTCTAGCGGCCACCATGGATGGGGTCATCAGATACAATTCTGAAAGAGGACCATTGAGGACCATTGCTGGCAAGTTTTCTTCCAATTGGCCAAGTGGTTTTGGACAAGAAGATATGTAAATTTTGCCATAGGGTCTTATGTTAAACTATGTTTGGCTCTGATGGCCATCTTGGATAATGGGCGGGGTCATTGGATATAATTCTGAAAGAGGACCACCTAAGGACTGTTGCTGCCAAGTTTTGTTCCAATTGGCAAAGTGGTTTCAGAGGAGAAAGTTTACGACGCCGACAATGACGGACGACAACGGACGCCAAGTGATGGCAATAGCTCACATGGCCTTTAGGCCAGGTGACCTAAATATAATATAAACGTATTTTATCACATTTATAGAGCCTTACAATAAGTTACGACAAACAAAACTTTTTAAGTTTGACAACAAGCTTTAAACCTTTAAATATGCTATTATGCACGCTCATAATTTCAAATGCTTTTTTGAGCTTATTATATTTAGATGACTCGGTAATATGCCGTTCAGAGTAAATAGCATATAGTTTAAATGGACAACAAAACAATAAATTTTGAAACAGAACTCACCTCCGGATGAAGCCATCGTCGATTCTTGATATTTTGATGTTTTACTGTTATTTATTAACTTTACTTTGTAATGATGATGAAACCACATGCAAGTGACTTCCGGTTCTTCAATCAAGAGTTATCTACCTTTTACCGCGTATAATAATAATAATAATAATAATCATTTATTTCAGACATAAATAGTCCATAGTTATATACAAATATGATGAAAATTTTAAATATACAAGATGAAAAATGAAGAATTAAAATACCAATAAATATAATTAGAAATTCTAATTTGATAACATGTCAGTCAAAGTTCACATAAATTTCGGTATACCATTTTCTGAGTAAAGACGAACTATACCATAAATCACTACCAAGAATAGTAAGAACAAGCTGATTATCAGACTGTTGCAAACGTTTATACACACTATAGATAGTTTTACGTCTCATTTCCTGAAAACATCTTACATCATTTCTGACAAACATACCACTAGCACTACATCGTGAATTGAAACCCATCAATATTCTGAAAGCATTATTATACATAATTTTCATTTTGGTAAGAGACGATATTCCACAGTTGGACCATAATGACACACAATAAATATTCATACAATAAGACTGAAAGAGCTGTATTTTAACATCAAATGAAGACTTATTAAATTTACGTTTCAGCATATTAACCTTTCTACATATGCTTCGATATTGTCTTTTGATATCGCAATCATCATTCAAATCATTACATATCATATGACCCAAATACTTAAATTCATCAACAAATTCCATCACACTTCCATTTAAATAAAACTTGGGAATGTTATAAATCTTCAAAAATTTTGTCTTAAAAATCATACAAACAGATTTTTTGGTATTAAATAATATATCGTGTTCATTAGCAAAGTTTTCACATATGGATAAAAGTTTTCTCAAACCTGCAACTGATGGACTAATAATACACATATCATCAGCATAACAAAAATTATTTAGCGGCACTCCATTTAAAAAACAACCAACATTGGCTCCAGATAACGCTTTGTTCAGATCATTAATATAAAAATTGAACAGATACGGTTACAAGATACCCCCTTGTCTTACACCATTACCTACATTAAATTCATTAGATGTGAATTCACCCCACTGAATACAATAAATCTGAATATCAAACCATGACATAAGAAAACGAACAATAAAAACTGAGATGTCTGTCTGTAGTAATTTGTGCAATAAAGTCCAATGGTTAACTCTATCAAAAGCCGTATGATGAAACTATGGATTTTATATGAACACAGATATTGGGGAAATTACAATTTACTTTGATGTTAAAGTTTAGAAATATCTGGAAATCACTAAACTTCACAATTCGTCTTAATTACCCATTAATAGCCGTTTCATTAGATATAGGTAATCCTGGTCTACTATAAACAAAATCTATCTTAATAACTGCTTGACTTGCCTTATGATTTGTGTTGCATTGAAGATGTTAACATGTTTATCTGATGTCCATTTTGTTGTGTATCTATAGACTACACTTATCAATATGAATTCGTATATTTTTGAAAATATAGATTCGGAAATTCTTTTATTTGCTGATGACTGACATTACAAAACGATATTGACAAAATTGGAGCCTGGGCTAGAAGATGAGATTTCAACCAGCAAAATGTAATATGATGAAACTTACAAGCAAGCAGTAACTTCATATTGATTTCAGATATAAACTAGAACATGCAGAAGGATCAGAATTAGTATTTTTAAACAACATCAAGTACTTACCATTTCATCAGACCCTAGTCCGAGATTGCTCTGAAGTCTGACGGCCTTTCTGTGATATTCTGGGACCGTGGGACCCTACCATATCACAAAAAAGGCCGTCAGGCATCAGAGCATTCTCGGACTAATCAGACCCAAGATGAAAAAAAAACACATCATGTAAGTAACTGCATTTAAAGCTAACAGAGTCCTAGGAATGCCGAAGCGTAACCTAGCTCTATTTCTGCAACCAGGATATGAAAGTAGCTGCATGCTTATTCAAGTTTTGTAAGACCGATACTTGAATATTCCGGCAATGTATGGGATCCCAACTGCACATACCTAGAAAATGAACTAGAAAAGGTACAAAAACGACCAGCTAGATTTGTAACCAACAACTACTTATAAGAAGAAGGCTCCATGACTGAAATACTGAAGGATCTAATGTGGAAATAATTGAAAGACCGAAGGAAAGAAAATAGACTAATACTATTTCATAAAGGACTAACAGGTAAAGCCGACATCCCAATATCAGACATTGTACCTGTTACCAGGAAAAATCGTAACAGACACAGCCAACAATTCTACATACCGTATGCAAGAACTGATACTTATAAATTTAGCTTCATACCCAATACTATTAAAGCTTGGAATATTTTGGACCCTCCTATTTTGGAAATATCTGCACAATAATGTCCTTTGATGTAGCACCTATAAAGATGAAGATAATGATGGCGATAAATTCCAGACGAAGGAGGGAGCTGCCACCTATAACTTTCGTGAAAAATTATTTAAGTAAATAAATGAATAACTAAATATACAAAGAGTAGAAAATAATGAACAAAACAACTTGAATTAACGTAGGATTGTTTTAGCATTCTCTGACTTGAATATACGATTTTGAAAAGACGGGTTTTAGTAGGAATGTGTTCTTTCGGAGAATTTAACTTTCTATTAAGTTAATGGGAATTATAATTTATGAAATTTAAAGTCATTTGTTAAATCTAGAAAATTTTTAGTTATACTTTCGAGAGTTTTTCAAGGAATCAATGTTTCCCATTTGATGTACCGTGTTTAAAATTCCAGATCGTTAGCTTTTAAAGTTTTTTATACAATATATTTCATAATTGTTCTTTTAATGCGGAAAATAGTCACGTTTCTTTTTATAACGGTATGATCGACTACTACTCATCAGTTGTGCTCAAGGTCGACCATCCTACAAACGAACGTGGATACAAAACCCTGACTTTGGAGGATGAAAGACTTGCAACCAGTTGCTTCCTTTTTTTATTTTGTTTGGTTATTCTATCAATTTTCCCCTTCCTGTGAATAATAATTTTTGCTATTAGAGAGACAAAATATGTTTAGTGACATACAGCAACAGGCTCATTTAACAAAAATGAAAAAAAAAATATAAACGAAAGGGATTTGTAGCAAGTCTTTGCTCAAGGCTGATAATGTTGAAAGAAGGAACAGTAATAACTCAGGATTTTAATCGAGAAGAGATGACGAAAAAGAGCTATTTAGGGACAGGGTTAGGCATGAGGGAAATAACTTTGATTTTCATAAAATTTAACATTTTCACAACAAATACCATGTATAAAGTACCGGCCATTTCAAGCTATAGTATCGAATTAGAAGTTCTCGGGAACATGGTCGAGTCCACCATCATACTAATAATTAATTTAAACCAAGGACGTATAACTAACATATATGTCCTTGTTTAAACTAAAACAAATAAATAAATTATATATGATACCAATTTTCACAAGGTATGCATAATTCATAGAGTTATCACAGCTCAAGACCGAAAATAAGTAATTATATATAATTGATTAAGGTAATAATTCCTTTTAATTGACCGGTTATTATTTATATCCAGGGGGGTAGGTTCTACTGTTAAGGCCACACCAAATTTATTCTCAGTTCTTTGGATTTTCCCTCTCCGATTTTCGGATTTTGTAAATTAAAAAAAAAATTCCGCTTCATGTTGCAAAAATGCTGAAAATTCGCAATGTTCACCCTCCTAAAATTTGGGATTTCTTCCATTTTTTGCAATATTTGAGTTATAAAAATTATGCTGCACGTAAAGTTGATCTTCGTCTGAAAAAAAAATAGTCCGCAAGAAAAAAAAATACATTAAAATTTCGCTCGCTCGCACCTATTTTTGCCATAAAAAAATCCAAAGAACTAAAAATCAATTTTTGGTGTGGCCTAATTTTAAAGCAAAAAAAAAGATGCACGATATACATATGAGCGGATAATTGGGCAGGACTGTATAACAATAAAAGTGTATGTGAGCTATGATATGTGTTGTCTAGGTGAAAAAATAACATACTCATGGAATGTTACTCTGGTGTTATTAAACAATGGCCTCTCTGTATGAAGAAGAAAAAGCGGATATGGAGTGTTGTAACAAATAGAGCAACAGAACACTGGAACATCCATAACTTGCAACTAGTCTTCAATATTAGAAAACCACAAGTTATCATGCTGGAAGCTCTGAATGGCCCTTGAGTAGTTTAATGTTGTGTTCTGAGTCTGTATGGCATTGTTTTCTATATTACTGGAAGTGGAAGACGTGCTACTAAATTAAACCTTTATAAAATTTAATTAATTTTAATTCATGCTATGAATTAAGGCCACATCCACCATCCACAATAACTATCCAGAGGTAGACATATAGGCTTCAACAATTAAGTCAAAACTCACCAAAACGAGCTATAGGTCGTCACAATGAAGTATTAAGTAAAAATATCACACTGATTAGATATATGTAGCAACTTATCATATTTAAAACGAAAGGGAGGTTACAAGACCAGACAAAACATTCACCTGAAATTTCCTGACTTGGGGTAGGCGCACGTGGCAGAGTTATACCAGTCCTTTCTTCTAAGAACCTTTCCCTTAATTCAAGCCAACGTAGAAATAAAAATATGCACGAATAAAAGACAATAAAAATCATTCCATAGAAATCCAATTCACGATTGAGATACAAGATAAACAGAATAGCATCACACTAATTATGACCAATTAAGCCACTGAACATCGTTGGAAACCATTCTATTCTGAAACCGGTCGTTTTTATTAAAACAAAATTTCTGTCCTAATTAATACAATCAAATAACTCAATGATGTTTGATAATGTTTGGACTGATTTTTAGGAAGGTTGAATACAAAACTTTACGAAAAACGGATGACTGACTTTCCAATCGTCAACTTCCCATTTTTGAGCGGCAATATTCCAGGAGCGCCGGCGTATGGAGTATATATTTCACAGCTCATGTTGTAGTTTTTTCCAGAGCTTGTGACATACATTGACCTCTTGGACAGAGCCCGGCTCCTGACAGAAAAGTTGCCCAGACATGGGTATGTTGCTCCTAAGTTGAAGTCAGCCTTATTAAAGTTTTATAGACGTTATCATGACTTGGTTGACAGGTATGAAAAAAAAACCGTTTCCCAAATGAAAATGGATCTGTTCCATTGATGTTATCCCATTCTCATACCGGATTTGGCATGGGCAGCATGGCGGGTGTCCTGCGGGAATCAGAGACTGCTTACTCTTGTTTTTTAATGGGGTCCATGTTGTTCATATGTTTTTAGTTTTTAATTGTAGTGCATGTATTGTTTTGGTCTTGTCTTCGTTGTTCTCTGGAGTTTGTCAGTTGTTTCGATTTTCCCCTCCTTCAAATATACCCCTTTGGCATTTCTTGACTTTACTTTTAATTATTTTTTAATAAGATATGGACAGGTGTTGGGTTAAATGCCTGGAAAACAAAACCATGCAATACTGTTTGTCTAGTTTGTGTTGTCAATTACCCCTGATTCAGACCGAGACCCTATATATTCTCATGGTTGTATCTATAGTCTGCCGAATTTTGTGTCAGGTGTGTTGCTGATAATTATTCATGCTAGAAACTAATACTTTCGAGTCATTTACTACTGCGTCTACTGGGTTCTTTGAAGACCATGCACATGATAACTCCCCAGACACTCACGTACCCCACTGAGTCGCGATACCACATGCAGTTCATATTATGATGAGAACAAGGAGAAACATTGCTTTTTTGTCATGTACGTGTTGGTGTAACTATATAACACATGCAATTCATATATATATGGGGAGCAAATGAAAACTATTCATTTCTTTTCTTCGAATTGAAACGCACCGTAAGGACCTTTAGTTTTAGGCAACGAACCTAGCTAACGCAAGCACTCAAGTTTAATGCAGGCGACACAAACGGTGAAAATTACTTAGTTTCCTGATTTATCAATATACTTCTCTATATGTCTCAATTTTTCAACAAGTGCAAGTGTATATCAATAATTCATAAAAAAAAAAAAGAGATATGACTGCGGGGCCCGAAATTGCAGAAAAATTATATTATTTAAATATCAACATCATTAAAACACATGGAAAATGCAACAAATATTACAATATGAATTAGAAAAAATGAATACGATATAATATTTGTAATACATTGATTACTGCACAGTCTCGTTTGCTTGTTCCTAAATGGTTATTTATTCGGTAAATCCGTTAAAATTTTAGGTTAACTCGAAATAACACCATAGCTTCCATTTGTTAAAACAAACCATGGTCGGTATCCCCAACAGGTGGATCTCACCATTTAATTATGAAATCAGTTAAACCCATTGATTATTTAACCAAACTTCTATGCAACAGAGTTGTTTATTAAAAAAACGTCAAACGAATATAAACTGAGAGGCCCGCGGTATCGTTAACCGGGATTACCGTACATAATTTTACTATTGAAGCAAATGAAGTGGTTCATTACTTCCGGTTAACAGCTAAAGAAAATTGCTGGAGATTTTCAGACTATTTTCTGAGATTTAATCTGCAATATTAACATTTTTTGGTCTCCTTAGATTCGGAATAAACCCATTAATTTATTCTGAAAAGTTTACATTATTCAGTGGCAAATGACATGAAAGAAATAGCAAAATAGTTAAGACCGAGTTGGACTCGAAAAAAATGGCGGCGTGAAATAAAAAAAAATAAATTGAGTTATCTACCCTTGATAATGAAGTAACAGTTACTAAAATGTGTTATTTTGTATTGAATTCAAGTGAATTTTTGACAGATGGAATCACAAAGTAAATTGACGCCATCAAGACTTGTGCAATCATCAGTTGTAGAACCAAAGGATGAGCTAAGTGAGGTAGTCATCAGAAATTAAAAAAAACCTTGAAAATTGCAGAAATATTGCTGAAATTCCATTCTATGTGTCAGTTAATTTTTTAAACCCTATTATTGTCATATTTTTTTCTAATACCCCGTTATCTTCTGCAAGTTCTGTTTATTTTTCCGAGGTTTTGATCCATAATCAAACATGGCCAAAATTAATTATTAATTTTTTTTTATTTATGAGTAGTTGTAAAGGTTTGTTGGATTCATCCTGTCCATTGATTTTCTACAACAATAATTCCTGATTTGCAAATGATACTTTGGAGGTCAGAGTGAAAAGAAATACATTAGGCATTGAAAATTCACATTTTTTGCCTGTTTCAAAGAAATTAAAAAATCTTTGTAGATTTCGGTTTAACTTATCTAGAGTAATCTTGTATGTTTGTAAAGTCACATTCAGGTCTCTAGAATGAGAATGAATATTAACTTTTCTCCTGATAGGCACTTACATTAGTAGATTTGTTAGTAGAAAGATAATTAGCCATTATTAGGAGTTACTATTAGAAAATTAAATTTTGAAAGTTTTGGGAAACCAAATTAAAGGTGTTTTTAATTTTTTTTATTTGTTTATTTTTCTTTGCTTTAGTATCTGATCTGAACAAAATTTGGCATCTTTTGTGGAATGGTCCTATGAAAGCTCTGTATCTTGTTATAAATATATTGTTTCCTGCCAAGATGAAATTCCAAAAATAGTGCATTATTTTCTCAGTAAAGTAAGAATTCCCAAATGAAATACTTACAATTGCATAAACAACTGTTAATTATTAAATGTAAAATTTTATCACATTCAAGTAAGTAATTATTTTTGTAATATACTTTTTATTGTCATTATTTAATCTAATCAGTTTTCATGAGAAATGAAATAATTTTTACTTTACAAATGTATTTAGAGATAAAAAATAAAGAAAATTATTATTTTTTATTTTTCTATGTAAGTAACTCAAAACTTTGTTTGCATATACAGTAGAAAAATATATCATTTAAATTCCAAAAAATAAGGAATTTTTCCCTTTAAAATGACAGTCTCCGTTAACTTATATGTGCCATAGTTGTGGGAGGTCATTGGTTCAATTCTCCAGTTGGGTCTAGCAAGAGACTTTAAAATTCGTATTGGCTGCCTCTCTACTAAGCATGATTCATTCAGGAGTAAGAGGAAAGACTGGTCGACTGGGAGTCAGAATAAAGTGTTGTGATGGGTGACCAGTCTTTCTGTGGACTGTTGCATTGTGTGCAAGCACATTAGAAATGCAGCTTGGCATGTTGGGTAGTACAAAGCAGGGTACATATTGATATCAAATCAACATTTTCTCCTCCTGATATTTATGCTAGACATAAATCAATAAATCCTTTAAAAATACTGTGTTAGGAGGGACGAAGCTTTTGCTCACCTTTTAGAATTATGTATAAGACAGGATCTTGCACAAGTATGGACATGTTACTGAAAAAAATCATAAGTCCTTATGTTGTAAAGTTCTTCTCAGGTTCCTCAGAATGGAAAACAGTGGCATAGCTAGGAAATAGCATAGAGAACCATGTTTTGATGTGGAAGCACAAAAGTCAAAAGCTATAATGTTCAGGGCAAATTCCATAGTGCAAAGGAGGAAGGGAGTTGTTAGTGGTTTTGAAAGATAAAAGTATTAAGGAATGTCTTTTTTTCTAAAATTGTCAAAATTCCGATATCAGTTTATGCATTTCAAATGCTTTGGTTTGAAAGTTAACTGATTGTACTTCTAATTGCATTGTATCAAGTCCTGTAAATGTCACCTTTGGTGATTAAAAACTACAGAATACTGGAAACAGATATTAATATTTCGTCGTATTAATGATGTGATGATTTCAGACTTTTAACAACATGCCCCTGTATCAACATTGTTTGTAAAAATTTAGGAGATAATCCCACGTTAGGAAATCACTGTAATTCTGAGAATCCCTAGAATAGCCATAGAGTTGTAAAATGTAAACTTCATACCACTGGTTTGCTAGAATATTGCTATAGGTGCATGAGTTAAGTATTGGTACCAATTGAAGTGGATCATCTCTATAATATACACCATATACATGTACATTGTCTTCATGTGATTTTTAATATCTTTATTAAGTATTTTTCTGTTTGATATTAAAACTACAAGTTTTTTAAATGACTCTAGTACTCTAACCTAATTTTCTCTGTTTCTGCAGTTTATTTTTATTTTGCCAAATAATTTAAAATATAGTTATCACACAGGAATTATAAAGTCTGCAAATTTTCAGCCATCATTTGCGTATATTGTAGTACTGGTATACAGATATGTTCCATATCTGGGCATTCACACTAGTATAAGTTTCATTAAACAATGCGGGGCATCGGTGGCTGAGTGGTCTAGGTAGTTCGTCATGACTACTAATGATCACTAGCCTGTCAACGCTGGGGTTGTGAGTTCGAATCTCACCTGTGGCGGGGTGTGTTAGACTCCGATCTTAATTGACAAAGATTGCCAATTTTCCTACGGTGGTTCTCTCCGGGTACTCCGGCTTCCTCCACCAATAAAAACTGGCTGCCGCGAAATAGCCAAATGTTCTGAAAACGGCGTTAAACCCCAACTAAACAAACATTAAACAATGCCTTGCTATCAGTTAAATTTGATCTCAGCAAGCCTCAGTCTTTACAGGCTAGTGATTATCAGTAGTTATCACAGACTATGTAGGTCATTGTCACTAAGACTGATACTGTTCATTACACAGTATAATTACATATTAAGTATTTGTTTTTCAGAAAATAGAAAGATGTTATACAACAATCTGTGCTTTGACTAATGGACTGTCGGAGAGGGAAGCTAATGATGCATTGAATACACATGTAAGTAGGATAATACATGTACCTAGAATAATACAATGAATTCATCACAGATGACCTAATTAAGGCCCAGGAGAGGGTCTAGGGACACTACATATGTGTTATTATAACAATGTGTAGAATATTCATACACTTCTAAAAACAATTAAAAAGTTATTTATGAAATAATTAGGCATTCTACACGCACATTTCACCAACAGTCCATTGATAATACCATTTTAAAAAAGTGCAACATATTAACAATTGTGGATTTTTAAAATTCTAAACAAATGACTTAAAATAGTGTCTACATTAAAATAACAGGAATACATTTGTTAAAACAGTTTAAAGTTGCTTACTAAGCTTAATGAAAAATATGTCAGCTTAAGTTTAAAAACACACCAGGAAGTGACAGGAACAAGGTAGCCAGATATACTCCAAAGGTCTACGGACACTACAGGTTTTGTAAACTTGTGTTGATATAGTTTAATGAATCTCTAGAAGTTTTCAAAACACAAAATAGAACATAGGGATAAACTGCAGTTTTTGTCTTGTATCTCAAAAACTAAACCATTTACAGCAGTCTATTGCAGAACTTTGTTATGTGATGACGACCCAATGAAATCAGTCCTTAATTTTAGTAGTTTGATTATTAAGGCCTTCTTTCTATCTTCATTGTTCGTTCACAGATCTGCAAAAAATACACACTGTCAATCAATCATTCATTCATATACTCCTTATGTAGTGTCCATAACCCTATTTAACTTTTTAGATGATTAATCTTTATACTAATATTAATAGAGGAATTTTTTTTGAAGTTATTAATATTAACTCTTAATGTTACAGACTTCTTTCTATATCTGATAGTAGAATAAATGCAGTTCCTAATATTATAGGAAACAATGCTGCAATTACACTTACATTTTGTCTTGTATTCATATTTTTTTTTTAAAAATAGTATTTTTTGTCATTTACAGCTTATAATTTAACTTAAAAGCAACATATTATTATTATTAGATGTCTAAATTTTCATATGGAGCTTGAAATAGAAATGTAAAATATGGGTCTACAGACACTACAGGTCTCCAGACAAAATTTCCATCAAAACTGAAGAAAATTTTGTCATATCTGCAAGGATCTGGGAATTTATTTACATTCTAACCATCAGCCTGCATTAGAAAAAAGATCGATTAAAGAATTAATTGCTATACAAGACATATTTCTTTGGAAATAAAGTAGGGTCTACGGACATTACAAAATAATTGAAACTTTCAATGATTATTTTTTAATATATTTGACGTTTATTTTATTGTTTCTCTGGAAAAAGCTGATGACGGTACCAAATAAGATTGTAAAAATGTCATATGCTTTACATATTTAAATATAATTATCTACTTAAAGTCGTATAACCAACACAGCATTATATTAGCATTTCATAACAAAGATGCCATTGGATTGGACCAAATAAGAAAGGTGGCTAGAATTTAAAAATTTTTTGGTTTATGTGGTAGGTCCAATATATCTGTGTAATATATTATATTATCCAACACTTTATTGCGTAAGGCTTATATAATATGTCAACATTTACTTTAATTTTTTACATGTCGACATGTTGCGATTGTATCATGCTGTGCTTAGCAAAGCCCTTTATTTTTGTACTATTGTTCACTAAGACTATAAAGTCATTTAAGAAAGAAGCGCAATATATTATTTTGAGAAACCCCCTGAAACGCTATATTTTACTTTACAGATAAGTAAAGGAGCTTACCAATATGAAGAGGTGCAGGTTGGATTATGGTGTTCCATCATAGTGGATCCTAAATCTGCTCCAAGGGTATATTTAACTTAACTGTGATTGTAGAATTTTAGCATAATTATACCCCACGCAACGAGTTGCGGAGTGTATAATGTTTTTGACCCGTCCGTCAGTCCGTCAATCCTGTTTCTTGTCATCGCAACTCCTCTCAAACCACACAACAGAATTTCATGAAACCTTTTCAGATAATAAGGACATACTACGTAGATATGCATATCGACAGGAAATTGCGATTCAATTTTTTTGCTAGGAGTTATGCCCCTTTGAACTTATTTACTTTAATGTACTACTGCAACAGTTTGTCATCGCAACTCCTCTCAAACCACACAACAAAATTTCATGAAACCTTTTCAGATAATAAGGACATACTACGTAGATGTGCATATCCACAGAAAATTGCGATTCAATTTTTTTTCTAGGAGTTATGCCCCTTTGAACTTACTTACTTTAATGTACTACTGCAACAGTTTGTCATCGCAACTCCTCTCAAACCACACAACAGAATTTCATGAAACCTTTTCAGATAATAAGGACATACTATGTAGATGTGTATATCGACAGGAAATTGCGATTCAATTTTTTTTCTAGGAGTTACGCCCCTTTGAACTTATTTACTTTAATGTACTACTGCAACAGTTTGTCATCGCAACTCCTCTCAAACCACACAACAGAATTTCAAGAATCCTTTTCAGATAATAAGGACATACTACGTTGATGTGCATATCGACAGGAAATTGCGATTCAATTTTTTTTCTAGGAGTTACGCTCCTTTGAACTTATTTACTTTAATGTACTACTGCAACAGTTTGTCATCGCAACTCCTCTCAAACCACACAACAGAATTTCATGAAACCTTTTCAGATAATAAGGACATACTACGTAGATGTGCATATCGACAGGAAATTACGATTCAATTTTTTTTCCAGGAGTTATGCCCCTTTGAACTTATTTGCCTCACTCTACTATTACTGTTGACTCCTCTCGCTTGGAATTTAAATTTCCCAGCATGCTGCCATTCAAATTAGGATAAATATGTGAAGGTAAGCATTTGATTGTGTTCATTTTACTTGTGAAGTGAGATTTTGTTTCTCCAGTGACAATATGAAGACGTGGGGTATGTGAGCATGCTCACAAAGGTTCTTTAATTACTTCATGATACGAACTTCAATTTTTATAATGCTACTTTCTCAGTTTTGAGACAGGGCCTTGGTGGCCGAGTGGTCTAGGTAGTTTGTCATTACCACTAATGATCACTAGCCTGTCAGCACTGAGGTTATGAGTTCAAATGTCACCTGTGGCAGGGAGTGTTTGATGAGTATAGATCCTCAAATGTAATAAAACTGAAATATATGGCCTTTAGATTTTGTCAAAGAAACTCCACACTGCCTGCAATCAAAAAGTTTTATATAAGCAATCCTCATCTATCATTTCAAGCATATCAGAGAAAACTTAAAGTACTGACCCAGTGTTCTCCCCAGAAATTTTTAATAGCATTGTGGTACAAAATTCAAATAGGTTTTATAAAAAATTGTTCTATTATTGTATTAAAAGAATTTTTAAGGCTTTCTGACGATTTATGAGAAACAATAAATTCTTATGAAGAATTTTACTGGATTTTGATTATTTTGGTTTTCCCTAATTGAAACTAAGGGAAAAGGGAACAAATCACTGCATCAAATACTGTGACCTTGACATTGGATGAATTTGTGTTATTTCAGTGTAATATTAATAAATTGTATATTTGATTAATAAAAATTTCTTATTATTGTATTATGATAGTTATGACTCTAGAGATGCATTCGTTGTTTGATTTTCAAATCGTATTTCTTTGGGTGTATTTTACTTTTACCTGTGTTGTTTGGCTTCATTCACTGTTCTCCCTAGAAAATTTGGATATCACAGTGGTAACCTCGAAGGATATGATAAACGTTGCACATCACAAAATGCATGTAGTCCCAAAAAAGGTGGGTTTACTACCAAATACAAATGTGGCAGTGTCGGCAAGATATATACATGAGGTATGTTAACAGAGATCAACACATCATACTAAAACTCATTTATTAATTAGTTGTAATTGTTCTATTTTCATTTGTCCAAATGTCTTTAAACACGCTGAAAAATAATTCTTGGTCAACCTAGGCTAATATAGAGTTGGCAACCACTTATTGCTTCTGGGAGGTTCTGTGTTTTTTGTTTTAAATTTCAAACTATGCTTTACTAGCTAAGTACAAGGTTGGCTTGTCAAGATTGAAGACCTATTGTTTGGTTTCATGTTAAATTTTATGCAACATTTCCACAGCTTTCCTTGCATATCTTGTGTAAAGATGAGCCATAGATACACTTTCTGCCATTCAGGGTCTTTCCCTGATTGCTTAACATTAGAAGCTGAAGGGGTTTTTCACAAGTCACAAAGTACTCAGGTCATGGTAATTATCGATATCGGCGTTGTCCCTTTTTGGACTTTTCTGATCCAGTCTTGTTAACCCATGATTTTATTGGATGTTTGTACAAGTTCAGCCTACATGGTCAATTGCTGTCTCGCGAGTTGTTTCATCATGACATACGATGTTTGTTTGAAGTGGGAATTTCCAAGGTCTTGATTGCCAGGTCAGTTTTACTCGTCCATGCATTGTCCATACTGAATTTTGATGGCTTGTAAAAATGTGAAGTGCATAGTTAAGTCAGTACACAATGAAATGTACATAATCACTGGTGTTAAACAAAAGGGATAAACAGAATTGACATACTGGTTAGTTACTCATTTTGGTGTCTGAGATTTCTGTCTTGCACTTGGACCGTTGTTAGATTCTTTGAAATGTCTCATTGTATGGATAGTCATGTTACATTTATAACTAACCTGAATATACCAGTACACAGGATTCTAAAAACAAAGGAATAGTTTTTGTCGAGCCTGCGACTTAAGTCGCAGAAAGCTCGACATAGGGATAGTGATCCTGCGGCTGCGGTGGCAGCAGCGGCATTAACTAACTTCTTAAAAGCATTATATTTTAGAAGGTGGAAGACCTGGATGCTTTATACTTTGTATATAGATACCTTATGTTACGAAGTTTCTGTCTGTCATATGTACATTGTCCTTGACCTCATTTTCATGGTTCAGTGACTACTTGAAAAAAGTTAAGATTTTTTGTAATGTTAATTTCTCTCTTATTATGAGTAATAGGATAACTATATTTGGTATGTGCGTACCTTACAAGGTCCTCATCCCCGTCAGACAGTTTTCAATTGACCTCGACCCCATTTCAAGGATTAGTGAACAAGGTTAAGTTTTGGTGGTCAAGTCCATATCTCAGATACTATAAGCAATAGATATAGTATATTTGGTGTATGGAAGGATTGTAAGGTGTACATGTCCAACTGGCAGGTGTCATCTGACCTTGACCTCATTTTCATGGTTGAGTGGTTATAGTTAAGTTTTTGTGTTTTGGCCTGTTTTGCGAATACGGTATGCAATAAGTCTACTATATTTGGTGTTTGGAAGGATTGTAAGGTGTACATGTCCAACTGGCAGGTGTCATCTGACCTTGACCTCATTTTCATGGTTCAGTGGTTATAGTTGTTTTTGTGTTTTGGCTTGTTTTTCGAATACTGTATGCAATATGTCTGATTGCATTTACTTTCATTAGAAATACACGACAGGCTAGAAATTTTTGTGTGTCCACTCTTGTGTATGTTTGCACTTTTTTTACCAATGTTTGGCCATTTTTTACACATATTAGCCAATTTGTAAAAAAAAAAATTCAATTCCCATGAGAGATTTAAATTGTCCAGTGCAATATCTCAGATATACTCTCTAGATTTGGAATTTGACTTTTTGTATAATGTTGTTAGCAATATTCTTTGGTATAGAAAAGTACTTGAACACATACATAAACAACAAAATGGATAACATAAAAGGTCCACTATAACATACCAATCAATCATGGTCACCCAACAGACAGAAACCTGCACAAACAATAACATAAGAGCACAAAGAGAGTCAGGATAATCTGACTTGGTACAGACACTGAATCCCCCCCCCCAATGCTACATGTAGTTACACCCCCTAATGTGATATAATATTCTGTTATGAGAAATACACTGTAATCAGATATTGGACATTATTTTTAACTTTATGCTACAAATTTTTATGACATTAATACAATAGAATACACCAAAAATTTATTTGTAGAGCTATAGAGATCTAACTCTTCTAAGTAGAGATGGTATGACCATTGCTTTGACTAAAACCAACCAATTGATATTTGAACGATGGTTAAAGTTACTAGACAACTCCAGACAACAGGTAATTGGTTCGTCATGTTTCAAACTGATATCTGCATGTATTTAAAATCTTACATGCACCTTCATATGTCCTGCAATTTTTTGTATGTTTGCTAATCTGTTATTGTAACTTGTTGACTGACCTTTATTGCAGCTTTGTCTCCCATAAGCACAGATGTGGTATGATTTTTATTTGGCAAAGAGTTCCACTAAAGCTAGAGGTCTGTCTTAAACTTGCTATTAGGTTACAAGATTTTTTGCTGTGTTTAGGGCCTCATTGTGACTTTTAAATGAAAAACTAAAATAAAAGTGTTATTTCTTTACTTGGACTATGGTCACATGCATATAGCATTTATAGATATTTTATGTCAAGAAATAATATACCATGTGCTTTCATTATATCCTGCAACTGACCTACTTAATAGCCAAATAAAGGATGACAAATACCTTTGATTGATATTCGTGTTTATGACTCTTCTCCCTTGATTATGCACCAGAAATCACCTTAAAGTAGTCTAGAAATGTGTCTTTTTTATGAATATTCCTGATAAAATATAAGAATTTATTGCTGCAGGATAAAAAAAATATATATGTATAAATATATATTTTGTTTGTAGAATCATTAAAAACAGGTAGAAATGCAATATTTACTGATGCAAAATTGTACATTATATACATTTATTGTATTTGTACATGTACATGTATGTTTTAAGTAAGGTGAAAATCAAGAGCTATCAGTTGAAATAGGTTATAACTGCAAACTTAAACATTTTATTAATGTTTTTTTTAAACTGTTCTTAGTTTGATCATAATTTGATGAAAATGCTTTAATGGATATGTAAGATCATGTTGAAAAAAAACAACTTTTACTTGTTCTATCTTTGACTAATGTAAAAAAAAGAGATTATTATAAATTTGCCATGTGTTGTAGATTTTATGGTTTTGTAAGGAATTGGTAAGGAATACAGTAAATGGAGCCGAAAGTGTATGTACAAGTCTCATAAGGCAGATGGCAGGTAATTTTTATTAAAGAATATTTGTAGGATTTGAGGGAATTAGTTTTGGTCTATAAGAATTCATCATTAGTTCACCTAAAGTGCTGGATATGTATTTTAATACTGTGAGTCAGCAATCAATATTTGATATTTTGCAGATAACTTACTTTCCTAAGTATCGAAAGTCAGGTTAGGTAGTAAAAGTGTATAATGTTTGACTTTCTCAAAATTTTTACCGTCAAAATCAAATACACATTAAATAAAAAATTATGCAGTTCAGAAGTTAATGTGAATTATGAAATTTGATGAAAGAAAGATTTCTTCTTGACTGGATTATGTTTGTTTTACAGGTGGAGATGTGTCGTCCAAAAATATTTGGTTAATAGAGTCCTGTTTGGACATATTTTCTGAATACAGGTATGGGAAAAAAATGAAAGTATTGCATTAGTTTCTGTGATTACATGTCAGTAAGTAAATTTTATTTATAGTCCGTACATATGTACAGGTCGACAAGATAACATGAGCAAGCTCTTACAACCGACTACATAAATAGTTACAAGCAGTCATCATGCATTAATATAAAACCAAAGCACACAAATTATGTAACTAACATAAAGCATAAAATATATAAGACAGCAATAAAAGCACTAATAAGCAATAGATAGCACTAAAATATATAGACACAGGCATACATGCGTATACAACACAAGCAAAATAAATCAATTGATTAGGTATTACTTATACTAATCTGATTTGTAAATGAACAGACATAATGAAAATTATAAGAAATATTGTAAATAATTTAAGTAATTGATATTTTTCAGGACTTGGTTAGACAAATTTCCACAGCTATGCTCCATGGTTGTCTACACATACTTGAGATTGACAATGGATCACACATCTCCAATGTTAATTAATCTAAGGAAAAGAGAGGTTGATTTATGTGTATCATTACTCAGGGAAAAGGTTTGTTTTTTAAACATTTCTGCTTTCTGTTCAAGTTAGAAAAAATGTCAAAACATAAATGTAAATAATGGCGATATAGGTGCTTGAAATCGAATTGAAGTAGAAATTCGACACCATTTGCATTCTACATAGTACTTGTAAGTTCTTGAAAACTGAAAAAATGCTTTTGACTGTGATACATGTAGTTTGTGCAGCAATGAACTAGCTCAGTATTTATTATACTTTCAAAAATATAAAGGGACCTCGGTGGCTGAGTCGTCTAGGATGTTTGTCATGACTACTAATGATCACTAGCCTGTCAACACTCAGGTTGTGAGTTCTAATCTCACCTGTGGCGGGGTGTTTTCGACTCCAATCTAAATTGGCAAGGAATGCCAATTTTCCTACCGAAGGTCGGTGGTTCTCTCCGGTTACTCCAGCTTCCTTCACCAATAAAAACTGGCCACCACAAAATAGCCAAATGTGCTGAAAACGGCATGAAACCCCAACTAAACTAAACAAACAAAAATATAAAAATAAAAAAGAAGTTCTCTTTTCAGTGGACAGATTGTGCAGTAATAGGACGAGATTTAATCAGATTACTACAGTATGTTGCTAGGATACCAGAGGTGGAAGCTTTGTGGAAGGATATGTTGAGTAATCCTTCATCAATTAGTCCACACTTTACAGGTTATTTATTACTGCTTTATAGTTTATGTAGTATATTTCTCTTCATTTAATAATAGAATTTTTTTGTTTAAGTATAGAAAGCTTTAATTTAAAAAATAGTCTGTTTTTCTTTTGCACTTTTTAAAGAATCACCCTGTTTTAAATTTTTAACTACAGTATAAGAATATGTAATTATCACTTCATATATAAAGGAAATTGGACATACATTTTTTATGCTTTCAAACATTTTCATTTATTGTGGAAATGAGTTTTAAAATAGAAATTCACAAAATAATCTGATTTATAAATTCTTATCTTAAATTAAAGTTTTAATGTACCAAAACTTCAAGAATTAATCTAATGAGTATAATGTGAAAAATTACAATGTTAGTTCATAATCTTAATGAATTTTATTTTTAATTCCAGGTTTAACCCAACTTATGCAAATGAGGACATCAAAAAAGTTTTTGATCAGCCGATTGACACCTGATATGGAAAACAAATTAGTCTTTCTTATTACAAAGGTACATGTATATGTATGTTACTGAAATAAACAGATTTCTTATATATATAATTATATAATGTTTTAAGTCCAATTATGAACTGGTCAATATTTTATTACAATTTACCAGTGTAATGTATATTAATAATTGTTAAACTCCATTAACAAAATTTTACAAAAATTCATTGGAGTTTCCATTTAATTTATCAAGGTAATACTGCATAGTGTTTAAATACAAGTAAAACTTTGAAGGAGATCCATTTGTCATTCAAAGATATTGGTTTTGAGAAAAAAAAACATTTTCAAGGGACATAACTCAAAAATTGAATGTTTCATTTCTATCAGTAATACTTCCAAGTTTACAAACTTGACCTTGTTTTGTTTAAGAGTAAGATATCTGAAATCAGCCAAAAAGATTAACAAACTTTCCATGGTATTACATCATATTGTTCAGGGATTTAAATATTAAAGAATAAATTTCATTGAGATAATGTCACATACATCATAAGCCAACATTAGAGGACAAAACGCCAATAAATAAATTCTATAATTGATAGTATCTGAGAGCATAAAATTTGCTAACTAAGAATTTTTTCATAAGTTTCAAATAATTTGTTTGATTGGAATATACAATATAAAAATCTTTGTTTAATTCTTAGGTCAAATTTGGCCAACAAAAAAGATACCAAGACTGGTTTCAAAGACAGGTTAGTATGACAAAATATTTTTTTCAACTTATTCAAATTGATATCAGACTTGAGAATTAGGAAATAGCTTTTCTTTGGTTTTACAGGTTACATTTTAAAGATGTGTTAATAGAATAATGTATGCTATAAAAAGTTAAAAGTTTTTATTCAGAGATGTAAAACATTTTTATGAAAAAAAAAATAGAAATTTAGAAGTAAAGTATATAAAGAAAAATCTACAATATTCAAGTCAATGATTGTAAATTTGGATAATAATTTGAAAAATCTTATTTAAAACAGTATACTTGTATTTATTTTACAGTATTTGTCTACGCCAGAGAGCCAGTCACTACGCTGTGATTTGATACGGTACATATGTGCCGTGTTTCACCCACCAAATGAATTACTGTGTTCAGATATAATACCAAGATGGGCTGTGATAGGATGGTTGTTGACAACATGTACGGTAAATATCTCTAATCGTTGGTTTAATTTTATAATCCGACAATTGAGTGAATTTCAGCAGACTTTTTTTGTGAAAAAGTTGTGGCTATATCAAAATTCTGCACACATTAAAATAATATTAAAAGATGTCCTGAAAGTTGACGGGTTTCAAACTTTCAGAAACAAAACTTACTCAGCATCCATGTTATCATCCTATTAGAATAAACAAGGTCAAAAACTGAATACAAAATATATGTACTTTGAAAATATAAAATACAGTATATGACTATGCATCTTGTTTTCATCATTGCCTTTTCATTTGCTTAGATTCGTCAAATTTTTCACAAATGCAGATTTTCTGTTTTATGTATTTGATGCTTTGGTTTTACGTAAAATACAATTTATTACATTGAGAGTGGTGAAAACCGGGATTTCCAAGTGAAATCAAATTCGATAATTCACCCAGTGAAATCAAAAGTCATATTTCACTCAAGGAAGTGACGTAACAATAGCTGTCTCCAATGACGTTGCTATACAATGGTCAGCGCCATTATCCCTTGTATTTTCTTGTTAAAATTTCAGAATAAATGGAATATTTCAATGTAATAAACAGAATAACTAATCTTGAAATTTGAATACCAAATATCTACAACTTGTGACCGAAAAATATTTATAATTCACTTGTGTTTTTAAAATACAATAATAATTATATATTTACAGTCAAATGTGGCAGCAACCAATGCTAAACTGGCCCTGTTCTATGATTGGTTGTTCTTTGACCCTGAAAGGGACAGCATAATGAATATTGGTGAGTATTAAAAATGATGTTGGATGAATTCTAGGTTACAAAAAAAAAACTGATTTGAAGAAATAATAAATTTTTTAAGCTATCAGGACCATAATAGATCATGATCGAAAAGTGTATCTCGTTTGACCATGAATGGCTGAACCTAACAATTTAAAGCTGGAATTTTGTATATATATTTTTATCAAGTTGAAACACACTTTGTTGCTTATATTCAGAGTCTGTAAAAATAAGTTAGTTATTTTGGCATTTCCGAAGTTTGCCGATAATTACAGAGGTCATTAGTAAACACCTTTTTCGTATGGCTGAAGATCTCCTGGTCATATGAAGATTGAAGAAGCAATGACTGGTCAATTTCCCCATCTACTTTTCTCATCGACATGATGCAGCTTGCTGTGGGCCACCAGAGCTGTTTACTTGTATGCATTTTCTGTATTTTCCACGGATTTTTGATTGAAAATACGCTCTTCGGATTACGATAAAAACCTACGGATTCCTGTTAGTCGGAAAAAAATCATAGTTGCTTCTAAAATTAGTCGATCGGTGTTATAGAAAAGCTGCTCAACAGAAATGATCGTGATTTAAAGCACACAATCGATGTTGAATTATGTAACATCTTCAAGAAACAAGGTTTGAGATAGTTAAATTTCTGATTTTCAACACGCGAGCTTTTGCGAGCGTGTTAAAAACTAAAATTTAACTATTGAGGATGCAGAAATTCCATAACTCTTGAGTAAATTGAAGGAGAATCTATTTCTCCTATGATTTTCGACAAAAACTTCAAGAAAATGTTGTTGCTATGTTGTTTGTTTACATAGACGTCATTTCGGGACTTCTCTAGTTTATTGTTCCAATAACTGTAGAAAAAAACGGCGGTAATTCCCACGTAGAAATTTAATCACCCGGAAGTGGTTAAAAATATTATGTATTTTTATTCCACCGATTAAATACGTCAAGAATAGGAGAAATAGAGTTATGAGAC
This sequence comes from Mytilisepta virgata, assembly GCA_028015205.1. NCBI lineage: Eukaryota > Metazoa > Mollusca > Bivalvia > Mytilida > Mytilidae > Mytilisepta > Mytilisepta virgata. The sequence goes on along the minus strand of CM051517.1, from coordinate 51,392,516 downwards.
TTTTGAGTGGTCCTCTTAAAGTTTTTAGTCTTTCTTAACAGAGGTCTCACAATAAATGTTTTATTGATTCTACACCTGTTTTTTTTCCAGAACCAGCAATTTTAGTAATGTTCCATTCCATCCGACCACATCCAGCAATTACAGCCACATTATTAGATTTTCTTTGTCGAGTAAGTTTAATAATTTTATATTAGACAACATTAATTCACATTTTTTCACCTACCAAGAATTAAAAAAAAAAGATTTGCTTTATAATTTTGACGAAAAAAAAAGATTAAAGCAAGGCATCTTCCAATCACTCCGAGACCAAATTAAATACTGAAAGTTAACATGTACAATGTTTCATTTTTCATTGCATTAAGTTAACCATTTGCCTTTGTGTATTTGGTTCAGTCCTATGGAATTCAGTCCCCCCCAGGCGTCTGATAGTAAATACTCACATACATAGTATGTTTTTTTCTATTACAGATTTTAACAAATTTCAGTTTACCATTAAGTGCTCAAGTAAAACAAGGAATTTACACAGCTTTCCGTGTAATCTTGGATAAAAGAGTTCTTCCGTAAGCACTTGTATATCTTATTCTTGTGAACAAAAACAGATCAGATTATTATAAGTTAAATTCTAATTACATGTGTGATTGTTATTTGCAGTTTGTTGCAAAATGGGAACTACCCCAAAAAAAGATGGAAGCATATATGATATTATTGGTCAATATTAAAAACAAAAAAGTAACATTTTGGCATATCAGTTGCATGTAAACACCTCTGTTCATGTAATCTTCTGTTTGGTGTAAATATGTACTGGTACATGTAGCTTACCTGGTGTTGCCATTCATGTAATATAGTTAAACATGTAGTATTTTAAAAAATGCATTAAATATTATAGCAAGGTTTCTTTGACCGATTGATGTTCAACTTATTTTCCTTATCTTAGTAAGGTTTTCAAGAAGAAAGATTTTATAATGATCATGTTATTAAATCATTATTCACCTCTGAAATGTTGGAATATTTATGTTTTGTACTGTTTTGTATTTTGATATTCTCCAACAGCACTATAAATCATCTATTTAGAACTGAAAAAACCAGTAATGATCAACACTGAGGTTGTGAGTTTGAATCTCACCTGTGGCTGGTGTGTTCGACTCCGATCTTAATTGACAAGGATTGCCAATTTTCCTACCGAAGGTTGGTGGTTCTCTCTGGGTACTCTGGCTTCCTCCGCCAATAAAAATAGCCGCCTGAAATAGCCAAATGTGCTGAAAACGGCATAAAACCCAGACTAAACAAACAAACAAATAGAACTGAAAAAGTTTCTGAATTATTTAATTTTTTTTTTCAAATCATATGTTTGTTTCATTTTCAGAGCTTTGGCACCATTATTAGAGAACAGCAAGTTAGATAGAGATCTACGCATGTTGATTCGAGAGAATTTTACTGAATTCTGCTCACAAGAAGGTGAAATATTACATTGTATAGCTTTATAAATAGTTTACAATACATTAGATTGACTTAAATGATTCTTTTGCTAATGTTAAGGCTTTTTAAAGCCTTGGCTTCTTATACTGACTTTAGTTGTAAGGTAAAATATTATGGCTTATCGTTGAAGATCATGTGTGACTTTGCAGTATTGTATGGATAATTTTTTTTATGTACATTGACCTGCTATACATTCCAATTCCAAAAAAAAGGCCAAAAGCTTGATGAAGGGGGTACTTGTTGTGATTTAAAAATGTACTGTTAGGTGTATTTACTTCCATCAAATATCTCTGTTATTTGTTGAAATTTTTGGCTACTCTTAGGATACTACAAAATATTGGAGAAAGTAAAGGCAGGTTTGATCCAGTAAAATAGGGTGTTATTGAGAAAATGTTTAGAATTTCTTTTTATTTGTTGTTTTAAAGTAATCAGTGTTTTATGGTTCTGTAATTTAACAACAGTTTGACTGGAATTATTTTTGTTTGTTAGTTAAAGATGAGCCTTTGAACAACAAAGAACCCCTGATAAATACCATTATAGATATAGATACAGAAAACCACATTGAAAATAATTTATCTGATGGAGCAGCATTTAGTGATGAGGAAGAAGACATCCCTTTAGGTATGGTATCTTTGTTACATGTGTATATGTTGTATAAATGAGAACTGTTATCATAACTGTACTTTCCATGACAAATTGTGTCATGCTTCAGTGTATACCATCCGTCTGCAGCATTTTAATATATAATGTCATCTTATGAATTATAATTTTGTATTTAAGTGAAAACTGTCCATTTAGTAAAGTAGATGTCCAATGTTAAAGTCAGGTGTTGTATGTATTTAGTTTACTGGCTGTGCTTGTAGTTTATATCAAAGCTTATTTTGCAAACATTAGTAGTTCAAATAATAATGGGGGCCTCGGTGGCCGAGTGGTCTGGGTAGTTCGTCATGACTAATAATGATCACTAGCCTGTCAACACTGAGGGCTGGGTGTGTTTGACTCCGATCTAAATTGACAAGGATTGCCAATTTTCCTGCCGAAGGTTGGTGGTTCTCTCCGGGTACTCCAGCTTCCTCCACCAATAAAAACTGGCTGCCGCGAAATAGCCAAATGTGCTGAAAATGGCATAAAACCACAAATAAACAAACATCAAATAACAATGTCAAAATAAAATATAGTTGATTTATTTTCTAAATATTCATGACAAAAATCCAGTCAGACAAAAATGTTGAGATTCTTTAGTTGAACATACATGTGTAGGAGAAAAATGCCAAATTTGGGTTTATGTCAGTCAAACCGTAAAACAATTTTGTAAAGCCTGCCTTTGTTGGTTTTTTATAATTTATATGTATTAACTGTTACAGGTCAAATAAAAGAAGAAACCAAGTTCCAACCAATACAAGACACTCGATACCAACCTGTCAATATTGACGATTATCTTCCTCTACTGAATGGTGATTTGTCAGAATATGTTGAACAGTTAATTAATGAAAAGTAAGTATTCATATTAAGCTTTGTTGCTTTCTGGATTTAGTTGGTGATTCACAGAATCAAATACATGTATGAATCACTCTTGGCCTAACATAATTATTTGATGATGCTGGCAGAAACAGAGGTCATATTAGAACAAATTATTTTATATTTTGATCTTATTTTGTGGTGCTGTTTTTGTTTTCAAGATTAAATATTGAATAACTTTAAATTCAACTACCACATACCATTTCAATTGCAACATTATTATTTCATATATGAGGACAGATCTACTTTAGTTCTGGGGAAGGATCGGCTAGGGGTGGATTGAAGTTCATTTGATGAAAGGGAACCCCACCGTTTTAATCGAAACATTACATGTAACTATTGCTAAACTGTCTAGATATGGACAGAAAATTAGGACACTTACATATTTTGTTTTGAATTTTACAAGTGATGGTGAATAGATTGTCTACATTGTTTATGCCATATGTTCCATTAGTCCAACAGAACAGTACAATATTATATTATTATAATATTGAATATATATATTTGATGGATCCATGGTTTCCTGTAACGATAATAGCGCCCTCGTGCGGAATATTGTGGAACTATTTCATTCTTGATTTGTAACTTGTAGTTTTTCTTGAGAAATGGAACTTCTCACTGGCTGGCAGCAGTAACAATTACACAGACATATTCTCCCAAAACGCGACTCAAACCAAGACATTACATTTCATAGAGTTTTAATATATTGTTTGAAAAATAAATACGTCCAAACAAACCTTGAAATTCCATTTTGCAAATTAAGAAATTTATAATTTCATAGTTACGATTTAGAATAAAGAAATTTAATTGAACAAACAAAGAAATATCATTTCACAAATTAAGAAATGTAGAATTTCATGTAACGAACAAAGAAAATATGTAAACAAATTAAGAACTTGCATTTACACATTAAGAAGTTACATTTTAAAAATCAAGAAATGTAGAAATTTGTCTAACAGGTGGAAAAAATACATGTTACAAATTAAGAAATTACATTTTACAAATGAAGAAATGTATAATTATGGCGGATATTCCCTTCCATAAAAAACTAGATGTTCATAACCTGATTTAAATATGTAAAATAGTACAATACCAGACATTACTACAGAAACTTATGTTAAATATGATGCAGTATGCAATAACAATTCTCCTGCTTAATGAAAATCATTTTTAGCTCACCTGTCCTAAAAGGACATGTGAGCTTTTGCCATCACTTGGCGTCCGTCGTCCGTCGGTCTGTCGTCTACATAAGATCTACACAAAAGATAACACGTGAGCGATTCAGGCTCTTGGGAGCCTCTTGTTCAATTTGGCTATTTTATTTTTCAGAGACCAAGAGATACAGTGTGAAAGTATGGACAAATTAATGCAGATGGTTGTAAGAGATGTAAGTTTCATTGTATCTGAAATGAATAAAAAGTTTTCAAAAGGTTGTAAAATGCTTGTATCTCTAGTTTTTCAGTAAATACTGTATACAGGGTTTGTACAGGTCATTGAATTCTGGAAAAGTCATGGAAATTTGTTTCGGCTAAAAATAAAATGGCTTAAAAAATTATGGAATTGAAAAATTTTACGAAAAGGCATTGTAAAGTTATGGAAATTCTTCTTTTGAGTTCCAACCTACAATGGAATGAAAAAAAATTGATGTAAGCAATATGGTGGAAGCTGCTGCCAAAAGTGACAGAAAATCAGCTAAATATATCAAAAATAACCTTGTAACATATTGCGTATCAATACTGATTGAAAAACCCCAGGTACAAAGCATGGAAAACTTGTAATATGATATCACAAGGTCATGGAAAAATCTGATGTAGTCTAGGAAAAATCATGGAAAAGTCAAAATTTTGAGATGAAAAATTTATAAAACATATAGTCTTGCCTGAATTTATCATTTATTTCTTGTAGGAAGAATTTGATGACATGGTGGAGCCATTATCTCATTGTTTATGTCAGATTTTGGTGGACCATTTCAGTTGTAATTTGTTTCCAGTGGAATTAGATGAGGAGTAAGTAGAATTACGGCTGAAATATAAAGAATGTTATGAAATGAAATGACCATTATTTTAAGATATCATTTACAAATGTTCACATTAATGTCAAAAGTGATTAAGAATAGAACATTATTTAGAATGTAAGCTTTTACCTTTTCTCTGTCAATATTTTGCATAGTTTAGGATGAAGACTGATTTTATAACCAAAGATTTAATTAGGTATTAAAAGGTGGTTTGAACATGAACCAAATTAGATGTTATCACATCTTTATCAGCAATAATTACATTTCAGAAAAATGAAGATCTGATTTTAATGATATTTCAGCTTAATTATGTATAGTATGAAATTGATACTTTAAATTTACTTTAAATTTACTTGTGTAAATTGTTCTTAGAATTTTTGAAACTAAGACTTATTACCCCTCATGCAGCTTGTTTTTGAAGTCATACTTTGCTCAGTTTGGCATTTTAATCTGATATTCACAATTTTAGCTTTCAATATTATACATGTATGCCTTGAGCACAACTTACAAATCACAATTTAACAAAACATGAATATGATTATCTTTTTATTGTGCTTTATCCAACCTTTACTAAAAATTTGTTTTTGCTACAGGTCTATAGAAGATTCCATAGGATCCCCATTGTTTGTTATATTTAGGTATGTTAAAACTCAAATTCTTATTCTCCTCACAGATGCTATCCATTTCAATGACTAAATGTTTACAATAAAGATCATACTGAAATAAAAACATATCTGCAGCATGCAGAACTTAAAATAAAGTTCAGAACACTGCTAGAACATCATGTCCTTGCAAATTTGAATTGGTTTTAAAAGCACATTTTTGTCTTACCTGCGACGAAAAGTTACGAAGGCGAGATATAGATGTTATTTTCTGGCGGCGGCGGCGGCATAAACATTTTTAAAACTTTAATAACTTTGCACATATAATACCTACAATTAAGATTTATGGTCCACAGATAGGCTATCGTATAAGGTTTCCCACAGTATACTTGTCTTGTGATCCTGACCTCATTTTCATGGTTCACTGACCTATTAACATAAATGTTTCGTGGTTAAATCCATTTCTCAGCAACTGTAATACCTGCCAGCCATATTTGGTCTATAGATAGTTCTTAGTGGGTACATTCCAGTCTGACATCTGGCTTGGGACCTTGACCTCAATTTCATTCTTGAATGACTTCGTCACATTTTCGTGGGTAAGTCCATTTCTCGGCAACTAGAATACCTAGACCCACCGTATTTGGTCAATAGATAGTTCTTGGTGAGAACATATCACTCTGACACATGCCTTTTGACCTTGACCTCAATTTCATGCTTGAGTGACCTGCATCACATTTTGGCGATTAAGTCCATTTCTCTGAAACTGTAATACCTAGACCCATTGTATTTGATTTATTGATAGTTCTGTGGTGGGTACATGCAGGTCTGACACTGTCTGTGGACCTTCACCTCAATTTCATGGTTGAGTTACTTTCAACCAAGTTTCTTGATTAAAACAATGTTTTAGCAACTGTAATACCTAGACACACTGTGTTTGGTCTATAGATAGTTCTTAGTGGTTACATACAAGTCTGACATCTGTCTTTGGACTTTGATCTCAATTGCATGCTTGAATGACTTAGTAACATTTGCGAGATAAGGTCCATTTCTAAGCAACTTTAATACCTAGACCCACCATATTTGCTCAGTAAATAGTTTTTAGTGGACACATGCCAGTCTGACACCTGTCTCTGGATTCTGACCTCAATTTCATGCTTGAGTGACTTGTGTTACATTTTTGAGATTAAGTCCATTTGTATTCAACTGTATTACCTAGGCCCATCATATTTGGTCTGTAGGTATTTCTTAGTGGATACATGCCAGTCTAACACCTGTCAGGTGAACTTGACCTGAATTTCATGCTTAAGTGACTTAATATACATATTCATGATTTAGTCTATTTCTCAGCAACCGTATTACATTTGTAACGAGACCCACAGTATTTGGTTGATAGAAGTTCTTAGTATATACGACTTTAACATCTGACACCTCACCTTTGACCTCTATTTCATGCTTTGACTGACTTGTTTCACTTTTTGAGATAATATCCATTTCTCAGCAACTGCAATACATAGGCCAACCATATTTGGTCAATAGATAGTGCTTGGTGGATGCATGGCTGTCTGAGACCTTGACTTGAATTTCAGACCTGTCAGCTTGCCTTGGGCACAGTTTTAGGCTTGAATGACATGCATGAGATTTTTCAGACAAATTATCGCCTGGCCATTACTATTTCTTTTAACACATTTTCCTTTGACTTGCAATGTCGGGTATCAGATAATCATTATTTTGTATCCATTTGCATACTCAGGCGAGACATGTAGTGTGTCCACTCTTGTTACTTGTAAGCATGTTTTTTATGTGCATTTTTGGAGAATAATTTTTATTGCAATCAGTGTTGTTTCAATCTAATTTCTCCACAGTGTTTTTATATAGTACCATTAATAGTTTTTCAACCATTGTTGGCTCGTGCCATTGTTTAATTTTATTCTTAATAGGCTCTACTATAGTGTTGTTTTCTTATCTTTATTACCCTGTAATTCCTTTCATTTTTATCAAAATACAAACGAAAGAAAAGATCTCTCTTTTAAATGATTTTGTTTATTTTTTCATCTTAATGAATGCTTTCAGTAGTATGTCAACATATTTATTCTATCTTTTATGATTTTGAGATATAAGGGATTAAAATGGCCATAAAAGCAATGTGGCTTGATATGTAAATTTTCTTTCCACAGATTTTTAGCATCTATGCCAGAAGAAGATCCAACACGGCAGCCAATTTTACAGTTGTTAACAGAAATGTATGGTAGACAACCTCGTATTGGATATCATCTGTTGTATTTCCTCAAAGTGGGGTAGGTGAAGAATAGTGTCTCAGTTTAATACTGGTAATTTATAAATTATATGTGATAAAAAGAGCAAGTTTGTTGTGATTGAGCTGGTTTGAATGTTTTTATTCATGACAATTCATAAATTCTGAAACATTCCCTGTCATGAAAACCAATGAAAATAACCAATAATACATCCAGTATAATGTACATTTGTAAAATTCTAAGTAGAAATGGACTTTGTCATTGCTTTGATCACATTGCTTAATATTTATTTTAAGGAAAAGTTGTAACAAAATTTTATTCTCAATCAACATTTATCAAAGACATCTCTTAGTATACAACAAAGCTGATATTTGCTGTTCATTTATGAGTTAATGGTAGGGTATTTTGAAAGATAATTAGTTCTTGATTATGATCTTTATTTTAGGAAAGTTAATGATGAGAAGATGTTAACATATAAAGATTTCTGTAAAAGTATGGAGAACAAAGATTTAGAATCTTGTTTAATGTCTGATCTCAAGGTATTTATTTATATATCTTCTATTGAAAAAAAATTCCTGGTTTTTTTTTTAAGGTAGCAGTCAATTTTACAACTTGGTTCTCTTAAAAAGTCCCTTCTCATGATGTTGGTATTTCTGTGAAGTCTTATATTTGGACAATCATAACAGATACTAATTATCTTGAGAGCTTTCCAGTTGTGCAAGAGATATTTAAAATTTGTATAATTTTATGCAGTTTTAAAAGCAATCATTGGGTATGTATATTTGTTTTTTATGATTGAAAAAATGACATTTAATGACTTTGTTTACAGTTATGTCAAGAAGATGACGTACGGTTGTTTACATTCTTAATGCCTGATATATATAATAATGTAAGTATATATTTTTGTTGCAAAAATTAACATTTTAGATTATCTAATAATGTTATAATTATTTTCATTTGAAAATTAAAGCTTACCTGCTTTTCTTGCTATATATGTATTACAAATTATTGGACTTGACACTTTTGATATGCAATAAAAAGGATATGGGGAAAAAAGGAAATGGTTGGCTGCATAAGAATTAATATACTGCAAGTTATATGGGAAGAAGGGAGATAATTTGTATTGCAATTACATGTAGTATTTAGTGTGTTTAGTATATTGAAGATGATCTTTGTTGCTGTTAATTTTTAACCTGTACTACAAAAAATATGTATGGTCATTTATTATAAGTTTACTGTTTCAGAGCCCCACTATATGTAAATCACCATTCAGGATTGTATTTGCGGTATAAAAATGTAACATTTATAAAAAAAAAGTTTTTTGGAAGACACGACAAGGTTGATTAACACACGAAAAATTGACGTATTTTTAAACTTGTATTTAGCCTTTCAATATGCCAAAACACCACTCCTTAAACTGAGGTTTCCAGAATGTTACTCAAGGGTCTTCTTTGTTGTTTATTAATTTATTTTACAGTTTCAGAGCATAGCTGTAGGGAATTCTGATTTATAACACATGATACGTTTATTTGACAGTTTCAGAGCATAGCTGTAGGGAATTCTGATTTGTAACACATGATACCTTTATTTTACAGTTTCAGAGCATAGCTCTAGGGAATTCTGATTTATTACACATGATTGTGTCTGCAATAGATGGTGCTCAGGTAACTTCATTTAAATGTAAACTTTGTGAATTCAAAATAATACGAGCTTGTTATTCATTTAGTTTTGTTACTTCTCAATAGTCATATTGCATAAATTCCCATTTTCACATTCAGGAAATATTGTAAAATTGGTTACATACATGTATGTTGTGAAACTTTACTGAAATTAATAACACTTAGTCAAGATTGCATGTAAACAATTCTCATTGAGGGTGTTTTTAAATATCTGTAATCTAAACACTGTTATAGCTTGGACTGTTGAGAGCAGATCCCTGACAGATAGGGTTAAACAATAACAATTTTACTTGTAACTAAATGTAAAGGACCACTAAAAAAAATGAATAAATTTGTTCCATCCATTACATTGAGGATTGATAATTACCATGAAATCCGTTCTTCAAAATCACAAAAATCAAATAGAATGCTTCTTTTTCTGTATTAATCTATTTAACAAATACAAATTTTTGTAGAAGCTTAATCTCTTTAATAAACAGAATTTTTTTTCAAGGTTTACATGTATAATATAATTTATCTGAAATGTAAAAATATATTAGAACTTACAATAAATCTAAATTATGATTGGATTATTTTATGTATACCTATTAATATATACTTGTTGTTTATAAATGTCTTTTTACATCAACAGCTCCAAGAGCTAATTTGCCAGATATTGCAAGGTCATCTCATCATGTTTAGGAAAGACTCATTCTTATCTGTGTTAAGTAAGTAATTATACGATATATAATAAATTAAAATTACTATCAGGGTTGACACGCACCCAGGAAAACAGGAAAAAAAAACGGGAATTTTATTTGAGGTGCTCCCGACCGGGAAAAAATCGGGAAAATGCGAAAAAAACGAAAAAATCGGGGAAAATCCTTGAAAGTTAAAATACCAAAGTTTAAAAACAAATTGAATTACCTCCCTTGTGTTCGTTGATTCGTTCCTCAAAAAATTTGTACCTGTATATTAAACAGGTACTCATGAGCGCATTTCCTGGGACGATACGAATGGGGTGACTTGATAGAGGTGAATCCTTATCTCGATTACGCTTGATGCAAATGGTCTTGAAATGTTTTGCAATGTTATTTTCAACCACAATGGAAATTAAAAAAACATAGTGGTTTTGCACAATTTCATATTTATCTAAACTCACTGATAATCCTGGAAAAACGCTGGAGAAACCCTTGAATTTCATGTCTGAAAAAGAGTGGCAACCCTGTACTAGTTATAAGTATAATTGTAGTTTGGCAATGGTTTATATGAAAATAGGATATATATTTGGTTGAATTTAAATGGTAATGTGTAACTGCTTTCCAAAAGTGAATAACTGTCTATGAACAATATAAACAAATTGTCACCTAACTATTTAAGCAGTGAACTAATGTTTAAATTATGTACAATGTATTTACAGATGCCAGTCTGGACTGGGAAACTTTAGAACAATACTTTCTATGGCAGTTAATTTCTGCACATAATATACCAGTGGAACATATCATGCCCATTTTACCAAAGTTAGATTTCACACGTAAGTAATATTTTTCAAACTTTTAATAGTGGATTTTTTTTATTAAAGACAAGATAAATGCATATAAATTTGAAAAATTAGGCTATTCTTTTTGCATCAGATAACTTCGATTTCAAATCCAGTGAATCTGTCAATTTCATAACAGATGTAAAACATGCTGACTGAAAAGTTTTCATAACACTTGATTATATGAATCTACATGTATAAAAGTTCATCATGTGAACCTACTTTACACTATGAGGAACCAGAGTGAGTTATCTTTTGCAAACCAATGTAGGTAAGGGAGATAATTAAATTCTCTCCCTTTTGTCCTGAGGCTAAAAGGGAGACAAATTTATTATCTCCCTTACCTACATTGGTTAGGAAAATATAACTCACTCTGGTTTCTCATTAGTGTCTAAATTCAAATTTCAAAAAATTCAAAACCAAAGAAAAAGTACTGTTGTCTAAACATCAAAAAGAACAGAAGGTTGCTTTTACCAGTTTTACACTTTGTTGTTTATTGTTTGACTGAAGTTTACATCTCAGATGCAAATCAAACCTAAAGCAAAGTGAAAGAAAAAAGCCTCACCAGTGGATGATGATAGTGACGGAACAAACTAGAACTGTCCTGAAAGGGACTATTAACCCCCCCCCCCCCCCCCCCCCCAGCAACATGTCTGTCTTGATTGAAGCCTACACAAAGTTAAAATTATCATATTTTTCAAAGTACTCGCCCAAACAGAAAATCATGACAATATGCACATCTCCATAATGTGATCTAACACAACAATTGGAACAAAGTTTTGTTAAAAAATGCCCATGTCCAAACATAAATTCCTAACAATATGCACATCTCCATAGAGTGATCTAACACTCCAGAAAGTTTCATGAGAATCATGCAAGTAATGTAGGAAGTTGTGGACAACACATGGAACGAAGTTTTGTTAAAAAATGCCGAATTCCAAACAGCCATATCTTTTACATTTCTTGTCCAAACAGAAATTCCTGACACTATGCACATCTCCATAGAGTGATCTAACACTCCAGAAAGTTTCCTGCAAGAAATATAGGAGGAGTTGCGGACAACGTTATATCAGACAGACAGACTGAAACCTATATAGCCCCCAGCGGGGGGAATAATAAGAATCATTTAAACAAAGCTACACAAAAATGCCTGGTTAACTTTAATAAGAATTATCTCTGCGAGAAAGGATAGATTTCAGTATAACTTTTTGTGTTTCATTGACTTGGCTAGGTCTCATGTCTCGAGTTAATTTTACCATAGGTGTTAGTAAAAAAGAGCAGCAACAAAGTTTGCTGTTATCTATCTGCTTGCTAATTAAGATTAACTTTAAACTAGTAGATTACCCTTTATTTATCAAAGTTTTACAGTTCACATTAAATACATTTACACTAAATCCTTATTTGTACATTTAGTTATAAATAGTAATGTATTTCTTTCCAGAACATGCAGAAGCACTGTCGAGTATACTGGTGTTATTGAAACAGGAATGGTAAGTTATCAAATAGGAGGAATATATGATCCCCAATTTTAATAAAGCATAATGACGAAAATTTCTCTCTTTATATTTAAGGTTAAAAGTAAAAATTTGATAGTGAAGTATTTTTTGTTTTATTAATGGATAGTAAAGTTGTCAGATTTCTCATTCTTATACAGCTAACATTGTGTAAAAAGTATGAGTCAATCAGATTAAAACATAAATGTTTTAAAGTATGAAAATTCTACATAGAGCAGGAAATTTTCCTTTCTTCTAGTTTTATTGGTAGTGGAAAAGTGGTGAATCACATTATAGGGATTAAATACATTCGTATATGTACTTCGTCAAAAACTTTTTTTACAGATGAATATTGATAGTTATATTTTTAATTTCAGTCCTTCTTCCGATTTGTTACGAGTTTTAATGTGTAGAGACTGTAAAAAATCAGACTATTTTGTGGTGTCTATATTAAAATATTGGGCTCAGGAATTTGAAGATAAATTAGCAGAGCATATTAATCAACAAGTATCCAAATTTAATGGTACACCAAAGAAAAGACAGAGGTAAACATATTCTTCCTTGCCTAATTCACTGTGTTAATTGGTATTGTCGTAAGCACTAAACGATGTATGATTTCTCATACTGTAAACAAAATTAACATGGAGAATTTAGATCTACATGTGGATGAATTACTCTTCAGAACGCATTACAGATGTTTATGAGAAGGACAAATGATTTTTAAATATATAAAATTTATTTTCAGATACTGAAAGTATGCTTTATGTTTGAGAAAATCACTGATTTTGCTATTCATATTGAACATGCAATTTATCGGAAAATCCATAGAGATCCAGTTGCACTCGAGTTTAGTCTTGCTGAAAGTAGCAAAATTTTGTGACAGTCTGTATTTATTCAGACTGTTTTTTTGTCATTATTTTCTTGGACATATAATCAGGTCATAAAATGTTTAATTTGGAGAAAATTTCTTTGTTTTAAAAAATTCTTCATTGCATGAACCAGGAATCCAAGAGAACACCAGAAATGGGCTGCAGTATAAACATTCCCTTATGCTAATAATAGAACTGGGTTCCAGAAAATGATATTCAGATTTTCTCTAATTCCGTGTCATTTAAATCTTTCTGAACCCATTGTTTATCAAAGATTTAATCAACATGGTTGCTGATGATATCATTGGATGATTGGTTAAGACAAAAGGTTATAACCCCCTGGAAAAATACACCAAAGGAAAAAATAGTGTTGGATAATCGGTTAAAATTACCAACCGAATATCTATACTATCAGTTTACAGCAACCAACTGACTGTCGGTTATAATCGCATTATTATAACTTGCTCTTTTTTATATGAAATCAAGCATTCAGCCACATTGTACATGTCTTATGTATATACATGTATATCCCATATCACTGCAGAGCTTTATTTGTTCATGTTTCATCTTTTGTTTACTTCTCATATTTTAGTTAGCAATTAAAACAGTGAATCAATTAGAGACCAGATTCAGATGGGACATATTTTGTCTTATAATTACAACATTTATTTGTGAATAATTTAATTTTGGATGTAGCATCATTCTGATTGGTGAAGGTTTTTGTGTTTATTGTTGAATAAACAAAATTTTCTCTTTGACTGTGACGTCACACCGTCTGAAAAATCAATTTTGGGGTCATTATTTTTTTGTTCATTCAAAATAACAGGTTATTTAGTGTGCATCAAATTGTTGATGTTATTTCTACATGAACAAAAAAATAATGACAGTCATTCCTTAAATAAATTTCAATGGTATCACTCACATGATAATTTCAAATACATAGCTGCATCAAAATTTGAATTAAGAAAGATAAGTATCTGGTCTCAGACGGATACATTGTTTACTCTTTAGCATTGTTTCCACTAATAATACAAGTTGAACTTGATATTTGATATTTGTTGGCTTCAGTTGATTGTGTATTTTCAACTGAGTCCTGAATACACTGTACAGGTCACTAACTAAATGAATTTCAAAAGACTGCACATGTAAAATGCAAACCGGAAACAGATTGGAGGTAGATTTGCTAAAATTGTGGAAACATTAACGACAATCGATTTAACAAAATCCCAATTGATTACCGACATCGCTGAGCCGAACCAACTGATTTCCAACTAATTCCGATCATCGGAACACCACTAGCAACAAATAAACATGTTAAGCAATACGCCACTTTCGAGTTCGTTGCAATTCCGTCAAAAACTCTGGTTTTAGTGAACGTCTTTAGTGCGTTTACGGGCATCGTCACTTCCGTCTCCGTGTTGAGCGAACGGTTGAAAAAAAAATGATGCTATGTTGCATGAAATATTTGGCAAATTAAATTCTTATAAGTCCGTCGTCGTCCGCAGTCATGAAGGAATTGTGATAAAGTACCTACGGAGCAAAATATATTTCTAGATCATCCTGCATAATGACGATCACGAAGACGCTTGATGAACTTTAATAGTGTAGGGATACAGGCGTGCCCCACAATCTGGTAAATGACGTCATAAAGGCGCGCATAATTGACGAACTTTTCCGGTGATGGATATAACACGAAACTTCTTTATTGTATGAGAATCAGGGATGCGGAGGCACGCAAAGGGGATTTGGGTTTAAAAAATGTGAAAATTTATTTAATAACCATTAGAGAAACAAATTCTACATCATTACTTGAGGATTATCAGATTTATCAAATGTCAATAGTTAAATTATCTAATTTTAAAGATAGATAATTTAACTGTCTCAATTAGATAAATCAGATAATCCTCTGGAAACAATGTTAGAATCTATTATTCCCCCACTCTAGAAGTGGGGGCTATATTGCATTTATCTAGTCCGTTCGTCCATCATACGGTGGTCATAACGTGGTCCTCTTTCAAACGTATGTCTGATGGCCCCTACCCCTGACCAAGATGGCCGCCACAGCCGAACTTAGTTTTACATTTGACCCTATGGGAAATTCATTTAAAAATCTTCTTGTCTGAAACAACTAAGCCAATCGGAATAAAAATTGACAGCAATGGTCCTTACATGGTGCTCTTTCAGAATTATGTACAATGACCTGAACTGTCAACCAAGAAGTCTTCTTTTCTGAAACTACTGAGCCAATTGGAACCGAGCTTGACAGGTCTGTTGATGGTCCTGTCAGAAATATGTCCAATGACCTAGAATAACAACCAAGATGGCAGCCACAGTCGATCTTAGTTTCACATGGGACCACTTAGAACAAGACTTGGCAGCAATTGTCCTTAGATTGTCCTCTTTGAGAATTATGTCAGATGACCTGGACTGTCAACCGAGGTGGCCGAACATAGTTTAACATTGGACCCTATGGGAAATTTATTGAAAAATCTTCTTGTCTGAAACTACCGAGAGGTTAGAACCAAACTTAGCAGCAGTGGTCCTCTTTCAGAAGTGTGTCTTGACCCAAAGTATCAACCAAGATGGCCACCACAGCCAAACTTTTTACACTGTGGGAACTGGTCGCTATATGTAATAGGCAATGCACTATCAGGTGAGCGATACTGGCTCCTGGGAACCTCTGGTTTATATGAACATCACTTGTGTTTATTTTATCTCTTTAACATTACCTTCAATGTCTGAATGCAGTATAATTGTATTTATTTGTAAATTTTATGGATATTTATTTTAGGACTGGATCAGCCTCTAAGAAAGATATGCCTAGTGTTGAGCAAATACTTCAACACCTGGACCATGTAAGACAAGTCTGTAAAAATATTTCTTGTAAGTGTCAAAGTACAGAGGTAAATTATTTTTGAAGACTAACTTTGTGCATTAAATGTGTCTTAAATCTATTGGTTTTCTTTCTAGTTATTTATTTAATTGTCAGTATGTACATGAGTCAAGAACATTATAATAATTTGTATGATCAGAACCTTTTAAATGATTTTTATCATGTTTCTTTGATTATTGAGTGTGTATTTGATTTTTTCATTCTTTTTCAGTTTTGAACAATGAAAACATTCAGCATGCTTTACAGCAAGTCCAGCAAACAGCAAGTGAATCTCTTAAAACAAAGTAAGTTCTTATAAAATTGTTATATCCTAAAATTTCAATATTTCTACTTCCTTCCTTCTGTAGTAACATTGTGTTTTAATAGAACTCCCTCTGTATGTCACTGACAATAAATTTGGAAAGACCAGATTTCTGATATTTTACTTCTGATGGGAACTAAATTTTCCAAGGTTTATGACTCTTTTTCACTTTGTCTCAGAAGAACATTTTTCCCAAAGGTTTATGATTCATTCAATTCCTTTGTCCATCCAAAACATTTACAGAGTTCCTAGTTTGTGTAATAGAAACTTTCAGAAATATTCATTATTTATATGTTAAGGTATCCGGACCATAATAGATCATGATCGAAAATTGTTTCTCTTTTTGACCGCGAATGGCTGAACCAAACAATTTAAAGCTGGGATTTTGTATATATATTTTTCTCAAGTTGAAACACACTTAGTTGCTTGTATGGAGTCTTAAAAAATAAGTTAGTTATATTGTAATTACCGAAGATTGCCGATAATTACCGAGGGCATTTCAATTGCATTGTATGGAACATCCGGGAACCTTTGAATAATCACGTGGTCATTTATGGTCCGGATACCTTAATTTGGTACATATTTAATATGTGTATCTTCAATTTTTGACAAATTTTCTAAATTTTGAACAGATTTTTCATATAATTTACTTGGTGATTTTTGTTTGCATGATGTTCTGGGTAAAAAGTTTGTGTAATCTGAGGCTTTTAACAGTCTAAATTATTCAAACTTTGCACTGCGATATATTTAATATAAGAATTTGATATTTTGTTTGAGCACAACATAGGTCCTGACCAAGGTGGGTCTTCTGAAATTTTAAAATTATTTTCTGTATTATTATATATATAAAAAAGATGTGTTTGCTACTACATGTATGTTGTAAACATTACATAGACTATTAAAAAAATAAAGATTTTACTACTCAAAAGACAGATGTTAAAAGATGAAAATAAGAACCAGATATTGTTGATAATTGCATTATCTCATTTGTTATTTAATGTTCTCTGTAAAAGCAAAGAAAATATAAGTGTCAGTGAAATATAGATATTGAATACACACATATGCATGCATATTTAAAAAGTTAATTGAAGTTATATTGCATTTTTATACGACCGCAAAATTTTTGCGGTCGTATATTGGTATGACGTTGGCGTCGTCGTCGTCAGCGTCGTCGTCCGAAGACATTTGGTTTTCGCACTATAACTTTAGTATAAGTTAATAGAAATCTATGAAATTTAAACACAAGGTTTATGACCACAAAAGGAAGGTTGGGATTGATTTTGGGAGTTTTGGTCCCAACAGTTTAAGAATCAGGGGCCAAAAAAGGGCCCAATAAGCATTTTTCTTGGTTTTCGCACAATAACTCTAGTATAAGTAAATAGAAATCTATGAAATTTTAACACAAGGTTTATGACCACAAAAGGAAGGTTGGGATTGTTTTTGGGAGTTTTGGTCCCAACAGTTTAGGAATTAGGGGCTAAAAAAGGGCCAAAATAAGCATTTTTCTTGGTTTTTGCACAATAACTTTAGTATAAGTAAATAGAAATCTATGAAATTTAAACACAAGGTTTATGACCACAAAAGGAAGGTTGGGATTGATTTTTGGAGTTTTGGTCCCAACAGTTTAGGAATTAGGGGCCAAAAGGGTCCAAAATTAAACTTTGTTTGATTTCATTGAAAATTTAACTATTGGGGTTCTTTGATATGCCGAAACTAACCGTGCATTTAGATTCTTAATTTTTGGTCTAGTTTGATTTTAACAAAAATTGAATTCTTTGGGTTCTTTGATATGCTGAATCTAAACATGTACTTAGTTTTTTTTATTATGGGCCCAGTTTTCAAGTTGGTCCAAATCGGGGTCCAAAATTAAACTTTGTTTGATTTCATCGAAAATTGAACTATTGGGGTTCTTTGATATGCCGAATCTAACCGTGCATTTAGATTCTTAATTTTTGGTCATGTTTTCAAATTGGTCTACATTAAGGTCCAAAGGGTCCAAAATTAAACTTAGTTTGATTTTAACAAAAATTGAATTCTTGGGGTTCTTTGATATGCTGAATCTAAACATGTGCTTCGTTTTTTTATTATGAGCCCAGTTTTCAAGTTGGTCCAAATCGGGGTCCAAAATTAAAGCTGAAAAGGGGGTAAATTATTTTTTTTTTTGGGGGGGGGGGGGGGCAATTCTCCACAGCATATTGTATTACACAAAAGCAAAAAATTGAATATAAATTCAAATCATATGACCAATTCTAAGTTCTTTATTTCAGTCAATTGCACAGTATTACGCAATAGCAAGAAATTGATATGTGTGCCCTGTTATCAAAACTTTATTATTAACAAATTCCATTGGAAATTTGCCAATATAAAATGTGCTGATGAAGCTTTTTTGTTTATCTTATCTAAACTGCTTTTAAATTATTTATATTTAAAATTTGCCATCCATGACTATGATGTCATTTTCTATTTTAATATGTTATGGTTGCAAAGTATAAAGAAATGGGGGGGGGGGGGGTTGAAAACAAAATTTGGAAAGGGGGGGGGGGGGGGTAAATGAGAAATTGGGGAGGGGGGTAATTTTTTCTCATTTTATATTTCATAAATTAAAAAGAAAATTTCAAATTTTTTTTAGCAAAAAAAGGGGGGGGTTACAATAAATTTATTGTTTTTTGTTTTTTTTTTTTGGGAGGGGGGGGGGGGGGGGTCAATGTGCAACTTCATAGTGTATTGCACAAAAGCTAAAAAAAGGGGTAAATTATTATTTTTTTTTTTGGGGAGGGGGGGGGGGGGGGCAATTCTCCACAGCATATTGTATTGCACAAGAAGCAAAAAATTGAATATAAATTCAAATCATATGACCAATTTTAAGTTCTTTGATTTCAGTTATTCTGTGTCAGAAACCTATTATGTGTCAAATATTTGAAGAAATTTTCAATTACACAGTATTGCGCAATAGCAAGAAATTGATATGTGTGCCCAATTTTAAATTTTAAATTGGTTATTTCTGATTTATATATAAAAACAAATAATACTGATATGGTTTGAATAGGTAAATTAAAATTTTTTAAGTTCTTAGACAACATTCATTCTGTGTCAGAAACCTATGCTGTGTCAAATATTTATTCACAATCCAAATTCAGTATTGTATCAAGCTTGAATGTTGTGTTCATAATTGCCCCAACTATTCAGGGTTCGACATCTGCAGTCGTATCTAGCTGTGCCCAGCGGAGCATTTTATTGTTTTTATTTTAATGAAAAGTAAAGAATCTGGTACAATGTATATTGAAAATGAAATGGTCTCTGTATTATCATACTTATTTAATTATTTTAATGTAGATTCAGTGATCTGTTGGCCCTGGCTGAAGACATTGATGATATAAAGAGTACGAGAGTTCTCCGAGGCCTCCCCGTCAGAAAGGCAGCTAGTGCTAGTGCAGCAATGGGTCTAGACATACGACCTCCAAGGTCAAAGTCCAAAAAGGTCCAGGAAACCAGCGACAGTGAATCAGAAAGTAGTTCTGTAAGTTCTTTCCTAGTGGTCATAAGGCTATAGAAATAAGAATATAGATTACAGAAGCATTTGTTGGGATTTAAAAATAATTTTGTAATCATATATAGTTAGTTAATATGATGATGATAATTATATCAAAAGTGTCACAACCTAGAACAGTGAATCATAAAATTTCCAATAGTTATTATGATGAAAAAAATCTTAGAGGCAAAATATATTCAATTGTTACGTAAAAGGACATGTTTTTTGTTGAAGTCTCACCTCATGGACTCACACTTATTACACAAATTAAATTGTAATACTGTGGATTCATTATTATTCGTTGTATACCAATTTTCGTTGTTTTCGTGGGTCCGAGTAAACCACAAATTTAAATATTCAACAACTTTTAAATTTTTTTCTAAGTCAGCAATCCACGAATTTACGTATCCCACGAAATGCCTTTTTTTTTAATCTATTCACGAAAATTGGTACCCACGAAAATAAATGAATCCACAGTATTTATTTTTCAAAAAGCCCTGAGTGGTCAATTGACCTTCACAGTTTGTTGTAGCTGCTGGTGATCACCAGGCTGTCAAAATTGAAGTTATGATTTCAAATCCAACTTGTAACAGGAAGTAATTTCCAGCATGAAACAATTGAAAAACTGCACTCAAGCTGAACTAACCATGTATCATCCACTTTGATCATGTGTCCGTCTGAAAAATGAAAAAAGGAATGTTAAGGTATCCGGACCATAATAGATAATAATCGAAAATTGTATCTCTTTTTGACCGTGAATGGCTGAACCAAACAGTTTAAAGCTGGAATTTTGTATATATATTTTTCTCAAGTTGAAACACACTTTGTTGCTTATATGCAGAGTCTGTAAAAATAAGTTATATTGGCATTTCCGAAGTTTGCCGATAATTACCGAAGTCATTTCAATTGCGTTGTATGGAACATCCGGGAACTTTTAAATAATCACGTGGTCATTTATGGTCTGGATACCTTAATGAAAATTTTATGATGAAAAATTTTTATTTCACAGGAAGAAGAAATCAAACCTAAAGCAAAGAAAAGAAAAAAGGCCTTACCAGTGGACGATGATAGTGACTGAACAAATATACTGCAATTTTTATTGTTCTATTATTATTTCTAATAAGGATAAAATTCCTTGTTGGGTCAGTCAGTATATAATGCATCAAAACAATTGATACACAACTTCATGGGTATTTCTGAATACGTATAAAAACTTTTCAGAAGTATGAAAATTATCATAAAGATTGGCAGGGAATCATGTTTTCACAATGTTGGAAGCAAATTTTTGGGTTAAGGATGATTGCTGGTCTAATATGAAATAAATAGGATTTGAAATAGGTGTTTTAGTATGAGAGAACATATGAATAATAAACAAATAAGCAAAAAAAATATAGGTTCATGTGCTTATTTTATAGCTATAAGGCCTTGAAAATTTGCAGGAAATAGGTTTTCTCTGGGTTTTTCATTGTCTTTGCATTGGCAACCTCAGTCTGTCAAAAATATATGAAAAAATAAAAAGGATTTCATAAGATTTTGTCAAATACCATTTAAGGTATATATCTTTGAGTTATAAAAGAAAAAGTGGGGGTTCTTGGGTAAAAAAAATCACCCGAGGATTCCGAAAATCTGACAAAAAGACCAAAACATGACCAGCGAGCATCCTTAAATTCAATGAATTTAAAGAATATAAAAGATCAAAATAACTTTTTGTTAATAATGATTGAAGCATAATAATTTTATATTGTGATACAGACTAAGTTAAATATTCAATGAATATTGTTTGAGGGAAAATTTCAGTTGCACTAAATGGTGATATGAATTAATTTTCTTTAAATCACATATTTTAGCTCACCTGGCCTAAAAGGCCATATGAGCTATTCTCATCACTTTGCCTCCGTCGTTGTCGTAAACTTTTCACATTTTTATCAGCTCCTCATGGAACCAATTTAAACCAAACTTAAGTGGAATGGTCCATGGATGGTCCCCTTTAAAAATTTTGTTCGGTTTTCGGGGGCGCCATCCAATATGGCTGCCATGGTCGGACATAGTTTAACCTTGGACCCTATGGGAATTTTAACATTTTCATTATCTTCTCTGAGACCATTAGGCCAATTTGAACCAAACTTTGGTGGAATGGTCCTTGGATGGCCCCTTTTAAAATTTATGTTCAGTTTCCCTGAACGCCATCCAACATGGCCACTATGGCTGGACTTAGTTTAACATTGAGCCTATGGGAGTTTAACTTTTTTTCTGAAACCACTGAGACAATTTGAACCAAACTTTGGTAGAATGGTCCTTGGGTTTCCCCTTTCCAAACTTATTTCTGGCATCCCGACTTCCAACCGACATGGCTGCTGTTACTAAAAATAGAAAAAGGGGGGGATGAATTTCAAAAATCTTCTATGAAACTACAAGGCCAGTTGCAACCAAACTTAGCAGTAATGGTCCTTAAGAAGCTCTCTTTCAGAAGGATGTCCGATGACCGAGACTGTTAAACTAGATCGCAGCCACAGCCGAACTTAGTTAAACATAGGACGCTATGGGAAAATTCATTGAAAAATCTTCTTGTCTGAAACCACTTTACCAATTGGAACCAGACTGCAGCAATGGTCCTTATATGGTCCTCTTTCAGAATTATGTCCCATGACCTGGACTGTCAACCAAGATGGCTGCCACAACCGAACTTAGTTTAACATAAGACCCCATGTGAAAATTCATTGAAAAATCTTCGAACCAGACTGCAGCAATGGTCCTTAGGAGGTCCTCTTTCAGAATTGTCTGATTTCGTAAACTGTGAACCAAGATGGCCAACACAGCTGAATTTAGTTTAACATAGGACCCTATGGGAAATTCACTCAAAAATCTTCTGGTCTGAAACCACTAAGCCAATTAGAACTAGACTTCGTAGCAATGGTCCTTAGATGGTTCTCTTTTAGAAATGTGTCCATTGACCTAGACTGTCAACCATCTTGGCTGCCACAGCGAACTTTGTTTAACATAGAACCCTATAGAAAAAGCAGCCAAGTATTTAGTCCTGCTCAAGATGAAAAGTTCAATGCAGGTAAGCGATAAAGGCTCTTTAGAGCATCTAGTTTTCTCCTCAAATTAATCTTATTTTTATTCTGAGTTAGGTTAAATGGATTTTAAATTTTCAGTGGTTTCTTCTCATAATCTTTTATGATGAATTATATAAACAATGAACTTCTGGGCAACCAACAATTTTCCAAAATTCTGACATGATGTCAAGAAAGAAATTCCTTCCATTCATTAAGTATGAAAGGTTCATTATTAGGGATTTGAGAGATTTGATTGTTTGATATATCATAACTAATAATAGTTTTACAGTTTGACTGTCAAAGTGCTTGAGATATTTTAAAACTTCAAAAACTGTTTGGTCAGTTCTAACTTGATTACTACAGATTTCTAAAAAGAAGAGTAATAAAGGTTATGTCTGATTCAAGAATATGAAAGTTTGGCTCAGTCTTTGGTAATATAAACAAAGCTAACACACAGTGGATTTTATTCTTGAGAGAAATTACACCTAATCATTCTTTGATATAGTAATTAAAGTTGAACATTAATTTTTTCAAACTTTCAAACTGTCAACCCAGCCATCAATATTTTGGGAAATAAATTACTTGAATTTTGAGAAATGACTGGACTACCCATACACATGTAAAGGTTCCTTTAGTAATAAAAATATCACACCACACCTTAATTAATTCTAGTTGAAAGTAAAATACTGGGGGTGAATTGAAAAATATTTGGTTTGTAGTTATTCTGACGTTACAAGTAGTACATTGTGTACTCTTACAGAAAAAAGGAAAGATATTGTTTGGCTCTTCACTTCCTAATATGGACATTGCATTTAATGTTACATGTGCTTAATTGTTATTATCCTGATAAACTGTTGGTTTCTTTATTTCAACTTTGGCAAAATATGTAACAAAATTTTTCTTGAAGTTTGAAGTAAATGAAAAAGTAAATTGCATAAACAAAATGAGTGATATTTTTATTGAAGGAAATACAGTCACAGTCTTTTGACATTAAAAGAAATCATACTTTGATATTTAAATAGACTTTTCCATGAAAAGTATGTCAGAATTGGTACAAAATTACAGGATAGCTACAATATGATTGATTTTCTTCACAGTGTTATGTAGAATGGGGGGGGGGGGGGGGGTGTGGTAAGACTCTCTTCTTTATGTTGTTTACTATTTTCCTTTAGTATCAAGTTAGAATAGATAACTGATGATTCTCATATGTACTGGGTATTTGTAAGTAGCACATGTTTTGTATGACTAGACTATAGAATTTTCAAAATAAGAGAGTGTTTTTGAGAATTTTTCTTTAAGAGTAGCATGTCTTTTTATGCAGATTTGTATTGCCTATATAAACAGCATTTATTGTGCCTAAACCAGGCCAGGGACTCTTGGTATTTACATGTATTTAAAGATATGTTAAACTTGTTATCAAAACACATGTACATATAAAAAGTTGTTGTCCAATTGTAGGTGCAAACGGTTTGCAAAGTCAGTTCAGAGAACATTTTCAGAGGTTATATTCTTGAAAAAACCTCCAAATAAGATGCATGTATTTTTCAAAATATAGATATTTTAAAAACAGGTCTTCTAGTGGTTTAAGCAAAGTAGCAGACTTTCCAGACAATATTTTATGCTTCTTTAATAATATTGGTATTTGAATGATATCATATTGAACATAGTTCTGTAATAAGTTGAATATTTGATATATTTTTATCAAGATCATTTGTTCATACAATCTTGTCATGTCATCATTGTTATATAAAATATTTCATTCTATTTTTGTTGTTTTTTATTGATGGTTAGCCTTCCAAGATTTATTTTCTTGTTAAATCCTGATGGGAAGCTTGTTTATAAGCAGTCTCAGGGATATGATTAGACTTTTCAGAAATCACCCAATTTTTAATTACGTAGAGAATGCAATCTATGTTGATTACACTGTCACTCCCACTTATCTCTCTTATTAATAACAACTGGTTATGGTTAAATCTTTGCAAAATGCCAAGTAATTTCAAAATTTGAGGGATTTGATTCGATGAAATAGTTCCCATTTGATGCGTGTACATTGGCTCATTTAGATGCATTAACTTATTGTTGAAAAATTTGTTCTAAAGTAATATGGTCTATGAAAGGGATTGAAAATTAGTTCAGAGCGGATTTAACAGCTACACAAGGCTTCCATTTCAATTTTTGGCCGGGTTGAACAGAATGCAAATCCGGGTTATAGTATGATGAATGTCGGGCGGGCAGCGGCGGCGGGCGTGGAAAATGGGTACCTATTTTGTGAAATCAACTCCTCCTACAGTTTTTCACCCACATCCTTGAAAATTCATAGAATGTTTCTATATATATTGAAGATGTGCACCTCACTTTATGGAGTTATTTCAGGAATTATTTCCCATTTTTCCAAACTTTGGAACTTAGTTGTTTTTATTGACATCTTCAATAGAGGGTACCTATTTTGTGAAATCAACTCCTCCTACAGTTTTTCACCCACATCCTTGAAACTTCATAGAATGTTTCTATATATATTGAAGATGTGCACCTCACTTTATGGAATTATTTCAGGAATTATTTCCCATTTTTCCAAACTTTGGAACTTAGTCGTTTTTTATTGACATCTTCAATAGAGGGTACCTATTTTGTGAAATCAACTTCTCTTACATTTTTTTCACCCACATCCTTGAAACTTTATAGAATGTTTCTATATATATTGAAGATGTGCACCTCACTTTATGGAATTATTTCAGGAATTATTTCCCATTTTTCCAAACTTTGGAACTTAGTCGTTTTTTATTGACATCTTCAATAGAGGGTACCTATTTTGTGGAATCAACTCCTCCTACAGTTTTTCACCCACATCCTTGAAACTTCATAGAATGTTCCTATATATATTGAAGATGTGCACCTCACTTTATGGAATTATTTCAGGAATTATTTCCCATTTTTCCAAACTTTGGAACTTAGTCGTTTTTTATTGACATCTTCAATAGAGGGTACCTATTTTGTGAAATCAACTTCTCTTACATTTTTTCACCCACATCCTTGAAACTTTATAAAATGTTTCTATATATATTGAAGATGTGCACCTCACTTTATGGAATTATTTCAGTAATTATTTCCCATTTTTCCAAACTTTGGAACTTAGTCGTTTTTTATTGACATCTTCAATAGAGGGTACCTATTTTGTGAAATCAACTTCTCTTACATTTTTTCACCCACATCCTTGAAACTTTATAGAATGTTTCTATATATATTGAAGATGTGCACCTCACTTTATGGAATTATTTCAGGAATTATTTCCCATTTTTCCAAACTTTGGAACTTAGTCGTTTTTTATTGACATCTTCAATAGAGGGTACCTATTTTGTGAAATCAACTCCTCCTACAGTTTTTCACCCACATCCTTGAAACTTCATAGAATGTTTCTATATATATTGAAGATGTGCACCTCACTTTATGGAATTATTTCAGGAATTATTTCCCATTTTTCCAAACAAGTGTTTATCAACATGTAATCAAATCAAATATTGCTTACTTCACCTATTTCTAATTAAATTGATGGCTGCCTCTGTGCTCGTACACCAACATACAATGTGTCTGATTTTGTCTATATAAATATTCATGACTGCCAATGTGCAATATGATCTTGTAATCACCTTTGTCACCACTACAGTAAACACCCAGCAACCCGGCCATTTGTGTCTTTGACCCATTTTATTTATTGACATCTTCAATAGAGGGTACCTATTTTGTGAAATCAACTCCTCCTACAGTTTTTCACCCATATCCTTGAAACTTCATAGGATGTTTCTATATATATTGAAGATGTGCACCTCACTCTATGGAATTATTTCAGAAATTATTTCCCATTTTTCCAAACTATGGAACTTAGTCGTTTTTAGCTCACCTGGCCATAGGCCATGTGAGCTATTGCCATCACTTGGCGTCCGTCGTCGTCGTCGTCTGTAAACTTTTTCAAACGTTAACTCGTCCTAAACTACTGGACCGACTTCAACCTAACTTTGCAGAATTGTTCTTTAGGGCATCTGGAAAATTTCTATCGTTTAAAATTTTTGAAATGTCGAAAAACATGGCTGTCGTTACTATAAATAGAACATAGGGGTAAATTGCTGTTTTTTGCTAATAACTCAAAAACCGTTACAGATATCGAAAATCTGACATGGGGTAAAATTGATCAGCATCTACCTACCCTGAAATTTTGAAGGAAATTCCAAAACCCATTTAGGAGTTACTGCCCTTTTTTCACATTTTTGGCTTTTTTTATGTTATTATTTCAAAAATCTTCTTCTCTGAAACTACTATTCAAAATCATATGAAACTTGGTAAGATTGTTGCTTAGGGCACCCTGCATAGAACTGATGTGGGGATTTTTGATTCGTCGAAAAACATGGCCGCTGTTACTAAAAATAGAACATAGGGGTAAATTGCTGTTTTTTGCTAATAACTCAAAAACCGTTACAGATATCGAAAATCTGACAGGGGTAAATTTGATCAGCATGACAAGATCTACCTACCCTGAAATTTTGAAGGAAATTCGAAAACCCATTTAGGAGTTATTGTCCTTTTTTCGTCAAATTTTCATAATTTAACATTTTTCGTCATTTATCTCCAAAACTATTTGAGATAGAAGTGAAATGTAAATCTGAAAAATGTTTGCCATGTTGAGATCTACATACCCTGAAATTTTAAAGGAAATCCCAAAACCCATTTAGGAGTTATTGCCCTTTTTTGTCAAATTTTTAAAATTTTAACATTTTTGCATTTATCTCCAAAACTATTTGAGATAGAAGTGAAATGTAAATTGAAAAATGTTTGCCATGTTGAGATCTATCTACCCTGAAATTTTGAAGGGAATCCCAAATTCTATTTAGGAGTTATTGGTTTGTGTAATTTGAGGTCGGGTTCTGTTACATTTATTTAAGGTTCACCCTTATTCCTGGTCAATTTTGTCAACTTCCTGCCAGGACTACCACCATCAAGGAACATATTTTAACATTAAACCTTATGAAAAATAAATCTTCAACAAATTTTCCCTGAACAATTGAACCAATTGCAACAAACTTGGTCAAATAGTAGATTAATTGTCCAATGAAAACCAGACTCCAGGTGAGCGATACAGGCTCTGGTGAGCCTCTTGTTTATTGACATATTCAATAGAGGGTACCTATTTTGTGAAATCAACTCCTCCCACAGTTTTTCACCCATATCCTTGAAACTTCATAGAATGTTAATATATATATTGAAGATGTGCACCTCGCTTTATGGAATTATTTCCCATTTTTCCAAACTTTGGAAGTTAGTCGTTTTTTATTGACATCTTCTATAGAGGGTACCTATTTTGCGAAATCAACTCCTCCTACAGTTTTTCACCCATATCCTTGAAACTTCATAGAGTGTTTCTATATATATTGAAGATGTGCACCTCACTTTATGGAATTATTTCAGGAATTATTTCCCATTTTTCCAAACAAGTGTTTATCAACATGTAATCAAATCAAATATTGCTTACTTCACCTATTTCTAATTAAATTGATGACTGCCTCTGTGCTCGTACACCAACATACAATGTGTCTGATTTTGTCTGTATAAATATTCCTGACTGCCAATGTGCAATATGATCTTGTAACCACCTTTGTCACCACTACAGTAAACACCCAGTAAAGCAACCCAGCCATTTGTGTCTTTGACCCAATTTATGAAAAATAAGGGCAATTTTAGGGAGATATTTTTGGATATATAAGGGAATTTGTAAGCCTTTTCTGTTCAAATGATTTGGAAGCATGTGCTTCCGTGCAACTGTGGATCATCCCTTTAATGACGTCATAGTAGAAAAGAAAATTTAGTCTATGATTTGATAGACGAAAAAAATTTGACCAATCAAATGACGCGTTACATCCAATATTAAATTATTCAAAAATATCCGCAGGCCGAATTGTCCAGTTACTGTGGCGGGAAAATGTGACACTACTTGCTTATGCATCTTTTTTATTGTCAAATTTGATTCCAGGTGGATTCTTTCTTATTTATTTTTAATTTGATGACACGGAATGTTAAACCAGTTGAGGTAAGTCCATAAATATTCTGTTCCCGATAATCTCTATTCACGTATTTACGTCGGAAGCAATGGCGGAACGAGATTTCGCATGGAAGCCGCCATGTTGTTGAAACTTTTTAGCCGGCATAGTAGTAGGAATAATTTGATTGACATCTCTATCTTACAGATAGCAGACTTTCCAGACAATATTTTATGTACAGAGTGAGCTTCGCTCGCTTATAATTTAGAAACTTTTAAAGCTAGAATCGATTTGAAAATGGCAACATGTACATGAACAGATGGAAATGTTATGTTATTAACTATTATAAGAGTTATTTCCCTTGAAATATTATACACAATTTTTGAAAAATTCTATTTCAAGAACCGGAAGTCGTAGAGACATGGGACCTACACCAATAATCTTTAGTACATATGACCTTTCATTTTCGATTTATACTTGTAAATATCATTATTAATTTTAATAAATTTCTTTTTTAGATATTAATAGGTGTCGCCAGTGCGTTCATCGCACTTGGCACACAGAAATATAATTATTTACAATAAATATGCTTGTATTCATCTGAAGAAATTTATAGTTAAGGTATTTTCCATTAGTTCCTCCATCAACCTGTATGTAATTACACAGATTTCAATTACAGACAATTCCGAATAAATCTGGACTAATTTTTGACTCTATTTTAATTGAGTCACCGAAAGTGGAAGCAGGTATAGTAACTAACCGCTTGACTCGGTCCGTCCGTCCAACCATCTGTCAGTCAATCCAAAAGAATTTGGGTATTAAACTATCATCAAACTTTTCCAGGCTTCTATGAGACAGACTTATTTTATATTTGGTTAAATTTGCCATTCAGCCGCTTCCGGTTTGTAGACACTTTAAAAATTGTCCACTCATTTTTCAAGCAAAATTAATACGTCAAAGTTATCTTAGCTTCTACATTGCGAACTGAT
Source organism: Mytilisepta virgata (assembly GCA_028015205.1). Classification (NCBI taxonomy): domain Eukaryota; kingdom Metazoa; phylum Mollusca; class Bivalvia; order Mytilida; family Mytilidae; genus Mytilisepta; species Mytilisepta virgata. The sequence goes on along the minus strand of CM051517.1, from coordinate 51,362,303 downwards.
TTATATTTTGTCTAGAGTTTGATTCATTTGTTAATTTTAGCGTGTAATTAATTGTAAAATCTACCATGCAAACGCTTACTATTTGTTCATAGTTTAGAAATTGCGCACTCATTGTACAAATTTATTTTTTGTCAAAGTTTCCTTGGCTTCTATGGTAGAGATTTTTTTATATTTGGTTTGGAGCTTGATTATGTTGAGTCGTAGCGTGTAAGCAAATTTTAGAACCGCCGTGTAACCACATCATGTTTCTCAAAAGTTCAAATCTAAGCAAACATTGTACAATGAAATTTGTTCTTAAATTTAAAATAGTGTCTAATATACAATGTACCTCCATTATTTCTCAAGATCGTCATACAATCCAATACAACTGGCGCCATCTTATCAATCTTAGTATAAATGTTTAATGCATGATATTCCTTTGCAAAAGCAATTTTTCTTTTAGGGTATTCTATCAAAGTAACAAGAATTTACAAAATTGACTAACATAGGAGAAATCTTTTATCATAAAACAGATTTAACAATAACCCACCCAGGACAGAAGATATCCATTTCCTTCAGTACTATCAATTTTTGTTAATTTATTAACATAAAAATTGACATTAGATCAACAGACAATGACAGGTAATATATAATAATGCTAGTAACTATTTAAGTATTTCTTTTAAAAATAACAATCAAAAGTGTACAGTCATTGCGTATAAAAATATGCATCTCCTAACAGTATTAATGTATTATTGGTAAAAAATCTTAAAACAGTAAAGTAAATGATTACATTTTTTGAAAATGCTTATAACTAACAAATACAATAAAAGTATTTCCAATAAAGTGTAACAAAAGTTGTTGAAACATTATGCAAAATTGCAATAGCCCTTGGAAAATGATGTTGATTTTCAGTAAAATCTAACCAATTAAGTTCAGATTTCTATTGACCAAATATTTATTGTAAAAGATATGAATCTATTAAATTGAATTAATACAATTTAGCTGCAAGTAGAAAACAGAAGCTATCTTAACTTCTGATTAAAAAAATTAACATATAAAAAAATGCTCCGAAACTTTATAGTATTGTTCATAGCAATACATGCATATGCATGTCATATTTTTTATGAACCTTGTATAACTACATATGCTCAAAATTGTCATTTAAGGTGGTACCCAACACTTTCACTAAAATTAATTTGGCTTGTTTAATTTTCATAAAATTTTGACAAAGTATTTACTTTGACCCATTGACAAAAATTTTAAAATTTCAAAACATTTGAACCAACCAATTCATCAGAAAAATTACACTGATATTATAGCAGTTTGACAAACACTAATATTGATCATTGAAAAGCTTAATATTCCTTAACAACACAACGTTATTAAAACGTTTAGCTGATTTTACAGAGTTATCTCCCTGTAGTGTTAGGAACAACCTTAAATAGTATGAAAAATCCAAAATTTTATATCTGTATTACACAAATGTATGTACGAAAATTTAGAGATCTTTGCTTTGTAAATTTCATATTAATAATCAGGTATTTTAAATATAGGTGAAAAAGAAACAATTGTAACAGAAAGATTAAGATAAGGCCAACACAGGTACATATACATATAAAAAACGTATGATAAGTAGCATAATTACAAATACTTGGATGCAGACCACCTAATATCACCTTAGACTTTGGTGGGATTTGCGTTGCTTAGTCTTGGGCAAAATGTTAAGATATTCTATGTTGTGTTTCTATGTTTATGTGGTATCTGTACACAATATATGACCTTCAACCAATGTTTTATGCCTCCCGCCAGTAGGCAAAAAGGGCATTAAGTATTACCTTTGACCATCCTTCCGTCCAATTTTTCATTACTACACACAAGTTTGCCTCATCCAAATTTTATTAAACTCCTACACAATGCTTAGAACCAAAACAAGCAGACAGTGTTCGAATATGGGCAGAGTAATTTACCGTTATTGGAACTAAATGTTAGTAGTGTTCTTGTTGTTTTCTTATATTTCGTTTTTACACAATGAGAGGAGATGTTGCACAAAATTTCATGTACTTTTATAGGCATGTAAATGACCAAGTGACAAAAGAGGCATACATACCTTAAATTTCCATAAAATATATAAAAAATACTGTGAGAAGTTACAAAATTTTTTCGAATATTTTTTCTTATGTGATGAAATTCAGAATTGAATTACAATTGTTTTAATTCTTTATTTTTTCGAATTTATTTCTTTGCATGATTATAATTACATGAATTATATTTGGTAATATTTTTTTTACCGAATTTGAATTAATAACAGACACGGATTAACTTGTGATATAATCCTTTTAATTTTGTAATTATCGACCAGTTTCCCCATATAATGCCCGTATGTAAAAATCTTCATTACTTTTAGGATAGATTTTATAGGTCGTGACGTCGCCACCTACATGTACATTTTTGTCGGCAAGGTGGCCCACTATCGAATGCCTCATTTCATAAAACAATTTGTTAACATAAGCATTTATTACTGTAAATACCGGAATGACTTTTTGTACAAACATATTTAAATAGGTATTTTAATTCTGGAGCCAATTTGGTCCTTCCTTTTTTTTTTTTACACCAGATCAGCTGCTAGCATTTAGACACTAGCGTGAAATGATACTTAAAAAACTAAGACTTGCCTGACATAACTTTTTATGGGACCTTTGCCCTTAAAAATGACGAAATGCCCCTTCAGGTCGGAAACCAAAAGAGGAGCATCAGTGATTATACTATGTATACGAGTAAGTCCTCTTAAACACACAGTTTGTGTCACTTTAAACTACATTTGAAGCATGAGTGCTTTGAATATTAACTGATTAATTACATTTATCCTTGGATACAAATATTCTCGAAGGAAAATATGATTAGGCCAACCCAAATTGATATAGTTCTTTTGATTTTATGATGGCAAAATTTTAGTTTATTTTTTTTCATTAGGACTACTTTTTTTCGGATGAAGATCAAATTTATGTGCGGCACACATTTTGTAAACTAAAAAGTTGCAAAAATGGGGAAAAAATCCCAAGTTTTACAAAATTTAAGGAGCAGGTGTACAATTTTCATTTTTAAATTTTTGAAAAATGAAGAATTTGGGGCGAATTTTCAACATTTTTTAAACTGAAACTGCAAAATTTTTTTAATTTATAATTTACATACTCAAAAAATCGGAACGGCGAAATTCAAGAAAAAAGATCAATTTGGTGTGGCCTAATGAATAATTTATACTTATTTGCTGTGTTTTTATTAATGTGGGTGTTGCTGCACCAAGGAATGTCTAGACACCCGCCTGATTTACTGCTTTTTTCAGGTCAAGGAGCAATTTACGGCCGTGAGACTTTCCCATTACTACATGTGTGGCGAAGTTTGAGATTAAAAAATCTTCTACAGGTTTACACTGGAATATAACGAAACTCAAAAGAATTGCTGCCAACCATATGTAGTTTTGCAGGACGTTTCTGAAAATAAATCTGCAATTTACATTAGAGTGAAACGAAAATTGACAGAATTGCTGCTTATCATTTGTAGTTGTGTAGGACATAAATATTCTTCTGGGGTTCCCATACAATGTAGCAAATTGTTTCGTTAACATATTCAGGTGTATATTATGGCAAGCCGTTCTCGTCAAAACTATGTTTAAAACATTTTTCGAAAATTTTACACACTGAGAATTTAAAAAAAACACACTGAGATTAAAAAACCTAAAAATACACACTGAGATTTCATAAAGACGCATTGAGATTACGAAAAATGAAAAACACACACTGAGAATTGAAAATTACACACTGAGATTTCAAAAAGACACACTGAGATGAAATACAACGTAAAAGACCAATAGAACAAGAAAAATACCCACTTTCTCTCTTTACAAAATATAATATTAATCTGATTTATATAGACAACAAACTTATGAATATGAGTTAGCAAAAAACGATGTTAAGTTTTGAAATTTATTATGAATGTTGGTTAAAGGAACCGCATTTCATTATAATGACAAGAGTTCTAGAGACCAAGATATTAATCTGTTGAATTATTCATCTCATGAATATTCATTAGTAATTTGCATATTAATCTCAATGTGTATTTTTGAAATCTCAGTGTGTAATTAACAATTCTCAGTGTGTGTGTGTTCCAATTTATTTCATCTCAATGTGTCTTTTTAAAATCTCAGTGTGTAATTTTAATTTCTCAATGTGTGTTTTTCATATTTCTAATCTCAGTGTGTAATTTTAAAATCTCAGTGTGTAATTTCGATTTCTCAGTGTATTATTTTAGGTTTTTAAATCTCAGTGTGTAATTTTTTCGAAAAAAGGGTTTAAACATAGTTTTGACGAGAACGGCTTGCCATAGTATAATGTATTCCCCATCACACTTTAATGTAAATTATAGAATGTACAAGTCAACCTTTGGTTTTGAAAAATATGTTTCCATTTTGTCTCAAGATTTATTGTATAATATGAGTAAATATAGATGTTGTAGTCGTAGATTGGCTTTTGAAACTGGCCGTTTTTGTTAGGTCTGACAAAAGGGGAACACACATTTTGTGTTAACAAATTGGATTGGGTTCTAATTCTCAGTGTTTATTTGTCATATTTTCCACTAGATTACACATCAAAAATGCCTTTCTTAATGTCCCATTTTCATGCCTTTTCACCCTTTGTCATTTAAAATTCACCATGACCTTCATTTTATACTTCAGTGACTTTGGTTAAACCATTCAAAGACATATGTGCCTTTCAGGTTTCACCGTTAAAAGGTAGGGTTGTATTTATTTAATTTCATACATGTAGATTGGCCATTTCATAAAAAAAGAAAAATAAACAAACAATTAACAGAAAAAATATTAATAAAAAAAAGCACAACCGTCAGAAATCAAAACTTAAGGAAACCTGAAACACGCATATTTTTTGGAATCTAAAAGTTTACATTTTTATAAGGTAACATGTTAACCTGCAATCTAAGTAATGCACACTTGCAAATTGTATCAAACCAATTTACCCTGTAAAGACTGGCAATTTAATGCCTTTTCAAACTAAAATATTTGACCCAGCAACTCGGTCAAACCAGTAAGATTCACATAAATGAATACTTGTTTTACCATATATGTACACAGATTAACTCTCGGAAATGAAGCACCCACTACAGGTAAAATTGCAGCTTGACTTCTGTGATTTTGTTTTACCCTTGGTTAATTCATAGGTTATAACTGTTCCTTAATGCCTTGTCTTGACCTTTAAATGTACAACTTAGGACTAATGCCTTTGTATTGGTTGCATGGGATTTTGACTATCAACTATCAGTCTACATAAAAGTGTATCTTTTTCAGACCTTTCCTGCATACCTTATGCATGTGCATTTGTATTTCAATTTAAACACCTTCAGTATTTTAATATTTACAAATTGTATCAAATTACAAATCATTTGCACTTGTAGTTTCAGAGGAGATTATTTTTAAAATTTCAGCCATCAGAAACAAGAATTGCTCATGGCAGCCATGTTTTTTGCCGGATCAAGTTGAAATGAGGAATCTTTGTAGAAGACCTCGCAAACATCCATTGTACTAAATTACAAATGATTTGCACTTGTAGTTTCAGAGGAGATGATTTTTAAAATATCAGCAAATCGGAAACAAGAATTGCCCATGGCGGCCATGTTTTTCGTCCAATCAAATTTAAATGAGGATTTTTATAGAGAACCTTTAGTACTTCGTTCCTGCAAAGTTTGGTTCCAATTGGCCCAGTAGTTTCAGAGGAGATGATCATAATCTGAAATGTTAACGACGACGACAACCACGACGACGGACGGAAGGACGCAAAGTGATGGCAATAGCTCACATGGCTGTGCCAGGTGAGGTAAAAAAAGCAAATGAAATGTAATACAAATACAAAAATTGGAGAAACAAGTCCACAAAATACAAACACAGCACATTTGGTGGTCGACTTGAGTATTTCTTTTTGTTACCAAGGCCAGGTTTTCTTCCCATAACTGAAATAAGGTAAAATAAAGTTAAAAATAATCTTATAAACGTATTATCGTAAGATAATGGTAGATCTGATACGAGTTGCCTCCTATAAATTGAGGATAAGTGATGTCAAAACTAAATGCACTGTGTACAATATATTGATTGATTGATTGATTGATTATCGTTTAACGCCACGTCGACGCAAAGAGGTCATATCGTGGCGGAATCACATTCATTATCATAAAAATAAGTGTACAATATAAAATTGGGGACTAAATGATTGTATTGTATGTGGAGCAACAAATATTTCTTCTGTTTTTGAATACACAGTAAATATCTGTCTTAAACCATGCTCAAATTACAGTGTTCATGCATTATTCATCAGTAAAATGCTTATAAATGACCGGAATTTTCTGAACAACAACAATCTGTCAAACCAAAATGGCGGCCACGGGGAATTTTCAATCAACAAATCAAAGTGTCTCGTTTGTAGAGAATACCAAAACTTCGCAAAATGTACCAAGACACGACAAAATATATTTATTTAGTTAGCTATAATAGTCTCACATTTGACTAAGCTTTTGAAACGGATACACGTAAAATAGATACGACAAGATATATTTTATTTTGAAAGGAGTATTTCGGTTTACTTTTGAATATTGTTTCAATTTATTACAATAAATTCGTTCCAATAAATGATTATGGTTATAGGGAAAATTCAAGTCTTAGTAACAACAAAGTACAAATGAAGTATATATAAAAGCAATATCATGTTTTTTTTCACCCACTGCCTGACAAGAAACAAATATCTCGCCCTCCGAAAATGGCGGAGGTGCTGTGCTTATATATAAGGGTTAAGAAAAGCTATTCAACATTTTTATGATACCCGTGCTCGGGTAGTTACCAAGTTATTGAATAATGGTAGGAGATGATGAGCCTGTTTTTAAGGGCGAGCATATTGTACGTAATTTAATTGCAATTGTTACATTAGTTCATTTATTTTATGTTCTACTCTTGCACTTAGACCATGAACGCACGTCATTCATGCGATTTATTATTATTTATTGTCTGATTGACTTTTCTGATTTTCGAAAAAAAAAACCAAAAATTAAATTAAATGAATAAAAAGGGATGTGGGATAGCGGTCTTGTCTTGTGTCCTCAAACCACTGGCACTCCTCCTCCCATGCACCCCGTCCATCCTCCTAACCCCGAAATCAGCCTGACTTTGATGTAAGTTCATATTTGTCCTTGATCTTATTTGCATAGATTTGCAAATAAACGAACGCGGTAAAATCCGTGATTGCAAAAGCATTGTTCAGGGTAGGGTTTATGACATTAACCCCCACCCCCCAAGTGACATTGTTTATCAGTTGGGGGTTTGGAAAGTTTAGGTGGTCACATTTTCCTAAGGGGTTAAAAAGAATTCAGGTCATTACAATTAGGGTCGTAAAAAAATCAGAGGAATTACAATATTTAACCATTCTTACATACACCAAATAATATGCAGTGTTCAAGATCAGATTTACGCAGAAATTAAGACTCTGAATCCCAAATAATTCACAGTCATAGTTTTCATGCGTTATGAATATGCTGAAAAATTACTAGCAATGCAATAAAGTTTATGTTGTCGAATTCTTGTTTATTAATTTCAAAATATGCAAATGAGTATTGTTTTTCTATGTGTAGATACAGAAAAAAACTTTGTTGGCAATAAATTGAAAATAAATCCGAAAATATAATTTCCCGAATTTTTCCTCACTACAGCTATATTGTTAGATCCTTTTACACTTCTCCAAACCAGAAATCCGAAAAGCAGGACATCTAAAGAAAACGGAATAATATGTACGATTTTATATTTTCACGCCCTCCCTCTGTTTTCTTTGTAATTCGATTTAAATTAACACATTTAAAAATACCTCTGAAGAAACTTCTCGAATTTTCTTCCCACAAATTCGGAAGGCAATCCTTTTTGGGGAATTAAGTGGTGTATGGTTTGAAGGAAAATGAATATATTGACACATGTATACTCGGAAAACTGACGGAAAACAGTACATAGAAATTTGTAAAAATCAACTTGTCCACAGTGTTTTGAATATCACGACGCTTAATTCTTCTCTAAAGATTCAGTCCCATTCAATTGGCCGTGAACGTTATTTTATAATAATACAATTGAAAATAGTGTCACTCATTCAGTATAATGTTTTAAGCATTACTATAATTGAAAACATTAACATAGACATGTATTTATATTCATTCATACTAAAGGAATGTTGAAATTTGAAAGTTATATACATGTATATACTCTGCTTTATATTAGTAGATTTTAAAGCAGTGCTTTGTGAAGGTAAATGAAAATCGTTTCTCTGTTCTTTTTTATTTTTTATATAAACGAAAAAGATACTTTATTGTACGCTATGCATTTGTTCGTTCGGGTGTTTCTACTGGCAAAAAAAAAAAGACTTTGGACCTGTAAAGAGACGAGGAGCGTACTATATTGGTGTTTACCATATGTATACAAAAATTCCGTCCATATAAATATTTCTTTCCGTTTCCGTTCTGTATTCCGTTACCGCCGTTTAGCAACACCCAATTGTGCAAAATTAGATTTTTCTAAAACTCAGAATGTTTATTTATATCATTACGAAAAACTGACGTGATCACTTATATTACGTGGTGATTTTTTTTAATTTTTAATTCACAACTAACGGATTTGTTTTTACTTCGTTAAAATGAAAGTAACAAATATCGGTGATTTATGACTTATTACAACTTTTTGAACTTTTTGAACGATTGTTTTGAAGTCGGCTGATATTTAACCATTTAAAGGATATGCATAAATTTTATTTTAAACAAATCAATTTCAGTAATATTTCCAACGAAATATAGAAATCCTTATTTCTTTCTAGTTTGGTATACTGAACAACATGAAGTTACTATATTTTATTTTCCAACGAAATTTCTTTCTTACCTTACTCGTTAGAGGCACGTATAATTAATTCGAATTAACTGCCATTTTCCCCCCGACTTCTCTTGTCTTTTAGATGTTATATTGCCTGTATTAGGACTAGACATATTAGAAAATGTCCCTAGAACAAGTAATATCATCGAAAAGTTTATGTCAGAATGGGATTCCTTCTGAAATTATCCGGACGAAACGTAATTTCGAACGTGAAAAAACAAAACACCCACAAAATTGCTCATATTTAAGGATTGCAGCGTTTACCCCTAATCCCTCGCCCTTACCTTGTGTCCTCGATAAGCTCGGAAAACAAGTTTACGCCCCCCCCCCCCCCCCACCCCCGCCACCCCCTCCCTCCTCCTTGGAAAACCTGGATCCGCCGCTGAAGCAAGCATTTAATATAAAGTTTCACATTCACTGAAACGTAACTGAATATAATTTACCCATTTCAACCATTGCATAATTTATGAAAAATAGTATGTTTTAAAATAAACTCATGAAACTTTTTTGTTGGCTTTATCTCCGTAAGTGCAAAAGGCCTTTGTACTTTATCTCTGGTGTGAAATGTGTATGTACATTGTGTGTAAATAAATCGATTTCCTGTAAACAGTATGTCATGTATGTACGAAGTCAAGGAAGTTAAATAACAAAATCAAAACATTTCGCCATGAATATTTTTGAGATGATATGTGTTTTACTCTTTTTTACCATAGCAACATTTTCCGTCTATACGGTACATGAACTTGAGATGGAAAGAAGCAAAATTGCTAAAAAATCGGTAGAAAAAGGTAAATGTTCTTCTGTAATTACCATGATTACTTCAGGATAGTTCTAACATGTTCAATATTAAGTACTGCAAAATGATTAAATCACATTTTTTGCCCGGAAAATTGTTGGAATTCATGCAATTTTGGGTATTGATTTTAATTGAAAATGGTCACCACTAAGCTTTCGATTGCAGAAGACTTACTAGTATTACTTCGACAAAATATGCATATCTTTTCAATCAAAATTTCTCTCGTGGATATTTTTTCTACAAAATACGTTAAGGACAGATTTCTTTTTAAAAAAGAATGCATATATCATCAGTTATCATGAAAGCAAACAACTTTGAAAGCTGAAACAGCCACCCAAACTGTTGATGAAGGGATTTTGACAACCATTCCAATTTTTAATGATTTGCAGTATAATTTGTACATGCATAATGGGTTGTATAACCCTTCATTTATAACCACAGTGTACTGTAAATTATTTGTTTCTTTTAAATAAGTTTTAGAAGCAAACGCCAACTTACCTCGTTATCGCCGCTTCAAGTCGAAAGTGATCACTGTCCTCACAATGAACGAGGTGACTAAGTCAGGATCAAAATTGTAGTGAAAAATATTCTTTGAATCTGATTTAAAACATTTACTTTTTTCTTGATAAAGAAAGAAAGCCGTTAATTGAATTCAGCGTTAAAAATGGATAATAAATCTTCCATGTTCAAATATGTTGGTTTTTTAGCAACTATACGATTATTTGTACATTTAAACAATAAATGATATTCATCATTGTACATTATATATATTAAATCATATATTTATCGTGTTTAGGAATATTTTTGCCACTTGCCTGTCTTTTAAAGCTATTTACAGATTCGAAGTTCTTTGTTTTGTTATCAAATTCTTCTTATTTTCACTTTTAAGCTTGTTAAAAGATTTTCAAGCCCAAATTCTTTCTTGAATAATCCAAAAAATTTACCATGTGACCATTTTGATATTTTACTAAACCAGGATGTAATAAAATTTGTTTAAGATAGTTGTTATCACAGAAACCTGTCTGGTCTACAAAAACATATCCCAGTCCAACATGATTCAGTCTAGATTCAATAAAATTAGTCCATTTAAAAAAATTGTATTGGCTTTTATTTTTAAAAGTTAACATCCATCTACAAAAAAACACTTTTATTAATGATTTATATAAGCATCCAGTTGCTTGTTTCCGAATCCCATCTATCTTTAATATTCTAATGTACTGTGAATTTGTGCTTGATGTTTTTGAATAAAATATGTTTATACTAAAAAACACTTCTCAATTTTGATTCGTTATTTACAATTTTACACCAATTAGAAATAATTCTAATTTTGACTTTTATTTTTAGAGAAAAGTATCCTAGCTCTCCATGGAGCGTATTAGGGCCACGGTTTTTATTTTTCAAAATGCTGACATTAATCTTGGATTTTTTTTTTAAAATTTTAATCTCTGATTAATCTCTAATCTGAGCCAAATACACTTCCGTACGCTCCAAATAGCTGTATCCATAGTTATATCTTTTTGGACACAATAGAACTAAATGACAATTTGTTTCTTTTTGGTACAAGGTAATTAAAACTTTCGTTTTACCAAAGACCGCCCGATTGTGTCCAGTCGACCGAAAGTGCTGGCTGATAGGTAGAATGTCTTTCTTGGTTAAATTGCTTCTGTGGTCTTTCATACTTTTGTTGAAGGGTTGCTTGTTTTTAAAACAAATAGAGTTTGAATAGCTGTCATTTACTTGCAAGTAATGTTCTCCATTGAAAGTAAAATAATTTATGAGTTTATGAGTACCATGGTTACATCTCATCTAAGCAGTCAGTTTGGAGGCCCTTGCATGGTCCCAGATTTCTTTACAAGTTCAGATGCCGTTATCGGGTGGTTTTGTTAGTGTACAAAGAAGTCACGTCCAAGGAAACCATGCAAGTGATTTTAGGAAGAGGCACAAGAAGGGAAGACAGATATTTACTACAAAAAGTTATTTCGAATTTACGTTCTGACAGAGAAAGCGTTTCACGTCCAAGGAAACCATGCAAGTGATTTTAGGAAGAGGTTCAAGCTTTTCATTTTTTTTTAGATAATTGATGGTAGAGATTAAAACAATGATGGAAATCCACGAATAATGATATCTATTCTGTGAGGTGACCATTAGGTGTTTCTGTATTGTTTTTCTTATGGATTTTCGACAGAAGATAAAATCGACCAGCTTTTGATCTTTCGGCATTAGATATTCGAAGGTATGGTTATTGATGAAGCCTTTGTCATGCATGTCTGGGAGAGTGGTGGTAAGCTTTTGGTAAAATGTTGCATCAAAGTGTTGGTGTTCTGCCTCTTTCTCCATTATGGTCACTCCATTGCCTTTATCTGCATGTTTTTATCACAACATCCTCTCTGGCTCTTAGATTCTGAAGTGTTGATCTTTCTTCTGCAGTAAGTATGAACAGTGTTATTCAGCTGCAGTATGAAAAACGTATGTTTTAATTAGGCCGATAACGGCTTCTAGTGTGGCGTTCTCATATGGATTAGGAACTAGTCACTTTTCTGTTTAAAACATTGGACAGGAGTACTTGTAATATCCGTGTCTTCTGAGTCTATGGTCTCATCTTGAATAGCTTGGAAGTTTTATTCTTTGGAATAAAAACAATCCTTAATACGAAGACCTCTAATAAATTAATCAAGATCGTCTGACATTTTCTTGTGTTGGGCAAAGACAGTAATAATGTTTAAGTGTCAGTTAAGTCTTTGGAAGATAAATTTACAAGATTTGACTGGCTACAAAAGCGCTTCGTTTATTTATCATTGCCTGTCTCTCTTGTAGGAAAGTTAATTCGGTTTATATTATCTTTCTTAAACTTAGAAATATGTCTGGCATTCAATCAAGAAGGTGGTTATAAATTTTATAGTCGTGACCAATTAAATAATGCTTTACTTTTTATCTAGATTATTTAAAGAAAAGAGTTAAATTTGTATTTAATGGGAGACAAGCTAAGGTCTATTGTTATGATATTGTATTATTATATTTATTTTGATATGGTATTGTAATTATTATATTATTTATCTTGGCCTGATTTGTTTTGCGTAGCCTTATAACATGTATAATATGTTTACATAATACTTATAGTTGTTTACCAAATAATGTTATAACTGCGCAGTTTAGAAATCACTGGAACAATAATGGATACCGATGGAATGACTAGAACTTTCTATTTGACTTACGTAATAATTATGGTGTGATTCGAACTTCTACCGTAATCCAGAAGTTTCCGTTCTACAGTATAAATATGGACACGAAAGTTAAACTTGCAGAGCAGAACGTATTGGACCATACACTCTTGTGTTCTCAGCTGTTGGATTTATTTACGTTTCACACATCATCCTCGACATACTTTTATTTGCGTTGCATCATACTAGATTGTGACTGATTGGATATAATATTCCGTTTGGATTCAGGCAACAGTGACCAGAATTCCGGATCAAGAAAAAAACAGGATTTTGAACAGTTAAGTTGACATTTTATTTTTGTGTAATACTTTTTGTAAACTTGTATATAATAAATCTTGTTAAATTTTATTATTGATTTGTGTCTTTTGTTGGCTACAATTTAAAGGTGATTTCGGCCGTAACAGAAATTGGGGGCTCGTCCGGGATAACGTTAATATCTTATTAAATTTTTTCAGTATTTTTATTAGAATTAGCCAACAAAATTCTACAAAATGGAATTTGATGCTGGTAAATTTTTGAAAACGCCAGACCTGGAAGGGTTTGATAAATTAAAGAAAGAAGAACTAGTGTTGCTTGCTAAACATCTAAAAATAGATTTTAGAATATCTATGAGAAAACAAATTATAAAAAATTTGGTAATAGACAATTTAGTTGATTTAGAAATTTTTGGTGAAGAGGCTCTTGACCTCAAGGTCGAAAATGTTGATGCTTTAAAATTAAAACAGCTTGAATTAGAACACGAACTTAAATTAAAACAATTGGAAAAACAATTTGAAAACGAAGTTAAATTAAAACAATTAGAAAAAGAAGAAAAACAATTACAGGCAGAACTTGAAATGAGAGAAAGGTTAGAGATGGAGAAAATAAAAATAGAAATAGCTAAAGTAGAAAGCAACACTAAGTCAAAATCAGAACAATTTGAGGCAGCAAAAAATATACGTTTGGTTCCTAAATTTTGTGAAAAAACGGTGGATAAATTTTTTCCACAATTTGAGAAAATTGCTCAAAATTTGAAATGGCCAAAGCCTTATTGGACTACTATGCTGCAAAGTGTTTTTGTGGGCAAGGCCGCTGAAATTTACTGATTATGACACTGTTAAACGGGAAGTTTTGAAAGCTTATGAGCTAGTGCCAGAAGCATATAGGCAGAAATTTAGGTCTTATAAAAAGTTTGAAACACAAACCTATGTTGAATTTGCTAGGGAAAAAGAAGATTTATTTGATAAATGGCTTACGTCAAAGAAAATAGATAAAAATTTTGATAAATTAAGACAATTAATGTTATTAGAAGAGTTCAAGCAGTGTGTTAATTTAGACTTAAAAACACATTTAGATGACAAAACTGTTGAGACATTGCAAGATGCAGCTGTTGTTTCCGATAATTATACCATTTCACATAAAAGAAGTTTCAAAGGTCAAAATTTTAATACTTCTAGCGGAAACTACAAAAATCAAAGCACTGAGCGTACTGATTGTAAGCCTGTTGCACAGAATAAGAGTCCGTCTAGTTATAATATGTCTGGTCCAAAGTTTGATACTTTTGAGAAGAAGTCACTAACTTGTGCTTATTGTAAGAAAAATGGTCACCTGATGGCTGATTGTTTTAGACTCCAGAAGAAGAATGAAAGAGATCATAAGCCCAAGTCCAGTGCTTGTACGACACCCGTTGTTACCAATGAGTTGGAATGTCCTGCGAGTCAGGCTTTTAAGTCCAGTTTTTGTGATTACATGGAGGATTATAAGCCCTTTATGTCTGATGGGTTTGTTTCTATTGTTGATAATACTACTCCTCAGCCTATTAAGATTTTACGGGACACTGGAGCTTCTCAGTCTTTGTTGTTAGAAGGTGTGTTGCCTTTGTCCGAGGAGACGTCCGTTGGTGCCTCCGTTTTGTTACGAGGTGTGGAGTTAGGTTGTATAGATGTTCCCCTCCATCGTATTTATTTGAAGTCAGATTTAATTACTGGACCAGTTGTTGTGGGTGTTCGTCCTACTCTCCCCGTTGAGGGTGTTTCATTATTGCTAGGAAATGATCTAGCTAGGAACAAAGTGGTTGCTGAACCAATTGTTACAAGTGAACCGGTGGTGGATGTTAAATCACATGAAGATGATGCTGAACTGTATCCAGCTTGTGTTGTTACTAGGGCAATGGCAAGAAAACAACAAGATGAGGATTTGCAAGAAGGCCAGTATGATTATATGGACCTTTCTGACACTTTCCTTGCCGACATTGAAGGTCCCGGTAGCTCAAAAAAGGCCATAATAAGACCACCTGGTAATAACAAAAGTGTAATTATGCCATGGCCAGACGTGAATAGCCATTCATTAGACAAAAGAACGTTTAGGGAAGAACAGAATAAAGACCCTGAGGTTCTTCAGCTCGGCAAGAGGACTCTACCCCAAGAAGAAGCAGACAAAGTGGCCGAATGTTACTATCATCAAGACGGCATTTTAATGAGGAAGTGGAGGCCCCCTGATGCTATCCCAGAGGAGGAATGGAGAGTGGTATACCAAGTGGTGGTGCCTAAAGTCTATAGGCAAGAAATTATTGGTCTTGCCCATGACACCCCCTTGGCTGGACATTTAGGTATAAGGAAGACTTGCCTTAAGATCTTGCAACATTTCTACTGGCCCAGACTTAGAAATGATGTCACAGAATACTGCAAATCATGCCATATATGCCAGGTTGTTGGCAAGCCTAACCAGAAAATACCACCAGCACCACTTCTGCCAATTCCAGCCTTTGAAGAACCTTTCAGCCGAGTACTTATTGATTGCGTTGGACCTTTACCAAAGACCAAGACTGGAAATGCTTATTTATTAACGATCATGTGTACATCCACTCGCTTTCCTGAGGCTATTCCCTTAAGGAATATCAAGACACCAACTATTGTCAAAGCTCTTATCAAATTTTTCACATTAGTAGGACTTCCTAAGTCTATACAGTCCGACCAGGGTTCAAATTTCCTGTCAGGTTTATTTCAGCAGGTCGTTTACCAGTTAGGGATTACTCAGTATAGATCAAGTGCTTATCATCCAGAATCTCAAGGTGCCTTAGAACGTTTTCATCAAACATTGAAGAACATGATTAGGACTTTTTGTCTTCAATTTGACAGGGACTGGGATGATGGTGTTCACTTTCTACTTTTTGCGGTTCGAGAGGCTGTTCAAGAATCCCTTGGTTTTAGCCCCTTTGAGTTAGTGTTTGGTCATACTGTAAGGGGACCTTTGAAATTGATTAAGGAAAAATGGCTTACTGAACACACTGACTTGAATCTTCTAGACTATGTATCTAGATTTAAAGAAAAATTGTATACTGCTTGTCAAATTTCTCAGAAAAACTTAAAAACTGTACAGAATAAGATGAAAATATGGTATGATAAAGATGCCAGGGACAGAGTTTTTGAGCCTGGTGATAAGGTACTTGTATTTTTGCCAGTCCCTGGGCATCCTTTACAGGCTAAATACTGTGGTCCTTATACAATTGACAGTAAAATCAATGATTTGAATTATATTGTAAAAAACTCCAGGTCGGCGTAAACAAAATAGAGTGTGTCACATTAATATGTTAAAACCATATTTTGAGCGTACTAATGAAGGTGAGAGTAAACCAGTTGCCACTTTAGCCATGGTTAAATCGGAGAACGATCATGACAAACCAGATATAATTGAACCATCTTTTGATTCCAAGACTATGGAACAAACTGTTAGATTGAAAAATTCTGAAATTTTATCAGATTTAGACTCAAAACTTGCACATCTGACTTTCGATCGCAGAGAAAAATTGAAAATTTGGTATTTTCTTTTAAAAATCTTTTTCCAGATGTGCCAAACAAAACCACTGCTGTTTGTCATGATGTTGATGTAGGCGATGCTTCTCCAATTAAGCAACATCCTTACCGGCTCAATCCACTTAAACTTGATGTTATGAGACAAGAAATTAGATATATGCTTGACAATGATATTATTGAGCCGAGTAACAGTGAATGGAGCTCTCCTTGTCTTCTTGTACCCAAACCAGATAAAACCTTTCGTTTCGTTACTGACTTCAGAAAAGTAAACTCAGTTTCAAAATCTGACTCCTATCCGATTCCAAGGATAGACGATTGCATTGATAACATTGGACAATCAAAATTCGTAAGCAACTTTGATTTATTAAAAGGTTACTGGCAGGTCCCCCTGACACCGAGAGCTCGTGAAATATCAGCTTTTGTCACACCAGACGGCTTATTTCAATATACTGTCATGCCGTTTGGTATGAAAAATGCTCCAGCTACATTTCAAAGAATGATTAATAATGTTATAAAAGATTTAGACTGTTGTTATGCTTATATTGATGATCTTATTGTATGTAGTGATAGCTGGGAAGAGCATTTAACACATTTATATGATACTTTTGATAGATTGTCACAATCAAATTTGACTGTTAATCTTGCTAAAAGTGATTTTTGTAAGGCCACTGTTGATTATTTAGGGCACACAGTTGGTCAAGGGCAAGTGAAACCTATTATGGCTAAAGTGGATGCAATTACCAATTTTCCTCCTCCTACAAATAAAAAACAACTTATGAGATATTTAGGCATGATTGGATTTTACAGAAAATTTTGTTCAAATTTTGCTACTGTTGTTCAACCATTGACTCATCTTTTACGGAAAGATTCTAAATTCATCTGGAGTGATAATTGTCAAAACTCTTTTGAAAAAAGCAAATCACTTTTAATTAACAGTCCCGTTCTTATCACTCCAGACTTTAAAAAGCAATTCAAACTTGCCGTTGATGCAAGTGATGTAGGAGTTGGAGCAGTTTTATATCAAGAAACAGATGATAATGTTGAGAAACCTATATCATATTTTTCCAAGAAATTAGATAAACATCAGAAAAATTATTCCACTATTGAAAAAGAATGTTTTGCACTGTTGTCTGCACTTCAACATTTTGATGTATATTTAAATCCCACTATGCATCCTATTCTAGTTTATACTGATCATAATCCTCTCACCTTCATACATAAAATGAGAAACAAAAACCAAAGGTTGACTAGGTGGAGTTTATTGTTACAGGAATATGATATTATTGTAAAACATATTAAAGGTAAAGATAATGTAATAGCAGATGCTTTATCTAGATCTTATTAAAACACTGTATACATACTATATATTTTTGTATATATTGTTCATGAAGTTCTCGTTAAACTCAAACTTCTTTTAAGGGGGGGAGGTGTTATGATATTGTATTATTATATTTATTTTGATATGGTATTGTAATTATTATATTATTTATCTTGGCCTGATTTGTTTTGCGTAGCCTTATAACATGTATAATATGTTTACATAATACTTATAGTTGTTTACCAAATAATGTTATAACTGCGCAGTTTAGAAATCACTGGAACAATAATGGATACCGATGGAATTACTAGAACTTTCTATTTGACTTACGTAATAATTATGGTGTGATTCGAACTTCTACCGTAATCCAGAAGTTTCCGTTCTACAGTATATATATGGACACGAAAGTTAAACTTGCAGAGCAGAACGTATTGGACCATACACTCTTGTGTTCTCAGCTGTTGGATTTATTTACGTTTCACACATCATCCTCGACATACTTTTATTTGCGTTGCATCATACTAGATTGTGACTGATTGGATATAATATTCCGTTTGGATTCAGGCAACAGTGACCAGAATTCCGGATCAAGAAAAAAACAGGATTTTGAACAGTTAAGTTGACATTTTATTTTTGTGTAATACTTTTTGTAAACTTGTATATAATAAATCTTGTTAAATTTTATTATTGATTTGTGTCTTTTGTTGGCTACAATTTAAAAGTGATTTCGGCCGTAACACTATGGAAAAATTAAACTGACAGTTAGATGTGTATGTAAAAATAAATATAGACAGAATTAATTTTATCCATGTAATTATACGGAACAAAGATATAAATGTTTATAAATCATATTGTTGCAGGGTATTTACAAGTCCGAAATGAAAAATGGCGGATTTACGGCGATGAGAATTCACAAGAAGGAAAGACAGATATTTACTACAAAAAGTTATTTCGAATTTACGTTCTGACAGAGAAAGCGTTTCACTATGAATTAATTTACCATTTTCACGGAACCCCAAAAAGAGGAATTCACTATATTGCAAGTCTACAGCATGGAAAAACATCTTACATAACCAATTTTTTGTGTACTTCAATATCAGCAGAAATATTTCCCATCTGCAACAAAATAATATTTTACCATATGTGCGTATTAGGAGAAATGAAGAAAAGCGACCCCTTTCTTTTCATAAAACAGTTTAGAATGAATATCGTTAGTTTGTATCCCGAAATTGGACATGATCTTTACTTCAATCCGAACAAAATACTGTACTTAAGCAGGAAGATTTGTTCAACAGATTTTGCACAATGTTTGTCTGCTTTAATAATTAAGCCTTTGAAAGATTATTCCAAGAAACACCCAAAGAAAAGGTTCATAATTGTAGTAGATTTCGCTGATGATTGCCATACTGTTGCAATTATGGGCAAATGGAACATTATTGAAATATTGCTTGTTCTTATGGAAAAATTACCTAATGAATTTAAATTCTTGGTTATCTCAAGACATGAAAGATACATATTCAAAAACCTTTATCTACAATCAATTGACAGTATAGCTTCTGTTAATATTGGGAGAGAATTTGAGGAAATTTGCATTGAAGGTAGGTATTCAGATTTTAAGAAAGAACACAACTGCAATCAGTTGTATCAATTTTGTAATACATTGTAGAAGATAAAACCCTAAACACAACATTTTTCCAATTTTTGCCGGTGTGAGATTTCCTTATCTCACCCATGGGTTGGGACAAAACACGTGCGGTATTCCGTAAAAAACTATCACCAAAGTGTCGGGGCAAAAAATACCGATATCCTCTTACTTCATACGTTTTCAAACAAACTCCGTCTGAATTTCTAAAATAATTGTTACAACATAGAATTTGCTTTTCAACTTCGTTTTTCAAATCCTATTTCACTGTGCGCATCGTTCATTTACCTGTGTGATACGGATATTCCTGCGCATAGAGTTACGTCACGAACAGCTGATCAATGTCAGTCCCCACACCATTTCTATCGCAAACAAGTGAGAAAAAGAATCAAACATCGGTTATGCTTGTGCGAAATAAGGAAATCTCAGACACCCATGGGTAAGATTGATCGTTCTCTCACTCGGCGGAGCCTCGTTAGAGAACGATCAAATCTTACCCTCGGGTGTCTGAGATTTCCTTATATCGCACTTGCACCGGTGTAAGATTCTTAATATCTCTTAGAACCAATGTTTGAGAAATTAATCAAATAATCGTGTTTTCATTCTTAATTTAAACAATTAAAATAAACATTTAATTGATTGTTCCAATTATAGTTTAATCCGATGTTATCAAAGATATATTTCATATAATTGACCAATTTTAAATTTGATCGAATTACAATCCCCTAACTTTCTAAGAAAGTTCTGGGATGTTGTCATTGCTCACGTCAGTATGAGTGGCCGTCCGTCACACTTTTCTTGTGGCCTAAATTCCTCTTCCATTTTTAACTTTATGCATTTTATTTCTATTCAGTAATCTACATTATCCCCGGACTTCCAAGAAATTTCAGGGATAATATCATCGCTTAGGTCTGGCTAAACTTTTCGTTTGACCTAAATACCTCTTCCATTTTTGTCTTGCTTGGGACGAATGACGCGTAATGCGAGATATCGGTATTCCTTTCCGGCGTAAACTTTTTCCATACCTTAATAACATTGCAAATACAATACTTACACTTATGATATTTGTTCGACACATACATTATCATATAACAGTTGCAGCCGTATACGTACACTTATCTTATGGCCTTGATCTCATTTTCATACGTGGTTCATTGACTTCATTTACATTTTCGTGATTAAGTCCATTTTTCAGCAAATGTTATACCTAGACCCACTATATTTGGTCTATAGATAGTTGACAGGCCTTGGCATATCTCCGGACCTTCACCTCAATTTCATGCTTGAGTGACTTTCGTCACATTTTCGTGATTAAGTCCATTTCTCAGCAACTAATACCTATAGACCCACCGTATTTGGTCTATAAATAGTTCTTGGTGGGTACATTCCAGTCGGAATCTGTCACCCATCCTTGTTTTTTTTTCATGTTTGAGTGACTTGAATCATATTTTTGCTATTAAATCAATATCAGATACTGTACAATCGAATCCTATAGTATTTGGGTCTAAAGACGTTCTTATTGCGTATAATCAGTCTGAAACCTGTCACCTGACCTTGACCTCTATTTCTCGCTTGAGTGACTTGGGACACATTTTTCGATTAAGTCCGTTTATCAACAACTGTAATACGTAGACCAACCATATTTCGTCTACAGATGATTCTTGCTGGATACATAACCGTCTGAGACCTTGACCTGAATTTCACACTCTAGTGACTTGTGTGAAGTCCATTTGTCTGTAGCTGTAATACATATACCCACCACACACAAGTATATAGTTTGTAAATACTTCATGGCAAGTGCATGTCAGTCTGACACCTGTCATCTGACCTAATCACATTTTCACAAATAAGTCCATTTCCCAGCAAATTTACATAGACCCACCATTTCTTATCTATAGATACTCTTTAGTGGGTACATAAAACTGACCTTGAACACAATTTTAGGCTTGGGTGACTTGCATCAGATTTTCTGACAAATATCACATGGCCATAAATATTTCTTTTAATGGATTTCCTTTGAGTTACAAGGTGTGGTATCAGATAATCTTTATTTTGTATCCACGTGCGTACTTAGGCGAGACCTTTTCCACTCACTTTTGTATGGATTTTATTTCTATTCATTATTGTTTTACACTGTATGTAGATGTGCAGTAAGGTTTAGAATTTTGATTTTCAAAACTTGTGACCAACAGCGGTCAATTTTCGAAAATTGTGAATTTAAGCTCGCTACCTAAACCACTCTTTTTTATGCATTTTATTTCCATGCGTGGTAACAGTGACACAAAAAGGTTATTAATATGTAACAATAAAAATATTTAGGAGTGTAAATATCCGAAATTTTAGTTTAAATATAGGCTATAGAATGGATTTCCATGTATTATGAACATTAATGATCAAGGCTGAGACGCAGGTATTATTGTTCATAATACATGGAAAACCATTCTTTGACCAGTTTAGTACATAATTTACATCTCCGAGAACCATATAATAAAGACAATCAATACCTATTGTACTACAATCATACTAATTATCTGTTAATAGGAAAACCATTCTGTTGTCAAAAAAACTGTTCATAGTAACTCGATGTTGTGTAAACATTTGTACAATGTCATTACAACTAGATGGAAGGAAATCAGGCTTTCTAATTTCCATTGAAAAGTTAATGACATAGTAGAATTTTTTAATTTAATTTTAATGTCAAGAATATTCCTTTTGGTGGTTTTGGTTATGAGTGTCCTTCACGTTATAAAAACTGACGTTAATTTGGAAAATCTGTTTAAAGATTTGTGTCTCCCAAAGCGATATTCGAATAGTTAATAAACATTTTGGTAAATGATTCGTGAGTTGTTATTAGGAAATCTTAAGAGAACACATACAAGCAGTCGTGTCTCGAACGATTTGGAAGGCCCTTGAAGTGAAATAAATGCAGGCAAAATGGGCCTACTTCTTTGTTTTACTGGGAATAGGAAAGCAATGGCCAATACCATACCACAACAAGCTAAGATTTTTACGGAACACCATATCGACATTTTATGCCGTGGAATTTCTCCATTGTGACAATTAGAATGTACAGTTGTAATATTTAGTGGTTATTCAAAATATAAAATTTAACAAGACATCTACATTTTTGAGTTTTCGTAATACTTCGTGTAGTATCTATGCTACATAGTATTGTTTCCACATAATGTTTTAGATGTGAAACAATGTTATCAATAGCAAAAATTTCGTGACCAAGAAAATGGGAAATTCAACATCCAAGTAACGATCGAAAACAAAAATACCACACGCGGATTATCAAATTTTTCTCCAACCGATCGGATACCCCGAAAACAGGCACGGAATTAGAAAAATAGCAGATAAAAAACAGAGTGACAGTTGATTTGAGTAAAATTCATATAACAATATGACTGTCATGATGCAGCATGTGGAGAATGCAGGGATAGTTGTTTGATTAAGACTGCTTGCATCTAGTTGTTAAGTAATTTTACCATTATTCTTAGCGTTTGATTTTGTGCAACGTACGTTCTCTTCTAAAAAGTAATCATCCTAATGTTTAACCCTTCCGTAATCGCTTTAAACCATATATTTCCGTGTGCTAGTCCCCATGGTCCCCACTTTAAAAAGTCTTTGCAAAATTTCAATTGTATCATCTCAATAATTTTTTTTATCTTCGAATCCCCAAACTTCTGATGAATATAATATGACGGGTGATATTTAAGTGTCAAATTGTAACTGTGTCGTTAGAGAAATATTTTTAACTTTTATATATACTGGAAAGAACGCTTTTTTTTAAAAAAAAAATTGAAGAAATAACTACCAGAATGTTTATATTAGGACAGTGCAATTCCCCCGTGAAACATGTCCCGCGTTCAATTTTATTGGTCATTTCGCGTAATTGAGGTCGTGAGCTGTAAATAGAGTAATCACAACGTCACGTATCCCGATGCTATAAAGTCACACCTCTTAGGAGCTGTACTTCCTTATAAAACTCATATTGTAAACAAAACATTTTATGAATCATTTATCGACCTTGGCATCATTTAGTACCTTTCAAAAATTACATGCGATGGTCCAGACTTGTAGCCTATCTTATTTACTTATATCTTAGCATGAAGGCATGTTCAAATTGACAAATGAAATAACTGTAATAGATTGGCTTTTGATCATTTTTGATTTTTTTCGCAAACTATGTTTTATTCATTTTATTTTTTCATAGTACTGAAATTGTTTTGTAAAGTTTTAACGTAAACATTTTTCTATTTTCTCAAAGGAATATCTTGTGACACTAAAGAAGACTTTGTTGGGTATTGTACACAGTCCACCGAGATTGCCATTCAGCTATTTTTTGTTTGTAAGTATATGCAATTTTTATCTACTCCAGTGAAAAACACCCCATAAGATTAATCATGGTGACTCAATGGAAGTATTCAAGTGGGTGTTATTATACCAAGAATAAAATGAATTGATCAGCATATTATAAAGTGTCATCGTTTCCTATGCATGCAACATAACTTATATCCAATACATTGAGAAGGAAGAAAGTAATTCTGAGAATACTCTTTTTATGAATTTGTCAAATAAAAAATGAATTGTATTGTTCTTACAACAAACTAATTGACGTTGAGAATGTGTTTCCAGAATTAATCATTGATGTCAAGTTAAGTTCCCTTTTTCAATGTTTTGCTCAGTGGTTTCAGGATAGAGATTACCGGACATGGAAGACCATCACCTTGGACCATTGCTGCAACCTTTGGTTTTAATTGGTCCCGTTGATTCAGGCAAGAAGATTAAATATCGGCACATAATAAACTTAACAAAACTAG
This sequence comes from Mytilisepta virgata, assembly GCA_028015205.1. Classification (NCBI taxonomy): domain Eukaryota; kingdom Metazoa; phylum Mollusca; class Bivalvia; order Mytilida; family Mytilidae; genus Mytilisepta; species Mytilisepta virgata. The sequence goes on along the minus strand of CM051517.1, from coordinate 51,337,780 downwards.
AACAAGACAGCACAGAAACTAAAGCACTAGCAATGTGAACTTTCATTAAAAACAAGGAGTGACATCAGGTACTCCGGAAGAGTAAGAATGTCCAGCTCCGTTATAGGCACCCGCTAAATGCCAGTGAGCAAAAGCCAGTGAAGTGTCAAGTCCGATGAGGTGTCAAAATCGGTGAGATGTCAATTCCAGAATGACTCGAAATCTTACTGAAGATATCTCAACTCATACGCGAGATAGAAACTTCGCATCAGTCAATCAATTCGTGATAACGACCATACAACTTTTGTAGTGATGAAATAAACAGAGACTGAACATAACCCTGTCTTAGAAGTCTGTGTGACAGAAATCTCGCCCTAACGAGAATGTCGCCGTATAAATCACATGCGCGACAGTAACGAATCAACTGTGAAATGTACCCTCCATAGGCTGGAGACCTTCGTATGTTACTGCTAAGAAAGGGGAATTTCACAATCGGAAAATTAAAATCATCACGTTTGTCATAAAGTTTTGATTTCAATCGCCCATTATTATTTATGTACAAGTACAAATCTAGATATGTAAATGAAGATGATGTGTCTATTTCAAGTTCACTGGGATGTAGGTGATCCTTAAAGTAAGGATTATTAAGTGACAAAACACCATCTACTAGTATATAGCGGAAAATGAAATTAAAAGACTCGATTAGTTTCATTTCTTTCAGATTCCGCAGCCCCTATAATAATTAAGCTTCATAAGAAAACAAGAACAGGTCGACCAAAAGCGGAGCACGGTTTGTTTGCATTGGGATGCCGATCGTCTAACATGCCCTCCAAACTCAGCAAAGATGTTGTCGATGAGAATTACCAATACCCATCTCCTTAATCAGGCACTCAATGTAGTGTTTTTAGCTCACCTGGCCTAAAAAGCCATGTGAGCTATTGTCATCAATTGGCAACCGTCGTCCGTCGTCTTCCGGCGTAAAATTTTCCTTTAAAGATCTTCTACCCTGAAACCGCTGGGCCAATTGGAACTTAACTTTGCAGGAATGATGTTTGCGAGGTCTTCTACAAATAGTCCTCATTTCATCTTGACCGGGCAAAAAAATGTGGCGGCCATAGGCAATTGTTGTTTTTGATATGCTTAATCTTCAAAAATCTTCTCATCTTAAACTGCTTGGCCAAATAGAACATATCAGGAAGCATATATGGGAGGTCCTTAATAAAGTGTCCTCGTTTCGTCCGGATCGGACTACAGACATGGCCGTCATGGGCAATTCTTGTTTCTCATTGGTTGATAAAAAAAAATTTCCTCTCTAGAAGTGCTTGGCTAAATGGAACGAAACTTGACAGGAAGCATCAATGGGAGGTTCTTTACAAACTGTCGTCATTTCATCCCGATCGGACTACAAATATGGCCGATATGGGCCGTTCTTTTTTATGATTGGCTGAAGTAAAACAATCTTCTTCTCTGACGTCGCTTTGTCAAATGGAACGTAACTTGACAGGAAGCATCCGTGGGAGGTTCTTTACAAAGTTTCCCAATTTTGTCTCGATCGGGCAACAAACATGGCCATCATCGACAATTCTTGTTTCTCATTGGAATTGCTTAGCAAAAATTGTGAGCCAAATTTGACAGGAAGTATCTATGAAAACTATTTTATGAAATTGTTTTTTTTTTCATCCTGATTAATCAAGCATGGCTGCCATGGGTAATTCTTGTTTCTGGTTGGCTGATATAAAGAAATCTTTTTCTCTGAATTCGCCAAATGGAACGAAACTTGACAGGACGCAACTGTGACAGGTTTTTACAAAGTTTTCTCATTTTGTCCAGATCAGGCAACAAACATGGCCGCCATGGGCAATTCCTGTTTCTGATTGGTTGTTTCAAAAACAAAAAACAATTCTCTTAATCTGCTGGGCCAAATAGAGCCAAACTTGACAGAAAGTGTCTATGGTTTCATAACAAAAATTTACGGAACCGCAGAATTGCTTGAAACCAAACATGGCCTGGATATGCTGACCTGTAAGTAGAAGGACCTTGGTGCAGAAAAATGTGGTCCCTACAATGCTTACCACACATTATAATGATAGGGAGAAGTACATACTCTCTTCAAGGTACATCAATAAAAACTGCTTTCATGCCAAGTGAGCAATACAGGCTCAGTCCTCTGAGCCTCTAGTTTATAGACAAAAAACTATGTTGATTGGAGCTTTGTCGGCTGGAACAATGACATAATTGTCCTGAAGGTAGGACAGTGTTTTTCTAACTTGGGGATCGTTAAAAACGCTGTCAGATTTAGAACGCATGGACATTCTAAGGTGCCGAATGCAAGCAAGAAATAATGACTTTATCGACCTGATCCAATTCAAAAGTATTTCGACGTCTTCCTTCTCTCTCTTCGTCCATTTTCTGGCATAGTCCCCAACAGCATCCATCACTATTGTCATGTTGTGTTTCCAGTTGCTAGGCTGGGGCTCACGATATTTGGGACCATAGGTCGCCAGAAATAGCGTGGCCAGATTGACTATAATTGAATGGAGAAGCAGGACCAATAAGGTGGTTTGGATTTAAGGTAATCAATTTTGAGGTCCCGCAATACACTTTTGGAGTTGAAAAAAAGTGGTTGCAATTGGTTTGGTATAGGTATAAGATAGAAATTGAAGTCATTGGTCTTGAAAATAATGTGAGACTTCAGATTTTACGTTTTTGTTGTGCAAGATATAAAAAGTTCTTTTTCACAGGATCCTATGTGAACTAAGTTCTACTGTGGCTGACAGTCTTGAATAGAGGACAAAATTCTGAAAGAGGACTATCTAAGGACTATTGTTGCCAAGATTTTTGAATAAATTTCTCATGTGGCAGCCATCTTGGTCGACAGTCCGAATAATTGGACACATTTCTGAAATATTTGGATGGCGTTGATTGTTTAAGTATCAATTTCGGGCTAGTATCGAAATGCTAGCTACTGAGCTGGGGATATACCAACAGTGGCATCGACTCAGTGATTGAAATATAATTCTTTGATACCAATTTTGATCACTTAATCCGATGAAAAATGAAAAAGAAATAGGTGGCAAGTTTCAATTAAAAATTTTTAAAATTCGACCCCAGTGGACGGACCGCAAATGTTGAAAATCAAAAGTCTAAAACATAATTGCGCATCTACAAAGAGTATATAGCTACAAAGAAATCAAATGCAGATACAAAATGAAAAAGCAGTTCAGATTAAAAGCTTAAATTCTTATTTTTTAAATTTTACTCCTGTGGGCCCAACGTTTTAAAACTTGTATATATAACATTCAATGATGTGTGGAAAATTAAAATTTGGTAATTGAAAAATTAACTTTCATTGATGTATGCATCGAGTTTGCCCAAAGAAAGAAAGAAAATCCATATACAGAATATAATGAAATCAAGCCTACGTTCCCTTGCTAGGACTGACGTCACATATTTCTAGAATGTACTATATCCCTTCTTTCATATAAATTAGACACTTCTTATATTTCAGATTGCTTCAACCTTGTGAGACCTTTTCGCAATCCTCAAGTCAACGCTATTTTCCTTGCAATTTGTAAGTATGCATTAGATAAGTCTTGATATTCACTTAGCATATGCGACAAGTAAGTGCCATCGAAGTGTATCCATACAATCTGTAACGAAACAGAAATCTTCCTTAGAAACTTGATCAAAAGATGCAATCACTTATAATTTCAAAATTAATGATGACGATTTACAAAACTTACAAAAATTAAATACTCATTGAATATTGGTAAATGATACAGACAAATGTGTATAATATATTTAAACACATCCTTGTTGAGAAATAATAAATATAGTATAATAATCAAAGATATGTATGCCTCATTTTGTAGATTGTATTTCAGAATGAAATCATTATAAGTCGTGTAAAATTACTATAATTTAATACTACAACGCTCATATTATATATTTGAACTTCTGGGGGTTGGATTGTAAGCAAAGACACAATAAATGCGATGGTTTACTTCGGACCAGTCAAAGAAAAAGCTTTAATCCAACCAGCTACAATTTTCGGATCAACAAAGCCAAACTCGAGTAAACTCCAGCTTCAGCATTTAACATTTTCTACGAAATGAGAGTTTATGTTACTTGTTAGTTAAAGAAAACATTGTCAAAAGAGATAAATATTAGGTAACATTTGCTCTTGTAGTTAATGTTGTTATTTGGTAGAGGTCCAAGATGGTCAATTATGACTCTCACCGAAATAAAGCAGAGTATTTTTTTTATTGTTTATTAAATTTTGGCAAAATTTGGGCGCTTTATTTTCAAGTATTGCATATCTTAATGTAGATCTAACATCCAAAAGACATTTTCCTCCTTTTTTCGAGCAAAAACTTCCCACTTTAGTCAAAACTTTAGACGAATGCAGTTTACAACACAACAATGGTTGTTTAATATCTTATATAGTTGCAACTTACTGGTCATGCATTTATATTTAAGGTTGCTTATACATACATGATGTAATATCAGTCGGACCATTTATTACTGCGTCGTACCTTACAATTGTTTGGTGTAAGTAGTTAATAGAACAGTAAGGAATGTGCATATTAAAATAAAAATATCTTCAGACAAAGAAAAATAAACAAACAAAAAAAAAGACATAAAAACAAAAAACAAAAACAAACTGATCAAACAAATCGAAAACAACAACATAAAAACGAAACAAAATGTAAATGAACAGAACTGTACAATTAACATTTACTGAGCATTAAAGATGCTTTCTCATTTGGTTTTCAATTTTTTTGCACAGCTCGACGAAATATGTATATCTCATGAAGTAAAACCGGTCCATGTATTCCTCAATAATTCCAATGTAGTGCGTATTGTTGATTCTGATTGGTCCACAACGTGACGTCTGGGATCTTTTTTTTCTCCTAGAAATGACGTTCAGCGTATGAATATGTGACCCAGTAAAAGAGTGCCATTTTAACTTATTTGTAATTATTTTTTCTATCTATCTTGTTGTCTAACTATTTGACATGTAGTAGGTTACTGTTCGACGTAACGTCAAATGAAATTTCTTTTGTTTACATTTTATGTATATGTTATACCAGGTAAACATATAGTTTGGACTTTATAAATCTCCGAGGGCATAGCATGGTATGTGGTCTCTGAAGATTTGCTAACAATAACTAACAAATAAGTTATTACACATTTTTCTACATGCCAAAATATCGCTTTGGGAGACAGTTCTAACACAAATTTGTTAAATTAACGTCTTTGAGACACTCAGAACCAAGAGGAATTATTTGCTTTCAACGAGTTCTTTTATATGGCTGTAGAATGATTTTGGTTAAAAATGTTCTTGGCAATATTCGAAATACAAATTTACATATATTGCCTATATACACGACCTTTGCAGGTAAAAAACTAGGTAGGTAAGTGTTTAAGATTTTTAACACATTACATTGTTTTGAGATAATGAAACAAATAATTTGGAAAGAGGCCCTATCACTTTCTAAGTGTGAACTCTTTTATGGTCACTGAGTGGATGGACATACCTACGAGGAGAGCATTGAAACCCCAATTTTATACAATATGTGACCTGTAGCTTTTGAATTTTTTTCAGTCCTTGAGATAACAGTTATTGAGAAATCAACTCGTTTAAAAATTAAAATTCATAAAGGTAAGACAAATTTCTGATTTTTAGTAAGCAGTTAGTAACCATACTAAAATTACATTTACAGTGATGGAATTTTTGACTGCATGACACACCGTAGCGAACTTGAAATACCTTTTGAGCTGCTTGTATGTAACCAAACATTTGGCTGTTTATACTTCATTAATCTAAGTGCTGAAAAAAAATGCCACCCACTTATACGTAAACTGACTTTAAAAAAATTGGCATCGATCGACCTCCGTGAAACACTATGCATATAACAATAAATGGAATGGTAACAATGATAACCACAAAGTGACCATTAAAAGCACTAGGATCCAACAAAGATTATTACTATAATAATAAAATCTAAATTTTTGAACATTTCACCGGAAAGTTTTTGTGTAATGTGCACAGGCATTATTTATGAGACTTCAACCCAATTGAGATAAATCGTATATTGGCCGGGGGGGGGGGGGGGGGGGGGGGGGGGGGGGGGAGGGATTTAATTAGACGAATAGAAGAAAAAATCAATAAGTATAATACATATGGATTATTACACCCCATTTTCGATATCAGTCCCTCGGACCCGATATCATCCCGAGACTTCCATATAAGCCCGAGGCCTTGTCCTTTGACTGATATGGGTCGAGGGATGATATCGGGACTGATATGGAAGATGAAGTGTCAAAAACTGTTTATCATATATTTCTAACGTGACTAACAACCAGATTACCACTTTTCTCTCAAATGCCTGTTTGGAATTAGACTGGTATGGGAAAAAAAGCAATGAGGAACCAGAGTGAGTTATCTTTTCCTAACCAATATAGGTAAGGGAGATAATTAAATTCTCCCCCTTTTGTCCTGAGGCTAAAAGGGAGACAAATTTATTAACTCCCTTACCTACATTGGTTAGGAAAAGATAACTCACTCTGGTTTCTCATACCTTAGTTTATGGAAAATATTACTTCCGATTTTAAATCATCAGGTACATCATTGAAAACTTTGCCGTTTATTTTTTTTATTATTATTATTTTTATTTCCTTTTTTTCATTTACGGTTATTGGAGTATAGCGTTTGCGACTTAAAGATAAAAACTGCTGAGGGTTTATTATTATGCAGATTTATGTCGCAACAATTATGACGTCATAATGATGATATGGATTTTTGTCCCTGATATATATTGATTTTTTGCCCTTTTATGGATTTTTTGACATGCTGTTCTGATATGGCAAGTTTACTTCGGCTGTATCATATGGGCAAAACTACCTATATCAACGCTAAACATATGATAAATGCTATTATCACATGTTTTGTAATAATATGTACGTTTTTGCATGTCCAATAATAGCCGGAAGTCGGAATCGGTTATTTGTCCTCGGGCCAATATCGATATTGGTCGTCGAAAATCCATATTTGCCCTCGAAAATCCGTATTGGCCCTCGAAAATCCATATTTTTGTTTGTTTGTTTTTTCTCTCCATTTTTTAAAAATCTAAAATTCTTTTTAAATATGTGATAAATAGATTATTACATGGCATTTCCCATATCGGCCCTAGTATCATCCCGAGACTCCCAGTCAGACTGAGGGCTTTAGTTTTATATTGTAGCTTTAATCTATAATTATTAACTAATGTGTTGAAATACAGTAAAAACTGTCCAGTTAATACAAAACCGGAATACAGGTCTTATACAGGATATTCTTATTAGACCTGTATTAATGACCAGTTCCGGTTTTCTGTATAAAACCTGTATTAATGACCCGTTTTAGACACATGGGATTGTATTAAATAGACAATTTATAATGTATTTTAAGTCATTGGTTAATAAAAGTACTGTAATTTTAAGTCATTAGTTAATAAAGATGTCATAAAATGGGGTATTTTTTATATAAAGCCTGTATTATGTCCTCGTATAGTTGTATTGGGTCTCGATCAGCTGTATAGGTTGACCTCGACCCAATACGACTGACTCGGACATAATATAGGCTTTATACATAAGAAAATACCCATTTAATAACACTATAATATTAACTTCTTATCTATTATAGACTGGTTTTATAAGCTACAATTGGATTGCAACAATATAAATATCCACTGTATGGTTGACGAAAGACTAGAAAAAAGATACAAGTCACTTGAGTCCGTTTATGGAAGGATTAAATGCTCAGGTATGAAAATCAGACCCAAATATTAAAACAGATTAAACCAAATATATCATCTGTTTTGAATATTACGTAGCAACGTAAACAAATTACCGCTTACCTAGATCTATTCTGTTTAAAATAAATAAGTCTTATTAAGAGAATTTACATCAAGAACAAAAAAGTCATCGGGGATAATTGAGGGGCCCATCAACAATTTTATTTCCAAATGTAACGTATTTACATGTTGCGTCAAATAAACGAAGTGAGGCGCTCAATACATCTTCTTGGCAAATTATAAATTATTACAGCTATTTTAAAACCGCTAAAAGAATTAGAGAAAAAGAATTTTACTTCGTGGAAAGTTTATTATCATATTTCTACGGGCTCGAAGGAGAAGCTGTTATAATATCCAAGAAAGGGACATTGTATAAGTTACAAAATAGGGCTGCAAGAATTATACTTAATGCAAAAAGAGACGTACCCACCAATATGCTATTAAAAAAACTTCGATGGCTATCTATTTTTAAAAGAATTGATTATCACAAAGGTGTTTTAATGTTTAAATGTGTCAATAATCTTGCTCCAGGATATTTATGTGATGTCTTTAATACCACTAATAATGCTTCAGCTTATTTTTTACGATCAACAAAAAGCAGAAACTTGTTTGTACCTCGTCCAATTACAAATTTTATGAAGAAAAGTATTTTACTATTTTTACTATTCTTGAATCATTTTATGGAGTTCTTTACCAACAGAAAATTATACAAATTACTTAAAACTCCGTGATGTTGTCTAAATTTGTTAAATTTTAGTCACAGTATTGGAAGGCAAGATATTCTATCGTTTCAATGTTTATATTAAACGCATATATATATATATATATATATATATATGTATATAAATGGTCTACATGGTTTGGATTTTTGTAGAAATTGGATCAATGTTAGATAAATTTATTGTGTGTGTTTTATTAATTTATATTTTAATTGAGGGCTTCAGGGAAGATTAGTATTTAAATGCTTACTGTGTTAGCCTCTTTAAATAAAGACATTACTTACTTACTTACATACTTACTTACTAAAGCAATAATTTACAAAACACGAAATTGAAAATAATGGAGGCAAATCAGTCCATCAGTACATGTAAATGACACATGGACAAAGAGAACAAATACTACGAATTTTTCAAAGCAAAAATGAAGAATAAAATGTAAATAGACGAATAGAAAAACACAAAAACAATGCTCTTGGAAGGTGACCCCCCATCCCCCAAAAATTATTAAATACAAAAGTAAAAACCTAAAAAGGAGTGGAACGAACTTTTTATTACTCTTATTGTAGCTTATGATTTGGCAGTGGATAAACGTAAAGAGTCTCCAAATCTTGACAACATGTACGAGTTTGAAAAGTTATATACACTACAGAAACAAAAAGAGAAACGGTCTGATTTCCAGCTGTATAGCCTGTTATTTGAAGCGACGATGGAAAGCAAACCATTCTTATGCAGATGGCTGCTGCATCAAATAGGAAACAAACGTGATAGTAATAAAAACATAGAATCTGCATTTGAAATGGCACTTCAGAATAGAGATCGGGAAACAGCTAAAGTAATTTCATGGTGTATTATTAGAAGGTTTTATAGACAATTCATACATTTGATGTCAAATATTGTTGAAATGTACCCAGGGCTGAAGTGTTCATGCAAGAGAAAAGGGGATGCTGCGGATGACTTTTGCTCAAAGCAAATTCTTATTGTTGTTATAGCACGTAACCAAGTACGACGATTACCAAAATATTATATGGGATTCAAAGTACACGTTGTATTAAATACTACTGAATTATCAAAGGAAGCAGAATTAGTCCAAAAGTCCTTAGAAAATTATAGCGATGACTCATTTCACCTTAAAGTATCTATTTCCGGACAAATAGCTGAAAAGATATTCCAGAGTCATTCAAACATCGGTCTTATATGTCCTTCTATTAATAAATCAAAATCTTTTCGGACAGGCCGTCATATTATTGAAAGAAAATTATGTGTACAATTATACTGTACTAACAAAGGGATTTTGCCTATAGGAGAAAGTCATTTTCCAAGCTATATTGAAGGTTATCCAACTGATGTTCTAGAGGGTAGACCACAAATGATATCAAATTTACGCATTGGTGATAAAGTTGGTTCGCAAACCAGTACCGGTACTCTAGGTGGATTCGTTAGATATCTCGACTATTTTGATTGTTTTTTAACATGCGCTCATGTTATGTATGATTTGCATACTCTTTTGGAGTCGTCTTCAAATTTTGCGCGACTGCAAGGGGCAAAGGCATATTTATATCTGCCACAAGGAACAAAAGAATGTGGAAAGGTAATATGGAGAGCATTTGATCATGATGATTGTAGCAAAACAAGTGTCGATGCTGCGCTTGTTGTTATGGAGAATTCGACAATGAATCCAAATGATATTTTAAGTGGATCTTCACAGCCTTGTGGTTTTTCTACATTAGGTAGCGTATTTGCACGTTTATTTTTTTTACAATCTATTCATTTTTTCATCTTGAGGTAATTTAACTGAGATATTTCTTTATCTAGTATGTCTACAGAATTTTAAATATCATTTTTTTTGTGATATGCATGTTTTTTTACCTTTGCTGATATGACGGTCCTCTTCCCGTCTAGGAAACGTCGATCAGTTTTATGATTTATGGCTTCCTTGATTTAATAAAAAACAGCATTTTATAAGAATGTAACAAAGATTTCTACATACATTCATAATTTTCGTTCCCATTGACACAGTGTGGGAGTGGAGGAAGTGTACATTATTTTTTTCAACATTTGAGTTGCGATTCTGTCAAGCGCTAGATAAGGATAAACGCTTTGGAGAAGGTAAGCTTCTGACTATTTTTCATGTTTACAAAAATATTTTTCAATGAAATAAATCGATAAGAATTTAAAACAATAAGATGTTATTCATTCATGCTTGTTAAAACCTACATTTATTCATTATAACATACATATCAAGTACAAAATGATTCGAAATCATCTATTGTTGGTGCAACACGGCTTCTTCAAATGCTTTGTAAACGTGATTTCTTTATCACTTCCTATCAATAATATTTATTTTGAATACTAAAATGATCAGTTAATCTTCAGGTTAAATACGAATTTCCTATGTTGCCTCGTTAATTCCCTATATTGAAACGAATGTGAAACAATACAAACTTGGTTTGTATAGGTGCTTGCTGAGACAAAAAGTTTTGCTGTATAGTTGCTTGCGATAGCACTGCATAGTTGCTTGATATCTTGTGTGAAAAGTTTAATGCATATTTCGACATAAGATGACACACACTCAAGGTTTCAGGTTGCTCGCAACACACATCGTGTAATTGGGAATGTAATACTATGATCTATCAAAAGTGGACAAATATGCCTAAGGAGCAATCCAAAAACGTAATCGTTAGACAGACAAAACATGGGAAAACAAATGAACAACCACAAGCACAACAAATAAACACTGAAAACTAAAAAGCAATGAACAACACGAACTCCTATAAAAACCAAGAGTGAATTCATGTGCTCCGGAAGGGTAAGCAGTTCCTGCTCCTTATACGACATCCGTCGTGAAGTCCAACAAAGTCAATCCGGTGGTAGTCACAAATCGGTGGAGATACATGAAATGTTACGACAGTGGGAACGGGTCCAACATCATCTTAGATATTGGGAAAACTGTAACGGTCAATACATACGTGATGACGACGTAAAATTTCCTAAGTGATGACATCAACTTATCCCTGATACAACCCTGGTTAAACAATCTTAATGCTACAGTAGGCAGCTCAAAGTACATTTATAACGTATGAATAATAAATATAATTGTGTTAATTTGTGTTACTACATGTATTTAGTTATAAATCTACCTTACTATAACATTCTGAATACGCGTATGATAATTAAAATAAAAAACCCGGGTCTTAAAAATTTGCTGAAGATGGCTCACTCCTTCTCACCTCCTAGTCTTTTATTTCCAGAAAACCTCTTATATTAATTTGCAAGCGTGTTAATTGGATTCTAATCGAGTAATTTTAGTTTTACATTCATAAATACGTTGTACCATTGACTTTGTGTTTGTTTCTTTGTTCTGTGTTTGTATTTTCGTGGCACATTGGCGTAGCAAATAAAGATATCAGTAATTTGAGTAACCTTCTTTTGATGTCTAAAGGTCGAGAAATTTAGTTTATCGGTAATTCATACATTTTCATTTTGATGTAATAGTCAGACATTTTTCAGTATTCATAACATGACACTCGAAAATATCATGCAATACATTATGACGTCAAAAGCGGATGCTTCGCCGATAAATAATAATAGACACTAATGTACTAAATATTGACTTCATCAATTTGAATATATGTCTCGCCTTCGTCTCGACCGATATTCAACGTGATAAAGCCAGTATCAAAAACCATTAGTGTTTATTAATTTAATTTGATTGGTTGAACAGTATATACCAACATTGGCTATACTGTATAACCTGGTTTGCTCTTTAATTAACCCGCCACTTGTAAATTAAGTCCAATGTCATTATTGATTCTTGAATCAAGGGATCATTGTACTTCTGTTTGGAAATTGAATTATAAGGAATGTTTCCAATTTTTGAAGAGGTTATACTTCAATAACCTGGTTTGGGGCAGTTTATGGCATTCATAAACCGCTTGTTTATTATGCGTAAATTGACCCAAACCATGTTATATAGTATAAACTGTTCAAAATTGGTAACATTCCTTAAATAATTATTCTTTGTATTCGAAATGACTATTTTATGCTATCATTTGCATAATACTCTATCGCTATATGAATTCTTATTGTATAGCAATGTAATATTCCTTGTTAAACACAACCAAAAATTAGCGCTGATATTGCACTGAGTGCTCATCGGTAGTTTTCTTGGTTGGTTGGAAGGTCTTATTTGCTTTGATATACAATGAAGGCGCTATTACACAAAATTGGGAAATAATGTCCCTTCGTAGAATATTGTATCACACCCGCAAGCTCGTGCGATAATACATTCCACTACGGACAGTGTTTCCTAATATTCATGAAATAACCCCATATTATAGTCCAAGTACATTATATTGCAACAACTGACTATACAAAAAAATTGCAAGCGCCCATACAGTACACATACAAGCACCTATACAGTCAGAGAAATGATGTGTTGTTTGTTTGAAAGTAATTTACTTCATTTTACAGGCAAAATAATTCGATAAAATTTGGTTTTAGGGTATAAAAATGAATTGACTTCTGGATAACCTAAAGAATACATTCTTATTTCTTACCATGTTTTACTTATTCAGTTTTAAAGTCAAAATTTCAAACACTAAATGTGAGAAGCATCGTGATCAAAGCTTGATAAAAGTGTTATTAATCATATTAGTGAAAAAAATGTTCATGTAATTTTATAGGCATGTAAACAGCCAAGTGTCAAAGGAGGCAAACATACCTGAAATTTCCATAAAATCTGTGTAAAATTCAAAAATCTATTATTAAGTATGAACGATCTTCCTTGCAATATAATAATACCGTAAATTGCGATATTTTGGCGGTTTTTGCTAAAAACATGGTCGATAAATGATGGTGTGTTAAAATTTGGCACTTTGTGTCAGTACTGTGATTAATTTTGGCACTCTCTCAAAAAATTTAAATAAGTGAAAATTAAAATTGAATGAAATTATGGTAAGATTTTCTGATCTGCATGATTAAATGCTAATAATGTTGTCACTACAAACTGTCATGATTGACAACTGATAAAATCAAATCATTCCTTTGTTTTGATTTTACAAATATGATTACAGTAATTAAATAAAATTAATCAAAATATTGCAACTATAATCATAGTTATTAATAATGATTTTTACATATAACTACATGAACTAGAATCTGAAATATTTTGGAAGTTTATTTTTTCAATAATATTTTATATAAGAAAAGAAATGTTTAACCTTTATGATCAAAGTGTCTTTTACATTTCAGGTTTATCCTCACCAGTTATAAACGAATGTTGTTTGAACCACGAACTCTTTTGTCTTGCAAATCAACCGGCTGATACAGTAACTGCTGGGGCCATGACAAAATTGGAAAAGAGGATACAATTTCCAATGCAATCAAATGTAGATGTTCAGTTTTCCAATACAGGACCAACTTCCGCCAGTGTAAATGGGAATGTGTATCATCCACTGTGGATAAATGCACCAGCTCATTTGCAACTTCCGGCGGGTTGTCTTACTGACAAACGAATATTCCGAATGTATAATCAAATCGCCCTTAATCTGCCTTTAAATCCAGGGGATTCAGGAACATGTGTCTATATAAAGAACAACCCACATCAAAATGGATGTATAGGAATGGCTATAGCATTTTGCGGAGGTTTGTCTCTGGTAACCCCATTGAAAGATATATTAAAACGAATGAATATATGATAATAACTAAAGAAGCAACTTTAGAACAGGTCCAATTAAATGCTTGCTAAGTTTTATAAAATGTGATACCGCGTTTGGTGCACTACATGTCCACAACTAATTATGGGTTGTGCTTGTTTATATTAGAAATTAGTTTAATCTAGGCTTTGTTTTATAGATTAATTAAGAAGTACATTAAGAAGGAGAGCTACTGTCGGTTTAATCTTGATAAATCTGCTGTAAGATGAAATACAAATGTATATGCACAATTATTGTTTGCTGCATTCAAGAAGACCATGTTGCATTTTGTGTGATTACATTTGATTTGCTGGGTTTTACGCGTCATATCATGGTATTTTTTTTTATTTGAAGACAGAGAAAGGTAGATTTAAGGTAGCTGATCAGCTGTGACTTGACATCTTCAATTATTGAAGACTTGTCTTTGACTCATGTTCAGATTTCACAGATTTTTAATGGCAGTTATTTCCCTTCAGATACTTAAATTAGTAAAATTATAATTGATTATTGAAAAGGGGGAATTACTGTAGATTTTTGAGGTACAGTTTTCGTGGATGTCTAGTATGAAAAAACGAATTTAAATACACAACGAAAAACATAAATACGTGGAAATAATGAAAGCACGGAAGTATCCACAAATATCAACTTTTCCCAATTCACGACAATGAACAACCGTTTACGAGAACTGATTTTATTGTATTGTGTAATAAAATGCATTCTGTTTCATTAAATAAAAATAATAATAAGACTTCTTACCTGTCGTGATTAGTCCCCCCAACATCAAGTCAATGTAATTTGAATCATATTTATATAAAACAATACATTGCAACACAACAAGAAATTTTTTAATTTATGACCAAGCAAATGAAATACTATCTATTATTACATATTATGTCTGATACATTGATGTCTTCCTTGTATCAATATTTAAATGGTTTATGAAATTTGAACATTGCGTATTAAAACGTGTTAAAGGGATAAACATTTTTACGGATTTTGAAATAATTAAAAATTATTGATTTGAGGGGCGAGGATGACCCCCTTTTTGGTGGGGGTGTTAGGTTTTTATCAATATGTTTGTCTTATCATGGGAAAAAGAAAATATATGATTTATGGGCAGGGCTTTCAATGCTTTACGATAATAATTAAAGACTAATGATTCGAGAGGGTGAGGATTTTAATTTTATATAATTCAAGATAATTGGCCTAAGGGGTCGAGAATGACGCCCATTGAGTAACGAGGTATGTATCATCTAAAGGAGAGTTACGGTATTGTTTATACGCATTGCTCTCAGTGCCACTACTATGCCGTTTCTTCCTTTACCATCGAAAATTTATGAGATCATTGAAATTTATTGATTTGATGGGAGTGGTAATAACACCCTGGGGAAACGAGGTATGTGTCATTTGGTGCGTCTTACCATGGGGAATAAGAAAATATATAGTTTAGGTATGGGTATTTTAACGATTTATGAGATAATTGAACATTATTGATTTGATGGGAGTGGTGATAATTCCCCGAGAAAGCGAGGTATGTGTCATTTGGTGCGTCTTACCATGGAGAATAAGAAAATATATGGTTTAGGGGTGGGTATTTTAACGGTTATGAGATAATGGAACATTATTGATTTGATGGGAGTTGTGATAACCCCCGGGGAAGGGAGGTATGTGTCATTTGGTGCGTCTTACCATGGGGAATAAGAAAATATATGGTTTAGGGAAGGGGATTTTAACGGTTTATGAGATAATTGAACATTATTGATTTGATGGGAGTGGTTATAATTCCCAGGGATAGCGAGGTATGTGTCATTTGGTGCGTCTTACCATGGGGAATAAGAAAATATATGGTTTAGGGGTAGGAATTTTAACGGTTTATGAGATAATGGAACATTATTGATTTGATGGGAGTTGTGATAACCCCCCCGGGGAAGGGAGGTATGTGTCATTTGGTGCGTCTTACCATATATGGTTTAGGGGTGGGGATTTTAACGGTTTATGAGATAACTGGACATTATTGATTTATTGGGGTGAGGATCAACCTACTGAAAGAATGAGGTACATGTCATTTAATGTGTCTTGTTACGGAGAATAATAAAATATATGATTTAAAGCTATGGATTTTAATTGCATATGATATTTTTCAAAATTATCGACTTTGGGGTATGGGATGACCCCCCCCCCCTAGAGGAACGAGGTATATGTCATTTAATGGGTGTTGTCATGGAGAACTCGAACCAACAAAATCGGAGAGGAAGAAAAAAAAATGTTCGATAAAAATTGCAAATCAAAATCTATAAGTCTCAACAAGAAAACAAGAAAACTATATCTTAAATTACAAATTTCGCCTCACCACCTCAAATAACCTCATAAAAATGTTCAACAGACAATGTGGTAGGTGAAGCGTGGAATGAAGGCCAAAGTTACACTCAATGACCAATCACAATACACACCTTCGGCTATTTTTTTTAAAAACCACTAGGAAACTACCATCCGAAAAAGGTGGAATAGCTTTTCTTTCACCCCTTCAATTGGAAATTTCACCATTTTCATAGGGTGAGATTGTTCTGGCTTATACAGTGACGTGTGAAAATTATATGTTATCATGTTTTATATATCTATCGATTTGAGAGACAGTGAGATCGCCATCCAAATGGTTAAGAAGTCAAAAATTTTAGATCTCCTCTTTTTCACGCCTTCTAACCTTCTGTCAAGTCCTTGAATAAAGCACGATTTCAAGTATATCGTATAAATCTGAAGAATGGATTGAGGGTGTTGCAGCCTCATTTTTCTTTGTAACACCCAAAAGACTTTCATTGTCATTTTTCCTCATCATTTATAGCATAAATCCTGTGTCCAAATTACGTCGATTGACACAGTATATTTGGAATGGTTTAAGAGTGTTGCATCCCACCTCCCCCTTTTTTCTCTCTAAAATACGTACCTCACAATTAACCTTCATTGTGAATTTTTGTTGTTGTATCAGTTATGCTATAATATTGTGATGTTGCGTTTATTTCTTTCATAAAATAATTAAAAATGAAAAAAACTGAAATTCTCAGACAACACATTCATCCTCAATCAGTCAAATTCTGATTTGAATTTTGTCTATTGCAGATGTTACGTGATGACGGCCCAAAGAAATCTAGCCCTTAATTTTAGTAGTATAAATTTCCCAGTTTACGGAATCCGAAGCATAATATCTTTTAAACAAGTTACATGTAATTCTCGTAATGGATGTGGCTTATGGGGAGTCAACGATAAGCGTATTATGAGCCATGCTTGCTTTACAATATTGTTATCAAAACTCAATATAAAATCCAAAAAAGTGTGTATGTTCAAATGATTTAAGTATAGACACATCATTTATTACATCAGCTGTAGTTGGTACAAATTTGAAGTTCGACTATTTTAATCAATGTATTCTACACTTTCATTTCCCTTTTAATTTTGTACAGCATGCACCTTTGCTTCATTTAGTATTTAGATTGTATCTATGCTGCTGCAGAATCATTATTGCATATTTCGGCTATAAAACAAAATTCCGTAGGAGTGAGTAAAGGAACCACAAGTTCCAAATAAACATCGTAGTCGATAAAATAAGCAAATAACAAAAAGTACATAAAACATAGCCACTGAAAATACGAAGTCCTGTTTATGAAATTCAACCGGGGGTGGGGGGTGTAACTCAATGATATTTAGATACGGGACGTACCGTGCCGTAAATTCTTGTCAAGATTTTACAAAACCGGCGTAGATTTCTGGTCGGATTTTTTGACACTCTGAGGAACTCCGATCAGGATTTTAAAACTTTCTGCAGATTTTTATAAAGAACTGAGGGGAATTCAGTTTGACTTTTCACAATTTTAAATGTATAAATAAGTCTCATCATGATAACTGCCATTTATTATTTTTTGTTAATTTCGGGTATGTAGTTTTAGCTTTCCTGGATATTTTCGGGTCGCACCTTCGATATAACGTGGATAATGTCGAGTTCACCCCCACCCCCCGTCATAAAATGGCCAAGTTACCCCCTCCCGAGATTCAACCCTCCCCTAAATCCTGGTCGGTATGTTTAGGGATAGGGATAGGGATAGGGATTAATATCAGTGTGTAACTTGTTTCCTAATCCTTTTAATTAATGCATATTATGTCTTAATGTTCACTGTATATTATGTTAACATATGTGTGATTTAATTAATAAAATATGTTTAAACTAACATGTGTTTAGAAACAGTAATAAAAAACACTGTCAGTAAGTACTTATTCTTAATCAGCCCGGTACAAGAACAAAGGACTTTGTATGAATAAATTACATTGTACATGTAGGTATAAAAGTGTCATGATTAGAATGCTCTTGGTTAGACTCCAAATATCTCAAAGTAACAACTTGGTAATGAAAGATCACCTGCCTCTAAACCAGAATATCAACTTTAAATTTGATTTCGTCACATGCTGTCATAAAAGTCTAGACAAATAATCATCTAATGCAAGACCATATATTAACAGGCAGAAAGGCAGCAAATGATATAACCTTAAAAAAGTAAACAAATTAAACTAGTACAAATGTAGAGTATTAATACTAGTAAGTCATAAGTTTATTGAGCATTTTACGTCCCTAAAGCCCCCTTTACACTGAACGAAGACTGCACCACGACCATAAAAATGTTTTGATCGTGGAACATCTTAGTGGGGTCGTACTGAGGTCTTCAAGTAGCGTAGTGTGGTCGGCATTGCGCGTGATAGATCGTAGTAGAATCTCCAGGTCCCACGACTGTTTTGAACATGCTCAAAATTTACGTAGCGAGGTCGTCGCCACTTTTGATCGTACAGACATCGTACCGCTGTCGTAGAGGAAGCGCAGAGACATCGTAGTGAGATCGTAGTGAGATATCGTATATACATTCAAGCAAGAAATTTTCCTTTTATATAGTTTATTTGCTGGTCGTAGAGGAAGCGCAGAGACATCGTAGTGACATCGTAGTGAGACCTCGTAGTGAGAACTAATATACATTCAAGCAAGAAATTGTCCTTTTATATAGTTTATTTGCTGGTCGTAGAGGAAGCGCAGAGACATCGTAGTGACATCGTAGTGAGACCTCGTAGTGAGAACTAATATACATTCAAGCAAGAAATTGTTCTTTTATATAGTTTATTTGCTGGTCGTAGAGGAAGCGCAGAGACATCGTAGTGACATCGTAGTGAGACATCGTAGTGAGAACTTATATACATTCAAGCAAGAAATTGTCCTTTTATATAGTTTATTTGCTGATCGTTGCTAGATCGTGAGAACAACGTAGCAAGGTCGTAATACTCGTGGTAGCAGCGTAGTGACAACGTATTACGATCGTCAAGCGTGTATCGATGTCGTGTCACAATCGTGAGAGGTCGTACAACATCCGCCTAGGGGCGTCGTGTGATCGTGTTATTGTCGTAGCTTGAACGTACCACAAACGCAGGCATCGTAGCGAAAACGTAGGAGAGCGTAGTAGCAACGTGAAAAATTATCGAAAAAACGTATTTTGATCGTATGGTAAGCGTAGGGGTGTCGTGAATACCTTTACACTGAAGATGGTTTCCAATTTTTCCACGACCCTGCTGCGATCTTAGCGATCGTAGAGGTCGTGGAGAGCGCAGCACAGTCTTCGACCAGTGTAAAGGGGCTTAAGGACCAAAAGCTACATAAAAACAAGAATGCAAACATTAACACAAATGCAAAACACTTTTAACTAACAGCAAAAAACATAGTATAGAATGAATTAACCCCCTGTCCTCAGTGCTAACGACTGTTTTAAAAAGGAGCCCATCACTCTCACTTGATCCTTGTTAGGATTTAATATTTCCCGTAGTTCGTCCATACATGTATCAGTATAGTCATTTTCAAATATAACTTAAATACTGAAATTTTCTCGGATTATAATATTTGTTTTACAGTAAAAAAAGAAGTGATACTCATCTTCCATAACGTTACAGATATTACATAATCTTAAATTTCCTGGCGTTTTAGAGTATCTACAATAGCTAAATGATTATCACTAATTCTAAATTTACAAATCAGTTTTCTGTACTCGGGATTACTACTGAACAAATATTTTTAAGAGTTATAATAATCTTTTATGACTTTAAATAGTTGTAGTTTGCTATTCTCATTTAAGTTATTCATTCTATTCCGATAATTGTTTAAATAGTTGTTGCTGGTCTCCTTTTTATAAGATTTCTTATTGCATTTTATAGTTAAAATTCAAGTTATTTTCTAAATTCACATTTTGATCAACATCTAGTTGAGTTCTTATGTGATTAATATATGTATACCACGAGTAAATCCTCTATTATGTAACATTTTAAACACTTCATAACATTCTTTTAAAACTGAGGCATTATCTAAGCTGGTTAATCTATCTTCATATACCAGTGACTGAGTTTTGATGAAACAGTCCATTGGAAATCTACCCAACTCTGACCTTGCAGCTATGTTGCCGGCACATTTTTTTTACACCAAAAGTATATTTACAAAACTTTGTATGAACACTGTCAACAATATATCTATCAATAAATTTGAAGTAATCTGGTTCTATATTATTTTTTCTTAGCACGACAATCTGATTTAAAATATGTTCTATATAAATCCATATACCATATTTCTGCATTAAATGTAAGAACTGGTCTTACCCGTGAATCAAAAAGGTGGCATGCTAAAATAGTTAGTAACTGATTAATGTCGTTCATATTGGTTTTTATAGAATATAATATTTTCATTGCTTTTTTAGCTAAATAAATGAAACAGGACGAAAATCAATTTTCCGTCCGAAAATCACAACATTCAAGGATTTACAACGATAAAATAACTTTAAAATACCTTTATTAACAGGAAATGAAAGTATAGACACATATATCTTACACTTACATCCCTTTTAAATAATTAATATTACCGTAAAAATTGGATGAGGAATTTCATTTTCCATTTGCTCTGTACCATATGTTTTTTTTTTTCAGTTAAAACTGACGTATCTTGTTCAAGATTCCATTTCCGTTTCCTCATTTATGAGCAAGGGACTAAGACTCTGAAGTGACCATTTTTGACGTTAGATATTTATGTACAAATATGTCATTGTTACTTTAAAAAATATCAAACATATTTTGATATACATGAAAATCATATTTTATGCAGTTATACTGGACCCCACTGGGCTTATTATTTTAGCCTTCCATTTCTTTGGTATTCAAACCCAATGAAAGTTGTTCATTCGAACTGTACCACTATGTAATAATAATTTCTTTGGGGTTTGTTTTCTAAATGTAACGCATGATACAGTTTCATTCCATATAACAATAGTTTTATTGGTTATTATTCAAAAACTTGTCCGTTTGAAGGGCTGCTATCTCCGCTACTACGAGTTTTCAGCCATTAAGAACACATTTAATCAATTACATTACAATTACACCAATATTCAAATGTAATCATTGAATTAGATTACTTTTTTTTAAAAGTAATCATTATTACTTTCGATTACTTATGATCATTATACATTGTTTAATACAGTGATGTTGAAGAATCCTTTTTAAACATATTATCTTACATAAAAAAGCTTATTTGAGTAAAAATTGTGCATTTGATATCTATATATACATGTATAATATAAAGAACAAGGGCAGTATAATGTTTGTAGTGTTTGATAGCATAACCAAGTGTCCTTTATTCATATGTTCTATTACACTTTATCATCATCAGCATTTGAAAAGTTGAGTCACTTAGTCTGCAACTATCTGCAGATCTTCAATTAACAAGAACTGACCAATAGTGACTAATTAATGCACATGTTGTCTTGTTGTCTGTGGTGACATAATTGACACGTATATATGTTTTTACAGGTGTTAATCTTTACTAGAATTTTTATAACAAACAATAGGTGAGCTTGGGTAATGAATTGTTTTGTATCATGTACAATAATCAATTAACGTATATATAATTATGTGTAGTTTATTTTCAATATATATTTACAATGTACATCATTTGTACACGATTAAATGAAATATTTCAATAATGAAATTTCAAGGAAAACAAAATTTATACAAAATAGTGAAAAAAAAAGATTTTTTTCTAAATTCAACTAGTTCACAACATTTTTAGATTATGTAAGTGGATTTATTCATGTTGATTATTAAAGTAAGGTAAATTCATCAAGTGAACTGTTTTCAAAATAAATCACAAATTTATACTCCATATGCCCTTAAGCATGGTTATACTATACCTTAAATTGTTAAAAGATAAAAAGGATCAATAATATTAAATCATTAACAACCAAAGTGAATACTAGTTTGATAATAGTTTTATTCATGGTTGGATGTCTATATGAATAAAGCAATTTTCATAAAGAAAAAAATTGTAATCGGCAAGTAATCATATGAATGTAATCAGAAATCAATCTAAAGGTAATCCTGATTATACTCATTTTTTGCATGATTACTGATTACATTAAAAAATGTAATCGATTACAGCTGACCACGATTAATGATTACTTTTATCCCATCCCTGATAATAAGAATGTGTTCTAACTAACCTGATTGAGTTCCTGGAAAACAATATTTTTACCAATCTTTTTTAAGGTTTTTATTTTAAAACCTCAAACAAGATTCTGAATATGAACTTTGTAATTGAAAATAAATGCAGCTTTTAGAATTGAAAATATAAAAATTTGAAAATACTAACATGTACCTATCCTAAAAATAAAACCAATTTTGTTTTTAGATATTTCTCTTTCATACCTAATTTATGATAATTATATAAGAAGAGTTTTCTCCCTTTTACACTGTACCTATCATATCAAAATTTTTGACAGTTTCTCTTGAAGACATGTTTGAACTAAACCAAGAAATTTCATTTGTTTTAGTTACGCTTGGACCAAGTGCATTTTGCAAATGTAGTGCAATTCAAATTAATTTAAAACTTTTCATTATGAAAAATAAGATACGTGAGTCAAGTCTTGTAGAAAAGAGTTGATAGCTTTAGCTTTATCGTTAACTGTATGTTTTATACATTAAAAAAAGAAAAGAAATATCAAGTGACAGATCTTAAACAATGTTAAAGTTACGTGTACCTAGTTCAAATACTAAATTTTTCCATTAACATGGATTTCTTTTGTATATGCGAATACAGGCAAGAAGCTAGCTCAATGCCAATGCGTCTTATCAGTTATGTTTTAATGGACATACACCTTGCAAACTTTTCTATGTTTACATGTACATGTTAACACATACATGTAAAATTCCCATGACAATGAACAAACACAGTGAACCAAATATATATATAGTGATTGACGCTCAGTGCACGTTAAAGACCTTCTTAAGTCTTCGTGTATTATTATATGCCTTTAGTCGATGGTACGCATATCTTGGAATGTACAAAGTAATCGACTTCTGCTTAGGTTCATTCTAGGGGTTGTCGTCAGGTTTTATTGTGATATGATTTTTCTTTGCGGTAAACATCTTCATGTGATTGACGGATGAAGAACAACAACAAACGAGGGATACCTTTGTGTAAGCTTTTGTGATGGATATGCAAGAGAGAGAGAGAGAGAGAAAGAGAGAGAGAGAGATGACACATTATTAACCAATGACTTAAAATACAGTTGATAAGGACTATTTAATATAGTGGAATGTTCTTGAAACCTGGCATCTATAAACGGCATGGACCTGTATAAACATCCAGTTCCTGTTCTCAATAGAAAAATAGATCTACGATTTGTTGCCGTTGAAAAAGAAATGATAATAACTGAACGGCAATATATTTGCGGTCTGGTCGTAAACGCATAATTATCATTTCCTATAATGTCATCTTTCCTGATATCTACAATGTCATGTCTTTGATGACACAACAGGAAGCGGAAACTTTTAGTCGGGGTCCACATCCGGTGGTACGATCCTGGTCTGTAGAATTCGTTAATGTTTCTGCTGTATATGTATTATTATCTAATTGTCAGACAAACTCCATGGTGAATTAAACCTTTAAAAATACCTGGAAATTAAAAAAAAAACATTCATGAAGGCAAAACATTAATATACATCAAGATGAACTAACAGGTCGAATTGGAAAATGATTCATATGTTAATACATTATTATACATTTATATTAGATTGATCTATGTTTGACTTTACTGTACTCTGAAGCATAAAAAGTCAAAAAATTGTAGTATTTCCCCTTTCTGATAGTTCGTCATGTGAGACTCAAAAGAATGGCGTTGTTATTTTCACTATGACGTAAGGCAGGTGATACCCGTAAAATAATTTGAAGATTGTAATATAGAATAGAGAATGGAAACGGGGAATGTGTCAAAAGACAACAACCCGACCAAAAAGCAGAAAACAGCTCAAGGCTACCAATGGGTCTTCAACGCAGCGAGAAAATCCCGCACCCAGAGGTGGGTTTCAGCTGGCTCCTAAACAATAATGTATACTATTTCAGCAAAATGGACGGCACACTAATATCCGAAACATAAAAATGAGCCAAAATTAAAAACACATAAGACTAACAAAGGCTAGAGGATCCTGACTTGGGACAGACGCAAAAATGCGACAGGGTTAAATATGTTTTGTGAGAACTCACCCCCCCCCCCTATGACCAATGTGGAATAAACAAACACACATATACCTTTATTTGTAAAGAGAAAGCAGCACACCATATGAGAATATTATCTTTTCTTTATAATTAGGGCAATATATAGATATTTTTAACAGCTATGTTGTTTTCCTTCACGACAAAGCTGCAAAATGACAGGCCGTCGAAAACCGTTCCAGTGTTCAACGATAGCTAGCTAGTGTTTAACGAACGCTGGCTATGATTGCTTGCAACGTTATTTTAGGCTGGCTAAAGGCTTTCAACCGTTGAAATCATTTTGACGGCTAGGCTTTCAACGATAGGCAGGTTTTGGTCAAAACGGGCGCTTTAAATATGTCGCCTTTTTTGCTAGCTATTGGTGAAAATTAATATTAGAGTTTTAAAAAAATTTAGGAACCCATGGTAGAATGCAATTAAATTAAATTCAATTCAATTAAACTTTTATTGCCATTATGCAAATAATGCATGTGACAAACATACACAAAACAAGGATAAAGAACACTGTATAGTTAGTTATATTTCTAAATGACGCAATCAGAATAACTTCCCGGTGCAGAATTAGTTTTTCCACTCGAAATTACAAAGACGACACTAATGTAATCAGAAGTTATCATTCTATGCAATGTATATCAGATGCAGATAGAATAACTAATTTTTAAGTCAAAAATACCATGAAAATTAGCCACATTATACAAACAGAGAACCTGCATTTGAAGCGATACATGTATGTAAATTACACAACTAAAATAGCATGTTAAACATACCTGCAAATAATGGCAATAACAAAAAGATACCCATAGCTACTGATCCATTTGATGTGTCGAGGAGTGTTTTGTCTTTTTATTTCAGAGGTGCGAATTCATGAATATAGCATCTGAAGCATTCTTCAAAGGTTTCCGTTGTGCATGCATTCTGCTTTTAACTTTTACTGATTTCAAGTTAAATATGAAATAGCAAATCAAGTACCTTTTGAAATCTCTCTAATAAAACAACCAACGTCTAAGTAAGAAATCTGCATAGAAAATTGAGTTTTATATACAGAACACGGAATGTTCAAAGGACTTATTTATACATTTGGAATACTGAAAGTTCGTTTGAACCAGATAAAACACATTAATGGGAAAAAATGACCGGAAATCATCAAGATGAAAGAAGATTGAGCAATAGATTCACTGAGTTAGCAATTCAGATAAAATGGTGACTGGAACAATGCGAATATGGCAACGCGTTTTCGTTCTCCATTTTCAGATGGAGCATACTAGATTCACTTTCAGAGCGGGTTAAAGCTGTGAAATCGTTGATTCAAGTCCGAATTGATAAACTTAGAAGGTCTATGAGTAAAAAAGGAACATCAGTCTTCAGCAACCCCGATGCTGCCAAGACACTGTCGGCCATTCATGACAAATATGTTGTTGTTCCTGCAGACAAGGCCCCTAATAACATCGTGTTTGTATGCAAAAGCTACTATATTCAATGCTTGATTAATGAACTAGAGATTGCGAGTTCACTTGGCAACCCTACCTATAAAGCTACTACTCTTTCAAAGGAAGAAATAACCGACAATCATAGATCGGTCTTATCGTCATTTGGTATTTCCATCAAAGATGATGATTGTGATCTTCCTACCTTGTACTGGATACACAAGTTACATAAGTGTCCATACAAACAACGCTTTATAGCTGGATCTGCCAAGTGTTCCACCAAACCATTGTCTCAACTTCTAACTTCTATTTTAACAGCTGTCAAAACGGGCCTCCAAAGTTATTGTGAGACAAGCTATTCAAGAAGTGGTATCAATCAAATGTGGATATTAAAGGACTCCAAAGACTTAAAGGATATTTTACGGTCCATTTCAGTCTGTAACAGCATAAAAACACTTGATTTCCCTAACTTCTATACCACCATTCCTTATTCACAACTGAAGAAGTTGAAAGATCTAATACACCGATGCTTTCAAAATAAAAATGGCAACAACAGATACACATACCTTGTCATTGGTAGAGATAAGTCATACTTTGTTAAAAACCACTCTAAATCTAACAAAAAATATACAGAGGACGAAATTGTTCTGATGATTGAATTTTTGATCGACAACATATTTGGTGGACGTGTTTTCCAACGGACAATTGGCATTCCTATGGCTACTAATTGTGCGCCACTACTGGCCGACTTGTTCCTTTACTCATATGAGGCAGACTTCCTTGACGGGCTTCTTAAGGAAAAACAGAAGTTAGCCCAAACCTTTAATTTCAGCTTCCGCTACATAGATGAAATTTTATCACTCAACAATTCACGTTTTGGGAATTTCCTACATCTCATCTATCCCAGTGAGCTCGAAATTAAGGATACCACAGACACTTCCAAGTCTGCATCTTATCTTGACCTTCACCTCGAAATTGACACCAGCGGAAGGTTGAATACAAAACTTTACGACAAACGGGGTGACTTTGACCTTCCCATCGTCAACTTCCCATTTTTAAGCGGCAATATTCCAGATGCACTGGCGCAACTCATACGTTATTCCAGAGTTTGTGACATATACATTGACTTCCTGGACAGAGCCCGACTCCTGACATAAAAGTTGCTCAGACAGGGGTACGTTGCTCCTAAGCTGAAGTCATCCTTATTAAAGTTTTATGGGCGTCATCATGACTTGGTTGACTGGTATGAAAAAACCGTTTCCCAAATGAAAATGGACCTGTTCCATTGATATTATCCCTTCCTCATACCGGATTTGACATGGGCAGCATGGCGGGCGTTCTGCAGGAAGCAGAGACTGCTTACTCGTCCGGAGCACCTGAGTCTACCCCCGATTTTTGGTGAGGTCCATGTTGTTCATATGTTTTTAGTTTTTAATTGTAGTGCATGTATTGTTTTGGTCTTGTCTTCGTTGTTCTGCGGAGTTTGTCAGTTGTTACGATTTTTCTCTCCTTTGAATACCCCTTCGGTATATCTTGACTTAACCTATAGCTCATGAGTCTTCGCATGTCTTCCCCAAGATGGGAACTCCAATATGCAAGAAACAGTATATTGGTGAAAAACAGTCGAGTTTAAAAAATTATGGATCCTCTGGGAGAATTCAATTAAAGTCCATTCAATTCAACTTTTATTGCCATTAAAATAAAACGTCCGAGTAGTATTGTCTTCTTCAGGGGGTTGGTAAAAAGTTTCTGCTTTTGTCAGACGTTTTTTTTTATCAACCCCCAGACAAACAGAATAGAGAATGGAAACGGGGAATGTGTCAAAGAGACAACAGCCCGACCAAAGAGCAGCTCAAGGCTACCAATGGGTCTTCAAGGCAGCGAGAAAATCGCGAGGCGGGCTTCAGCTTACCCCTAACAATAATGTATACTAGTTCAACAAAATGGGCGGCACACTAAACTCCGAAACATAAAAATGAACCAAAATTTAAAAAACACACAAGACTAACAAAGGCTAGAGGTTCCTGACTTGGGACAGGCGCAAAAATGCGGCGGGGTTAAACATGTTTGTGAGATCTCAATCCTCCCTTTATACCTCTAGCCAATGTAGAATAAACAAACACACAGCGATGCACACAGTAAAACTCAGTTCAAAAGATAGGCGAATTACATTCCAATGTAATGCATTACATTACAATTACTTGGACAAACCAGCATTATTTTAATTTGAATTGTGCTGCCAATGGCGACCAATGGGTCCAGTAGCTGACCAAATCCTCCCAATTGCAAAACACACACAATTACTATGTGTACAACAACTTTCTTGTATAAAAGTTTTACTTCGAATATTAAAAGACGGTATTAATCCCTTTTTCGGACATAATTACTTATTTCCTTACCAGTTATACTCTGTGATGGAAATTTTTTCTTTGGCTACACACAATTTCTTTCGAGAATAGATCTGAATATTTTATTCCGTAACTGGAGGGCAGAAGTTTAAAAAGATACCCAAGAATATATCGTACAAAACTACATTTAAACTACAAAATTAATACATGTGTAAAGAAAATAGGTTTGAAAACTTCAGATAACACGAATCAGTTGTGAATAATAGACATATCTAACTTTGTTGACGAATGACATGATAATGTCAGTCGGTAGTTTCAAAAAAATGTATGGACTGTTGAAAATGTACGTCAGTGTATAATCTTATACCATTAACACAACATATATGATCATATATTTGTAATTGTTTTATTTCCTTCGCTTAAAGAGTGTTGTCAAGTTTCTTTTTGATTCCGGAAGATCGTATAAGACGAAACCAATTAGTCGAGCAAAAAGATGTTTAGATAATGTTTACAGAAAATCGAATAAAATTAGAGTACCTAAAGATTATGATTTTAAAGTAATTTTTTTTTATTATATTTGCGCTGAAAAGAGTAATTATTTACGAATGTATGCAAAAATACGGAAGCGATAAAACAATATGAAAACTCTATAGCCCTTTCCAGAAACTCATTTCCGGTATCACGAATCTGACTCAAAAATTATAATTGAAGCAAGTTATTTCCCTTGATGGGACGTAGTACTGGTTCGCTGCAGTGCAGAGCAACCAGTAGGAAGTAAAAAGAAATTATTTATTACTTTGATATACAAATTTGTTTACAAGTATGTTGTAAGTAGTACGCAAATTTATATAAACCAAACATTACGTGCAAATTAACAAGTTTTTAAAACAGCTAATCCTTTACTCTTCATTGCAGCCAACCAGTAATACGTCCCGGAACATGCCAGCAAGGAAAATAACTTAAATTCAAATAATAATTTTAGAGTCAGAACCGTGATACAGGAAATGAGTTTCACTAAAGGGCTATAAAATCGAACTCAAAAGACAAAGCAGACAAATACCGTAAATAACCAAAAGAATAATAATAAAAAAAAACATAGCAAAAAAACTGATTATCTGAAATTCTAGTTACGTCAAATTATTCACACTATCACCGTCGAAACTGACATTCAAAGCAAATAGTTTCATCAATGATTTTATTCTCTACCTTGATTTTTCTTTTTCGTCTTTTTTATGAATATTTTTTATTACAATCTGTTTACATTAAAAACTTTGTTAGGTTTACAAGAGCATCTGTTTATGAATGAAGTTTGTAGAAAAAGATTAAAATGAGTTCACTAACATTCTTTTAGTTTAGTTTTCTTGTCTATAAATGAATAAATTGTTATATAAGTATTTATAAATCAGTAAAATTTAACATTAAACCAAAATAGTGTCTTCTTGGAATGCCAATAAAATATTTTCACTAGGAGTTATTACAAGAAATAGGTGTTTTTTAAACAGATTAACACATTTTCTAATAAACGCATTAATAAAATACAAATATTTAAGTTGGTGATTTATGTCAACAAAATATGTGTAAAAGAAAAAGAAAAAAAAAGAAAATTATATGTATTTTGAAATAAAAGTAAAATAATTTAATTTGTCCTTTGCACTTAATGTTTTACAAAGAAATGCTTTTTGTTGTTAAATCTATATGAACGATGCATATTTTAGTATTGAAGTTCGTCCAGATTTTAGAAAATACCTATATAAAATATTTCTTTTGTTATTACATTGATGATTCTTTAATGATAAATCAGAATCAAGAAAAATGCACTAAAGAGACATCTTCTGTGGCGAAATATTTAGATGAGCTTGGTTTTTACATAAAATTTTTAAAATTCTGTATTCATTCCAACTCGGAGAATATCATTTTTCATACTGACAATACACACAGTTCATTTCAGATGAAAAAATTGAAAAGGTTATTTCTTTGGGTAATACTATCTTTGTAGAGAAAACGGTTACAATACGTAAGTTTGCATCTTTTATTGGACAAATTGTTAACGCATTTAATGCAGTATTACCAGGTCCATAGATATTTGGAAAGAAACAAAATTTTAAAGAACAAACAATTATGATTTGCATATGATAATTTTACAAGAAAGTAGATTAGAAATTTAGAAATTCACTAGTGTTAAAAATATTAGACATTTGAATAAAAACCAATAAGGAATGAACCTAAAATAATTAGGCTAGAAACGGATGCTTCCTGTAAAGGTTGGGATGCCTGTTTTGAAAATTTCCCTGTTGGTGGTGAGTGGACGGTACAAAATGTACAAGAATCTGCTTGTCATATAAACTATTTAGAGCTATGTATTTGGCTTTACAAGCATTATTTTCTAAATATAAAACATGGCACATTGGTATTAAAAGCAATGTACAGAAAATATTTATTTTTTCTTTATTAAAAAACTTCATTTGGTTCAATGTATTTACAAAATCATAACAGTCACATATACCTGTATGCATACATGCAATTTTATTTGATTAACTACGGTAATTGCTACCTGGAGAGACTTGATTAGTATTTTTGTTTTGATAACAATGAATTAAGCTGTCTACTTTTCCTTGAATGCCAACAAAATTTTTCCTGTATCAAAGGATGTTGGCATTCCAGGAATAAACATTAAAATACAGGCGCATTACACTGGGGCGGAACAGGGCTTCGGTAGAGGTATACAATGGGGCGAATATTACCTGTAAAATTTAAGTCACCTGTAAACATTATAACAAGTTGTTAATTATTCGAACACTTTTTACATGTTTGATAACCTTTTGAACACATTTATTTCAATTAACTATTTGTCTTCTCACAAGGTGGACTTGCAAATTCTTAAAAATCGAACTAATATGGGAAAAGAGCGCTTGATCATAGATGGATATCGTGTTTGCAGGGATAATGTACTAAAGTCTAGGGAAATATCTTGGTGCTGTTCCGTAAACAGACAGAAATGAAAAGTTCAAATAAGGACAGATGCTGATTCTTTTGTCCGGAACACTAGACCACAGCAAGTGACCCTTTTTGGAAAGGAAAACTGACAAGAAACCGGGCGAAGCGGAAAGTTATGGAAGATATTTCATCCAGGTCAGCAAAACTGATTAAAAATGAACTGCTTGCTTCCTAAAGCCCAGTGACATTGCAAGTTTACGCCAGGCAATGTACAGAGAAAGGCGGGAAAAGGTTCCTAAACTAGCGTCGTCTATTGAGGAGGTCAATAATGTTTTGAACTTTTTTAAACCAATAAACACAAAGATTTATTGTAAGTGAATGACGCTGATTCTTAGTGATCTTTAGTTCGAAAAAAAAAAAAAAAAAACATGTTCTTTGTGATGATGTTACTGAAATTATGCTGATGGGACATTTAAATCTTGCCTTCAATTTTGCACCCAATTGATATTTACGAAAATTAAACTTGTTTTTTACTTAGACCAAACAGTACTTGCTTGATCAAGAATACACTATTTAAAAAATCTAAATTACTTAAAATAAAGGAACTTTTATATTCTGATATTTTAATATACATTAGACAAAACTAATACAAATACAAGTCCCCCAGGAGCCTGTATCACTAACATGGACATCACGGGAAGACTTAAACCTATTGATTTTGACCATCTTGGTTTGTAATCCTGGTCAAAATCACAATGCTGAAAGAGAAACTCAAGGACCATTGCTAGTAAGTTTGGTTCCAATGGCGAAGTCCTGTCAGAGAAGAATAACTTTTAAGAATTTTCCCATAGATCCCATGAACCAAGTTCGACTGCTTCAACCATCTTTATTTGTTGCCGGGTCATCGGACGTAATTCTGAAAGGAGACCGCCTAATGATTATTCCTGCCAATGTTGGTTCCAATTGGCTTAGTGATTTCAGGCAAGAAGATCTTAACGTGGATTTTCCTATAGGGTCCTAAATTAAACTAAGTTTGCAGATATAATTCTGAGAGAGAACCACCTATGAACAAAGCTGCCAATTTTTGTTCAAATGTTATAAGTGGTTTCAGACAAGAATGTATTTAAATGACTTTTCAAATTGTTGCCAAATTTTTTTCTAGTTGCATTCTTGGTTTCCCATAGGGTCCTATGTTAAAATAAGTTCACGTGTGGCTATCTTGGATGCTGATCTGGGCCATCGGATATAATTCTGAAAGAGAACGTCCTCTGGAACATGCTATCGAATCTGGTTCTAATTGGCTTAAGGGAAAAGGAATTATTTTACTGAATTTTCTTATCGGGTCATATGTTTAACTAAATGACGGATGACGGTCACAGACAACGGATACAAGTCTGAAAAAAGACCACATAAGAACCCTTTCTGCCCAGTTTTGTTCCAATTTGGCAAGTGGTTTCTCAGAGGATCTTTACGTGACTGACATAGACATTTGGTCCACGTGAGCTAAAGATGAGAGAATATTAAAATTCTCTTCATAAATAATATCAATGTAATAAGAAAATGATATGCAGTATGCATCAGTAAGACAGTATCCCGTTAGAATGACCATAACAAATAGTTAATAGCAATTGCCATGTGTCCTTCAGTGATGAATAATATTCCACAACACAAAACACTAAGAAATATCCTCTAAAACTACCAGATGTTAAAATTTTCAGGACAGACTCACTAACCCAAGGCTTTAAGTACTAAC
Source organism: Mytilisepta virgata (assembly GCA_028015205.1). Taxonomy (NCBI): domain Eukaryota; kingdom Metazoa; phylum Mollusca; class Bivalvia; order Mytilida; family Mytilidae; genus Mytilisepta; species Mytilisepta virgata. The sequence goes on along the minus strand of CM051517.1, from coordinate 51,304,486 downwards.
TTGATAGGTAAAATACTAACCAAGAACTTGTAGGGTACGGAAACTTAGTACCATATTGCTCAAGAACAATAACTTGAACTGTTACTGGTAACCGCGTTATTGACACCATGAAAGAGCAACAGAAATCAATATCATGAACCCAGAATGGGTTTATGCAATTGGTCAATTACTTGGATTACCGTTAGTCGACCAAACATATTGATCTCTAATCAATCCTGATTGGCCTAGACTAAATTATGTTTCTCTTTAAAATTATCATTGGGGAAATTGCAAAATCGTAAATTCCGTAATCCGCCGGGCTTTAAGTATCGCAAATTATGATAGACCTCCGACAATAAACCCCAGGCGCCAGGCTAGTGCTATTTTGAATCACTGAATATCTGTTTAAACAACAAACAAACGTACACAAAAATACAATGTATTACGCCTTGTACCATTTAAACTATTTGAAAGACCTGTGTTATTATTTCGGCTTGGGCAGTGCTGATAAAAAAAATTTCGCCTAAATTTAAAGATTTAAAGTTATGTTTCAAATCCTTAAATTTATTGGAAGTCTATAAATTTGATCTCCAAATCGAAATTTGCCTCATTGAATTCGAATTCGTTGCCCTTTTTAAAGCAGATGCTCGCGTGTTGAAAATCAAAAATTTAACTATCTTGGGTGGAGAAATTCCATAACTCACTCTTACCAGAAGGAGAATCTGTATTTAAAAAAGGCAACTTATTAAAAATTTATCCATCCAGACTGTAGAGGTGTTGGCTATAGCCTATAACAGACGTTTTCGTTCAAAGTCTTACAGACTTGTGAAAAAATCCCATTTTAATAAATGCTTCCATGGCCAATGGAGTCACCACATGACTTATAGTCTCCAAAACGTATACACTGTATAATATTGACTGTAAGAATAAGAGCTCCCAATCAATTCATCCTCAGTACGAGAAATTTAATATATACAACTTCGTTGGTCGTTAGAGTTTGACTGATACTAGATACAATAACACTGAACCTTGGAGTCTGGCTACAACTATATATGACTACATGGACCTTAGATATTGACTTAGGCTAGATTCAACTACGTTGGACCTTAGAGTTTGGCTACAACTAGATACAACGACGGTGGAACTTGAAGTTAGTAAAGGGAGAAAACTTGCAATAGTCTTGAGACCCACCTTAACCCAACCAAAATAAAGTGTTGTATCTGGAATTACTGTTGATTCTAAGTTCTTGTTTTGTGCCCATTTTATGATGTATTTGTCCGAAGTGATAATAATTTAGATTATATTAAACATATTTTATTTGTTACAAAACAATATGGATGTACCTGTTAGTTCTTCTTCCGATAATTATATCAAACAATATTTTTTTAACCCCTAAATTAGCAAATTACTTAAGGCAAGAAGAATCGTTGTATTTTCTGTCGATTTCGAAAGTATATTTTTAACGACGTACCTATGTAGTTAGTTAAACTATTCGTCCGTGTTTAGTGCATGGTAAGAACATTGTGCAATGTAACGAAGAAGCCAATCAATAATTTCGTTCTAAAGTAACAAGGACGTCATAAAAGTGAGCTCCTTTGTTTATGAGATTAATTAGAGTTGTATATACATATATTAGATGGCAGTAATCAGGTAAAAGATCTCAGTTTTAACGCTACATACTGTATAGTTTTATATGCTGATTGTTAAGTATTCTTTACAGAACTAATTATCTTCTTTGGTACATTTTTTGTATTGATTAAGGGCTATATTGCTTATCTGATCAGGATTGAAATATTGCTACGACAGGATTCTTAATCTTAATGCAAAAGTTAATACTCATTTTCCTTTCTTGAGTAGCAATATACCAGCATCGCCTGCATACGTTTCTCAGCTTATACGAATTTCAAGGGCATGCGTGAGTTACCCTGACTTTCGACAAAGAGGATTACTGATGTCACAAAAGCTTCTTAACCAGGGTTTTATCAGGGATAAGTTGATGTCATCACTTAGGAAATTTTACGGTCGTCATCACGAATTGATTGACCGTTACAGTGTTCCAATATCTAAGATGATGTTAGACCTGTTCCCACTGTCGTAACATTTCATGTGCCTCCACCGATTTCTGACTTCCACCGGATTGACTTTGTTGAACTTCACGATGGGTGCCGTATACGAAGCAGGAACTGCTTACCCTTCCGGAGCACCTGGGTTCTGATGCTAAGTGTTTGCAATTGCTCATCTGATCCTTTATTTTCAGATAGCTAATAATGTAAGTAGTTCTTCAAAAAGTGTTGCTCGTCCATTCCTCCAATAAAAATCATATGAAGTAGGATGACGAATAATTAAAACACCAATAAAATCGTATTATTCACAACAGGGAACTATTACAGACTTGAAACCAAAAAGATGCCTAAATTATTTACAGTATGACTATAGTTGAAACACGTACGTGTTCAGTTTAACACTTCTGGTGCTTCTGTTTTTATGAGATTTAGTATAAACTCTATGCTCTTTAGCATGGACAGGCAGTATATTTATGGCTAAATTTATTGAAGCCATGCCGTATGCTTATGGGTAGGTATTATTTTATTTTTCGACAAGCATGTTATCAATGAATATTTTCTATTCTAATAGGACAATATGCCTTATTTTTGTAATCGAAGTGAACCCTACAAGGCGTACTCTCCTGCAAGTCATATTGATTTTAATCAGATTAGAACTTTCACAGAAAAACGTAAGATGTTTTAAAACAAACGAAATACTTGAATATATAGTAGCGTTGCACTTTCCAATATTACTTTCATACAAGTACATCTACCCAAATAGACAAAACGACTCGAGGTCTGGTATATTTATGTACAATATAAATGTTATCATCCTCAAAATAACAGTACAAAAAAAAAACACTAAAACATTTTGATAAACTTAATTTTGTGATGTCATATTGAGAGTCAATATTATTGGAACTAGGCCATTTCATAAAAACTTTAATTATAACCATTCCTTTGTCTTTTTTTAGAAAGAGCCATAGTTGGTCTTTTCTATTGTACAGGTTTAAAGGTAAGTCTTTCAATTTACTGAAAACTTTTTAACTTGATTTGTTTCTCTTAATGTCATTTACAATGCACAAAAAAGTCTGCTCAATCGGTTTACACAGTACCAGAATTATGTCCACTCTTATATATTGTTTTTGTAAAATGTAGCTGGAGTGTTATAGTGTATAGTCTAATTCAAACATTTGGCCGTAGGATGGATTGCTACTGTCAGTACCTATCTTCCATAAGATGCACGTGATACATCCGCCAGAAATCATATCATACTGGAAATATTTGCATTCCCTGTTATTTAAGCAGCGGACACCACACTCAAATACGGAACATGCATCTGATTGACTTATGGCATGCAGATACGATAGCTCAGTACTATGGCTGTAATAGAACCCCATTATGACCTTCTGTTCCTTACAAACTGGTAGATCTGTAATTATTGATAAAGACATATTAAGTTTCCTTTATACTGTATTTATTAAATCCTCAACTGTAATGTATAATGTATTTGTTCATAAAATAGATGAAAATGTTTTACTTCTGTTTGAATACATTAAATGCGAGTTTATAGCCGACAAGTTCTTCTGAATAGCCATTAAATGAATATCGGACATCAATCCATCCAAATCTTGTATACGGAAATTTGCTCAGATCGGACAACGATGGACAAAGAACTTAGAATATTATTGGGATTTTGTAAGGAAAAGATAATTCATAGTGTACGGAGTATATACGTAATACAACAATAAGTTATTTTTATGTCTACAAAACAAATGTTTCACTAGCAACAAGTACTAAGATTTTAAAACAGTTCATCTTAGTTTGCCACATGCACCAAGGGAAAATATGAGAAAAAAAATAAAACTAAGCTTTTGGTATATGTATATGAACTGAAAGTTGAAAAATAAAAGACAATATTACAGATTTTTGTTTTCATCAGATATTGCAAAATAATACTAGACATCCAATATGGATTAATATTTGCAAATATACTTTTTAAAAACAAACAGAAAAATAATAAATTTAAAAGAAATGTCAATGAGACGGAGATCCTGAAATGGAACTTAAATACTAAAAAAGAGGTGGTAGCATAGCCTACAACATTTGGCATCAGCCCATACTGTATAAAAAAGCTCTAAGTAACCCTTGCGATGAGTTGTGAAGAAATTCAGCCGATACCAAAAAATGTCTGAATTAAATTAAAACCATACTCCAAATATACATAAAAAAAGAAACGTGCAAACGCCGCAACAACCCTCCAATAAACATCACTAGGTGGTATATTAGATTGACAAGTTGGACTCAGTTTGGTCATTTGTGAAGACCTTTCAACAGTTTTCACAATAATGTGCTGTTCATTTACTTTTTGTGTTATTTTCCAGTGTTACCTGATTATTTTCCTGTGTAAATTAACCCTGTATGCGTCTGTTATCTTATTAAACAGAGAAACTCAATATGAAATTCAAAATATTTATAACTGTATTTACGTTCATAACTTACAAAGCTCACACTGCTGTGTAGCCATTAAGCATTGATTCTGGGAGTCTTTTTCTTTAGGTTTGACATCTTTGCTGTAGAATGCCATGCATGTCACAAGTCCATTAAACAGCGGGTCAGAGCCATCAAAAGTACCCCCAATGCGCAGTGTACCAGGTATTACAAAATCAATATTATTGACAAAATTATTGTCCCAGTCAAGTTCTGTATTTTGATCAACTTCTACTTTCATTTTTCCATTGCTGATATCTATACCGAAAGATAAATAATACCACGTGTCAAGATTAATGATAGGATTGGTTGTACCATTTTCTATTCCACTTTTCAGTACTCTGTTTACTCTTATTGAACCAGATTGAACAACAGCTTTCAATTCCTGGAATTCTGTTGTGGCATCGTCTCCTTTATAATGAAATAGAGCGCCGTCTGGTGTTGATGTCTTGAACCAAAGAGAAAACGTATAATCATCATTTGTTTTTACCACATTTTCAACGGCAATCTCTATTAATTTCGAACCATCCAAGGACACAGCATCAAGTGGAAAACCATCGGGTTTATCTGACGCAAAAACAAGGTTACAACCAGCACTTCTGTCCTGATTGGAAGCGTTCTGGAAGATCTCCGCCGTATATGTATAGTTATTCAATGGCCAAACAAGTTCTAAAGTGCATTGTACATGAGATAGAAGAGTAAATACCCCTGAAATTTAATACAATATTGATTTTTATTTGTATCTTGGTAATGCTGATACACATGTAACACTCGCATTCTTTACACACCGATACTTATTTGGATCATTCGGAAGTGCATTTCAATCAAACATATAGCTTTAGCAATGCTTCGGGAAACAAACAATACAAAATCAAACATAACCACAATAAAGGGAAAAAAGGATTAAAAAGTCAAAAGCATCATTCAATAGATCTATATGATGGTCAATAGTTTCGAAGCGATTTTATTTTACCGTGATTTTCAATTTCCAAATATTACTTTTATGAAAGTACTACACATTTTGATAAACCTAATTTTGCAGAATAAATTCTTTTCAGCAATGCTAAGGACCATTAATATTATAGTTAAAACAATTGACAAAATGTTAGAATTTCTAACAAAGAAAAATACCTGAAAGAAACCATCGAAAGACTTAACTTTGATTGTGAATTAAAGCCAATGGTCCTTTATTTCAAAAAGATTCCTAATTTTATCACATTATTTTTTTATTGTATCATTATAATTTCAGTATAGTAATTAATATAAAAGTAAAACATAATATTATGTATAATTGTCATTATTGAGATATGATAATAAACACTGATAAAACCGTTTTCTTGTACTATAAATTCTTTGATACAAATTTTGTTGCACAAGATGTGCACATTTCGTTGAATTAAATTACAACAACACCTAAAATATAATTGAAATAATATGTATTCTTCCTTTTTGTAGTTTTAATTTTTTAGTTTTTAGGCGCGTATACTAAAAACATTCCTACGGTCCACTCTTTTACAGCTATATTAATTAACTGAAGAAGCATTTAACTAATGTAATTCTATTTTTTTTTTGGCGTATAACGAATTTTTGAAAATTTCGAATATATATGAATTTTATAATCTTTGAAAATTTCAAATCCGCGATTCAATGATATTTCAAGTCATATTATCGTCAGTTACAATGTAAATTATTATTTCAAATGTCATATATATTATAAATATTTAGAATTCATACATTTTTATAATATTATATTTTATTATATTATTTTTAATGTTAATGATTTTCTTTAATTTAAGTGATTCGAAAGGTTGTATATTTAAAACAATTAATTCATTCATCCGCAATAATGTTTATTTTACAACAAATTACATCTGAAGTCATACCAAAATTGAATTTTATCTTTTTGGGTTCTTTATGGCAAAAATAAGTGCGAGCGATCGAAATTTTAATTTCAATTCTTTTACTTGAGGACTGCTTCTCAGGCGAAGATCAAAACGTTCGGCACCAATTGATTTAACTACATTATTGCAAAAATGGAAAAATTCCTACTTTGTACAAAAATTAGCAGCGGACGAACAATTTTTATTTTAATTCTTGCAAAATGAAAATTTGGGGAGAGCTTCAGCAATTTTGGAAAAAGGCGTCATTTTTTTTCTACAGATTAAAGAAAAAACGAAAACCAGAGCGGCGAAATCCAAAGAACTAAAAATAATTTCGGTGTGGCATAATTTAATTCATTTCTATATTTTCAACAAAATAAACTATGTATACATGTATATATAAAACTGCCGGATTTGATTTTCCAGGGGGCTGAATCATTTATGGACGGGTTCCCGATGAGACAACTAATTAAAGTTGGCACCACATTTCTGATCGATGAAAAGTTGAGAATCTTCTCAAGTCCGAAACCGCTATGGCAAATAAACTAAAATTTCAAATTTTAAAGTCAATAGAAGTGTATCTATGATATCTATTCGTTTCGTCCGAAACATACCACCAAAGTAGCAGCAATTACCAGAACTTATTTTTGATTGTTCATTTTCCAAAATCCCTTTCCCAAATAGACTAAAATTTCAATACAAACATAACGGCAGTAGCCAATACTTTTGTCTTATTTGTAATACATTTAAATAAACGATAATGTCAAAATCCAAAACTTTCTCATCGGACAAAATATGAAAATAAAACATTTGAATTTTTTTTCGCCAAATATAACAGTACTTTTTATAAAACATCTATGCACGCCTTAGAGTTCATTAATATAGTTATTGTGATTAAGTTACCATGTACTAAAACTTAAACAAGGGTTCCGGTTGAGCAATTCTGTCTCATGACCTTTGCTTACATTTGTAGTATTATATATAGTTGAAAAAAGGCATTATATATAATACATGTATAAGAAAAAAGTACAATAATTTTGAAAATTATAGCAATATCATCATGTATCTGAATAACAAATGTCAGGAAGGTTTTAAAGTTTACGAAGTTAGCAAAATATGTAAAAAAATATCTAAATGAAACTATGGGAATAATCTAATAAATAGTAATGAACATGAACTTCATACCTGAAATTGTCAATGATATACCATAGACATTCATAGTTACAAGTCCGACAGTAAAATGTTTGGTGCTGCTTTATTAGTTTATATACTTCTAACCATTAGGGAATCGTTATTAGAAGTGGGCGTTGATATATACCAGAAATAAATCAATATTTATAAACAAACAATTAAATACTGTAAGTTAAAATAGAATTATGCAGAAATTTTGGATTTCCGATAGAACATCAAGGGCAAAAAATGACTTAACATGCCTATAATGGGTATTTTTTGGAGGGGGTTTGAGTAGATTGACATGGAGATTAGGATATGAAAATTTATGAACAATTTTCCGGATTATATTTAATAACTGGAGTAAACATTAAGAAATGATAAATTTTTGACAGTAATCTGATGTTACATAAATACAACAATAATAAGTTAAATTTCTCTTCTAAAATGCAATTTTTGGAAGATCAATATGGTAATACCTTCCATTTTCAGGAAATATTATGACTTGAAATAAAATTAATTTATTTATGGAGATTATATTCTAATAACTTTTTTTAGAAATCATTTTCATTGATTATAAAAACTGTATATGAATTGGAAATTAGTTACAAATGTTAAAATGTATCTCATTTCAATTTAGACATCTTATCAAATTGTTTTAGATGTTTGTTTGTTTGTTTTATTGAGGGAGGGGGAGAGGATTTCTTTCTGTTTATTTTGTTTTGTTTTTGATTGTTTGTTTATTTGTTCGTTTGGATTTTTTTGTGTTCTTAATTTGTTTTTTATTATTTGTTTTATTTTCTTTCAGTTTTGTCTCATGAAAATGACGATATTCTTATTAAATGTATTGAAGTGAAGATAGCAAAAGAGTATGTATAAAATTATCTAGTTTTTAAGTAATATCAATTCTTTTGAACAAAAATATTATGAGAATTTAAATTGTTTTATTCAAGAATCTTGACGTACTTCTACGCAATGGAAGAGGTTGGAGGTCATGGGAAAATTCAGGGTAAGCGTACTGGAGCGGAAGTGAATCACAATCTGGAGTTCGCTAGAGATGTATAGTTCATGTAGTTTGTTTGATTTGTAACAGGTACGTTATAATTTTGTTAAGCGGTTATAAATAATAATAATATACTAAAATAAAAAATACTTAAGGGTTTGAAATGCAACAGAGATTAGTAAATAACTGATTGTAGTTCACCAGAAGCTCCAACCCCCTGACCGGAAAATTTTCGTTGCAAAAAAGCGCGCCAAATCAAAACACTGACTGCCCGTGTGGTTCTCCTATGTTGGAGGAAAATTTACGCTTCTTCTTTAATTGAAAATTGGTAGCTGTTACAATCACCAAGTGTCAGCGTATTCAGAGTCTTATATTTATGGAAACAGATAAAAAGATATGCAATGAAAGCATAATCCACCATTCACGACAAAATAAATACAGAGTAAGTCAGAGGCCACCATGTAGACTTCAACAACGCAAAACCCACCATGCAAAAGAAAATCCCTACCCACCAACTCTAAAATTTTCTAGCATTTAACTGGAAACAAAAGACAACTCATATAAGAGTAATAAAATTAGAATCAATTTAAAAAAATTGAAATAAGCTTATAAAACACGCCAAGGCTCGCATGTTAAAATCTTAATTTTAACTCTCTCGAGTGTAAAAATGTTGTAATTCACTCGAAACTGAAATAGAATCTATATTTATGCTCAAATGAACAGCAATGTAAAATGCGAAATGAAGATAAAATTAATATGCTTTGCTATCATGCAAGTATTTTGTGTTTTTTAAAATAACAATTAAAAGATACTAATATTAGATATAGTAAATTTATACTATGCTGTATACGACGCATTTCAAGTAGTTACCACTCATCAGCAGCATTAAAACCGAAACATTAGAAAGACCAAAAACCAAACTTATTTTAAACAAGAAGTACTCATAACCAAAAATACCGAAATAGGAAGCCAAATTTCAGTTTACACAACCGACCGTAAAAAGAAGTAAAGCCATTTTCAGAAAGTTGTTTAATGTCTTCAGAATATATCTGGTCATATATGAATGTGTGTGTGTTCTCTGAAAGTTTGCCAACATTAATAACCAAATGAGATACTAAAAATGTTCTGCGCTTTCTTTGAAAGTTTTAATCCATATTTTACATTTTGAAAATAGTTGTTCTACGTGGAGGACAATCAGAACCAAGACAATTTATTTAATATACGCGAATCTTAATAAGCTGAGCTTGTTGTGTATGAGAGTATATGGTTTTGGTTCCGAGTTTCCTTCTTGGTCATATTCAATGAATAAAAATAATAGCAGATTATAGTCGACAAATGACCAAAACTGCATTATTTTTATTTATTATTTATCCGTGGCAATTATACGAATAGACAACCCGAACCTATTCAGGTAAAATGTTGAATTGATGTACTGTATCAATTTTAACATTTTCAGTATCTAGATATGGAGGTCTTTTGGGATAACGAATAATATATTCTATGATGGTTGTCATCAGAAAATGTTTACTTTCATTGAATTTTATATCAACTTTAATGCATAGTGTCTAATGTTTCAAATTTTCATTTCCCACCAACACATAAGTTAATCTGGAATTAAAAATGGATTTATTTTATCATGGAATTATCTTTAAGTACCTTTAAAATCTTACATAACAATGCATAATATTGATTTTAAAATGTGGATGCTTTAAAATTAACTTAATATGAGAATGGAAATATTTTCTGACTTTCCGAAGCAATGACAGAAACTTAATGTATGAAAACAATTGGAAAATTCTTCATAAAAACTTTATTTCATCGTAATAACAGTTTGTGCCGTAAGTGAATACGATACAGTAACGTTTCTCTACTGATTTATTGCTAAAATTTAACCATATGGTCAATTTTCACCAAATGCGTAATGTTCAAATACGTTAATGGGAAACCTACCGTCATGACTTGGGTTTTAAGATATTTCACACTGATTTTGATACATTTGAGCCAAAAAATCTCATTTTAAAAATTTTCCTTAAAATATAAACATTGTACTCTGATAAATAACTGGTAGCAAAGATCTATAAAATAATTAGATAATTATGCCAAATTTGGTTAAATAAGGAATATGGATGGTGAACTGGTAATTTTAGATGCGTGTAGCTCCCCCGGCTAATGTATCGTATTCTATTAAACAGAAGCGTCTTAGCGCACTTTGAAAAACTTATCCACCCCTGAATGAATGTTTTGCAACTCGCCTGCTTTCTAGAAAAAAATTGAATTTAAGCTTGTAAATCAAAATCATCTTTCAATCATTAATTTATGAATTCATTTCCTGAATTTGTTCTTTAGTTTAAATTTGTTTTAAGATTGTTGTATATAAAGTATAGACAATTAAAGGTTATTTGGAATTTAACCCATATATACTTTTTCCCCACAAGGGCCTTTACAGCTGCCCGAGAATCTATACAGGGCCGATACAGAAACATCCAGTTCATAACGCTTTTAAAATATATAAATAATATGAGAGCGGGATTACGTCACCATTATGACACCTTGCTGCTTTTTGTTTACAATATTTAATCATATTAAATGCCTGGTGTAATCTGATATGGGTAAGTTGGTAAAAACAACAGCTTTCTGAATATTTATTTGGGACACAGTTTTAAAAGAAATATACCATTTTGTGAATTTTTTAGGATTGTTCACGCCAAAGACACTTAAAATCAAAACAGTATTTGTTTGCTGCTTGTACATGTACATGATGTAGATATTTTATTCTTTAAGTTGTCTTCTATGATTATTGAAAATTTAACTCTAACACATCATAAAATTTAACTTTATTTGGGAATTACGTATAGAACGAATGCACATCAATGTTCCGCATTACGATTTTGATTCACTTTTATATATCTACGGTCGTTTCGTGTTTGTTGGTTTAGGCAAAATAATAATTATATTTTTGTTTCCTATCACCCTCAGATTTTGAAGGCAGGTACAATTGGTTGAAGTTTAAATCACCAAAACAAAATCGTGTCACGTGCGCATAGTGTGCGACCAACGTGTGATTCGTGTTTATGTGTGTGTGTGGTTTGCGTGTGACTAGAATTGTGCAATTTGAATCGTGTAACGTGTATGTGATTTCACTGTTCTTGACAAATATTAGAACATGTGAATTCAATCTCGAACTCGAATTAAAAGATCATTGGAACGAACTTTAAATGGCTTCAAATGTTTCAAAACGTTCATATTAATAATTCTGCACAGTTACCATTTTTTTCTATTACTAATGTAAATTATTATTTTCTCTTCTTCTCTCGATTCGAAAGTCTTAATATCTTTGTTTAGCTCTATAATCATATCCACCATATGTTTCTTCTCAAAATGACTTTTCTTTTGTTCCAACAGTTGGATTGTGATACTAAGATGATCATTTTCGTCCGATGTCTTTTCAACTGCCATGAGCGTGTCATTCTCCAAAGACGTAGCCCAACATAACACTCAAAAATGTGATACATGCATGCAGCGCAGCATTTAAGTTTTGTGACCTTTCACAAGTATATTTGAGTTATTTAAAAAAAACAAACAAAAGTGTATATAAAAACCTATTTGTAAAGAAGGAGCTTTCGTCTTATGAACCATTGAAATAGTTTTACATTAAAAAAAAATAACACTTAAAAAACTACATCCAATAAAGAAATGGCAAAAGCAATCAATTATTTCAGATTTCGCCGCTTTACCTTGAAATAACCTTATAAAACCATATATGAATAATGTGGTCAACGTGAAATTATTGCTGAATGTTTGCCTCTTATACAGAGTAAAAACATAACATAATTTTATCTCTTATTAGCTTGGATTAATACTTTAACCAAGGTGTAGATGCGTAAGCGCAAGGTTTTGGTGTTTAACACTCATGGGCTAGACTTCTGGATGGTTGTCTTATTTCGCGTCGAAAGCAACGTTCCGTGTTACTTCACTATTGCCTGTCAAAGGGAAGCAACTCCGATTCTCATTGACTTATATATGGTAACTTTGCTTTCGACCCGAAATCCGCGAACTTTTGACTTTGCTTGTCGAGTTAAAGAGTTTGATGCCGCATCTTGGTAAAATGATGACTGGATTTTGTAGATTATTCACTTTAGAGGAGATTGTGGGCAGATGTAAAAAGAAAATTGTCACATGGAAGTATTCTTAATTGATTTTAATCGTGGCAGGGGTAGGAAATCCAAAATGACGGCTTATATCCCTTTAGGATTTTTTAGGATAAGGACTTGGATAGCACATTGATAATAAACGCAGAATATTCGTTGTAATAGTAAATATTTATTAAAAGTACTCATGAAATAATCAACAAAAAAATAAAATGAAAAAGAAATAACTATCCAGAAGTCAGGCCCCTGTGGTTTAACACACGAAACAAAACTCCTTGTAGTATTAATTACTTTATTTTTAGCATAGTTATACATAGTAGTAAATGAGGAGACGTATTTCACATGTACCTTCTCATACTTCCTCATTCAATTAATCATTTAAAGGCTGCTTTGCCTACGGCGGGAGCATAGAAATGCCTTTTCAATGTAGTATTGAGATTTCAAAATGCAAAGAACCCATTCTATCAAGTGAGGTTTTTATACGTTAATTATTCGAATAAATCAAAAAGGATTAAGTAACTGTGTTAAAGATTTAAAATTTACTTTTCTAATCAGTAGCATGACTGATCAAGAAATGTAAAATTTCCGTTAATCGGTGGTCCGTTATGAGTGATTGTTGGTTCAATTCTTTAAATCAGTATGAAAAGGAATCGGCGACGGAATCATTTTAACGATTGGTGAGTAATTCCCATAATTACACGTAGTAATAAGAGACTTCTGTGTTTATACAGGCAAAGAAATACCAATACTTTTATGTACTTTTAAATTGAAAATCACCAAAAAAAAAAACATTATACGCAAAAACAAAAGAAATATTTAAAGAACTGAAAAATATTCTAAAACATAATGCTTAAAATCAGAAAAGAAAATATTTAAAATAAAAAAAACAATTCATCTACATTCTAACAGTCATCTACCATCCAAATCCCTTTATCTTTAAACATTCGGGGCTTTTTTGGTTAAAAATTTTGCTGTGAGTGATCTTTTATCCTGATAATGATGATAGCCAAGTAACTATAGAAATGCATCAATATGAGCACAACAGCCAATATTTCTAAGTCGCGTTCTCAGGAAGATTGAGACAACTTTGACCAGAACTTTGTCCTTCCCAATTCTTCATAAAATTCCATTATTCTTTTAACAGACCTTTTGACCACTCATAGAGGATCCCCGTATTTTCAAATGACTCTTTCCCGTGACTAACTGAAAGGGAGAACTGGCATGTCATATTGGTTGTCAAGCAAGAGCCACAGCTAAATAAACGTCAGTTAACCCCATTCTAGAACTCATAAAGTCAGGACTAGGTAGGAACATTATAAAAATATTTATGTGAAAAATTATTAAATACTATAATACTTTTTAAAGAACTAAATGTAATGAAAATAAAAAATATGGCAACAAATGATCTGATATACATTATACATATATTACATAAATGTAGGGAGCCTAAACCTGATTAACAAAATGAGAAACGATTGTTATTGAGTTAGTTATTAAAAAGGTACAGGAAATGATATGGATAAATGATTATAAGAATATGAAAAAAAAATCAATGATGCTTGAAAGATTTGTAAAATACCAAAGCCATGAATGATATCATAAATCAATAGTAACATTTAAAGATTTAAAGAACATTTTGCATTGAATTTCAAGGCCTTTTCAGGGGAGGTTACTCCGAAGACGTGTAAATCCAAGGCAGGCAAACTATTTTCAAAACGTATTCACTTAAGGTGAAGTGTACGAAAATAACCACTCAGTATACTTTTTTTATGTAGAGAGATCGAAAATACAACAGAAAATCTAACAACAAAATAGGATCACCGACTTACTTTTTTAGATATCTGTCATTAAAATAACCCTCATATACAACCAAATTACATTGAATATATAGGGAAATTCATTCAAAATCGTCATGTAATTTTACTTTTTATCAATTTTCTCACTAACGCGTCCGTAACTTAAAAAAAACAAACTAGCAACACATTCAGAAATAAATTCCTAATCGATCGACACAAAGAAAGTCCTTGACTACTGGGCTAATTTTCAAGCTGTGATATATTATCATTTGGTAAAATTTTAAAAAATCGTCGATATTTTAGCACCGTCATGCGGATCTATTTTGACGACGTTTACCGCTAAAATAAATGTTTTGTTACTTAATGTTTCTATGTGTATATATTTGATATTCAACATTCTTATTAACTACTCTACGTCCATGCAGACACTGTTTAACACCTTAAAATCTTGAAAGAGCCATGCAGTTTTAGTGAATTAACAGTACTGCAGGATCGCGTTTTGATGTCGATTTCCTGAAATGAAATATATTGAAAGCTGAGGGAAGAAACTTTTCCAATGCCTTTTCTAGTTTGTACTAAAGAAAAATGTCGAAAGTATTTACCACAATTTTTATCACATATATGGATCCATAATCTGCTTTGCACCCCCCCCCCCCAAAAAAAAAAAAAAACCACACACACAAAAAACGGCAACCAGTATCCAAAATTCGGCGCCCCGAAACTTTCGGAGCAAAACACTGTACAAACGTGTGTTGCTCCCAACACACTCCTCAGGTTATTTTTTTTCAGCATCAAACTATTAAATTTTAAAATTTTAAATATATAATTTTGTTAAAATATGCTTCTACTACCAGTAAATGAATGTTATTGGACTTTATGTTTCTTTTTTGGGCTGTTTTCTGTACACGGTCAACTTCAGAATTAAGAGTCGAATGTTTTTGGTATTTTTTTTTAAATAAACCATTCATACATTGAACCTTAAAAAAATGTCGTACACAATGAACGAAAAATGAATAAGAATGACATGCACGTTGTGTATTTGCAGTTTAACCTATTTGCACGAAAGAAACGAATATCTACTATCAAATACGAAAATAAGTGAAATAAAACACTACAAAAACATTACACCCCACCGCCTAATTTAGCTCATCTTGCTTTACGTCTGCGACCGGTCTTTCAGTCTGACATTTTTTCTGTTATTCAAGCACTAACAATAAAACGAATCTCGTTGGATGGTGAATTAAATGAATTTGATTCTGATTTGATGGCTTGAAAAAACCGCGCGATTGCCACTTGATTGAAATCAATGTGATAACGAAATTCAAAATAATATGTAATTAAAAAAAGGGTTGTTATGGTTCAATATGTAATTATATGCTATACGACGTCATTAAATTCAGAATAATATGTCATTAATCATCCTCCCAAGTCAGGGTTTTGTATGACCGTTCGTGGGATGGGAAGATTCTTATCAATATGCTGAACTACGTCTTTAAATGCAAAATAATATGTTATTAATATGCTGAATGACGTCTTTAAATTCAAAATAATATGTTGAACGGTGTCTTTAAATTCAAAATATGTTATTAATATGCTGAACGGTGTCTTTAAATTCAAAATATGTTATTAATATGCTGAACGGTGTCTTTAAATTCAAAATAACATGTAATTAACAGAAGGGGTTGTTATGGTTCAATTTGTAATTATAGGCTGATCGACGTCTTTAAATTAAAAATAATATGTAATTAAACTAGAGGCTCAGAGGACGAGGCTGTATCGCTCACCTGGAATGCCGTTTTTATTGATGTACATCAAAGAGAGAAGTTACTTCTCACTATCAATACGAAGTGTGAAAAGCCTTGTAGGGACCAAATTTAGCTGCACCAAGGTCCTTCTACTTACAGGTTAGCATATTCTAAAATTCAGTGGTTCTCCAGAAGATTCTTGGATGTATTTCTTATATAGTCTTCTGTTGACCTATATCCTCTGCTGATAGCCTCTTGAATGAGGGATTGGCACCTTACGAGGAACGTTCAGGTCCTATTTGGTTTCAACCAATTCTGCAAAAGAACCTCCCATATATGCTTCCTTTCAAGTTAAGTTCCATTTGGCCAAGAAGTTTCAGACAAGAAGATTTTTGAAAACTTAGTCAATCAGAAACAACAATTGCCCATGGTGGCCATGTTTTTTTCGGATCGGGACGAAATGAGCAATAAAACACTTATATAGATAAGTAAGTCAAGAGATACCAAAGGGATAGATGATTCTTTCGAAATTTAATTCTATTTGGCCCAGTGGGTTCTGAGGAGATTAAAATGTGAAAAGTTAACGGATGGACGACGGACGCCAAATGATGACAAAATCTCACATGGCCTTCTGCCAGGTGAGCTAAAAAGAATCTGTAAATTATAATTCTTCATGTACTTGAAACAAACAATTCATAACGCAAATTGTAAATGGTGGTGTTCTTTCTGAAGATATATCTTCTTTCTTTCGCAGTAAATTTTATTTCTTAATACATGTATATAACCTACAACATAGAAAGAATAGAAATAAATTAATTTTAGAAAACTTTTACTACAAATGGGGAGGGGGGGGGGAATTAGACATCTTTTCGCAACTCATCCTTTAAAACGATCATATACGGTTGTCTGAAGCTAAATATTGATACAGTTTCTGTTTTGATCCCAAAGAGAACTGCAGTAGAATTCCCTAGAAAAGTCAGTTTTTGGCACTAATGGAACAGAATGCGACAAATTGAATTGGGAAGCCAAAATACAAAAAGCAAGAAATCTTTTAAAATCTTGGGAAAAAAGAAATTTATGTATGATAGGTAAGATTTTAATTGTTAAAACATTAATCATTCCGCAATTTACTTATTTAGCGAGTGTATCTATCATAAATAAAACTAAAATAAAAGAAATTGAAACAGAAATCTTCAAATTTATATGGGGAGGTAATAGAGAAAAAGTGAAAAGACACACAATTATTCAAGATTATAAAGATGGGGGGTTAAATATGATAGATGTTGACAGCTATTTCAAAACATTAAGGGTCAAGTGGGTCAAAAGACTAATAACATCAACTACCGAAAATTGGTCAGCAATACCAACATTTTATTTTAATAAATTAGGGGAAGGATACTTAATATTTAAAATGAACATGCATGTTAAAGACTTAAAAAACATTAGTCAAATAAAAGAAATACCAGAATTTTATCAAGAAATTATAAAAAGCTGGTTTGAAACGATAGATACATATCAAACAAAAACACATTTTAGGGATATAAGAAAAGAAATTATTTGGGGAAATAGAAATATTAAATTCAAAGACAAACCTTTATTTATATCAAGTTGGATTAATAGTAACATAATTTATGTTAATAACATCATTAATGAAAACGGGGAAATTTCACAAAATGTAATACTTAATAAACTCAAAATAAAACGAAATTGGATCTCGGAACTTAATATTATAAAAAAAAAAGCGATTCCGAAAAGTTGGATGAAATGTCTGCAGTCAGAAGAATCTAAAAATACTAAATTGAATATAGAATTAAATAAACATAAAATCAAAATACAAAACAAACTAAAAGAAATAACTGAGATAGACAATACAGACGTTTACAAAAAAACACAAAAAAATTAAATTTTACCTAACATAGGATTAAATATTTGGCGTACAAAATTAAACATTGACAGTGTCAATTGGGGGAATACCTTTGATTTCATTTTTAACAAAATTCAATCGAATAAACTAAAAATATTTAAATGGAAATTATTATCTTATATTCTTGCAAACCAAGAAAACCTATATAAATGGAAAATCAGTGTAAACTCTTTTTGTAAACTTTGTCACAAAGTAGACAATTATCAACTCTTCTTTTTAGATTGCACTTTCTTAACCGAATTTTGGACTAATGTTATGGATAAATTAAAACTTATTCATTTTGGGCAAAACATAACACTAAAAGATTTAGTGATAGGGTATAAAATTAGTGACCATACATATTGGGATTTTAATATGATTCTAACAATTATAGCTTTCTCAATTTATAAATCCTTTTATATTTCGGAACAGCGAAGTAAAACAGTAAATGTCTACACTGTCTTTAAAAAGGAATTTAAGGATTACATATACTTTTACGATATCAGTCTTGGTAAAAAAAAATTAATTCTTAAATTCAAAAATTCAATTTAGTAAAAAGGTTATCACAAATTTGAAGCTTTATCTATATACTACAAACATTCTCACATATTTATAATCTATATACTTTAAATGTTGCCAAATCTGCAATTATATAAATGTAAAAATGTACTGTAAAACTAACAATTTATTACATTTATTGTTACCCTGATCATACAGATATTAATACAGCAGGGTACTTTGTTGGTAAAAGCTGTAAGCAGCAAAGTCATTGTTAACAGCTTTAGTGCAATAAATTTGTTTTGAATTGTAAAAAAAAAAAGAAAAAAGTCAGTTTTGTAATGGAATAAATGTCAATGACGGAAAATATAAGACCTTAAATAAATTACTCATTTTTTACTTTAAAATTGAAAATTTTGAAAAAAAACAATTTCATTTTCTGTGCTGTCAACTTCCAAAGTTCAAAATCCGACATTCGATATCTTAAATTCGAGATTCGAGAATCGAAATTAAACATCTAGAATAAGCAATCAGAGGAAAGCTTCTAAATTGAAAAAAAGTATTTGGCCAATGAAATATATTTACAATTTTTGAGATACATGTAGCTATGAATAGATCATCGGCACCACTTTCGATTTATCGATAGAAACTCGTTTACAAGTTATTAATTCAAAATTTTAAGAAATGTTTAGTAGTAGAATGTTCTTAGAATTATCTTACATTTTCCATACATGCCAATGCTCCGGATTCCGGGTTAGCGGGTTGGTGGTAAATTTTCGAATTTTCAGGGACAACAATTCGGTGTCCATATAGTTCCCATAAAAGAGGTAAAAATTAAATAAAAATCATCTAAAATATCTTAATTTTTCACTCATAAACGTCAAATTACTTTAGAAACACCATCAAATAAGCTTCACAAAGATTTCCCCTGTACGCAGGAGGGGCCAAAAGCAGCCCCTACACCCTTCGCCGATTTGTTCAGGATTTCTCTGATTTATATGTTGGCAATTTAAATCTTAGTTAAAAGTTTCAAAGAATGACGTAGTTTTTTGCGAGGTGTAGAGTTTATATGATTGATTATCTATTTGTATTTCCTGCATTCGTTTTATAGGAAGTTTAAAAAACTTTAAACTAGACCGCAAGAACGCATTATTTTAATATAAAACAAAACTGTATATAGATGAAATAATTTGATTATGTGTGAGAAAAAGAACGTATTTTTTATACAGTAAAATATTAAGATCCCATCTCTGAATTGTATTGGATATCTACTCATCTACAGCTTTATAGTAATAAATGTAGAAAATTAATATTCCCATCTATCCATGCCAGTTTTTGTGGGTTTTTTAATTACCGGTACGCAACCGACTGTGAAAATAAGCAAGGCCATCTTCAGAAAGTCTTTTATTGTCCTTCAAAATATATCTGGGGACATATACATGGGTATATGTCCTCTTAAAGTTTGCTAAGGGAGCAACCATTTAATTTTCATGGGGTCCTGCATTTTTTTCACACCTAAAGTGATCCTGCCAAAAATCATGGTCCTGCCTTTCTATTTCAAATTTTACCTTTGACCCCTCCATAATAAACGAATGATTGCTCCCTAACATTAATAAAACTAAAAATGTTGTACGTGTCTCAATATAGCTTTCGTTGACAGTTTTAACACACATTTTCCATTTTGAGGTGTTTAACGTAGTTGTGCTACAGGAACGAGTCTCAGAACCAAAACAAATGTTTGATGTATATGAGTTTTTATACGCTGAGCATCTTGCATCTGAGAGTAAAATAATTTGGTTCTGAGTGCCCTTCTTGGCAATTATACGTTTTTGGAAATAATTATCCGCACCTGTTCTTATGATTGTTTTGCAGAATCGCTATTGTTTGGACTCGTCTGCTTCTGCAATAAGTTTGAATTTAAAATTGTAAACCAAAATCCTTTTTCAATCTTTAAATTACGAATTCTTCCTCTTGCATTCGTTCTACAGCTTAATTTTGTTATAAACTTATTGTATATAAAATATAGATAATTAAATATTGTTTGGAATTTAACGCTTATATTTTTTCTTTCTAGGTTTCGAATTACTATATGTATGGCATATTATAAGTCTCTGAAAGCTGTTATTTTTGGGAAAAGGTACTTTTGATAAAGATCCGTACATTGTATGTATTACTGACACTTTGAAACATTTTTCAGACATTTAATAAAAGGGAAATACAGTTAATAAAATTATCGCCAGAAAAAAATCTGTCATTTTGTGAGAAAAAAAAATAAACAAACAATTTAAAACAAAAACAAAATAAAATAAACAAACAAACAAAACCAAACAAACAACTAACACAAAAACAAACAAACAAATCAAAAACAAAACAAAATAAATAAAAACATACCCCCAAATACAACAAACAAACAAATTTACTAACATCCCACCAACATGAATGTGAAACAATTGATAAAATATTTTAAATGAAATGAAAATATGAATGGTTTCTAAATATCGGCAAAAGAATGCCGAAGCGACAAAACAGTAAAGATAGGAAAATGCACAAGGATACATGTATCTAAAAAAAATAATTAGAATATAATCTCCAGAAATTAATGAATTTTTCCTGAAACTGAACAGATTGCCATATTGATCTTTAAAACAATGGAATAACTTATTATTGTTGTCTTTATGTTACACTTAGATTATTGTTGAAAATTTAAAAATATCATTTTTTAATGTGTACTCTTACTATTGAATACAATCCAGAAAATTGTTTAAAATTTCATATCATAATCTTCATCTCAATCTGCACCCTCCCATAAAAATACCCATTATTGACACGTTGGGTCATATCAATAATTCTGTTTAAACCGCCTTATAGTATATACTGTTTGTTTAAAAATATTGATTTATCTCTGATATATATTAACGCCTACTTCTAATGACGATTCATTAGTAGTTATAACTGAAAAAAAGTTAAAAAGCAGCACCAAACATTTACTGTCGGAATTGTAAGGATGAATTTCTATGGTATATCATTGACAATTTCAGGTATGAAGTTCATGTTGATTATTATTTATTACGTTAGTCCCATAGTTTCATTTAGATATTTTTTTTACATATTTTGCTAAACTTCGTAAACTTTAAAACCTTCCTGACATTGGTTATTCAGATACATGATGATATTGTTATAGTTTTCAAAATTATTATACTTTTTTCTAATACATGTATTATATACAATGCATTTTTTCAACTATATATAATACTGCAAATGTAATAAAACACAAGCGAATGCCATGAGCCAGAATTGCTCATCCGGAACCCTTGTATAAATAACAATCCAAAGATACTAATATTAGATATAGTAAATGTATACTATGCTGTATACGACGCATTTCAAGGAGTTACCTCTCATCAGCAGCATTAAAACCGAAACATTTGGAAGACCAAAAACTAAACTTGTTTTAAACAAGAAGTACTCATAATCAAAAATACCGAAAGAGAAAGCCAAATTTCAGCTGAGGAGATCTAAAATGTGCAATACAAGGATTGAACCCTTAGTATTTCTATTATTTTTGAATTTTGATAAATACTGGTAATTTCTGTAACAAATCAGTGAATTATCATGTCAGACAAGTCTGACGACTGGGTTGGCGAATACCCTCGGGGACCTAGGATCCACCATGCAGAGGCATCGTCCCAGGAGTTTCTAAATAACATGAATCCAAAGATACTTATATTAGATAAAGTAAATTTATACTTTGCTGTATACGAAATATAAGTTTTATTACATGGTAACATAATCACAATAACTTTATTAATGAACACTAGTGCGTGCATATATGTTTCATAAAAAAGTACTGTTTCATTTGGCGATAAAAATTCAAATGTTTTATTTTCATACTTTGTCCGATGAGAAAGTTTTGGATATTGACATTATCGTTTATTTAAATGTATTACAACTGAGATAGAAGTACTGGCTACTGCCGTTATGTTGGTATTGAAATTTTAGTTTATTTGGGAAAGGGTTTTTGGAAAATGAAGAAACAAAAATAGGTTATGGTAATTGCAGCTACTTTGGTGGTCCGTTTCGGACGAAAGGGAAAGATGTCAAAGATACACTTCTATTAATTTTAAAATTTAAAATTTTAGTTTATTTGCCATAGCGGTTTCAGACTTGAGAAGATTCTCAACTTTTCATCGATCAGAAATGGTGCCATCTGCAATTAGTTGTCTCATCGGGAACCCGTCCTTAAATGATTCAGATTGATTGCCCTTTTGGAAAATCAAATCCGGCAGTTTTATATATACATGTATACATAGTTTATTTTGTTGAAAATATAGAAATGTATTAAATTATGCCACACCGAAATTATTTTTAGTTCTTTGGATTTCGCCGCTCTGGTTTTCGTTTTTGTTTTTTTTTTTAATCTGTAGAAAAAAATTGGCGTCTTTTTTCCAAAATTGCTGAAAATTCTTCCCAAATTCTTCATTTTGCAAGAAATTAAAAATAGAAAAAATTGTTCGTCCGCTGGTAATTTTTGTAAAAAGTAGGAATTTTCCCATTTTTGCAATATTTTAGTTAAACCAATTTGTGCCGAACGTTTTAATATTTGCCTGAAAAGAAGCAGTCCTCAAGTGAAAGAATTGAAATTAAAATTTCGATCGCTCGCACTTATTTTTGCCATAAAGAACCCAAAAAGATAAAATTCAATTTTGGTATGACTTCAGATGTAACTCGTCAATTTTTTGTAAGATTATTACGGATGAATGAATTAATTGTGTTGAATATACAACCTTTCAAATCACTTAAATTTAAAAAAAATCATTAACATTAAAAATAATATAATAGATGTAATATTAGAAAAATGTATGAATTCTAAATAGTCATAATATATATGACATTTGAAATAATAATTTACATTGTAACTGACGATAATATGACTTGAAATATCATTGAATCGCGGATTTGAAATTTTCAAAGATTATAAAATTCATATATATTCGAAATTTTCAAAAATTCGTTATACGCCAAAAAAATATAATTACAGTAGTTAAATGCTTCTTCAGTTACTTAATATAGCCGTAAAAGAGTGCACCGTAGGAATGATTTTATTATTGCGCCTCCCATTAAAACTACAGGAGACGGATTTACATTTCCGAATCCTATTGAATGTTATATATTTGATTTTGTATCTTCCTGTTTATTTTATAAATAAATATGTTTAAACTAATAAAACTACAAAAAGGAAGAATATATATTATTTCAATTATATTTTAGGTTTTGAGCACAAAAGATGTGTTGTAATTTAATTCGACGAAATGTGCACATCTTGTGCAACAAAATTGGTATCAAAAATTTATAGTACAAGAAAAAGGTTTTGTCAGTGTTTATTATCATAACAATGTGACAATTATACATAATATTATGTTTTACTTTTATATTAATTACTATAATGACATTATAATGATACAATAAAAAATATGTGAAAAATTAGGAATCTTTTTGAAATAAAGGACCACTGGCTTTAATTCATAACCAAAGTTAAGTCTTTCGATGGTTTCTTTCAGATATTTTTCTTTGTTAGAAATTCTAACATTTTGTTAATTGTTTTAACTATAATATTAATGGTCCTTACCATTGCTGAAAAGAATTTATTCGGCAAAATTAGGATTATCACAATGTTTAGTACTTTCATAAAAGTAATATTTGGAAATTTAAAATCATAGTATAATGAAATCGCTTCGAAACTATTGACCATCATATAGATCTATTGAATGATGCTTTTGACTTTTTAATCCTTTTTTTCCTTGTATTGGGGTTATGTTTGATTTTGAATTGTTTGTTTCCCGAAGCATTTCTAAAGCTATAAGTTTGATTGAAATGCACTTCCGAGTGAAATGAGATTCATGATTTTAAAAATTATTATACTTTTTTTTATAAGTCATGTATTTTATAATGCCGTTTATTTCAACTTATATAATGCTACAAATGTAAACATTTTTATGCAAGACAACAAAAGAAAAGGCTATGAGCTTGAATTGCTCATTTGGAACCCGTGTTAACTTTACTGCATGGTAACCTAATTACAAAAACTATATTCATGACCTCTAAGATGTTTCATACCAGGCATTGTTTCATTTAGCGAAAAAAAAAATAAATCGAAAATAGACGCATATAGTCATATAAAAGTTTGATTACATACACTATACCTGCCATTTAAATTTAAAGTATTTAATAATATGGGTGATAGAACACCACCAGAAAAAGACGAACATAAAATACAATACACCATGTCTTTCTCAACCTTCAAATTCATAATACAGTACAGTCAAGAAATACCAAAGGGATATTCGGAAGGACAAATCGTAACAACTGACAAACTCCGGAGAACAACGAAGACAAGACCAAAACAATTCATGCACTACAATTAAAAACTAAAAACATATGAACAACATGGACCCCACCAAAAAACCGCGGGTAGACTCAGGTGCTCCGGAAGAGCAAGCTGTCTCTGTTTCCTGCAGGACATCCGCCATGCTGCCCATGTCAAATCCTGTATGAGGAAGGGATAACATAAAACTAAAAAAATTAACGAGTCGTAAATCGAAGAAATATGCACATCTTCTGAAACAAAATTGATATAAAAAAATTCACAGTACAAGAAAACGGTTTTGACAGTGTTTAACATCATAGCAATGTGACAATTATACATTATTATACATAATATCATGTATCTAATTCTTTACTTTTATATTAATAACTACGGTGATATGATACAAATATAATGATACAATACAAATTGAATATGATACAGTTAGGACTCTTTTTGAAATCAAGGACCATTGCCTATAACAAAGTTCCGTCTTTCGATGGTTTTTGTCAGATATTTCGGTAACTATTACCTTCGTTAGAAGTTCTAAGATTTTTCGTTGTTTTAGTTTATTAGTCGTTAGCGTTGCTGCAAAAATATTAAGTTGATGAGTGTATCAAAATTTTTTGTACCAGCATAAAAATATTTGAAAATTTAATACACGGATGAAATTGCTATGAAATATTGCACATCACTTATAGCTCTATTGTAAGATGCTTTTAACTGTGTCTTTTTTTATGCTTTTATTACGGTTTATTGACTTTGAATTGTTTATTCCAAGGAATATTGCTGAAGTGATATGTTTGATAAGAATGCATTTCCGATTGGTCCAAATTAGTAACGGTGTAAACAGAGTATTTTGAGCATTACCATACTCTTGCAAAGCTGAATATCAACCTCTTTTGATTATATGCAGTTAAGATACACTTATGATACATTGTAAAATCCTTTTCACATGTCGTATTAAACCCAAGTAATCAATACCAGCCAGAGGGTTGATACATGCAGCATGTGAAACGGATTGTAATATGTATTGTTCACATATTGGTCATATATTTCAACTGGAGACTTGATACGTGGTGTGCGATACGGGGTGTGCAATACAGGTTTTAGCTAAGTGTCTGTGTTAGACATTTAAACTCTAAAGTAATAACTACTAAATATAGGATAAAAATAAATATTGTATTCAATTTCAGGGGTATTTACTCTTCTCTCTCGTGTACAATGCAATTTAGAGCTTGTTTGGCCATTGAATAACTATACATATACAGCGGAGATTTTCAAGAACGCTTCCAACCAGGACAGAAGTGCTGGTTGTAACATAGTTTTTGGGTCAGATAAACCCGATAGTTTTACACTTGATACTGTTTTGCTGGATGGTTCTAATTTTATAGATATTGCAGTGGAAAATGTGGTAATTACAAATGACGACTATACGTTTTCTCTTTGGTTCAAAACATCAACACCAGATGGCGCACTATTTCATTATAAAGGAGACAACGAAACAGCAGATTTCCAGGAGTTAAAAGCTGTTGTTCAATCTCGTTCCATTAGAGTAAACAGAATACTGAAAAGTGGAATAGAAAATGGTACAACCACTCTTATCATTAATCTTGACACGTGGTATTATTTATCTTTCGGTATAGATATTAGCCAAGGAAGAATGAGAGTAGAAATTGATGAAAATACAGAACTGTACATGGACAATAATTTTGTCGATAATATTGAGTTTGTAATACCTGGAACACTGCGCATTGGGGGTACCTTTGATGGCTCTGACCCGATGTTTAATGGACTTGTCACATGCATTGCATTTTACAGCAATAATGTCAATCCTGCAAAAACAGATTCACAGAATCAATGCTTATTGGCTACTCAATGTGACCTTTGTAAGTGGTAAACACCATTATTTACAGTGATAAATATTTCAAATTTGCATGTCTCATTTTTAAAAGATAAAAGACGCATACAGTGTTAAAATGTACCAAAGAAATCAATCATGCAATACTGGAACATAACACAAAAAGAAAACGAACAACGCGTTTATTGCTGTTCTTAATTTTGAAAACCGTCGAGAGTCGTAACTTTTTTCGGTCTAAAATACAACATAAAAACGTTCCATACAAACCGTTCAAAAAAGTTTTATTTGAGGGTTAGTGCATATGAAGGTATGCATAGTGTAAATCGGAAACTAAGATAAACTGTGTTGAAAAACGTTGCACTCATTGATAGTGAATTTTTTTTTTTTTGTAGATTAAAAGAAATCTTGTATTCTATACAAAATATTGAATTATTTGTCCCTACCCAAATCCTAATAATATTCGCCGTCCTATCTCAGCAAAATTTCTGTATAGAAGATTTGAATGTATTGATGTCCGAGATTCAATCTAATTATTTGAAATTGTCGGCTATGAACTCGCATTTTATGTGTTTTAACAAAATTAAAATATTTTAACTATTTTCATGTATTTTATGAAATACACAATAAATAAAGTTGACAAGGAAAAATCAAGTAGAAGTAAGATTTGATAATAACGGAATATGTTTTTATTAATAATTACAGATAAACCAATTTGTACGGAACGCAAGTCGAAAATGGGGTTCTATGTCAGTCATAGTCCTGAGCCATCATCTCTGCGTGCCATTAGCCAATTAGATGCCTGTTCCGTCATTGAGTATGGTATCCGCTGCTTAAATAACAGGGACTGTAAATATTTCCAGTATGATAGGATTTCTGGCGGATGTATCAAGTGCATCTTATGGAAGATAGGTACCGACAGTAGCGATCCCTCCTACGGCCAAATGTTTGAATTAAACTATACACTATAATATTCCAAAATATATTTTACAAAAAATTATTTGGATTGGACATAATTCAGATACTATGTAAACCGAATAAGAACGGTTGTTCGTGTATTGCATTTACTAAAAATAACGTTAAGAGATAAAATTATATTGAAACATTTTCAGTAGATTGAAAACTTAACTGTAGACCCTAAAAAGAACTGTTGAAAAAATCATACAATAGAAAGAGCAACAATCTGAAAAAGGCAAATGGATTCCTATAAAGAAACTTTCTATGACATCCCCTTATTCCAATAATATTGATCTTCAAACATTGACATCATAAAATTAACTGTATCAAATGTTTTGCTGTTTTTTTTTTTTCCTGATATTTCGAGGATGATTGAATATTTAGCATAAATATATCGGGCCGCGAGTCATTTTGTTTATTTCGATAAATGTATATACTTTCATGAAAGTAATATTTGAAATTTCGATAAATGTATATACTTTCATGAAAGTAATATTTGAAAATTCGATATTGCGATATTATAAGTATAAGTTACATTAAATTATCACAAAACTGTACGTTATTGTTTTAACCATCTTGCAAAATTTTGAGAATGTTCTAGAAAACCAATATCTCTGGCTAATATTAAATGGAATAAAAACCTACAGGTATCAGACGGATCAAACAGAATATATGTATCTTTCAACTATATTTAATACTATACACAGTTTAAGCATCATTTTTACTTCACGTATGTAATAGTTTCCTATTAGGATCAACACGAATTTATTGGTGTTTTAATCATTCGTCATCCTACCTCATATGATTTTTATTGAAGGAAGAGACGAGCAAAACTGCGATTTATAAAGTCCTATTTACATTTTGAGGCATCTGAAAAGAAGGATCAGGGGTTGTGTTCTCGAAGGTATCCTAAGATTCATCCTAAGACACATCCTAAGACCAATTATTGGATGAACTTAGGATCATCTTAGGACATTCTTAAGTTAAATCTTGAAGCTATCTCAGACACATCTTGTATTTTATAATAAAACATTTGCATATACTTTTCATTTGTAAATTTAAAACAAGATTAGTTTCTGTGTTTATTTGTTGTGCTTGTGGTTAGTTTCTGTGTTTATTTGTTTATTTGTTGTGCTTGTGGTTGTTCGTTTGTCTTCCCGGGTTTGTCTGTCCAATGGATTACGTTTTATTGATTGCTCCTTAGGTATGTTTGTCCTTTTTAGTTCAGATCTTTGCAACACACATCACATGCACGTTTCTCAAGAAATGAAATCATTATAATCATAATTCCACACAGTACTGAGTAGACACACATTGGGTATATGTACATGTGTGCATATTTAAATCAGAGGCTCACCTGGCAGAAACAAGAATTGCCCATGGCGGCTATGTTTGTCGCATGATCTGCACAAAATGAGAAAACTTTGTAAGAACCTCCCACGGATGCTTCTTGTCAGGTTTCATTCCATTTGGCAGACCTGTTTACCCCTTTGACCTGTAGTAGTAGTTTTTGGACTTGTCCAAGTGTATTTTTTCGAATTCTGGCCAGTACCGCGATTTTATGCATATAAAACTACTAATGCAATATGAGTCTTTGTTGACCTATATGTGACCTCTTTGAACATGGTAGTCTTGATAACAGGCTTAGTTGGAAACCTGATGCTATCATGCATGTATTTACATTTCAAATATTACTAAAGCCAATCATTGAATTGCTTCTTCTTCATCCATACATTGTATCTTTGTCAACAAGTATCTTTCTGATTCTTGAAAACAAGTCCTGCTTTCAATATCTTATTCCAAAGTTTTACTAGGTAATATGCTCTGCATCTTCTTTTTATTATTTAGAACTTGGATAATTACGGTCGATTTTGTTTTGATAACTCGATGGGGGCCGGACAGGGAACATTTCCAGTGGATGAAAAAAAAACTAAGTCGAAACTTTAAAAAAAAATTGGACATTGTGGCCCCAAGAATATAAGCTTTTTAAACCCCCGCTATGCCCAGACCAAAAAAGAGGGTATCCGTATCTCCCACCGTGGCCACATGAGAAGTCCAACTGGCATATTGTACAGCGAAAGAATGTATCGCCTTTCGATGATGGTTGAATGAATTTCCAAAGTTCAGAGTATTCCCTTTTATATCGCTGACACGATTTTTTCTTCTTGATTTCACTGGCATCGGATGCGACATCTGCCTTTCGTTTGTTAGACATGCCGCCATTAAAATGCTATCTCGTGTTTTCAAGGTTTGAGTCACCCGGGCGTTTGAAATGGAGGTGATCTTATTATCATTACAAGCATCGCGAAGATCGATTTATTCGGGCGTTTTAACACCGGATATATAGATTGGCGCGAAAAGTTCCGGGTGAAGCCTGCCCTCGAGAATCGTCTTCTAACAACAAAACATCGGCTTTTATTTTTTAACCGTTTTACGTGGTTACTGTACAAAACGTGTGAGCGTAGGACGTAATTAGAGGCCAAAAACGTAGAAAATACGCTCAAATCGTAGTGGTAAACAGGTCTGCAATCAGAAACAACAATTGGCCATGGCGACTATGTTGGTTGTCCGATCGGGACGAAATGAGCAATCTTTATAAAGGACCTTACATAGATGCTTCCTGGCAAATTTAATTTCATTTGGCCCATTGGTTTCAAAGGAGAAGATTAAAATGTGAACAGTTAACGGACGACGGATGCCAAGTGATGACAAAAGCTCACATGGCCTTTGGTCGGGTGAGCTAATACGATGAAAGGGGGAAATCAAAGATTGTTTCATTGGAGTTTGCTTTTGCAAAAGTATAATTTTGATATTAAAGATATTAAAGGAAAATATTATCTTATTGCCGATTGTTTGTAAAAAATATAATTTAGTGATTAGAATATTAAATTATTGTACAAATTGATTACCTGCTATTGTTTATACAGTGTATTTGCTATTGTTAAGTACAATTCGTTAGTAATATATATTCGTTTAAAGAAAGACTCCAACGATTTGTGACTTCCACCGGATTGACTTTGTAGAACTTCACGACGGGTGTCGTACACGGAGCAGGAACTGCTTACCCTTCCGGAGCAGCTTGGTTCAATCTTGGTTTTTATAGGGGTTCGTGATGTTCATTGTGTTTTAGTTTTCTGTGTTTATTTTTTGTGTTTATGGTTGTTCATTTGTCTTCCCGTGTTTGACTGTTAATGGATTACGTTTTTTTCGATTTGCTCCTTAGGTATATTTTTCCTCTTTTTTCGTAGAGAAAAAATTCTTTTCTTTAAGAGGATAAACGTTATGCATAAGCATACTTTTTTATTTTATTAAAACTGTATTGTGGTTTAGTTTTAGAACTTCCAGTAAATTTAATTTAGAAAAGATAAAAGCTATATTTAGTTTTGATATTACGTAACTTGTTCCGGAAAGAACATTCAAGAAATTTGTGAAGTAACCAGACATTTTTTTTTGTCAAAGATATATAAATGTGGCACACACCTGGATTTGTCAGACAGAAACTGGTAATTGGTTATAGCTTATTACCACTTAGAAAGAAATTGCAGATTTTGAAGATTTCTATTTCATCAAGAGGCTCCACATGGAGCATAATTGTACAATAGGTTTTACTGTTTCAATCTATACAAAGTTCCTTATTGTCATTTTGTTTAGGGAGACAGATTTGTATAAGTTCTCGTGTTTCTGAATTACTGTATTTTCACATTTTGTATAATATATTTTTGTAAACACATGCATAATCGAATAAATATTGTTTAAACTAATTGTACAATAAAAACAAATGAACAACACCTAAATAATGCATGAACAATAAACCTTTACATATATACAACATGGAAGGTAATATCAATTGAATATTGACATAACAATTTTACAAAATTTAGCAAGACCTGCATGTATCAAGATATATCTGTCCTCACAATTCTTTAGTTCACTATACCAAACAGTATTTGGACAATTATACAAGTGTGTTGGTAGATATTTGCTAAGTTCCTCTTTACAAAAAGGTACAATTGAAAATATAGTATAATAAACTTACTCATGTTTACTACATAAATCACATATACGTTCAGACCTTACATACTAAAAAATGGCCAGTTTCAATAGGCAATCTATGAGTACAACATCTATATTAACTCAAATTATACAATAAATATTGAGGCAAAATGGTAAGATATTTTTCAAAACCAAAGGATGACTTGTCATTCTTAGTAGAATAAATCAGAATATTCATCATGTTTAATGTGGGCATTTTTTGGAAGAAGAATTTGGAAATTTACATTAAATGTGATGTATTCAAAACAATTTGTAATTTCCATTAAAGTGTGATGAGGAATACATTATACACCTAAATATGTTAACAAAATGATTTGCTACCTTGTATGGAACCCAAGAAGAATATTTATGTCCTGCACAACTACAAATGATAAGCAGCAATTCTGTCAAAAATCAAACAAATGAGAAAACCCTTCACGTCCTGCAAAACTACATATGGTTGACAGCAATTCTTTTGAGTTTCGTTATATTCTAGTATAAACCTCTAGAGGATTTTTCAATCACAAACTTCGTCACATATGTAGTAATGGGAAAGTTCATCTCACGGCCGTAAATTTCTCCTTGACCTGAAAAAAGGCAGTAAAGCAGACATTCTATGGTGCAGCAACTTTTATTCTTCGAAATTCTATGAATTTCTTGATGTTATGACAACATGGGATATTTTCAATAAATATTAATGAAAACACAGTTATTCATCAGGCCACACCAAATCAAATGGATCTTATTTCTTGAATTTCGCTGCTCCAATTTTTTGATTATGTAAATTTTAAATTAAAAAAATTTTGCCGCTTCAGTTTGCAAATATGCTGAAAATTCGCCCATTCATCTTCATTTTTCAAGAAATTAAAAATAAAAATTGTACACCTGCTCCTAAAATTTTATAAAAATTGGGATTTTTACCCCATTTTTACAACATATTTGTTTAAAAAATGTGTGCCGCAAGTAAATTTGATCTTCGCCCGAAAAAAAAACTAGTCCTAATGAAAAAAATAAAATAATATTTTGCCATCCTAAAATCCAAAGAACTATATCAATAATCATATTTTCCTTCGAGAATATTTGTATGCAAAGGATAAATGTAATTAATCAGTTAATATTCAAAGCACTCACACTTCAAATGTAGGTTAAGGTGTGTTTAAGAGGACTCACTCGTATACATAGTATAATCACTGATGCACCTCTTTTGGTTTCCGACTTGAAAGGGCATTTCGTCATTTTCAAGGGCAAAGCTGCCATAAAAAGTTATGTCAGGCAAGTCTTAGTTTTTTAAGTATCATTTCACGCTAGTGTCTAAATGCTAGCAACTGATCTAGTGTATAAAATAAAGTGAAGGACCAAATCGGCTCCAGAATTAAAATACCAATTGCAAATATATTTAAATATGTTTGTACAAAAAGTCATTCCGATATTTACAGTAATAAATGTGTATTTTAACTAATTGTTTTATGAAATGAGGCATTCGATAGTCGGTCATCTTACCGACAAAAATGTACATGTAGGTGGCGACGTCACGGCCCATAAATTCTACCCTAAAAGTAATGAGGATTTTTCCATAGCATGCTACCATTTACAACTGGCAAACTCCGGAGAACAATGAAGACAAGACCAAAACAATACATACACCACAATTAAAAACTAAAACCATAAGAACAACATGGACCGCACGAAAAACGGGGGTAGACTCAGGTGCTCCGGAAGAGGTAGCAGTCTCTGCTTCCTACAGGACACCCGCCATGCTGCCCATGTCAAATCCAATTTTCGAAATTCGACCAGTGTGGGCCCCAATTTTATAGAATCAAAATAAAACCTTAAACCTTACTGCGCCTCTACATACAGTATGTGACAATACTGTATAGAAATTAAAAGCATAAGTTGAAAAATTAATGAAGGGTTTTAGTCACAATCTTTGATTTCGAAATTCGACCCCTGTGGGCCTCAATTTTTGAAAATCAAAATTCTAAAACCTTATTACGCATCTACATACAGTTTGCTACAATACTGTATAGAAATTAAATGCATGAATTTAAAAAATGAACGAGAAGTTATGGAGACAAGGTTATTTAACGGACGGACGGACAGACATATGGACAGACGGACCGATAACAAATATCCCCGAACTTCATTCTAAGTGCGGGGATAAATATCCTCTAAAAATACCAGGGGTTAAAATTTTCAGGACAGATTCGCTAACCCAGTGCTTTCAGTACTAACTTGATAAGTAAAATAACCAAGAACTTGTAGGGTACATTAGCGTAGTACAATATTGCTTAAGAACAATAGCTTGAACTGTTACGGGTAACCGCGTTACTGACACCAAGAACGAGCAACATAAATCAGTATCCGGAACCCAGAATTGGTTTATGCAATTGATCAATTGTATTATCCATAATTCTATGCTTACCGTTAGTCGATCAAACATATTGATATCTAATCGTTCCTGATTGGTCTAGTATAATATATGCTTCTCTTTAAAACTATCATTCGGAAAGTTGCAAAATCGTAAATTCCGTAGTCCGCCGGGCATCAAGTATCGCAAAATATAATAGACCGCCGACAATAAACCACGGGAGTCAGACTAGTGCTATTTTGAATCACTGAATACTAGTTTAAACAACAAACAAACATTCTCAAAAAGACAATGTATTACTCCTTGGACCATTTAAACTATTTGAACGATCTGTGTTATTATTTCGGCTTGGACAGTGCTGATGATAAAAAGTTTGACAAAATATCCATTAGATTAAGAGTTAAGTTTCAAATCCTTAAATCTATATTGCAAGTCTATAAATTTTATCTCCAAATGGAAATTGGCTTCATTAAATTCGAATTCGTTGGCTTTTTAAAAATACTTTATCTCCTTTGTCTGTTACATGTAGAAAGACTAGATAGCCTCTTGATCTTCCTGAAACGACGCAACATTATCAAATGATAATCTTGCAAGACATATAAAGATGCAAATCAATACGAATCCTTGACCATTTAAATGTTAAACTGTATTGTGTTCTAAACGATAATTGAGGTCTTATAATATTATTGATGTATCTCAATAGGTTTTTGAAATGTGGACCTAATGGCAAAACGTACCCTATTCGGACGACTACATGCGTACGTACGGACAAAGGTTCATTTATATGTCCGTTCCAAATTTGTGAATGGGGTATAAAAAATGACAAATACTAGCGTTTCTGCAGACGTTAAAGCATCCTTCACAATTTCTCCATCCAGACTGAAGAGGTGTTGTCTATAACATATAACAGACGTTTTCGTTCAAAGTCTTACAGAATTGTGAAAAAAAACCATTTTAATAAATGCTTCCATGGACAATGGAGTCACTACATGACTTATAGTCTCCAAACCGTATATACTGTATAATATTGACTGTAAGAATAAGACCTCCCAATCAATTCATCCTCAGTACGCGAAATTTAATATATACAACTTCGTTGGACGTTAGAGTTTGACTGTTACTAGATACAATAAATTGGAACTTGGAGTATGGCTACAACTATACACGTAAATGACTACGATGGACCTTGGAGATTGGCTAAAGCTAGGTTAAACTACGTTGGACCTTAGAGTTTGGCTACAACTAGATACGGTGAAACTTGAAGTTAGTTAAGAGAGAAAACTTGCAATAGTCTTGAGACCCACCTTAACCCAAAAAAATAAGGTAATGCTAAAGGTTAGTTAAGGGAGAAAACTTGCAATAGTCTTGAGACCCACCTTAACCCAACCAAAATAAGGTGTTGTATCTAGACTTACTATTGATTCTAAGTTCTTGTTTTGTGTCCATATTATGATGTATTTGTCTGAAGTGATAATAATTTAGATTATATTAAAAATATTTTATTGGTTACAAAACAGGGATGTACTTGTTAGTTCTTCTTCTGATAATTATATCAAACAATATTTTTTAACCCGTAAATTAGCAAATTACTTAAGGGAAGAAGAATCTGTTGATTTCGGAAGTATATTTTTAACGACGTACCTATGTAGTTATAAAACTATTCAATATATACCATCTTTATCCGCGTTTAGTGCATGGTAAGAATATTATGCAATGTAACGAAGAAGCCAATCAATAATTTGTTCTAAAGTAACAAGGACGTCATTAACGTGAGCTCCTTTGTTTATGAGATTAATTAGAGTTGTATATACATGTATTAGATGGCAGTAATCAGGTTAAAGATCTGTTTTAACGCTACATATTGTACAGTTTGATATGCTGAGTGTTAAGTATTCTTTACAGAACCAATTATCTTCTTTGGTACATTTTTTGTATTGATTAAAGACTATATTGCTTAGCTGATCAGGATTGAAATATTGGTACGATAGGATTCTTAATCTTAATGCAAAAGTTAATACACATTTTCCCTTCTTGAGTAGCAATATACCAGCATCATCTGCATATGGGGTCTACGTTTCTCAGCTTATGCAAATTTCAAGGGCATGCGATTACTGATGTCACAAAAGCTTCTTAACCAGGGTTTTATCAGGGATAAGTTGATGTCATCACTTAGGAAATTTTACGGTCGTCATCACGAATTGATTGACCGTTACAGTGTTCCAATATCTAAGATGATGTTGGACCCGTTCCCACTGTCGTAACATTCCATGTGCCTCCACCGATATGTGACTTCCACTAGATTGACTTTGTTGAACTTTACGATGGGTGCCTGCTTACCCTTCCGGAGCACCTGGGTTCACTCCTGGTTTTTATAGGAGTTCGTGTTGTTCATTGTTATTTTAGTTTTCTATGTTTATCTGTTGTATTTGTGGTTGTTCATTTGTCTTCCCGGGTTTGTTTGTCCAATGGATTACGTTTTTTTTTATTGCTCGTTAGGTATATTTGTCCTTTTTACAAAATCATAAGACGAGAAAAGTAGAAGTGTTTGTGCTATCATTTTTTTTTTGTACGGATGAAGGTCGTTGAAATATCAGGATTGAATATAACTGATAAAACTAATTGTCTAGCAACAAGAAGCTACAACCTACGAGGAGCATGTATAGTTTACCTGGATCTACAACCAAACTAGATGTTTGACTGTAATTACAACTATCGTTGTAACTAAGAATCGTCACTGGCTCAGTGGTTCCAGACAAGAAGATCTTTATTTGAATTTTGTCAAAGATTCCTTAGAAAAACTAAGTTTGTCAACTTGGTTGCCACTCTGAATTATTAGATATATTTTTCAAAAGCACTAGTAAGTATGGTTAAATTAATATAAAGATCAGATGGGTAATAAAAAGATCGTTGATGCAGTAATTGGTTTCAGCTCGTTAGTTGATTTCAGGCAAGATCTACAAGTTTTGTTTTCTCATAGGTCTAATGTTAACTACGTTGCCTTTTGTGGCCATCTTGGTTGTCGGCCCTGGGCATCGGATACGAGTTTGAGAGTGGACCAACTAAGGTCCACTCTTGTATATTTGAATTTCAGTTTGAGTAGTTAAGACAAGAATATCCTCCATTGAATTTTCCATATGATTCTGGGGAATATAATTTTGAAAAGGACAATTTAAGAACCATTACTGCCTGACAAAATTAAAATAGAAAATCATTGAGCAGTGACGACGGATGGTTCATTTATTTAGAGAAGATTTAAATATAAAAATTGACGGATGGGCGGCCGATGAAGGACGCTAAATGTTTGCAATTGCTCATCTGCTCCTTTCTTTTCAGATAGCTAATAATGTAAGTAGTGCTTCATAAAGTGTTGCTGGTCCATTCCTCCAATAAAAATCATTTGAAGTAGGATGACGAATAATTAAAACACCAATAAAATCGTCTTATTCACATCAGGGAACTATTACAGACTTGAAACCAAAAGGATGACTAAACTATTTACAGTATGAATATAGTTGAAACACCTACATGTACGTGTTCAGTTTATCCCTTCTGGTGCTTCTGTTTTTATAAGATTTAGTATTTGACAAAAATTGCCAGAAATTTCTAAGGCCGTTCCCTTAGCTGAGTTTGGATACCTGTTTGTTTTAATTGTTTTGATTTTTTTTATGGTTGTGCTAATCCATCATTATATCTTTAACCGGTTTTCCAATATTTTGATCTCGAGTACTGCTGATGAGTCAACGAAATGGCCATACAGTGCATCAAATTTATTCCGATATTGTGTTATACGTTTTATTAGTATAAACTCTGTGCTCTTTAACGTTGATATGTAGTATATTTATGGCATATTTCACTGAAGCCATGCTGTATGCTTATAGTTAGACATTATTTTATTTTTGGACAAGCATGATATCAATGAATATTTTCTATTCTAATAGGACAATATGCCAAAGTTTTGTAATCGAAGTGAACCCTACAAGGCGTACTCTCCTGTAAGTCATATTGATTTTAATCAGATTAGAACTTTCACCGAAAAACGTAAGATGTTTTAAAACAAACAAAATATATGAATATTTTCTATGTAAATCCAATCTTTTAAGACAATGTACATCGTGCAATTTTCCCGTTTTCGCTGTGTCATTTAAACGTACGAACAGTTTGTGTGTGTGGTTGCACTTTCGAATATGAAGCTTTTTCGTGTTGAGGTCACAGTTGTTGGGATTACAGCATGGTTTTGTTCGCAAAGCGAAGCAGTAAATCACACCATGATCAGAAGTGTTTAATTATTTCATAATTCTATTGCATAACACACATAACGTAAAAATAGAACGAGTACGTTAAGGTTAAAACACAGCGCGTACTCATTCTAGAAAACTCACTAAAAATTGCAAAATGATAACAATAAAATAAAAATCAGATTTATTGTTTTGTGAGAATGTAATGCATATCGTTGCACTTTCCAATTTTTAAATATTACTTTCATGGAAGTACCCTTATGTCCACCCTTATGTATTGTTTTTGTAAAATGTAGCTGGAATGTTATAGTTTATAGTCGAATTCAAACATTTGGCCGTAGGATAGATTGCTACTGTCAGTACCTATCTGCCATAAGATACATGCAATATGGATTAATATTTTCAAATAGAC
Source organism: Mytilisepta virgata (assembly GCA_028015205.1). Classification (NCBI taxonomy): domain Eukaryota; kingdom Metazoa; phylum Mollusca; class Bivalvia; order Mytilida; family Mytilidae; genus Mytilisepta; species Mytilisepta virgata. Next base: position 51,265,606 of record CM051517.1, on the reverse strand, counting down.
TTTTTAAAAACAAACAGAAGAATGATAATTTAATGAGACGAAGATCCTGAAATGGAACTTAAATACTAAAAAAGAGGTGGTAGCATAGCCTACAACATTTGGCATCAGTCCATACTGTATAAAAAAGCTCTAAGTAACCCTTGCGATGAGTTGTGAAGAAATTCAGCCGAAACCAACAAAATATCTGAATTAAATTAAAGCCATACTCCAAATACACATAAAAGAGAAACTTCAAACACTGCAACAACCCTCCAATAAAGGTGGTATATTAGATCGAAAAGTTGAACTCAGTTTGGTCATTTGTGAAGACCTTTCAACGGTTTTTACAATAATTTACTATTCATTTACTTTTTATGTTATTTTCCTAGTATTGCCTGATTATTTTCTTATGTAAATTAACCCTGTATGCGTCTTTGGCTTATTAAACAGAGAAACTCAATAAAGAAATTCAAAATATTTATAACTTTAGTTACGTTCATAACTTACAAAGCTGACACTGTTGTGTAGCCATTAAGCATTGATTCTGGGAGTCTGTTTCCTTAGGTTTAACGTCTTTGCTGTAAAATGCCATACACGTCACAAGTCCATTAAACAGCGGGTCAGAGCTATCAAAAGTACCCCCAATGCGCAGTTTACAAGGTATTACATACTCTATATTATCGGCAAAATTATTGTCCAACTCGAGTTCTGTATTTCTATCAACTTCTACATTCATTTTTCCATTCTTGGTATCTTTATCGAAAGAGACATAATGCCACGTGTCAGGATTAATAATAGAACTGGTTGCCCCATTTTCTATTCCACTTTCAGTATTCTGTTTACTCTTATTGAACCAAATTCAACAACAGCTTTCAATTCCTGGAATTCTGTTGTGTTGTCGTCTCCTTTACAATGAAAAGGAGCGCCGTCTGGTGTTGATGTCTTGAACCAAAGAGAAAACGTATAATGATCATTTGGTGTTACCATATTTTCAACGGCAATCTCTATTAATTTAGAACCATCCAAGGACACAGCATCGGGTTTATCTGACCCAAAAAAGAAAGGTTACAACCAGCACTTCTGTCCTGGTTGGAAGTGTTCTGGAAGATCTCCGCTGTATATGTATAATTATTCAATGGCCAAACAAGTTCTAAATTGCATTGTACATGGGATAGAAGAGTAAATACCCCTGAAATTTAATAGAATATTTATTTTTATTTGTATCTTGGAGTCAGCTTTGGTAATGCTGATACACATGTAACACTCGCATTCTGTACACACCGATACATATTTGGATCATTCGGAAGTGCATTTCAATCAAACATATAGCTTTAGCATTGCTTCGTGAAACAAACAATTCAAAATCAAACATAACCACAATAAAACGGGAAAAAAGCATCATTCAATAGATCTATATTTTCAATTCCAAATATTACTTTTATGAAATTTCTAAACATTTTAATAATCCTAATTTTGCCGAATAAATTCTTTTCAGCAATGGTAAGGACCATTAATATTATAGTTAAAACAATTGACAAAATGTTAGAATTTCTAACAAAGAAAAATATCTGAAAGAAACCATCGAAAGACTTAACTTTGGTTATGAATTAAAGCCAGTGGTCCTTTATTTCAACAAGATTCCTAATTTTATCACATTTTTTTTATTGTATCATTTTAATGTCAGTATAGTAATTAATATAAAAGTAAAACATAATATTATGTATAATTGTCATATTGATATGATAATAAAAACTGATAAAACCGTTTTCTTGTACTATAAATTCTTTAATACCAAGTTTGTTGCACAAGATGTGCACATTTCGTCGAATTAAATTACAACAAAGCCTAAAATATAATTGAAATAATATGTATTCTTCCTTTTTGTAGTTTTAATTTTTTAGTTTTTAGGCGCGTATACTAAAATCGTTCCTTTGGTCCACTCTTTTACAGCTATATTAATTAACTGAAGAAACATTTAACTACTGTAATTGTATTTTTTTTTTTTTTTTTTTTTTTTTGGCGTATAACGAATTTTTGAAAATTTCGAATATATATGAATTTTATATCTTTGAAAATTTCAAATCCGCGATTCAATGATATTTCAACTTTGCACGTGTATTCATATTATCGTCAGTTACAATGTAAATTATTATTTCAAATGTAATATATATTATAAATGTTTAGAATTTATACATTTTTATAATATTACATCTATTATATTATTTTTAATGTTAATGATTTTCTTTTAATTTAAATGATTCGAAAGGTTGTATATTCAAAACAATTAATTCATTCATCCGTAATAATGTTTATTTTAAAACAAATTGACGAGTTACATCTGAAGTCATACCAAAATTGAATTTTATCTTTTTGGGTTCTTTATGGCAAAAATAAGTGCGAGCGATCGAAATTTTAATTTCAATTATTTTACTTGAAGACTGCTTTTCAGGAGAAGATCAAAACGTTCGGAACCAATTGATTTAACTACAGTATTGCAAAAATGGAAAAATTCCTACTTTGAACAAAAATTAGCAGCGGACGAACAATTTTTATTTTTAATTCTTGCAAAATGAAGAATTTGGGGAGAGCTTTCAGCAATTTTGGAAAAAAGGCGTCAATTTTTTTCTACAGATTAAAAAAAACGAAAACCAGAGCGGCGAAATCCAAAGAACTAAAAATAATTTCGGTGTGGCATAATTTAATTCATTTGTATTTTTTCAACAAAATAAACTATGTATACATGTATATATATAAAACTGCCGGATTTGATTTTCCAGGGGGCCAATCGATCTGAATCATTTATGGACGGGTTCCCGATGAGAACTAATTAAAGATGGCACCAGATTTCTGATCGATGAAAAGTTGAGAATCTTCTCAAGTCTGAAACCGCTATGGCAAATAAACTAAAATTTCAAATTTTAAAATCAATAGAAGTGTATCTATGACATCTATCCGTTTTGTCCGAAACGGACCACCAAAGTAGCAGCAATTACCAGAACTTATTTTTGATTCCTCATTTTCCAAAATCCCTTTCCCAAATAAACTAACATTTCAATACCAATATAACAGCAGTAGCCGATACTTCTCTCTTATTTGTAATACATTTAAATAAACGATAATGTCAATATCCAAAACTTTCTCATCGGACAAAATATGAAAATATAACATTTGAATTTTTTTTAGCCAAAGGAAACAGTACTTTTTATGAAACATCTATGCATGCCTTAGAGTTCATTAATATAGTTATTGTGATTAAGTTACCATGTACTAAAACTTATATACAAGGGTTTCGGGTGAGCAATTCTGTCTCATGGCCTTTTCTTACATTTGTAGTATTATATATAGTTTATATATAATACATGTATTAGAAAAAAGTACAATAATTTTGAAAACTATAACAATATCATCAATATCAGTATCTGAATAACAAATGTCAGGAAGGTTTTAAAGTTTTCGAAGTTTAAAAAATTATGTAAAAAAATTTCTAAATGAAACTATGGGAGTAATCTAATAAATAGTAATGAAAATGAACTTCATACCTGAAATTGTCAATGATATACCATAGACATTCATAGTTACAAGTCCGACAGTAAAATGTTTGATGCTGCTTTATTAGTTTATATACTTCTAACCATTAGGGAATCGTTATTAGAAGTGGGCGTTAATATATACCAGAAATAAATCAATATTTATAAACAAACAATTAAATACTGTAAGGCAGTTTAAATAGAATTATGCAGAAATTTTGGATTTCCGATAGAACATCAAGGGCAAAAAATGACTTAACATGCCTATAATGGGTATTTTTTGGAGGGGGTTTGAGTAGATTGACATGGAGATTAGGATATGAAAATTTATGAACAATTTTCTGGATTATATTTAATAACTGGAGTAAACATTAAGAAATGATAAATTTTTGACAGTAATCAGGTGTTACATAAATACAACAATAATAAGTTAAATTTCTCTTCTAAAATGTAATTTTTGGAAGATCAATATGGTAATCTCTTCCATTTTCAGGAAATATTAGTACTTAAAATTCATTTATTTATGGAGATTATATTCTAATAACTTTTTAGAAATCATTTTCATTGATTATAAAAACTGTATATGAATTGGAAATTAGTTACAATTGTAAAAATGTATCTTATTTTAATTTAGATATCTTATCAAATTGTTTCACATTCATATTGGTAGATGTTTGTTAGTTTGTTTGTTCTATTGGGGGAGAGGAGAGGTTATCTTTTTATTTATTTTGTTTTGTTTTTGATTGTTTGTTTATTTATTCGTTTGGATTTTTGTTTTTTTTATTGTTTGTTTTATTTTTTTTTCAGTTTTTGTCTCATGAAAATGACGATATTCTTATTAAATGTATTGAAGTGAAGATAGCAAAAGAGTATGTATAAAATTATCTAGTTTTTAAGTAATATCAATTCTTTTGAACAAAAATATTATGACTTGAAATAAAATTAATTTATTTATGGAGATTATATTCTAATAACTTTTTTTTAGAAATCATTTTCATTGATTATAAAAACTGTATATGAATTGGAAATGAGTTACAAATGTAAACGTGTATCTCATTTCAATGTAGATATCTTATCAAATTGTTTGTTTTATTGGGGGAGGGGAGAGGTTATCTTTTTGTTTATTTTGTTTTTGATTGTATGTTTATTTGTTCGTTTGGATTTATTTGTTTTCTTAATTTGTTTTGTATTATTTGTTTTATTTTCTTTCAGTTGTCTCATGAAAAAAATGGGTCAAAGACACAAATGGCCGGGTTGCTGGGTGTTTACTGTAGTGGTGACAAAGGTGATTACAAGATCATATTGCACATTGGCAGTCATGAATATTTATATCGACAAAATCAGACACATTGTATGTTGGTGTACGAGCACAGAGGCAGCCATCAATTTAATTAGAAATAGGTGAAGTAAGCAATATTTGATTTGATTACATGTTGATAAACACTTGTTTGGAAAAATGGGAAATAATTCCTGAAATAATTCCATAAAGTGAGGTGCACATCTTCAATATATATAAAAACATTCTATGAAGTTTCAAGGATGTGGGTGAAAAACTGTAGGAGGAGTTGATTTCACAAAATAGGTACCCTCTATTGAAGATGTCAATAAAAAACGACTAAGTTCCAAAGTTTGGAAAAATGGGAAATAATTCCTGAAATAATTCCATAAAGTGAGGTGCACATCTTCAATATATATAGAAACATTCTATGAAGTTTCAAGGATGTGGGTGAAAAACTGTATGAGCAGTTGATTTCACAAAATAAGTACCCTCTATTGAAGATGTCAATAAAAAAACGACTAAGTTCCAAAGTTTGGAAAAATGGGAAATAATTCCTGAAATAACTCCATAAAGTGAGGTGCACATCTTCAATATATATAGAAACATTCTATAAAGTTTCAAGGGTGTGGGTGAAAAACTGTAGGAGCAGTTGATTTCACAAAATAGGTACCCATTTTCCCCGCCCGCCCGCCGCCGCCGCCGCCCACCAGCGGCCCGGCCGCCGCCCGCTGCCGCCGCCCACCAGCGGCCCGCCCGCCGCCCGCTGCCGCCGCCCACCGCCCGCCGCCGCCCACCGCACGCCCGCCCGCCGTCCACCATACTATAACCCGGATTTGCATTCTGTGCAACCCGGCCAATGATGATATTCCTATTAAATATATTGAAGTGAATTTTTATGATGTCATGGAGTTTAAATTTTCAATAATCCCAATAAAGACAACTGGAAAAATTAAAGCATTTACATCATATTACATCAGTTATTACATTGACTTCCTGGACAGAGCCCGGCTCCTCACAGAAAAGTTGCTCAGACAGGGGTACGTTACTCCTAAGCTGAAGTCATCCTTATTAAAGTTTTATGGGCGTCATCATGACTTGGTTGACAGGTATGAAAAAACCGTTTCCCAAATGAAAATGGACCTGTTCCATTGATGTTATCCCTTCCTAATATCGGATTTGACATGAGCAGCATGGCGGGTGTCCTGCAGGAAGCAGAGACTGCTTACTCTTCCGGAGCACCTGAGTCTACCCCCGGTTTTTTGGTGGGGTCCATGTTGTTCATACGTTTTTAGTTTTTAATTGTAGTGCATGTATTGTTTTGGTCTTGTCTTCGTTGTTCTCCGGAGTTTGTCAGTTGTAACGATTTTCTTCTCCTTCGAATATCCCTTTGGTATTTCTTGACTACTTATTGAGGGAGAGATAGCATATCCTCTCTCGTTGAAAGCATATACAAGAGATTAAACTTGTAAGGCGTCGAGAAACTAATGAAAAATGTAGAATTGTCTACATTTTGTTCATTCATAGCTATTAATTTTAAAAATTTATAATTTTTGGTTGAAAACGATGGTATATTCATATTTTGATTAAATAATTTCTTAAACAATATTCTATTTTTTTTTCTACCTGCAAAAGTTTTTCAACTTCTCAAGCATTTTGTATCTTTTTTTATATATTGCTTTGAAAGACATTTACAACCAGACATGGATTACATGTACAAGCAGCAAAAAAATATTGATTGGTTTTAAGTGTATTTAACGTTAACAAAAAGACCACACAGTGACAAATTTCTTTGAAAACTGTCTCTTACAGCAATATTCAGGTCGTTACAATTAGCAAATCTTAGGATGAACAATATCAGATCTTACCATATTGTAAAAACAGCATGGTGTCATACTAATGACCGCTGATATTAATACATCTTAACGGCCCTGACCAATACAGTAAAAAGCTCTATTGTACGATTCCAAAACAGATTATTTCACTTCCGTAGTTTAATACAGCTCCCCTTATTACGTCATAGTAAACACAGCATGTCGTCTGCGGATGAAACTAGCGACGGATGCAAACTCCACACAGCGGTAACATTCGGTAAAGTTCTATTAAAATCACTGCCTCCTGCACTTCTGGTTACTTCATGTTTTTCATCTTGATTCTTTTTGAAATTTAGCAGAAGTGTTTGAATGAAGTTTCGCGTGGTCGTGACATATTTCTTTTATGACCTCAAATATTCGTTCATAACATCTGCCATTTGGCAACGATCTGGCTACGACCTGAGACTGAGATGTTTGCTTCAACTGTTTCTATTGTGTTAAGACAGCAAAAGAGTATGTATAAAGTTATCTAGTTTTAAAATAATATCAATTCTTTTGAACAAAAATATTATGAGACTTTAAATTGTTTAATTTTATTCAAGAATCTTGATGTACTTCTACGCAATGAAAGAGGGTTGGAGTTAATGGGAAAATTCAGGGTAAGCGTACTGGAGCGGAAGTGAACCACAGTCTGGAGTTTGCTAGAGATGTATAGTTCAAGTAGTTTGTTTGATTTGTAACAGGTACGTTATAATTTTGTTAAGCGGTTATAAATAATAATAATATACTGAAATAAAAAATACTTAAGGGTTTGAAATGCAACAGAGAATAGTAAATAACTGATTGTAGTTCAACAGAAGCTCCAACCTCCTGACCGGAAAATTTTCGTTGCGAAAAAAGCGCGCCAAATCGAAACACTGGCTGCCGGTGCGGTTGTCCTATGTTGGAGGAAAATTTACGCTTCTTCATTTAATTGACAATTGGTAACTGTTACAATCACCAAGTTTCGGCATATTCAGAGTCCTATATATATGGAAAAGAACAGATAAGAAGCTATGCAATGAAGGCACAATCCACCATTCACGACAAAATACCAACAGAGACAGAGGCCGGCATGTAGACTTTAACAATGCAAAACCCACCATGCAAAAGAAAATCCCTACCCACCAACTCTAAAATTTTCTAGCATGTAACAGGAAACAAAAGACAAGAAAAATAAAATTAGAATCAACTTAAAAAAATTTGAAATAAGCTTATAAAATACGATCAGTATGTTATAATATGTTTGTTTGTTTGTTTAGTTGGGGTTTTACGCAGTTTTCAGCACATTTGGCTATTTCGAGGCGGCCAGTTTTTATTGGTGGAGGAAGCCGGAGTACCCGGAGAGAACCACCGACCTTCGGTAGGAAAACTGGCAATCTTTGTCAATTAAGATCGGAGTCGAACATACCCCGCCACAGGTAAGATTCGAACTCACAACTTCAGCGTTGACAGGCTAGGGATTTTAGTAGCCATGACAAACTAGACCACTCGGCCACCGAGCCCCCCCCCCCCCCCCCCACGTTTGCATATTTTTTATTTTGTCATATTTGATTCCAAGTGGTTTCTTCCATATTTATTTTTATTTTGATTACATACTGGTAGCTTAAAAATTTGACTACATACTGATAGCTTAAAAACTTGATGCAAGTCCATAGATAATCTATTATGTTCAAGATACTCTCATACAATTTTTTATTTTATTAAATAATACCCATATGGTAGTAAATCAGATTATTTATTAAAAGCGTTATGAACTGGCTACTTCTGTATTACCCTGTTGGTCCTGTGGATATTCTTGGGCAACTGTATAGACTAATATAGTCACCTTTGAATCTATACAAGGTCTAATACAAAACAGACACTTAATAACACTAAAATACCATGATAGATTTTGAAATATATCATAAGACAAGAATCGAACATAAATCACGGGAAAATTTAGTGTAATTATGTTTTGAAAGGGATTAAACGCCAACGTAAGGCCTAATCAGCTCCCAGTGTGTGACAGATGTTTCCGTGTGTTACTTATTCATACGGATGTACCTCTTCCCCAACAATAACAGCCTAAAGAGAGTTAACTTACACTAAACTTGTAGTAATTCAACATTTGGAGAATAAAAGCATTCAATTCCGAACAATATTTAACTATCTTTACCTTATATACAACAATCTTATAACAAAATCAAACCGAATAACGAATTAAGGAAACGAATTCGTAAATTAAAGTTTGAAAGAGGATTTTGACTTACAAGTTTAAATTCAAATTGATGGCAGAAAGTAGACTAGTAGAAACAACAATGATTCTTCAAAACATTCGTAAGAACAGGTGCGAATAAGTATTTCAAAATATGTTAAGATGCTTTTGGTTCATGAACAAAATATCATTATGCTCAAATGAACAACAATGTAAAATGTGAAATGAAGATAAAATTAATATACTTAGCTATCATGCAAGTATTTTGTGTTTTTTAAAATAACAATCCAAAGATACTAATATTAGATATGGTAAATTTATACTATGCTTTATACGACGCATTTCAAGGAGTTACCTCTCATCAGCAGCATTAAAACCGGAACATTTGGAAGACCAAAAACCAAACTTATTTTAAACAAACAACCCAAAATACCGAAATAGGAAGCCAAATGTCAGCTTACACAACCGACCGTAAAAAGAAGTAAAGCCATTTTCAGAAAGTTATTTAATGCCTTCAGAATATATCTGGTCATATATAAATGTGTGTATGTTCTCTGAAAGTTTGCCAACATTAATAACCAAATGAGATAATAAATGTTCTGCGTTTTCTTTGACAGTTTTAATATATATTTTCCATTTTGAAAATAGTTGTTCTACGTGGAGGACAATCAGAACCAAGACAATTTATTTAATATAAGCGAATCTTAATAAGCTGAGCCTATACGACACATTTCAAGGAGTTACCTCTCATCAGCAGCATTAAAACCGAAACATTTGGAAGACCAAAAACCAAAATAACAATCCAAAGATACTTAAAAAAAAATAATATCAAGTTGTTATGGTGGCCGGGTGCGGCCATTTCGACTTTTCGCGTTTTCTCCTTTCACTTTGCAAACGCGAAATCGAGAATTCGAGAAATCGGGAAATCAGAAAATCGAGAAATCGAGAAATCGGGAAATTGGGAAATCGAGAAAGCGAAAACGCGAAATCGAGAAATAAAGAAAGCAAAAACACGTGTGATAATGTACTGAATATGATTTTAAATATAATATTCATAGCGGAGGATAGAAAGTTAGCGAGTGTTTACAAAGTAATTTGTGAAATATTTATTCGTTTGAAACAATTTTTTTTATAGCAAGCTGAAGTTCTAGACCCGTTTGAATCTGACAAATCGGGGGATTACCAAGTTTATGAATGAAGCATTGTCCTACAAATCCCAATTGTAATGAAGCACTAAGAGTACTTCAGATTGAACACGGTGACATCCAAAATGATTTACATTCAAACTTCCTTAACACGAAAATGTATGAAAAGTTATCAAAGTAAAAGCGATTGGATTTTTTTGGGATCATGTAAATAATATCAAGTATTAATACCGTAATAGACTAGGTCGGATCTAGCCAATAAAAAACGGGGGTTCCATGCTAACATTTGCCATTTTTTGCTCAAATGCTGCACGAAATTTAAGAAGTTTTTCCGCCAACAATAGGTGGGGTTCCAACCCCTGTAACCCCTTTTTGATCCACCACTAAAAGATAATAATTAGTTCAAATTTAAAGTGAACCTCTTGAATATCATTGTAGCAATTTTTCAACAAAAGCTTTTCCTTTACTAGAGTCAATCTGAAAGCGCGCGAATAACAAACATCCAATTAGACTCTAATTGATAATGTAGTTAGCATCTTTACTTGTATTATTTTAACCATTCTACTCTACTATGCCTTCTCATATTTTGTAAATGAGTAACATAGCTATAAACTGTAGTTAGTTAAGAGTAATAGCTTTAAGTGTATATCTACAACATAAAATAAACAAATTTAAAACAAATATAATCAAACATTTACATTTTTAAGACTTTTATTAAACAACAAAAATATACTGACCTTTCTCTCTGCATAAATTCACACGGTAATTTCAGTATCAAAACTTATAACGAATTAAAGAACAAGCCTGTTAAACAAGCAGAATTTGGAAAATCCGAAGCCGCTATTTAGTTTTGATTCTGGTTCCATTATAATCTAATGAAACAATTACACACCTCTTTGGCCTTTTCAGTTATTGTTTGGTGGTAAAGGTAGGATAACTTCTCTTCCTTACCAATGACATGCAAATTCCGAATTTCCTTGCTTTTTAGTACAATTTAGTTTGCAGCAGTTTCTGAGCAAAGATGATAATTTTGACAAGAATAGAATTTTAAAATAAATAAACTTTATTTTAGATTACTGAGTAAAACCTTAGAATTAATAATAGCCCTCATGTAATTCCATCGATATCGTCTGTAAAGTTGACTTTTTGTAAATTGCTACAAAATCTATTTTTAAAAGATGGGGACTTGCCTAGATTTTATCTTCCAATCGCTTAAAACTGCATGCAATTTTATGAAATATTTGTACGTTTTCGCTCTCTCGATTTCTCGATTTCTCGATTTCCCGATGTCTTGATTTCTCGATTTCGCTTTCTCGATTTCCAGATTTCTCGATTTCTCGATTTCGCGTGAATGTGAAAGGAGAAAACGCGAAAAAGCGAAATGTCCGCATCCGGCCACCATAGATTGTGGCCGACAAATGACCAAACTGCCTTTATCCATGCCCTTTATACGAATAGAAAACCCGAACTTAATCACGATCAAGTCTTGTATTATTATTTATCAAGTTCATACATAAAAGGTCAGTAAAATGTTGAATTGATATATTGTGTTATTTTTAACCTTTCATGTGACCCCTACGATTTGTGACTTCCACCGGATTGACCTTGTTGAACTTCACGACGGGTGCCGTATACGGAGCAGGAACTGCTTACCCTTCCGGAGCACCTGGGTTCACTCCTGGTTTTTATAGGAGTTCGTGTTGTTCATTGTTTTTAGTTTTCTGTGTTTATTTGTTGTGCTTGTGGTTGTTCGTTTGTCTTCCCGGGTTTGTCTGTCCAATGGATTACGTTTTTTTGATTGCTCCTTAGGTATATTTGTCCTTTTTTTTTAACATTTTCAGTTTCTAGATGTGGAAGTCTTTTGGGATAACGAATAATATATTCTATGATGGTTGTGATCAGAAAAGTGTTTACTTTCATTGAATTTTATTTCAACTTTAATGCATAGTGTCTAATGTTTCAAATTTTCATTTTCCCATCAACACATAAGTTAATCTGGAATTAAAAATGGATTTATTTTATCATGGAATTATCTTTAAGTAACTTTAAAATCTTACATAACAATGCATAATATTGATTTTAAAATGTGGATGCTTTAGAATTAACTTAATATGAGAATGGAAATATTTTCTGACTTTCAGAAGCAATGACAGAAACTTAATGTATGAAAACAATTGGAAAATTCTTCAGAAATCAACTAAAAAATATTTCATTGCTGTGAATCATCATCCTCTTACTTATTTGAGCATTTCATAAAAAGTTTATTTGGTCGTAATAGCAGTTTGTGCTTTAAGTGAATACGATGCAGTAAGGTTTCTCTACTGATTTTTTGCTAAAATTTCACCATATGGTCAATTTTCACCATATACATAATTTTCAAATACGTTAAAGGAAAACCTACCGTTATAACTTGGTTTTTAAGATATTTCACACTGATTTTGATACATTTGAGCCAAAAAACCTCAGTTTAAAAATATTCCTAAATATATACACATTGTACTCTGATAAATAACTGGAGGCAAAGATCTATAAAATAATTAGAAAATTATGCCAAATTTGGTTAAATAAGGAATTTTGATGTTAAATTGGTAATTTAAGATGCGTGTAGACAAAACTTCTACTAAATTTTTTTAAAAATTTTAGTGTAAATTTTGATGTAATGGACTTTTGTTTGCAAATGAATAAAGCTGGGGTCCATGTGCTTAATACGGAGATATTTAAGAGAACTCTTAAATTTATAGTATGCTATAAGGGGTTTCTTGAGACCTACTATGACGTCACAATATGTATCTCTTCGCGAAATCATTACCCAACCCCCCTGCTAATGTATCGTATTCCATTAAAAAGAAGCATCTTAGCGCACTTTGAAAAATTTATCCAAACCTGTTCTTATGAATGTTTTACAACTCGCCTTCTTTCTGGAAAAAAAATTGAATATAAACTTGTAAATCAAAATCCTCTTTCAATCATTGATTTACGAATTCATTTCCTGAATTTGTTTTTCAGTTTAAATTTGTTATAAGATTGTTGTATATAAAGTATAGACAATTAAAAGTTATTTGGAATTTAATACATATATTTTCCCTACAAGGGCCTATACAGCTTCCCGAGAATCTATACAGGACCGATACAGAAACATCCAGTTCATAACGCTTTAAAAATATATAAATAATATGAGAGCGGGATTACGTTATGATTATGACACTATGCTGCTTTTTGTTTACAATATTTAATTATATTAAATAATGCCTGGTATAATCTGATATGGGTCCTCCTATTAACTACAAAGTAAGTTGGTAAAAACAACAGCTATCTGAATATTTCTTTGGGATACAGTTTAAAAAGAAATATGCCATTTTGTGATTGTTTTTTTTAGCATTGTTCACGTCAAAGACACTTAAAATCAAAACAGTATTTGTTTGCTGCTTGTACATGTACAAGATACTTTATTATTTCACTTGTCTTCTTATGATTATTGAAAATTTAACTCTAAAACATCATAAAATTTAACTTTATTTCGGAAATGCGTATAGAACGAGTGCGCATCAATGTCCCGCATTACGATTTTGATTCACTTTTATATATCTACGGTCGTTTCCTGTTTGTTTGTTTAGGCAAACAAATAATATTTTTGTTTCCTATCATTCTCAGATTTTGAAGGCAGGTACAATTGGTTTAACGTGTAAATCATCGAAAAAAAAATCGTGTTACGTGCGGATCGTGTGAGTGCAACGTGTGATTCGTGTGTGTGTGGTTTACTAGAAACGTGCAATTTGAATCGTGTAACTATGAGATTTCACTGTTCTAAACAAATATCAGAACACGTGAATTCAAATCAGAGTATATCTAGAAATCGAATTAAAAGATCGTTGGATTGTGATATTAAGATGATCATTCTCGTCTGATGTCTTACTAAACGACCTCTGTAGTTGCGGACCAGTAAAAGACCAACGCAGATTTTTTCTTGGTGTGTCCCATCTATCAGGTTCAGCAAATGCTGCCCACCTAATTTAACTTGTACTGTTCATCATCTAGCCTTAACTGTTCAATTCTTCCTCTGGTAACGATAACTGAATTTCCCTGAAAAAAAATTACTCGCCAGGGGGTTCAAAGTTGAAAAATGATTTAAAAGTCAATGCAGTTTTAATAAATAAATAAATAAATAATTTGAACACTCGACGAGGTGCTTCATGATTGGACCGACGCTTTTAGTATAATTTCAAAGTAAAATTTTTTTGAAACTAAAATACCCTAATCGCTGTTCTTTTCAGTAATTAATAATTTTTATTGAAATAACATTTGCCTATTCATTTAAGTTTATCACTTTGTTGCACATTGACACTTAATTTTCTGTTCATCTATTTATTACAAACATCCTTAAAAGCCAAGGGAAAAATTATATTATTCCCAGCTTGTAGTTTTGTCTCGGTTTGCAAGAAGTGTTTTGGCCACACAGTTATTCAGAGAGTATGTTTCACGAACGAATTCTGCTGCTTTTACATCAGTAATAAATACATGTACAACAGATAACAAGAAATACCAACAGAAACATACCATCCGACCGAAAGTAAAAAACAACATAACAGGGAATTTACGGAACACAAACGTAGAACCATTACACAGTCGGGACAGTCTAATTAGTACAAATACTTAGTTTTGGTTGGGTTAAACGGTTTCTCAAAGGCTATTATTGCCCGTTTTGTTCCTTTGCTAAACTCCACGGTCCACCGTCGTTGTATCTATTTGTAGCAAACCTCCAAGGTCTACCGGTGTTGTATCTAGTTGTAGCAAAATCCTAACGTGAGCAAAACTCCGAGGTCCATCATATCTAGTTGCTCCGCAGTCTTTTTTCCTAGTTGTTTATTTTGGATTATAAACTGCTGCTTTTTGGAATAAAGCTATACGACTCGACTAATAACAATTTGTTAAGTACAAAGGATTCCAGGTATAGCAATCCCCTTTTTGATACCTACATGTATAAAGGGGGACCTTTTCAACTGTCATGAGCGTGTCATTCTCCAAAGACGTAGCCCAATATAAGACCCAAAAATGTGATACATGTACGCAACGCAGCATTTAAGTTTTGTGACCTTTCACAAGTATATTTGAGTTATTTAAAAAAACGATAGTGTATATAAAAACCTATTTGTAAAGAAGGAGCTTTCGTCTTATGAACCATTGAAATAGTTTTACATTAAAAAAATAACACAAAAAAACTACATCTAATAAAGAAATGGCAAAACCAATCAATTATTTCAGATTTCGCCTCTTTACCTCAAATAACCTGATAAAACTATATATAAATAATGTGGTCAGCGTGAAATTATTGTTGAATGTTTGTGTCTTATACAGAGTAAAAAAATAATATAATTTTATCTCTTATTAGTTTGAGTGAATACTTTAACCAAGGTGTAGACGCGTAAGCACAAGCCGTTAAAACTATCTTAACAAAAGGAAAAATGTTCGAATCCCGCAACTTATTCATGAATTTGTCAGTTTGTTCAATGTATTGGAGTTATTGTCCTTAGAAGGTAAAATAACTTGGAAAACTTGACTTAAGCGACACTGGTGTTGGTGTTTAACACACGAAACGAAAGTCCTTGTAGTATTAATTAATTTATTTTTAGCATAGATATATATAGTTTTAAATGAGGAGACGTGTTTCACATGTAACTCCTCCTACTTCCTGATTAAATTAATCATTTAATTGCTGCTTCGCCTACGGCGGGGGCATAGAACTGCCTTTTCAATGTAGTATTAAGATTTCAAAATGCAAAGAATCCATTCCATCAAGTGAGGTTTTCAGACGTTATTTTTTCGAATAAATCAAAAAGGATTAAGTAACTGTGTTAAAGATTTAAAATTTACTTTTCAACCAAATAGTGCCTCTCCAGTAATATTGACCGGAAAGCAATCCCTCGTTTCATTTTTTTTTTCAAAAATGGATTTTTTATCTGAATTTTCTTATCTGTCTAATTAAAATTCTATTTTCTGCATATCTGAATATGTTGTGAGTTTCCCCTTCGTTTCATATACCTAATTGACTTAACTTCTATACTATCGTGATAATTGTAAAACATCAACAAGAAGATTTTCATTTCCTGTATCTCACTGAAATTTATGTTTGAATTAAAAAAAAAGAACTTCAATGACTCTAATCAGTAGCATGACTGCTCAAGAAATGCAAAATTTCCGTTCATCGGTGGTCCGTTATGAGTGATTGTTAGTTTAATTCTTTAAATCAGTATGAAAAGGAATCGGAGACGGAAATATTTTAACGATTGGTGAGTAATTCCCATAATTACACGTAGTAATAAGAGACTTCTGTGTTTATACAGGCAAAGAAATACCAATACACGTGCATGTACTTTTAAATTGAAAATCATAAAAACATTATACGCAAAAACAACAAAAGAAATATTTTAGGAACTGAAAAATATTCTAAAACTTAATACTTAAAAATCAGAAAAGAAAATATTTAAAACTAAAAAAACAATTCATCTACTTTCTAACAGTCATCTGCAATCCAAATCCCTTCATCTTTAAACATTCGGGGCTTTTGTTGTTAAACATTTTCTCGTAAATTTCTTCTTCGGAAATCAGCTTCAGAAAAAAAAACACAAAGTGCTGTGAGTGATCTTTCATCCTGATAATGATGATAGCCAAGTAACTATAGAAATGCATCAATATGAGCACAACAGCCAATATTTCTAAGTCGCGTTCGCAGGAAGAGTGAGACACTTTGACCAGGACTTTGTCCTTCCCAATTCTTCATAAGATTCCATAATTCTTTAAACAGACCTTTTGACCACTCATATAGAGGGTCTCCGTGTTTCTACCACCAAAACTTCTCTTTCCCATGACTAACTAAAGGGGAGACATGGGATGTCATATTGGTTGTCAAGCAAGAGCCGCAGCTAAACAAACGTCAGTTAACCCCATTCTAGAACTGAAAAAGTCAGGACTAGGTAGGTACATTATAAAAATATTTATGTGAAAAATTATGAAATACTATAATACTTTTTAAAGAACTAACTGTAATGAAAAAATGTAATGAAAATAAAAAATATGGCAACAAATGATCTGATATACATTATACATGTAATACATAAATGTAGGGAGCCTAAACATGATTAACAAAATGAGAAACGATTGTTATTGAGTTAGTTATTTTGAAAAGGTACAAGAATGGATAAATGATTATAAGAATATGAAAGAAAAAAAATCAATGATGCTTGAAAGATTTGTAAAATACCAAAGCCATGATATCATAAATGAGTAGTAACATTTAAAGAATATTTTGCATCGAATTTCCACGCCTTTTCATGGGAGGTTACTCCGAAGACGTGTAAATCCAAGGCAAACTATTTTCAAAACGTATTCACTTAAGGTGAAATGTACAAAATTAACCACTCCCTTTATTTTTTTTATGTAGAGAGGGCTATCGGAAATACAACAGAAAATGTTTTAAAAAATATCTTCACCGACTTACTTTTTTAGATATCTGTCGTTGAAATAACCCTCATATACAACCTGTAGCATCCAAATTACATTGAATATATAGGGAAATTCATTGAAAATCGTCATGTAATTTTACTTTTTATCAATTTTCTCACTAACGGGTCCGTAACTTAAAAAAAACCAAACTAGCAACACATTCAGAAATAAATTCCGAATCGATCGATACAAAGAAAGTCCTTGACTACCGGGCTAATTTTCAAGCTGCGATATATTATCATTTGTTAAAATTTGAAAAAAAATCGTCGATATTTTAGCACCGTCATGCGCGATATACGGCGACGTCGCTCACGGCTGATCTATTTTGACGACGTTTCCATCTAAAAGAAATGTTTTGTTACTTAATGTTCCTATGTGTATATATACTGTATATATGATATCCAGTATTTCTATTCATAAAGTTTAACTACTCTACGTGCATGCAGACACCGTTTAACACCTTAAAATCTTGAAAGAGCCATGCAGTTTTAGTTAATAAACAGTATTGCGGGATCGCGTTTTGATGTCGATTTCCTAAACTGAAATGGGCAAGAAAACCGATCTAACATTATTTTTTATCTGTAAAATTTATGTATGTTTTACATTCACTCCCGAAACTCTTTTGTAATCACGTGACCGTAATTATATTGAGAGCCGATGGAAGAAACTTTTCCAATGCCTTTTCTAGTTTGTACTAAAGAAAAATGTCAGAAACTTATGATGATATGATCTCTTTCAGCAAATACCAGAAGACATTTCAAAAGTATTCACCACAATTTTTATCACAAATATGGATCCATAATTTGCTTTGCACCCCCCCCCCCAGTATTCAGAATTCGGCGCCCCCAAACTTTCGGAGCAAAACACTGTACAAACGTGTGTTGCTCCCAACACACTCCATAGGTTATTTTTTTTCCTCATCAAACTATTAAATTTTAAAATTTAAAATATATAATTTTGTTAATTTATATATTTTAAAAATGAATATTGTTGGACTTTATTTTTCTTTTTGGGACGTTTTCTGTAAACGGTCAACTTCAGAATTAAGAGTCGAATTTTTTTTGTGTGTGAGTTTTTTTTTAAATAAACCATTCATACATTGGCAACACTCTTGAACCGGTTTTTTTTACTTCAACTTTTCTTTCATAGATATTTTTTCGATCCTATATAATGGCATACAAGGAAAGTGGGGCACACTTTTCCAACATTCAAAAATTTGTTATCAGTTTTTCCCACTTCCTTAAAGATACCCATTTCCCCCTTTTCTCAATTGTTTTCCCTAATTTTCTTACTTCCCGGTAGAGTTTCAACCCACTCTCCCTATTTTAGCCAATTTTTTCCGTCTTCCAAGCCCCCCCCCCCCACTCCTCCCCCAAAATGTTTCACATTTCTCGTTAGTGTGTTATCTCCACTAAGGACATGCGGCGGTTATGGGTCCCCGAGAATATGGGTTTTATACAGAGAAGACTGTGTCCTACATATACTCTTTTGAATGTAGACCCTTCGCGTTTAATGTGGCGGATCAAGAGCATCCCATAATAATTGTTGAAGTTGTTTAATTTCGCAAAATTACGAAATTGTTATTATAACCAAAAATGTAATTTCAATAATCGAACTCAATGATTTATTTTGCATAAAAAATGTAAGGCTAAAAAATTGTTTCCAAGTCACTAAAATACTCAGCGAAAATTTTAATTGTTTACTTCGCATCGTTCAGTTTTCAACTTTACTCGGTTCATGCATGGGAATATATACGGATGAACCTTTAAAAAATGTCATACACGATGAACGAAAATTGAATAAAAATGACATGAACGTTGTGTATTTGTAGTTTAACCTATTTGCACGAAAGAAACGAATATCATCTTAACTGTGGGCTTATACATGTAGCAATACCCATACATGAAGAAAATGTAAGAAATTGTAAGAACATTCTACTACATTGTTAGTTTTGTAGATTTATACAATATCTGAATCACTGACGTAATCCTGAAATAATCTGATGTGTTTGAATCTTTGCCTTAATCAAATTTAAATCTTAGTTAAAAGTTTCAAAGAAGAATGACGTAGTTTTTTGCGAGTTGTAGAGTTTATATGATTGATTATCTATTTGTATTTCCTTCATTCGTTTTATAGGAAGTTCAAAAAACTTTAAACTAGACCGCAAGAACGCATTATTTTAATATAAAACAAAACTGTATATAGTTAAAATAATTTTGATTAAGTATGAGAAAAAACGTATATTTTATGGAGTGAAATGTTAAGATCCCATCTCCGAATTGAACAGACTATGTGTTGGGTATCTACTCATCTACAGCTTTATATTAATACATGTAGAATATTAAAAATTCCCATCTATCCATGCAAGTTTTTGTGTTTTTGTTTAATTACCGGTACGCAACCGACTGTAAAAATAAGCAAGGCCATCTTCAGAAAGTCGTTTAACGCCCTTCAAAATATATCTGGGAATATATGTTGAGGGTATATGTCCTCTTGAAGTTTGCTAAGGGAACATACATTTGATTTTCATGGGGGGGGGGGGGTAGGATCAAATAATTAATCCTGCCTTTTTTTCGTCCAAATTTTATCCTGGAGCTTTCATTTAAACCAAAAATTTCCTCATTGACACAGGTCCTGCATTTTTTTTTCACACCTAAAGTGATCCTGTCTTTTTATTCTGCCCAAAATCATGGTCGTGCCTTTTTTATTTCAAATTTCACCCCCCCCCACCCCCCCTAAAAATCAAATGATTGCTCCCTAACATTAATAAAACTAAAAATGTTCTACGTGTCTCAATATAGCTTTCGTTGACAGTTTTAACACACATTTTCCATTTTGAGGTGTTTAACGTAATTGTGCTACAGGAACGAGTCTCAGAACCAAAACAAATGTTTGATGTATATGAGTTTTTATACGCTGAGCATCTTGCATCTGAGAGTGAAATAATTTGGTTCTGAGGGCCCTTCTTGACGTATTCGGAAATAATTATCCGCACCTGTTCTTATTGTTTTACAAAATCGATATTGCCTGGGACTCGTCTGCTTCTGCAAAAATTTTGAATTTAAACTTGTAAATCAAAATCATTTTTACAGTCTTTAATTTACGAATTCAGTTCCTCCTGATTTCGTTATATAGCTTAACTTTGTTATAAACTTATTGTATATAAAGTATAGATAATTAAATATTATTTGGAATTTAACGCTTATATTTTTCCTCTCTAGGTTTTGAATTACTATATGTATGGCATATTGTAAGTCTCTGAAAGCTGTTATTTTTGGGAAAAGGTACTTTGGATAAAGATCCGTATGTATTACAGACACTTTGAAATATTTTTCAGACATTTAATAAATGAGAAATACATTTAATAAAATTATTGCAAGAGAAAAATCTGCCATTTTGTGAGAAAAAAAAAAGAAAAAACCAAATAAACAAACAATTTAAAACAAAAACAAAATAAAATAAACAAACAAACAACCAAACCAAACAAAAAAATAACACAAAAAAAAACAAATAAACAAATCAAAAACGAAAAAAAAATAAATAAAAAACATACCTCCAAAATAAAACAAACAAACAAATTTACTAACATCCCACCAACATGAATGTGAAACAATTGATAAAATATTTAAAATGAAATGAAAATATGAATGGTTTCTAAATATCGGCAAATTAAAGGAATGCCGAAGCGACAATCTCAATCTGTCCCCTCCCATAAAAATACCCATTATTGACAGGTTAAGGCATATCAATAATTCTTTTTAAACCGCCTATTTACTGTTTGTTTATACATATTGATTTATCTCTGGTATATATTAACGCCTACTTCTAATGACGATTCATTAGTAGTTATAACTGTACAAAGTTAAAAAGCAACACCAAACATTTACTGTAGGAGTTGTAAAGATGAATTTCTATGGTATATCATTGACAATTTCAGGTATGAAGTTCATTTTGATTATTATTTATTACGTTAGTCCCATTGTTTCATTTATATAATTTTTTTACATGTTTTGCTAAACTTCATAAACTTTCAAATCTTTCCGACATTGATTATTCACTTTATTTATTCCAGTGAAATCAGATTCATGATTTTAAAAATTATTATACCTTTTTTTTTATAATACATGTATTATATAATGCCAATTATTTAAACTTATATAATGCTACAAATGTAAAATATCTTATGTAAGAAAACACAAGAAAAGGCTATCAGCCTGAATTGCTCACTATGAACCCGTGTAAGCTTTACTACATGGTAACCTAATTACAAAAACTATATTTATGACCTCTAAGCCGTGTATAGATGTTTCATACAAGGTATTGTTTCATTTAGTGAAAAAAAATCAAGACTTGATTTTTTTTTAAATGATTTTTTTTAAAATTTTTTTTTGCTATTGCCATTATATATATATATAAAAAATTTTAAAAAAAATCAAGTCTTGATTTTTTTTCACTAAATGAAACAATACCTTGTATGAAACATCTATTGCTATTGCCATTATATATATTCCAGCAGTTTAAAAAGATTTGCATATTGTTTCTGTAATGGATAGATTTTAATATGGAATGAAATGATTTTTGTGTACGATGAATTATATAACCTAAAATTATATATATACACGTAGTTTATTTTGTTGAAAATATAGAAATACTTTAATATTAAGTCATACCAAATTGAATTTTAGTTCTTTGAATTTCAACCGCTCCAATTTTCGGCCTTTCGAGAAAAATAAATCCCGTCTCATTTTGCTAAAATGCTGAAAATTTACCTCAATTTGTTCATTTTTCAATTAAAAATAAAAAGTGTTTGCCCGCTCCTAAAATTTGGTAAACAAATGGGGATTTTGTTTTACAGTTTTTGCAATATTTAGTTAAAAAAATTGTGCCCCACTAAAAGTTGATCTTCGCATGAAAAAAATTAGTCTACATAGAAAAAAAGAGACATGCACAATGTGGTGTTTTTTTTTTTTTTATCTCTGAGAAATCTTCAGGAAATGAACAATTAGATACTTTAAACCACTCAAAGATTTTCTAGATGTGACACATGACTGTGTTATGCAATATGTGCATCTGAAAGACGCTCTGATGCAGAGTAAAACATTTTTTTTGGAGATAGTGTATTATGAATCTGACTGGATTTACTAACATAATGTATGCAATGAACAAAGTGAGTGAGTAAACGTCATATAGACGCATATAGTCACATAAAAATTTGATTACATACATTATACCTGGCATTTAAAATTGAAAGTATTTAATAATATGAGTGATAGAGATTCGTATACCCCCTGCTTCCGTCAAGAAATACCAAAGGGATATTCGAAGGAGGGAAAAATCGAAACAACTGACAAACTCCGGAGAACAACGAAGACAAGACCAAAACAATACATGCACTACAATTAAAAACTAAAAACATGTACCCCACCAAAAAAAACCAGAGGTAGACTCAGGTGCTCCAGAAGTGTAAGCAGTCTCTGCTTCTTGTAGGACTCCCGCTATGATGCCCATATGAAATCCGGTATGAGGAAGAGATAACATCAATGGAACAGGTCCATTTTCATTTGGGAAACGGTTTTTTCATACCTGTCAACCAAGTCATGATGACGTCCATAAAACTTTAATAAGGATGACTGCAACTTAGGAGCAACATACCCCTGTGTGAGCAACTTTTCTGTCAAGAGCCGGGCTCTGTCCAGGAAGTCAATGTATATGTCACAAGCTCTGGAATAACGTATGAGTTGTGAAATATATACTCCATACGCCGGCGCTTCTGAAATATTGCCGCTCAAAAATGGGAAGTTGACGATTGGAAAATCAAAGTCATCCGGTTTGTCTTAAAGTTTTGTATTCAACCTTCCTCCTGTGTCAATTTAGAGGTGAAGGTCAAGATAAGATGCAGACTTGGCAGTGTCTGTGGTATCCTTAATTTCGAGCTCATTGAGATAGGTGTAAGAAATTCCCAAAACTTGAATTGTTTGGTGATAAAACATCTATCTTGCGGAAGCTGAAATTAAAGGTACGGGCTAACTTCTGTTTTTTCTTAAGACATCCGTCAAGGAAGTCTGCCTCATATGAGTAAAAGAACAAATCGACCAGGAGTGGCGCACAATTAATACCAACAGGAATGCCAATTTTCTAAGAGCTAACACATACAGCGAACACATTCGATTCTACAGTACAACATAATATTTCGACTCACTCCACAAGTCCTACTCAGTCCCGAATACAAGCTATTACTTTTGTTCTAAATTCAGCAGGCCTCAATAATATAGTTCAACAATTAAAATGCACAATACGAGATTTTCTCAAACGTTCAGATGTATAATCATAGAGGAAATTGACGTTTGTTGAAAAGACACTATTATGCCGTTCAACCAAGAGCTTGAATTTTCAAAGATCCAAAATGCTCAGCTTAAAGCTGACATTAACGTTTTAGAGCAATATAGTAGACGCGAGTTTGTCCGATGTAGTGGTTGTAAAGAAACTCCTAGTGAAAACACTACCAACATCTTCACCAAATTGCCAAATCAATTGATTCCGATCTATCTGAAGGTCATATCATAAGATAACACCGCATTTGGGATCCAAATAGAAAGCCTCTTGTTGGCACACCTCAGCCAAGGCAGAACATTGTTCGTATACGCGATAGTCACAAAACGAAGACTTCTGTAAGCCAGCGAATACTTCAAAGATGGAAATAATTATCAAAATGTAAATATTAATGAGGACTTAACAAAAAACACGCAACAGTATTGCCTACAGAGCCTGAAAGCTGAAAACAACAAAATATTTCCCAAACGCGGACGGTCGACGGTAAAATTTTCATAAAGCTTAAGAACAGATTAAAACAGTGACAACAGACGGGGCATTGATACAGATTATCAATGAAGACTTTCCAAATGCGTTAAATGTTATATATCTTCCTCCAAAATAAAATGACTCCATTTCAACACAGACACGTCAACAATCATATGCCGCCACAGCCGCATCGCCAGCTCGGAACCAGAATGATGATAATAATTATGTACTCAACTAACTCGTACACAAATTTAGCTTATCCATGTATCTCACATAGTATCTAAGTATATAAAAATCCGAAGAACTGAAAATCAATTTGGTGTGGCCTTAGATGTAATTCGTCAATTTATTGTAAAGTGAAATTATGTAATGGATGAATGAATTTATTGTTTTAAATACACAACTTTTCGAATCACTATGATCCAGAAATAAAATCAGTAATCTTAAACATAATACAATATATGTAATATTATGAACATGTATGAATATTTAACATTTATATCACCTTTGGAATAATAATTTAACTGACGATAATATGACTACATATAGAATAGAGAATGGAAACGGGAAATGTGTCAAAGAGACAACAACCCGATCAAAAAGCAGAAAACAGACCAAGGCCATATGCAGAGTTAAGATACCCTTGAATCGCGAAGTTTCGGAAATTCATATGTATTTCAAGTTTCAAAAATTCTTAATACGCCAAAAAATGAAATTACGGTAATTAAATGCTTATTATGTTATTTAATATTGCTGTAAATGAGTCGACCGTACAAATGATTTTAGTATAAGCGCCTCCCAATAAATAAAGTCAAGAAATACCAAAGGGATATTCGAAGGAGGGAAAATCGAAACAACTGACAACGAAGACAAGACCAAAACAATACATGCACTACAATTAAAAACTAAAAACATATGAACAACATGGACCCCACCAAAACACCGGGGCTAGAATCAAGTGCTCCGGAAGAGCAAGCTGTCTCTGTTTCCTACAGGACACCCGCCATGCTGCCTATGCCAAATCCTGTATGAGGAAGGGATAACATAAAACTAATAAAAATAAAACATGTTATTTTTAAAATATTTTAGGCCTTCAGCACACTGATCAGTCGTAAATCGAAGAAATATGCACATCTTGTGAAACAAAATTGATATCAAGAATTCACAGTACAAGAAAACGGTTTTGACACTGTTTAACATCATAGCAATGTGACAATTATACATTATTAAACATATTATCACGTATCTAATTCTTTAATTTTATATTAATTACTACACTTGCATGATACAAATGTACAAATTGAATATGATACAATTAGGACTCTTTTTGAAATCAAGGACCATTGCCTATAACAAAGTTCTGTCTTTCGATGGTTTTTGTCAGATATTTCGGTAACTATTACCTTCATTAGAAGTTCTAAGATGTTTTATTGTTTTAGTTTATTAGTCTTTGGCATTGCTGCAAAAAATATTCGACAAAATTAAGTTGATGAGTTTATCAAAATTTTTTGTACCAGCATAAAAATAATATTTGAAAATTTAAAACACAGTAAAATGAAATTGCTATGAAATAATGCACATCACTTATAGCTCTATTTTAAGATGCTTTTGACCATGACTTGTTTTTTATGCTTTTATTGTGGTTTATTGACTTTGAATTGTTTATTTCAAGGAGTATTGCTGAGGCGATATGTTTGATAAGAATGTATGTCCGATTGGTCCAAATTAGTAACGGTGTATATAGAGTATTTTGAGCATTACATTACCCTTGCAAAGCTGAATTCCAACCTCTTTTGATTAGATGCATCTTAAGAGATACTAATATTGCAAAATCCGTTTCACATGTCGTATTTAACCCAAGTAATAAATATCAGCCAGAGGGTTGATACATGCAGCATGTGTAACGGATTGTGATATGTATTTTTCACATATTGGTCATATATTTCAACTGGAGACTTGATACAGGGTGTGCAATACGGGGTGTGCAATACAGGTTTCAGCTAAGTGTCTGCGTTAAACATTCTAACTCTAAAGTAATAACTACTAAATATATGATAAAAATCAATGTTGTATTCAATTTCAGGGGTATTTACTCTTCTATCCCATGTACAATGCAATATAGAACTTGTTTGGCCATTGAATAACTATACATATACAGCGGAGATTTTCAAGAACTCTTCCAACCAGGACAGAAGTGCTGGTTGTAACATAGCTTTTGGGTCAGATAAACCCGATAGTTTAACACTTGATACTGTTTCGCTGGATGGTTCTAAGTTTATAGAGATTGCAGTTGAAAATGTGGTAATTACAAATGACGACTATACGTTTTCTCTTTGGTTCAAAACATCAACACCAGATGGCGCACTATTTCATTATAAAGGAGACGACGAAACGGCAGATTTCCAGGAGTTAAAAGCTGTTGTTCAATCTCGTTCAATAAGAGTAAACAGAATCCTGAAAAGTGGAATAGAAAATGGGACAACCACTCTTATCATTAATCTTGACACGTGGCATTATTTATCTTTCGGTATAGATATCAGCAATGGAAAAATGAAAGTAGAAGTTGATCAAAATACAGAACTTGACTTGGACGATAATTTTGTAAATAATATTGAGTTTGTAATACCTGGTACACTGCGCATTGGGGGTACTTTTGATGGCTCTGACCCACTGTTTAATGGACTTGTCACATGCATGGCATTTTACAGCAATAATGTCAATCCTGCAGCAACAGATTCACAGAATCAATGCTTATTGGCTACCCAGTGTGACCTTTGTAAGTGGTTACACGTAACACCATTATTTACAGTTGTAAATATTTCAAATTGGCATGTCTCATTTTTAAAATATAAAAGACGCATACAGTGTTAAAATGTACCCTAGAAATCAATCATGCAATACTGGAACATAACAAAAAAGAAAACGAACAACGCGTGTATTGCTGTTCTTCATTTTGAAAACCGTCGAGAGTCGTAACATTTTTCGGTCTTAAAAACAACATAAAAACGTTCCATACAAACTATTCAAAAAAATTTTATTTGAAGGTTGATGCGGTGGCAACAATAAAAGATGTACAAGTAAGTAAGTGTGAACGTTTCTTTTTTATGTATATGTGGAATATGGGTTTTATTTCAGAATTATTTAGTTTCGACTGAACTTCTTACAGTAAGAGCTTCTTATACAGTATGAGCATATCCTAAGTGTTGAAGGATGTGCTACGACCTAGCTCTTTTGTACTTTTCAGTTCCGTTTCAGGGTTGTTGTCTCATTGATATTTACCCTGTATCTCCCTTTAGAGTTTTGGTTTTGTAATTTGTGAATTTGCTCTCACAAAATCTTCTTAAAAATATTTTAAATCCTTATTGGATGTCTTTAACTATTTTGCAATATCTGATGGAAACACAGATCAGAAATATGGTCGTTTATTTTTCAACTTATCTATTCATATACCTTAAGCATCTTTTTAATTAATTATTTTCCATATTTAAGCTTTGTGCATGTGAAGGTATGCATAGTGTCAACCGGAAACTAAGATAAACTGTGCTGAGAAAACGTTGCGCTCATTGATAGTGAAAAATTCTTTATGTAGATTAAAAAATAGTGTATTCTATACAAAAGAATGAATTATTTGTCCCTACCCAAATCCCAATAATATTCGTCGTCCTATCTGAGCAAAATTTCCGTATATAAGATTTGGATGTATTGATGTCCGAGATTCAATCTAATTATTTGAAATTGTCGGCTATGAACTCGCATTTTATGTGTTTTAACAAAAGTAAAATATTTTAAATATTTTCATGTATTTTATGAACTAATACACAATACATAAAGTTGACAAGGAAAAATCAGGTAGAAGTAAAATTTGATAATAACAGAATATGTTTTTATTAATAATTACAGATAAACCAATTTGTACAGAACGCAAGTTCATAATGGGGTTCTATGTCAGTCATAGTCCTGAGCCATCATCTCTGCATGCCATTAGCCAATCAGATGCCTGTTCTGTCTTTGAGTGTGCTCTCCGCTGCTTAAATATCAGGGACTGCAAATATTTCCAGTATGATATGACTTCTGGTGGATGTACCAAGTGCATCTTATGGAAAATAGGTACCGACAGTAGCGATCCACTCTACGGCGAAATGTTTGAATTAGACTATACACTATAACTTTCAAAAATACATTTTACAAAAATATATCACAGTGGAAATAATTCAGATACTAAATTAGAACGGTTGTTCGTGTATTGCATTTACTTAAAATAACGTTAAGAGATAAAATTATATTGAAACATTTTCAGTAGATTGAAAGACTTAACCGTAGACCCAAAAAGAACTTTTGAAAAAATCATACAATAGAAAAGAGCAACAATCTGA
The DNA here is from genome assembly GCA_028015205.1 of Mytilisepta virgata. Lineage (NCBI taxonomy): Eukaryota > Metazoa > Mollusca > Bivalvia > Mytilida > Mytilidae > Mytilisepta > Mytilisepta virgata. Next base: position 51,236,961 of record CM051517.1, on the reverse strand, counting down.
AAAAAGGCAAATGAATTGCTATAAATAAACTTTCTATGACATGTCCTAATTCCAATAATATTGATCCTCACACAATAACATCACAAAATTAACTTTATCAAATGTTTTGCTGTTTTTTACTGATATTTCGAGGATGATACAATTTTGTACATAGATATATCGGGCCGCGAGTCATTTTGTTTATTTCGATAAATGTATATTCTTTCATGAAAGTAATATTTGAAAATATTGCAATGTTATAAGTATAAGTTACGTTAAATCGACAGTCACTTAAAGTAACATTAAATTCTCACAAAACTGAATGTTATTGTTTTAATCATCTTGCAATATTTTGAGAATGTTTTAGAATGTACTCGATTTGTTTTTACGTTATGTACGCCTTATGTTAGTGTTTTGCAATCGCAATTTGCAATATAAACAAAACTTTACCAACAAAACCATGCTTTATTTCCAATAATTATTACCCTAACACAAAATGGCTTGACAGTTGAAGTGCAACCTCACACACAGACGCCAGATTGACAGCAAAAAACGGGACTATTGCGTGTTGTACAGGATCTAGAACGCATGGGTTTACATAAACGTTTACAAAATAAGAAAGTCCAATAATTTTGTTTGTTTTAAAACATCTAAAACATCTAAAACATTTTTGTGAAAGTTATCGCCATGATAAAATCAGTATAACTTACCGGAGAGGTAGCCCTACGTGCTTCACATCGATTATAAAAATGATGCATATAGTCCTATTAGAATAGAAATAATTCCTTGATACCATGCTTATCGAAAAATTAGAAAAATGTCCTCTTATGTTAAAATAAGCATACAGCATGGCATCAATGAATTTTTAATAAATAAACTGCCTATATATGATAAAATGAGCACATGGCATGACATCTTAAACAGAGAAAACCAATATCTCTGGCTAATACTTAATGGAATAACAACCCAGAAGTATCAGACGGATCAAACAGAACATATGTGTCTTTCAACTATATTAATACTATACATAGTTTAGGCATCATTTTGACTTCACGTATGTAATAGTTTTCTATTACGATCAACACGAATTTATTGGTGTTTTAATCATTCGTCATCCTACCTCATATGACTTTTATTTTAGGAAGAGGCGAGCCCTATTTACATTATGAGGCATCTGAAAAGAAGGATCTGGGGTTGTGTTCTCGAAGGTATCCTAAGATTCGTCCTAAGACCAATAATAGTATGAACTTATGATCATCTTAGGACATTCTTAAGTTGAATCAGACTATCAAGCTATCTCAGACGCATCTTATATTAGGACGTCCTAAACATATCCTAAGTGTGACTTTTGTCATCGTGACAGTTACTTATTGAAATAAATTTAAAAAGTGAAATCAAGTAATAAAATTGATTATGAAAAGCGTTTACTAACATGTCTGCATTTGAATGAATTATTTTCAATATACTGACGAAACATTATCGAATTATTATTATAATTTGAAATCAATAAATTTCTTGAAAAGGGAAACAGTAGGAAAAATTATTGTTTTGAAATGTGAGTTGATTTTAAAGTGTCATCGTGTCGTGAAACACCTAGTTCAAAGGTAAAATTCATGCATTTTCTTTAAATACGTGTTTACAGATGCATGCATTTCATTTCATTAGTATCTTCATCGTAAAATGAGCAAAAAACGAAATCCAACTTTTATGGAGGCAAAATTGTAAACCCTTTTAGATGAAATGGAAAGACAAAAGGGCATTCTTTTCATCAAACATAGTACTGATTTCAAATTATTTGTCTGAGACCTGTCCTAAAGTTATGATGAAGTTAGGACCATCTTAAGACAACTAATTAGGTATCCTAAAGTTAGGGAAAAACATGCAACATATCCTAAGTTAAGAGAGATTCGAGAACACGACTTAGGATAAATGGTCTTAGGATATGTCCTAATCTTAAGATACCTTCGAGAACACAAACCCCAGATGAGCAATTGCCAACACTAAACATCCGTCATCGGCCGCCCATCCGTCAATTTTTAAATCTAAATCTCTAAAATCAATGAACCATCCGTCATCCGTCCGCAATATTTTTTCTATTTTAATCTTGTTAAATGGTCCTTTTTTAATATTATACTCCCCCCCCCCAGTACCATATAGGAAATTCCATAAAGGATCTTCTTGTCTTATCTGCTCAAACTGAAACTCAACTTTGCAACAGTGATATTTAGTTCGTCCCTTTCACACACGTTTCCAATGCCCAAGACCGCCAACCAAGATGGCATATAGGAGATATGAGAAAAACACTTATAGATCTTCTTGTCTGAAATCAATGAGCCAGTTGAAACCAACCACTGCTTCAATAATCCTTTATTATTCACCTCTCTTTCCCAGTCGGCCAAGACCAAGGTGGCCGCCACAGCCTACGTAGTTTAATGTACGATTCTATTGGAAAATATTTGATGACCGTTCAGCCTGAAACAACTGAGCTTATTGAAATCGGAATAAGCATTAATAGTTCTACCTGGTTCTTTTACAAAATTTAAGCACACCTGATTCAATTAAAGGAATCACAGAACCCAAAAGAAATGGCCGCGAAAAAGAGCTTACTTCCAGTACTTGAGATTTTGTCTGAAACATGACAGATGAGATGTTACTCATCAAAGGACGCTTCAGAATTTTTTTTAGAATTTTTCTGGTCAGAAATTTAAAAACCAATGGAAAACAAATATGGTATCGGCGTTCTTCGTTCAGATTAATATCGAACCACTCAGATTTCCAACTATAATGGTCATCACAGCCGAATTTCACATAAGATCTGAAAGACAATCAACTCAGAAAAGATCTAACCACTAAGTCAGGTATATCCTAGCCAATTAGTTTTGCGTTGGAATCTGTGACAAAATTCAAATTCAAATAAAGATCTTCTTATCTGGAACCACTGAGCCATTTTAGAACAAAATGTTTGAAATAATGATCCTTAGATTTTATCGTTGATAACACAACGAATGCTGCAACAGTAAAACTTATATTTCGGTTTACATTTGAGATAAATGATACATGTTCCTAGCCTTGATATTTATTTTTATCAGTTATATTTTCTGATATTTTAACAACCTTTATGATTTCATTCGTTAAAAAAACAAATGACAGCACAATAAATTCTACTTTTCTCGTCTTTGTACATGAATCAGTGTACACTTTTGAATTAAGATTAAGAGCCATATCGTAGCAACTTTTCAATCCCGATCAGCTAAGCAATATAATTATTGTTTCATACAAAAATATGCCAGAGAGATCATTAATTGTGTATAGAATTATTAACAATTAGCATATAAACTATACAGCATATAGCGTTAAAAGTGAGATATTTTAAACGATTACTCAAATCTTGTAAAATAAGACTAATTTACGCAACCGTCATTAATCTTTCAAACAGGAGAAATCCCTTTTATGACATCCTTTTTTACTTTATAACGAAATTATTGATTCGATTCTTTCATTACATTGCATAATGCTCTTACAATGCGCTCAACGCGTGCATGGACAACTTAACTTTGCTGTACCGGTATATACCGAATAGGCATGATATTTATAATTACGTTGTTAAAAAAATGTACTTTCGAAATCTATAAAAGATAAAATGATAGTTCTTCTCAAACTTAATTTGCTACTTGACGATTTTAGAAACATTTTTCGACAAAGTTTTTCCTCCTAATTTTGGTTTCGAGCGTATGACGAGAATTTGTCAAAATGTTCGACTTGTGTATGCAAGTTATCATCTGCCACTTTCCACAAAATTAATTATAGGATTAAATACGATTTTGTATGAGTTTATCTATGTGTAAACTCGGCCTTTTCACTCACAAACTCAACATAAGTCCTTCGGACTTTATTTAGTTTGTGAGTGAGTCGGCCTTCGGACTTTATTTAGTTTGTGAGTGAGTCGGCCGAGTTTACACATCGATAAACTCATACAAAATCGTATTTAATCCTATAATTAATTTTGTGGAAAGTGGCAGATGATAACTTGCATACACAAGTCGAACATTTTGACAAAACTCGGCCTTTTCACTCACAAACTCAACATAAGTCCTTCGGACTTTATTTAGTTTGTGAGTGAGTCGGCCGAGTTTACACATCGATAAACTTATACAAAATCGTATTTAATCCTTATAATTCCATTTCAAACATCGAAAAGTTGTTCCTAACCGAAATTAAAAAATACATATGCAGCTATATCGGTCATAATTATGTTAGGTAACTCTGTTTAGACTTATTAACTGGTTACCCAATATCGAGAATCTACTGGTCCCGTTCATGCCAGGCATTCATCGTACTTCGATAACTCTGTATTGATTATAGCACGTTCTCCACGTCTTCACTTTAAAAAACTTTTTATTTGAAATATGTAGTAACATTTCACATGGATTATAATTTCAATATATGAAATTGTGACAATAATTAATAACATGAAATTTATCACCAATTTATACAAACTGTCAAAAGTACATAATTACACGTGATAAAGGGTAATGGTGCAAGTTTTTTTTTAATTTTTTAAGCCGCGAGTAAAGCGTTTTTTTTTTTGGGTAAAATTTATTTGAGTTTTATCTGAAGAAATTTATTATGCGCAATTAACATGCTGTGTGTTTCAGGTAATTATAACTAATTAACGATTTGACATGTATATTGTACTTTGACTGTCCGGATGTTTATTGTTCCAACCGTTAATTAAGGTACACAGGTACATTGTATGTATACAGGTAAATCGTTTGCTGACCAAAAACAGCGTGATTTCATTTTAATAAAGAGGTGTGTGTGTGTGTTTAAGGGGGGGGTCACAAAGAATGCAGTGATGAAATATAATTTCAAATGTCAGATAAGTAACATTTTAATTTATTTTAAATTAATAATTTATCTTTTTGGTATTTATATATTTAACATTTGACATATTATATGAGTTATTCTATTTACTCGTATATATATTTACTTTGTTATGGCAAGGTAGAAGCTGATTAGGATGGGCGCCATCTTGAATAATAATAGTAAAAAATAACACATTTCAAAATAGCTAATTTTCAAATCAATTTGGAAGGGACATAATCACAATTTAAACTATTGCAATTACGATATTTCGAAAAGTTATGAAGGTTTTACTCAAACATATGATAAATGAAGACCAAAAGGATATACTTTATTAGTAACACCCGAGATATAAAACAATATGTCTCTAGTAATATATCAGTATCTATAGTATGCATATCCCCCCTTTTTATTATAACTTCATCACACAATATATTTGTTTCACTTCCGGTATCAGGTCGCCATATTACTAGAAAGTGTAAAAATTACCTATTTTCATTTGAGAAGGGACGAAGGAAAATCGTAAATTAAACAGACAAATATGGTCTGTTTGAACTTTCAGAGTTTTTGCATTTTATTAGACATATAGCAACCTATAAATATAGTTTTATGTCTTAAACACTAAGAAATAACAAAAGGAACATTATTATTACAATAATGGGACTATTTTCATAATGAAAAAGTATTATTTAACAAAACCCGTGTATTTATACAATTTTGAATTTTACCGCCAAAACTACATCCGGTATCGCCATTTTGAGTCCAAATCATGTATATTTTTACAAAATATCGGTCATTTTAAAATTAATTTGGAAGTGATTTCCCGAATTGAATATCTCATTTAGTTGATATAATCTTAAAGTTCCATGTTTTATCATAGTCAAATGGGCAGCACATTTTTATGAAAGTAAAGAATTATCATGTAATTCTTGAACAAACTAGGGAAGGTTTCATAGATTTCGACATTTTTCAACGTTAGCCATATAAAAATCTTCAGTAAAAATATGATTTTTTCAAATCAAATTGGAAGTGATTTGCTCAATTCAATATCTATTTAAAATGGGCTCAAAATATTGGTAATTGATCATACTTTTACGAGATAGCAGCACATTTTTTTGTTATCGATAAAATTAAATACAAATTAGAGATAAACATGACACTCCCGTGCATTTCTATATAAATCGACATCGCCATATTACGATCATCACACAGGTGACCAAAGTCACGTGATGACCGATATAGTTGGATATGACTTTGCCCTTTTCAGGCGACATCCATCTTGAATCTGGTACTATATTTGGCAGCTGAGCAATGGAATAATAAAGTCAACAGTCATTTACAAATCGAAAAAACTTACATTTTGATAGATTTTAACATAATCTGAAGCGTACAGAATCCACGCAATGTCAGTTTTTTTCCGTTTGAAGAATCCAACTTGCGTTGTTTAATATATGACGTTGCAATCTTGACTGTGACGTCCGTGCAGCAAATTTTCGAGGAATTTTTGAAAACGCAATTTTCATCAATTTTTAAACCATTTCTCATTAAATCTTAACTATTATTGTCAGTATCATCCTTAAAATTTATTCTTTTACAGCATTCTTCACATTTTAATGTCTCATTCGAAACTTTAAATAATCAAGAAAGCGCATGAATATACTTGCCAAATACGGGTTTATCAATGTATATAATTTTTATGATTTTGCCCTTCCGACCAATGAAATTCTTGTATTTTATCATATGCAAATTAAAATGGAATTATCATTGTATATTGTATAACCCTCTATACCAATCAGTTTTATTGGTTTTGTGTTTCAATGCTTATCTTATCCGATTTTCAAGGGCTTGCGTGAGTTACCCTGACTTTCGACAAAGAGGATTACTGCTGTCACAAAAGCTTCTTAACCAGGATTTTATCAGGGATAAGTTGATGTCATCACTTAGGAAATTTTACGGTCGTCATCACCAATTGATTGAGCGTTACAGTGTTCCAATATCTAAGATGATGTTGGCCCTGTTCCTACTGTCGTAACATTTCCTGTGCCTCCACCGATTTGTGACTTCCACTGGATTGACTTTTGTTGAACTTCACGACGGGTGCCGTTTACGGAGCAGGAACTGCTTACCCTTCCGGAGCACCTGGGTTCACTCCTGGTTTTTATAGAAGTTCGTGTTGTTCATTGTATTTTAGTTTTCTGTGTTTATTTGTCGTGCTTGTGGTTGTTCATATGTCTTCCTGGGTTTGTCTGTCCAATGGATTACGTTTTTTATTTGCTCCTTAGGTATATTTCTCCTCTTTCCCATAGGGTCCTATGTTACATTGTGTAAACTAAGTTGGGCTGTGGCGGCCATCTTGGTTGATGGTCCGGGTCATCGAACATAATTCTGAAAGAGGACCATCTAAAGACCATAGCAGACAAGTCTGGTTCCGATTGGCCATGTAGTTACATAGAAGAAGATTTTTGAAATCCCCCCTTTTTTCTTTTTTTTTTAGTAACAGCAACAATGTCGGTAGGAAGTCGGGGATGCCGGAAACAATTTTGGAAGGGGGCCATCCAAGGATCATTCCACCAAAGTTTTAATTTTTTTAATCAACCAATGAGAATTGCCCCTGACAGCCATGTTTGTTGCCCGATCGGGACGACATGAGGAAACTTTGTAAAGAACCCCCATAGATGCTTCCTGTCAAGTTTCGTTCCATTTGACCAAGCAACTTCAGAGGAAAAGATTTTTTATATCAGCTAATCAGAAACAAGAACTGCCCATGTCGGCCATATTTGAAGTCTGATCGGGACAAAATGAGGAAACTCTATAAAGGAATTCCTATATATGCTTCCTATTAAACTTCGTTCCAGTTGGCCAGGTGATACAAAGGAGAAGATTTTTTATATCAGCCAATCAGAAACAAGAAATGCCCATGGCTGCCAAATTTGTATTCCGATCAAGACGAAATGAGGAAAGTTTGTAAAGAACCTTTCATAGATGCTTCCTGTCGAGTTTCGTTCCATTTGGCCGAGTGATTTCAGAGAAGATTGTTTTATATCAGCCAATCAGAAACAAGAATTGCCCATGGCTGCCATATTTGTAGTCCGATCGGGACGAAATGAGGAAACTTTATAAAGGACCTCCCATAGATGCTTCCTGTTAAATTTGTTCCATTTGGCCTAGCAGTTTCAGGGGAGAAGATTTTTGAAAACTCAGCCAATCAGAAACAACTATTGCTCATGGCGGCCATGTTTTTTGCCTGATCAAGATGAAATGATGAAAATGTCTACAGGACCTTACCATCTTCATTCCTGCAAAGTTTGTATCCAATTGGCCCAGTGGTTTCAGAGGAGAAGATCTTTAAAGGAAAAGTTTACGCCGGACGACGGACGCCAAGTCATGGCAATAGCTCACATGGCCTTTTAGGCCAGGTGAGCTAAAAAGGGCAAAAATTCGAACTTAGAATCAACCGTAAGTCGGGATAGTCTGATTTGTACAACACTTTATTTTGTTTAGGTAAAGCTGGTTTTCAAGGCTATTGTCCGTTTTGTTCCTTTACTGAATTTCAAGTTCTAACGTAGTTTTATCTACATGTAGTTGTAGCTAATCTCTACGGTCCACGGTAATTGTATCTGGTGTCAGTCAAATTCAAAGGCCCAACGTAGTTGTTTGTAGTAAATTACTTGCACTGTGGACGATTTCATAAGGAGCTCTTATTCTAGCGGTCAGTATAATACAGTGTATACGGTTGGAGACGATATTTATTTAATTTAATGCTTTATTTATTTACAGAGGATTACTAACATCCTGAACGTATCCGGTTAAGTTATGATTTTTTCTTTAAGGTCCATATTGAGATACATCAATGATATTATACTGCATTGTACCTTAATCCTCTTATAGCACATAATACAGTTCAACAATTAGATTGTCAATGATTTGTATTGCTTTTCATATGTGTTGCAAGTTTATTATTAGATAAACTTTTTTAGTTTGATTGTTGTTTTTTTTACGATTTTATATTTGGGTTTGTTCGACTTGTGTATTTCATACATTTTAGTCGTTTCATGCCACTTTTGACAGCTCGCAATTTCCATTTATTTTTCTTGTTATCTATTATTAGATAAAGTTGCTTCGTTTCAGGAAGATCAAATGCAAAGACTTTCTTATGGCAAGCCGTTTTACTATTTATTCTAACTTCAAGATATCTCATATAATATATAAGATATCTTATAAACTTTATCTTCTAACGTTTATAAGATATTTTATAAAGTATATAAGATATCTCATAAAGTATATACGATATCTTATAAATATTTTTTATATAAGATATCTTATATACTTTATAAGATATCTCATATATTTTATAAGATATCTTATATAGTTTATAAGATATCTCATATAGTTTATAAGATATCTCATATAGTTTATAAGATATCTCATATAATTTATAAGATATCTTATAAATTATATGAGATATCTTATTAATTATAACATATATATCTTATAAACTATATAAAATATCTTATAAACTATAATTTATAAGATATCTTATAAATTATATGAGATATCTTATTAATTATAACATATATATCTTATAAACTATATAAGATATCTCATAAACTATATGAGATATCTTATAAAGTTTATTAGATATCCTGAAGTTCGAATAAATAGTAAAACGGCTTGCCATACTTTCTACTCTTCCTACATGTGACAGGCAAAGTAGATAAAAGATTTTAAAAAGCCCATTTATTCGAATTTTAATGAGGTCAATTTTGATTTGGAGAACTTTATGAACTTGCAATATAGATTTAAGGATTTGAAACGTAACTCTAAATTTAATAAAATTAGTTTTAACATATTTTATTGTCAGACAAAAATAACGACAAAAGAACCATACACAAGATCTACAACTTAATAATGCCGTCTCCGTAATAAATGTATATGTACATTTGTACATATATGTTTTAACGAAATTTTTATAATCAACAGTACCGAAATAATAACAAAGATTGTTGAAATAAGGCACAATACATTGCTTTTTGTGTATGTTTATTGATTTTTTACACTATTATAAATTAGGGATTTAAAATATCACTAACCCGGCGCCCGAGGATTGTCTGCAAACTTTATATTTTGCGATACTTACAGCAGGACGGAATATGGACTTTACGATTTTGCAACTTGTCCTATGATAATTTTAATGAGAAATACTTTAGTCTAGGCCAAACGTGATCGATTAGAGATCATTATTTTCGGACGACTAATGATAATCCCAGCAGTAAGCATAATTCCCATGATCAATTGCATACATGCATTTTCGGTTTAACCCCTGGTATTTGTAGATGATATTTCTTAGTGTTTTCTGATGTGGGATGTTATTCTTGATTGAAGGACACATGACATTTGCTAGTAACTAATTTTCGTGGTCATTCACCTTATCCCATTTTCTTATTATATGGTAGTATATTTCTGAAGATCATTTCAACATTCTCTTATCTTTAGTTCACCTGCACCAAAGGTCCATGTCAGCTCACTTAATGATCTTCCATGAAACCACTAAGCAAATTGGAATACAACTGGGCAGAAAGGGTCATTAGGAGGTCCTTCTTCATAGTAGCATCCATCGTCTGTGACCGCTATCCAAGATTGCCAACACAGATGAACTTGTTCTAACATATGACCCTATGTGAAAATTCATTTAAAGATCCACTTGTCTGAACAAAACAAACTTGAAAATAACACCTAATAACCCGTGTAAATGCAAATAAAATTATCAGCTGAGACGGGTGATTTGTTTATATATAAAATTTAAGTTATCTTGTTTTCATAGATTAATTTATCTTTATTTTTATGTTAAAGTAATTTACATTTATTAATAGTTTTTCTTGATCACGCAAGTGCTTGGTCAATGTAAAATAAAAAACAAGTTTAATTTCCGTAAATATCAATTGCATTTTAATGTAAATTTTATTGATTTATAAATATTTATATAACAATGTATTCATGTATACGCAACAACAAAACTAAACTAACAGAATTTCATTGAGTTAATCTTAATTTTTAGCTCACCTGGCTATGCCAGGATGAGCTTTTGCCATCACTTGGCGTCCGTCGTCCGTCCGTCCGTCGTTAGCTTTCATTCAAACACCTTCTCCTCAGAAACCATTTGGCCAATTCCAACCAAACTTTGCATGAGTGGTGTATGGAAGATCCTCAACAAAGTTTCCTCATTTAGTTCTGATTGGTCAAGAAACATGGCCACCAGAGGCAATTCTTGTTTCTGATTGGCTGATTTTCAAAAATCTTCTTCTCTGAAACGGCTGGGCAGATTGGATCGAGGCTTCATAGGAATTATATATGACATGTCCTCCACAAACGATCCTCATTTTATATTTATCCGATGAAAAACATGGCCACTGTTGCCAAATATAGAATATAGAGGTAAATTGTTGTTTTTTGCTAATAACTCAAAAACCGTTACAGATATCGAAAATCTGACAGAAGTAAAATTGATCAGCATGACAAAATCTACCTACCATGAAATTTTGAAGGAAATTCCAAAACCCATTTAGGAGTTATTGTCCTTTTTTCGTCAAATTTTCAAAATTTTAACATTTTTCGTCATTTATCTCCAAAACTATTTGAGATAGAAGTAAAATGTAAATTTAAAAAATGTTTGCCATGTTGAGATCTACCTACCCTGAAATTTTAAAGGAAATCCCAAAACCCATTTAGGAGTTGTTGCCTTTTTTTTGTCAAATTTTCAAAATTTTTTCATTCAAAAATCTTCTCCTCTGAAACCGCTGGGCCGATTGGTTTGAAACTTAATAGGAATGATTTATGACATGTCCTCTACAAACGATCCTCAATTTATTTTGATCTGACATAAAACATGGTTGTCGTAGCTAAAAATAGAATATAGGGGTGCATGTGTTGTTTTTGGCTTATAACTTAAAAATCGTTACAGATATCAAAAATCTGACATGGGGTAAAATTGATCAGCATGACAAGATCTACCTAACCTGAAATTTTGAAAGAAATTCTAAAACCCATTTAGAAGTTATTGCCCTTTTTTCGTCAAATTTTCAAAATTTAACATTTTTCGTCATTTATCCCCAAAACAATTTGAGATAGAAGTGATATGTAAATTTGTAAAATGTTTGCCATGTTGAGATCTACATACCCTGAAATTTTAAAGGAAATCCCAAAACCCATTTAGGAGTTATTGCCTTTTTTTGTCAAATTTTCAAAATTTTAACATTTTTGCATTTATCTCCAAAACTATTTGAGATAGAAGTGAAATGTAAATTGAAAAATATTTGCTATGTTGAGATCTACCTACCCTGAAATTTTGAAGGGAATCCCAAATTCTATTTAGGAGTTATTGGTTTGTGTAATTTGAGGTCGAGTTCTGTTACATTTATTTAAGGTTCACCCTTATTCCTGGTCAATTTTATCAACTTCCTGCCAGGACTACCACCATTAGGGAACATATTTTAACATTAAACCTTATGAAAAATAAATCTTCAACAAATTTTCCCTGAACAATTGAACCAATTGCAACAAACTTGGTCAAATAGTTGATTAATTGTCCAATGAAAACCAGACTCCAGGTGAGCGATACAGGCTCTGGTGAGCGTCTTGTTTTTTCTGCAATCAGCTGAAAAAGAACAAAATTCAAGCGTAAACAGATACATTTGTAAACGTAACGAACTTATTAATGCAAACAGATTGTAATAAAAATAAAAAATTAAAAAAAACAACAAAAGGTAGAGAAAAAGATCCAAGAATGAAACCATTCGACTTAAATGTCAGATTGAAAATCTTTCTATCGGTTGTTTGGGAATACCCGCATATTTTGTTTAGTTTGCTGTGTGTTTTTCGTTGTTTTGCTAATAGTTTTATAGTATTTGTCTACTTTGTCTTTGGAGTTCGATTTTATATGCTTTTCCTATTGTTTTATCCCTTCGGTAGAATATTATTGTCAACAAACAGGCATATATTCATAAACACTTACCCTGTTTGAAAGTACACAATAACGACTTAGCAACTATGTACATGGTTCTATAATAAAGAAAATTTTGTAGATACATAGTTCCAAAATAAAAGAAAATTTTATTTAAGAATTATTATCTGCAGGTATTCTTGATTTTATACACTGAAAGAAAGTTTCTGTTAATATTATTTTATAACATATTAAATCATGCTCTACTATGATAAGAATTAGTTCCCTTTACTTTATTAAAAATTTTCTTATATATGTCTTACAGAATCAAAAAGAAACTCGATAAACCTATTACAGAGAAAAAAATTATAAATAAATGTTGTGGAAATGGTATAGAATTATATGTACATTACCATACATTTTTTAAATTTACATTTTGGAAGTGATCACTAACAATAGTTATTTTTGTTATTCTAATAAATAAAAATTGGGTTCTAGAGTAAGACACAGAGAAAACAGGCATTCAATTTTTTGTCCCGACCCTCAGTAGTGACAGTAGCCCAGTTCGACACCACTGCACTAGAACCCCCTCCCCCCTAAAAAAAGGGGGGGGATATTTTCCCTAAAGTAATAAAGTCTTAAGATGAACCAAAGCCTACATGTTTGCCTTTACTAAGGATGGACAAAGTCCCCTTTCGTGTTTCCAGCTCTTCACCTTTAGCTTTTTGATTTACTTGCCATAATCATGAAGGTGTAACCCCCATACACCCCCCCAACCCCCCCCCCCCCCCTGCTGGAATCCGGCGCACCACTTTATTTTTCGAATAAAATACAGAGTGCCAAAATGCAAATTTTGCATAAAACAGTATTTTCAATAATATGCATAAATTTCTGTATTATCTACGACCGAAGTATGGGTGCTGTAAAATCTGGAACACCGGATACCGATAAAGAAAACGACCTGTAATACCGAAAACTTTTAAATATTTTATGGAAACCAGCGTACCAAAAGAGGGGGGTTTCAACCTCAATCATGGAAAATTTCATTTGAAATTATTTTTTTTTACTTTGAGCTTTGACTTGAATGATACATGTATCATAATCAGCTGTATGGAAGAACTTCAAGAAGATTCATTGTATGATAGTGTGAGGATTTGTTCGAGAGTGACAGTAGTGACGATACATCTGTAAACACATAGATAATAAGAGTAAATAGTGTATTGACAAGAAATTTTCTAACAACCCAAATATTCTTAAATTTAAAAATCCTTATGTCTAGCACAAAAAAGTCCCTGCTTAAAAAATTATACTCAATAATACGATTGTAATTGTTTCCTGTTTATTTTGTATGTGTATCTGTATACCATTGTACTACAAAGGTTTATCAGAATAAAGTTTATATATATATATATATATATATTTTACATGTGGTTTTGGATCGAGAGATAAAAAAATCTGCCTGTTCATATAATATCGAAAAATAATTACCCATTTTGGTAATATGTTTTCTACTTTGAAAATCAGTCTTTAATAGGTACTAAATTTTCCACACTGATAATAAATAAAAACTGTTATTTTCAAACTACTGCAGAGAAAAAAAACGTCCAGTAACTGTTACCATAAAATGTCAAACTAGAGGTTTATAAACTGAGCCCGTATACAATGTGGTTACCCAGAAAGCCCCGCCATTCTTTTAAAGGACAAATTGTTTTAAATATAGAACCTGCTTGAAATTTAACTAATTCAAAGAGACCCTCTCATGATGCTTTATACGTATTTCAGTTCATTTTGGCATTTAAGGGGTCTTAATTTTTTTTAAAGTTTTGTCATACAGACCCTTCCTTGTAAGCCTTGTATAAAGTTTTGCTTTATTTGAACAAGCAGTTCAAGAAATGAAGATTTAAAAATTATAATTGAAAAAAAATGAGCAATTGGTTATTGCTGCCATTTTAAGAGAAATGAACACATGTCGCCTTTCGATGTACATTTATGCGCCAAACCATGTATTAGATTATTCTCCCAAGTAGTTGCTCATGTAATATTTTTAAACTTTTAATTAAATAAACACAAGTATTGACTGTTGCCGCAATGTCAGGTGTCCATATGAGACAAACTGAGCTAACTTAAAAAAACATACACCGATCCATCAATCCTTCAAATCTGAAATTTTAGTTGCACACAAGAAAAGTTTTTATTTTATTTTATTTGGCCAATCAGAAACAAGTATTGGTAATTCCAACGTGGATAGATTGTGATGAAATAGGCAAATATCATTTCATATGGAATCTTAATTCATTTGGCAAAGCACTTTCAAATGAGAACATTTTTATTTTAATTTTGACCATGGGAAACAAGCGATGAGTATTGCCGTCATGTTAGTTGTTGGACAAGGAGACGAGTAAATTACAGCGAAATCCTTCCATAAATGCTTCACAACTAGCTTCAGGTCAATGAGGAACCAGAGTGAGTTATCTTTTCCTAACCAATGTAGGTAAGGGAGATAATAAATTTGTCTCCCTTTTAGCCTCAGGACAAAAGGGAGAGAATTTAATTATCTCCCTTACCTACATTGGTTAGGAAAAGATAACTCACTCTGGTTCCTCATTAATCCTGTGCTTTTCAGTTGATGATATTTTTAGTGTAAAGTTCATGATAACGGACACCAAGTATAGCAATTCGAGGGAATATTTTACATTGCCACAATTAAATTATTAATCATAAATTATTTCTTGTATATTGGGGAGACATGCACTAATGTGTTTTTTCGGTCTCCCGAATATTGGACTTATAGAATGCTGCATCTGACAATGGAGAATTAAAATGCTTTGCCACATTCGCATCGATCCAATTAGCATTCTATCTGAAAATCTCACGCAGAGGATAATCATCTATTGCTCACTCTTCTTTCATCTTGCGGATTTCCGATCACTTCTTTTTTCTTTTAATTTGTGTTTTTCTTGCATCAAACGAACTTTCCATTTTCCAAATGTATAAAGATGTTCTTTGAACATTTCGTGTTCTGTATATATATTAAAGTTATATTTTCTATGCCAATTTCATACTTTTTATTTAGGATTTCTAAAGTTTTTTTTATTTAAATATGTACTGGATTTTCTTTTTCAAAGTTAACTTGAAATATCATCACGTTAAAGTTAAAAGCAGCTAGACTACATGCGGAAAACTTTGTAGAATGCTTCATATGCAATATTCATGAATTCGCACCTCTGATGTAAAAAGACACTTTACTGCATATGAGTAGCAATGGGTATCCTTTTAATATTGCTGGTATTTTCAGGTATGTTAAACATGTTATTTTAGTTGTGCAATTTACATAAATCTAAACGCTTCAAATGCAAGTTTTTTTTCCGTATTCTGTAATGCATATAGTGGCTGATTTCAAAATTTTCTCGACCTTTCTGTAGTTAAGATAAGTTATTTTATCTGAATCTGATATAAATTGAAATAATAATAATTTAGATAAATTCTGAATACATTTGTGTGAAGAAAACTAATTAAATTATATTAAATAAAATTCTTAATACCAATTTTAATGCACAAGATGTGCACATTTCGTCGATTAACCACTCGATCATCAGTTGTGCTAATGGCCTAAAATGTTAAAAACCAAAACAACAATCCAAAACGTTGAAGATCAAATTCAAACATTAAATCGTATTGTAATTTCGATTTTTAGAGAAAAAAACTTCTGTACCGGGAAGTTGTTTGAACTGCATTATTTCAATTACGATTTCAGAGATAAAAAACTAACTACACCGAGTTCTTTATCCTTGTTTTACGTATTTTTGTTACATGAATTATTTGTATAATGGTAATAAAAGTTGAATTGAATTGAATTTAATGCAGTCCTGCAGGGGATCCCAATTTTTTTTTTAAACTCGACTCTTTTTCACAATTGAATTTTGGTGTTTAACTAACATTATATACTAATTAGAAATAGAAACCAAATAAAACAACGGCGAAGAAATCTTATAGTTTCTATAGTTCTTATAAGAATATTTTGTTTAATATTAATATGGGTTTTTAAGAAAACTAATCTTAAGGAAACTACACAAAGAATTACATTATTAGTTACAGAGTGTTGTTGACCTAATTCGGTACATACGAGGTTAGTAAATTTCGTACGGGGTGAGAGCGCAGCTAGATCAAATTTATGATCCTGCCTATATTTTTCGTCTAAATTTTGGTCCTGGCTTTTTTTCGGCTGAAATTGCGGCCTAAATTTTTATTTTCATTTAAACTAAAAAAAAATTCCTGATTGAAACACGTCCTGCATTTTGTTTTTTTTTTTATTATTTTGGCAAGATCCTGGTCTTGCCTTTTTATTTCAAATTTGATCTTAACCCCCCGCCCCCACCCCCCACCCCACCCATAAATAATAGACAGATAACTCTAGCGGAAAGCAGTTTTAAAAAAACAAGGGGTCCCATATTAAATATACGGGGTTTTACGTGTACTCACGTTAACCAATCATATCCTTGCAATTTAGCAGAGGGTAAGATATTGACCTATATGAGGTGAGTGTGTCACAAACGGCCATTGACATATCCCTGTGTGATTCCAGTTCTCTTACCGATTTTGACATTTACCGATATAGACCTATAAACGGCTTTGACCACAGGGCAATATTACGGGTGTCGCATGTGAAACAGGATATGCTTACTATTCCGGAGCACATGATATCAACCCAGGTTTTTTGTTGGGGTCCGTATTGCCCACGCTTTAGTTTTCAATGTTCTATTTCGTATGTCTCTTTGTTCGTACATGTTCCCTTTTGGTCTGTCTCGTTCGTCTATTGTCCTCTAGATTACGATTTAGGAATTCCCTTCTAGCATTGTTGGTTTGGTATCTTCTACACTTGACTGGTACATTAAATATCTTTAAGAAGCATAACATTTTATCAATGTCGGCAAAAAACATAACAATACAGTATTCACTGTAAGTTTAAGTTTCAATAATTTAATATTGGATGTAACGCATCATTTATTGGCCCAATTTTTTTCGTCTATCATAGACTAAAATTTCTTTTCTACTATGACGTCATTAAAGATGTTTTATACGTCAAAACAAACGTTGGAATTAAATTATAAGGATTGACAGTAATTTTGTTTTCAGTCTTTTCGAAATACCCTCAATGTACATGGTTATTTACGGGGGGTTATTTAGTGTGCACCACTTGATTGAGGTTATATCATCATAGACTGAAAAAAAATTACAGTCAATCCTTAGATAATAATTACTTGTAAAATCTTCTTAGATATGTTAATTCCATTTCGGTGGGCATTTATATATTTTAATAAAATATTTCTTCAGGTACGCTTTTGCACAAAAGTTTGATAAACTTAATAATAAACACCCAAACATTGTATATGTACAACCATATAGACCTAATTATTTTAGGCACCCAGGTAAGGTCAAATTTGCCTGAGGTAGTCGAAATCACACTTTTAACAGAACTTCGGAAAATTAAACACAAATATCTAAAATCGTGACATATCCAAAGTAATGACTATTATGTGGTATTAGATCCTCAGAGACTAACAGTAAGTATTTTATTTGCAATGATAAAAAGCCTTTTTATTTTGACAGTTACTTTTTTAACGGCCCAATGCACCATGGAGTTTGTCTGGCCATTAAATAATAATACATACACAGCAGAAACATTAAAGAATTATCCAGACCAGGATCGTTCTGCCGGATGCGGTATGGTGTTTGGCCCTGACACTCATCCGATGTTTCAACTTCCTGCTGTGTCATTCAACGGCATGACATTTGTAGATATCAGATTAGAAGATGACATTATTGGAAATGATAATTATGCGTTTTCTGGTTGGTTCAAGACGTTATCGCCAGACGGTGTTTTATTTCATTACAAAAGTGACAGTGAAATGTCAGTTTTTCAAGGTATTAAAGTTTTTCTAGATTCTAAAATATTGAATGCAAACAGAGAGTTGAACACTGTAGTTGAAAATGGCACAAGCAGTTTTGAATTTATTTTAAACACCTGGTATTATGTAACTTACGCTCTCGATTTTAGTAACGGGCATATGACATTTGGTTTATATGGATCTACCCAGTTTGTCCAAGACAATAACTTTGCTAATGATGTCAAGTTTGCGATTCCTGGCACTCTGAGGATTGGCGGATCTTTTGATGGAAATGAACCTCTGTTGTATGGATTTGTCACATGTATGGCATTTTACAGGAATGACAATAATCCCACTCTTACAGACGGCAACAACAAATGCTTCACTGCTACCTATGCTAACGAATGTATGTAATTTGTACGTTTCAAGCCAGTTCTATTGTTTCGTATTATTCAGTTTTATTTTGTATATTTTTATATGGATGAAAGACAAAGGGCGTGGTATGATTTGGCCTGATATATGACCCATTGAATTCCAAAATCAAAAAGTAATGAATAACTTACTCTCAGCTGTTTCAATCTTTTGTTTTATGGCAATAAAATATTATTAATTTAATAGTGGCAATATGCTGTGATAGATGGCTAAGGATCATATGGCAATATATTGACTTGTTGGTCGTCTGGAAAAAAATCATGTGGATCGAAGCGTAGCTGGTCCATTTACCGCCATTTTACCCTCAGTGCAATTAACTATTAGCTATATTATACTTATTTCAATGCGAACACGTTACAATCATAATTAAGCTCCGCCCACCCGTCAATATAAGAATTAAGCCCCGCCCATCGGTCCATATAACATTATTTTCTTTTTGTTAAGATTTTATGTACATACCCAGTCTTTCTCTGGGTTTCAAAAAGTAAACACCTTTTCATTTTTATTTTTTACATGGTCGCGATCAAGACCACATTGTTCGAAACGTTGAGTATTTTAAGTTTTTAGTTTGATTGTTGTTTTTTTACGACTTTATATTTGATTTTGTTCGACTTGTTTATTTTATACATTTAAGTCGTTCTGTGCCCCTTTTGATAACTCACCATTTCCATTTATTTTCCTTTTTACATATAACATTATATGGACCGGTTTCTTTAATATAAACAAACAGAGAGACAAATCTTAAAAGTATATTATTTTCAAATATGAATTTCATATTCAAAATATTATTTGAGGTTTAAAATAAAAACCTTCCAAAAAGAATGGTAAAAATGTCATTTTCCATGAGCTCAGCAAGGTTAGTCACCCATCAAATAATATTCTTTTTATTCTAGCATTTTACACTTTCAAAATCCCAAAATTCATTCCACGAACTGAGGTTTCCGTACAGTCCTGCTCATAGTAAAAATGAAAATTATTTATTTTCCACAGATATTCCAGATTGCCATGAGAGAAGTAAAAAAATGGGTTGGTATGAAACCCTCGGTGCAGTAACCTCTCTACAGCAAATTAGCCAATTAGAAGCCTGTTCTGTAATTGAATGTGCCTTCCGTTGTCTAAATGACGACAACTGTAAATATCTTCAATACAATGTGGTTATTGGTGGCTGTGGTTCATGTTTCATACTGAAAACTGGCAGTAGCGGATATAACAGTTCTTCAAACGGACAAGTTTTTGAATTGAAACATACTCTATAAAACTATTGTTTTATAAAAAAAAAACTTATCATGTGGAACATTTAATTCTTGGTTTTTTTCGTTTATCAAATTATAATTTGACATTGGATGTAACGGATCATTTGATTGGTCATTTTTTTTCGTCTATCATATCATAGACTAAATTTTCTTCTCTACCATGACGTCATTAAAGGGAATGCAAAATTTTAGTTGTGAAACAACAGCTGGAATTAAATCATAAGGATTGATTCTAATTTTATTTTCAGACTATTCGAAATAACCTCAATGCACATGGTTATTTAGTGTGCATTACGTGTTTGAGGTTATTTTTTTATAGACTGAAAAAAAAATTAGTCATTACGTAAATGTCCATTTAATTAAAACTCCAAAAAATTATTATTCCATGATGGAAAATTCTGATGGACAACTCAGCTGACTTTCATTGTGTTTAAATGCCAAAGAAATGGAAGGCTGAAATAATAAATCCACAATATGGTCCAGTAAAACTACATAAAATATGGTTTATATATTATATTATATTTGATAAAGTTTAATGTAAAAATAAATGATTAGATCATACATAAATATCCAAGAACACAATGATCACCGCAGAATCTTAGTCCCTTACGCACCAACGAGCAGACGGAGATGAAATTTGGAGCATGCTAAGTTTTAGCTGACAAAACATATGGTACAGAACTTGAAATGAAATTTCACATCCAATTTTCACGAAAGTATTAATCGTCTTAAATGGGTGTAAATGTAAGATATATACTTCCATACTTTTGGTTGATGTTAATAAACTTATTTAAAAGTTATAATATTGTAGTTAAAATTAAATTTTGTGTTTTTCGGACGGGAAATTGATTCTCTCATTTTGTCATTATTACACAACTATTTTAATTTGTTGACTTTTATTATGCCTATACCTTCTGCCTGTTAATATATCTTCTTGCATTAGATCATTATTTGTCTGGACTTTCGTGAAGATTTGACATGAAATATATTTCCAAGTACTCTAGTTAATACTCTTTAGAGGCAGGTGATCTGTCATCATCCAGTTGCTACTATTGGCTAGTTAGCGTCTAACCGAGAGCATTCTAATCAGGGTACTCTTTGTGCTGTCTATCTTTTTCATAAACAGTGTTTTGTTCGTGTACAAGATTGACTGAGAGTATGTACTTATTGGCAGTTAATTTTATACTTTGTTAACACAATGTAACATATGCTTAATAAAACAAACAAAAAATGGAAAATAGTAGGGGTCAACAAAGACATACCAAACAATCAACGCCACCAAAGGCAGATCCTCGATTTTAGCCACTGACCATGGATTTAATTGGCTATGAATTTGTAGTTTCCTTTGATGAATTTTTGACATTGTTGTTTCCATTGCAATGCGGGCTTATCGTTGAAAGGCCATACGACAGCTCCTAGAGGAATTAATTTTTCCCTTATTTATTCTTACAGAATTTTGTCTCGTTGCAGAAATCTGCAATGAAATTAATATTAAATGAAGTACACGTGTAATACAAAGTTAAAAGGGAAATGAACATGCACAAAATGTATAAAACGCTAATTACAGTTTCGTACAATTCAGTTTAAAAAAATATTTCATTGCAGTATTGTTAATCCTAATTTTACTACATATACCTGATTGTAATAATTCACTTATTCATCGAATGTAATAATTCATCTATTCATCGAATATATATGATTAACAATCCATTGAAATTAGAAAGGAGTTTTAAGTAAATCTATATTGACTGTGGCTTTCCTTACTTATCTAATGTATCTTGTATATTTATGATCATGCTGTGATGTTATGTCTTGGAGTAATTTTAGTTTACTTTGTAGTTTTCTTTCTTTTATCATTACCTGATAGCTACAATACATGTACTTTTCAATACAAAATAACAACGAGGAAAATTCCTTTAATCTGCGATGCCAAACAATTCTTTTTCTTTAATTTCCATTTATCTTCTATATACATTCTGTTTGATTGATATAACATCCACATTTCAATACAAAGCGGAAAACAAAATAACTTCAATACTAAAAGAAATAAAGTACTAGATCTTCTTTTGATTTTTATGTATTTATTCAGTCATGTGAATATATTGAAGTAAGTACAATGTTGTTTATATTGGAAAACAGAGTTAATTTCCGATTGCTTTTTTTGGACAATGAGTATAAACGAAGGAAACATAGGAAGGCAACACACAGCTAGCGACAAAGAAAATTATTTTTAAAACCAAGCTCTAAATGACATTTTTGTTGAACAATATGTTCATGTTTTAGAGATAATCGGAATAATACTTGCTTATTTTTTTTTCAAAATTATTCTCCTGTAACAAAATCATTTTAATCTTTTTTATTTATATTTTCGTTATCAAAACTGAAATTGCTTGATATCAATTTCTAAGAAACTGAAAACAAAATAATCGTTGCAGGCAAGAAATCTTACAGTACATAAAAGAGGATGAACGTTTGTTTGCGATGAATATAGTGACGGTATTATGATGCAAGAAATATTTCATAGAATAGTATACAAGTCATTTTCAAACAATTAATTTGAATTTAATTTAATGCAAATTAAAATTTAATCGGAATCGTGGTTATCTTTATGGAATAAAAAAAAAATTATTGTAATTTCAATGTCAATCTTCAGCTTCCCTTCACGCAAATTTTCTCAAAAAGCCATTCATCTCTCCTTGGTTTGGTGAACTTTACACCTTTCAAGGTAATATAATTAAGAAAGCAAACTCCTCAAAGGTAAAAATATTTAGTGCTTAGTAAAACGTATACTAAGAGAAGACTGTCCATCAAGAGTTTTACACTCCCTATCAATTCTAACGGCTCTATAGCGGCATATATTCATCTCTGAACCAAATTTCACTATTATAAGCCAAAATAGGTCTAACCAAGATATCAAATAGTTTACATGAAAGATCAACAAAGACCTTTTTATATGTGTACATCCAATGGATGAAGGTATCGATAGCCTACTTCTATTTACTATTATATAATTTCACGAAAAATTGAGTTATACATGTACACATGTACATGTAACTTTTTATAGAGCAAGATGCGCATAGAACTTATTTACTTATGTGCTGATATATTGCGAACATCTACCTTCTGTAAGTTTCACTGGACTGATATTATACAAATCTCTAATCAATTCCTTTATTTTAAATTCATTTCCACACAGTAAAAAAAGCTAATTTTTTTTACACTAAATTAAAATGATTCAATTTTAACCAGTCGGCAAAGTTAACATTTATGACATTTGTAACGGCCTATATTTTTCGTAATTTGTTAGATTTAGGAGAATATCAAGTCTTTCATGACAGTCTATATTTTTTCTGTAATGTTTTTTAGATCATGTATTTTATAAACAAAACCCAGTTTTGACAAATAAAAGTAAACTTACAAAACTATCGCCGTGGGCGCCGTGGTTTAGTGGTCAGCGCATCGGACTACTAAGCCAAAGGTCCCTAGTTCGATTCCCGTTCGATATGAAAATTTCAAGGATCAAATTTGCGACCGGACTTATCGACACCATTTGCGAGGATGGTTTCGGTATACGATGCTAATCCGTCGGATGGGGACGAAAATTGCTGTCCCGTGTTAAAGAAGGGAAACACCCTTAGCACGTTAAAGACTCCTGTGTAGATGTCGAAAAAGAGTATGCTAAAATGCCGCTACAGGGGCCTCTCTCGCACCTGCCAAGTGGAGAGGGATTGGTATAAGTTGGTATCACTTGTTTCCCAATCCACTATAAATAAATAAGTTTAAAAGTATCACAGGGCTTAAGAGAGAATGCTTGGTTTTCAGTCATAATAATTATATTTTCTTTAAATTTATTTCCGTTTATACTTTAAGTCATCATCGTCTTCAATTCAATCTTCTTCGCGTTCTTTGAACATATAGAATAGGTTTATACTCGATAACGTTAGGAACGATAACTCTTATCGTAACGTCGTATTGTAACGTAATAACGTCCTACCTTAAAAATTGATCGAGTATTTTGTGAAAACTTGTGGTTAGAATTTCATAATTTTTTGTCATTTAACACACATATATATGATATTTTTTGTAAGTTAAATAATTTTTGTAAAATAGAAATTATAGAAATATTCTTGCATAACTCAGCTTGAATAAGGTCAATATCTGCACTTTTACAATTTTTTGCATTCATTACAACTTTATGAACCTCATCAAAGGTAATTTCCTTATCTAAATCAATACAAATAATGTTTTCTCTAATATTACAATGTTCAACCTTATTATACTCTACATTTACATTTGGGTTCAATAAATTGTGAAAACTGCTTTTCCATTTACTTAAAAAAAGTTTCTAAATTGTTAGTTATAGTTCCATCATCTAGAGTAACTTCATTCGGAATACGCATCTGTCTCTCGTTACCAATACCAATTTGACCAATTCTACGCCAAAACTGATTCGGATCATTGTCACTAAAATTAACCAGCTCTTCCTGGCAGCGGTACCAATATCGACGCTTATATTTTTGTGTGAGCTTGTCAAAGTCTTTGGGTTTATCAAGAAAGTGTTTGCGTAATTGTTGTTTTAAGCTACCCTGTTTACAAGTTACATAGTCTCTTTCTGCCGTGCAAACATTGTTCCATTTATTTGTTAGTTCATCATTCCACCATGGTTTTTTAATTCGTCTTTTTCAATTGTTTGTACTGTTCAGAACTTTGACCTTAGATTCTAATTTATCATTCATTTCAGAGTGTAAAATTTCAAATAAGTTATCATATAATTTATCAACTTCATATTGTCTCCCTTTAGAACACTGTATATTATTTATACATATATTAATTTTATTCAATATATCATTATTTTTCATCCAATCATTTGGGATATTTTTCACATTATATGAAACATATGTATTCTTTTGTTGGTTCATGCTATTGTGAGCATTTTGTGATAAATATAGATTATTACATGGCATTTTTCATATCACACCCTTTATCAGCCCAAGGTCTTTATATCAGCCCAAGAGCCGATAGGCTCGAGGGCTGATATATGACCAAGGGCTGATAAAGGGTGTGATATGAAAAATGACATGTAATGATCTGTTTATCATATACTTCACATCCTCCATTTGAATTTTATTGTCTCATGAATACTAAGTAGACAGTGAGTGTATGGTGCAGATATACAGGACACCTGCTTCCTTCATATCAAAACAATAGTAATTTGATTTTGCTGGATTATATTGTGTAAACGACAGATAGCTCATCAAGATATTTTGTTTGTTTTGATGTTAAATATTCCTGCTGAAAATATATGTACATGTACCATGTCAGAAAAATAAAAAAATATTTGCAAATTGATCTGACTGTTTACTATGCCTTAATTTTTTGGGATTTTTTAATGCTTGGGGACTATAAACGTTGACAAATCCCTTTGAGTTTGGTACTTAAATTATTGCCAGTTTTCTTACCAAATAAAAAAAATATTTTAGATGTTTTTCAGTATGGCAAGACTAGTTAATAACAATGTTTATGTCGCTTGTGGTCTTCCTTCTCGTATTGCTGTTTTTCATTGAATCAATGCACACAGTGGTGTCATCATCCGTCCCGCTGTCGTCTGCCATTTTGTCAATATTTACGAAGTTTACCGGAAATGCACGATGTTCCATGCGATATGAATGACGGAAAGGCATGCCATAATATTCCGGAAGCAGTTAATACGACTTTTATATCAGCCCGCAATGCCGATTCTCATTTTTGGTTATGTAATACAGAATTTTTCTCCTTTTATCGCAGGGTAAAATTATACATTTATTTTCTATAAGTATATGATAAATTAATAGAATTAGTTTCATTTATGGTATCAAAATTGGTTTCAAATTCCAAACATAATACAGAATGATCAGGTATATGATTTGGACTAAAAGAACCTGGTTGAGCACTTTTATTACATAAAACACTTGCTCTTATAAATTGAAATTTTTATAATGACACAAACTTTCATATGGAACAACACAGTAATCGACAACTGATGATCCTTTAGTAGAGACATATGTGAAATCATCATGGATAGGATATCGCCCATTTAAAACACAACAATTCACAGTTGATAAAAATTCACTAAATATTTCACCATAGCTGTTGGCTGTAAAATCGGTAATATTACGCTCATTTAATTTGTCGATTCCCTGAATGAAGTCGGTATAGTTACCTAATCGACTGTTGAAGTCTCCACATAAAAAGAAAGAATTTCCTTTAGGTATTGAATAAATTTGCTCCATTATAACATCAAAGAAGTTATGCGCATTTACGGACCTTGTTGAGAATTCTGGGGGTAAATAGATGACACATACATAAAACACATTTGAAGAAGTTTTTCATATCTGTAAATTTTACCCATAAAATTCCATCCTCTGAGTCATTTTCTATTGCTACTTTAAGCACCTTTAATATTTCCTTTTTGATTAGGATGCCTACTCCTCCCGAGCCGATTTTTGCACGTATATGTATCTGTTTGCGGTTGTTTCCAAGCCATATATAGTTATTCATACATATATCATTGTCATTTATCAAATGCGTTTCAGCTATGCCGATTATATGTAAATCAAGTTCATTGATACATTCTTCAATTAAAATATTCTTTTCATTGTTAATATTACAAGTCCATCCATTGATGTTCCAAAACCCACATCTGTACTAATAAGGCCGGTTATTGTTATGGGAACCACCACGTCCTCTAATATGTCCTCTTCCATATCCATTATTCATACCTCTTTTGCTGGTATTTCCATGAAATGATCCACTATTACCTTTATAATTTATATTGTCATTATGTTGTGTTCGTGTTGAGTCGTCCCTATATTTTGATGGAGTTTGATTTTGTAGACGAGTGATTTTACCTCCGACTGTTCTATATTCTTTGTCCTTACCCACTGCACGAAGTATAGTTCTATTATTAAAATCTAACATTCTTTTTTCACGAGGTATATTGTTTTCTATATACACTTCTCTGTATTTATTAGTATTTCTTAACACTGCTTTTGCTTTTAGTATCGCCCGTTTATTATCTAGATTGTCAACTTCTACAAAAATTATATCTGGTTTTCTTCTATTTTCCATATCCCTATGCAGACTCACCTTTCGAACTGCCTTATTTATATATACATTTGTCAGTTTTAGCCGTCCTTGACCAAGGTTTCTACTTTCGCTTTTAACACTGCACCGGTGTCACATGAATTTATCTATACAAGATAGTCCAATAACATCTGTTGAAACTCAAAACCTTTTAGGTATATATATATTGACAAAAATTTAGAAATTTCGAATTGACGATGTATGTAAAAGCATTAGTTCTCGGATTTTACATTCTTTCATTTTTTAAAATGTTCTTGTTATTTTTTTTTTTATTTTTATTTATTTATTTAGTTACCATTTTATTTATTTATTTATATTTTAAGCAGTTGAAGATTTCATCGTCAATTTTTTAATTTGTTGATTGACGATGTTTGATTTTCATGTTGTCGATGGATGATTTGTATTGCCACTATATCCTTATAGTCCCGTAAACTATTAAGCATTCAAAAGTTTCTTACGTTTAAATCCTATATATTTCTTTTATCCACCCCTCTATATGGAATGTAGCTATAAGAAATACATATCTTTGATATACTTTGTCGAGTTACTACTCATTACTTATATTTTCTAAATTCAAAGTGCGTTAAACAACACAAAATGTATGGGCAAGCTTAACAAAATTAAAAAAATATCAAAGTGGACCAAATCCACGTAATTTAAAAACACCATTTTTTATTTCAAAGTGCATTAAATTTAGAGCGTATTATCTTTATCACAAAATTAAAACGATAACCAAAAACTTCTTGCATGCGGTAGATAAGCAATAGTGTAAAGATCCGTAAGGATAAATGACGCCTGAAAACATTTTTCAAACAGTGGGAGCTGACAATGTCTTATTTTAACTGAAATATTCGCCGTTAAATCCCTTACAAATTAGGCCAAAACCAAGTTGATTTTTTTTGCCGCTTCATCTAGAAATAAATTCTAAAAATTCGCCTCTTATTCTTCATTTTTCAACAAATTAAAAGGAAAAAGTTTCGTCCGCTCCTAAAACTTTGTAAAAAAAATTGATTTTCTTCCATTTATTTGAATAATTTAGTTAAAAACTGGACCGCAAGAATTTTTTTTTTACTTTTTGATCGCTTGCACCTATATTTACCATAAAATCCAAAGAATTAAATAAAAATCAATTTTGTGTGGCCTAATTATTAACCAAAATGAAAAAAAAAATATATACATTTTCAATGCATCATAAAATTAATCTAACCTTGGTCGTTCTGTATGTTGATTTTACGCACAATTTCAATCGATTCAATTTGATTCTCAATATTCAAATACCGAAAAAATACCTAAGCGGTACGAATTAATTCTACCAGGCGAATTCGTGAGAACAGCGAAATTGCAAATACATTTAATCAAAAATAAAAGTAACAATTTTTTTTAAAAGGACAATGAAGACCATCTACACTTTTTTTATTTCTCCATCAAAGTACAATGTAGAAATGACGTTAGATGCGCAATCTGACGTCACATATGCATTCGCGCGTTATTTGCTAAGTTCTAACATGTCTAAGGAGTTGAAAGTTATAACAGTGTATCTGTGACCTTAGTGTGAAAAAATGTGGCGTAAGACGTGGTAATACCATGGAGGTAGTACACTGTACCTAAAATTTAAACTAAATAAATTACCTGCATAATATTTACTGTACAAGTAACAACACGTATTTGTGATTCTGAAACGAATTAATAATAATAATAATAATAATCATTTATTTCAGCCATAAATAGTACATAGTTATATACAAATATGATGAAAGTTTTAAATATACAAGATGAAAAATGAAGAATTAAAATACCAATAAATATAATTAGAAATTATGTCACTCAAAGTTCACGTAAATCTCGGTATACCATTTTCTGCGTAAAGACGAACTATACCATAAATCACTACCAAGCATAGTAAGAACAAGCTGATTATCAAACTGTTGCAAACGTTTATACAAACTTTAGATAGTTTTACGTCTCATTTCCTGAAAACATCTTACATCATTTCTGACAAACATACCACTATCACTTCATCGTGAATTGAAACCAATCAATATTCTGAAAGCATTATTATATATTATTTTCATTTTGGTAAGAGACGATATTCCACAGTCGGGCCGTAATGACAGGCAATAAGTATTCATACAATAAGACTGAAGAGCTGTATTTTAACATCAAATGAACACTTATCAAATTTACGTTTCAGCATATTAACTTTTCTACATATGCTTCGATATTGTCTTTTGATATCGCAATCATCATTCAAATCATTACATATCATATGACCCAAATACTTAAATTCATCAACACATTCCATCACATTTCCATTTAAATAAAACTCGGGAATGTTATAAATCTTCAAAACGTTTGTCTTAAAAATCATACAGATTTTTTGGTATTAAATAATATATCGTGTTCATTAGCAAAGCTTTCACACATAGATAAAAGTTTTCTCAAACCTGCAACGGATGGACTAATAATACACATATCATCAGCATAACAAAAATTATTTAGCGACACTCCATTTAAGATACAACCAACATTGGCTCCAGATAACTCTTTGTTCAGATCATTAATATAAAAATTAAACAGACAGGATGACAAGATACCTCCTTGTCTTACACCATTACGTACATTAAATTCATTAGATGTGAATTCGTCCCACTGAATACAATAAATCTGAATATCAAACCATGACATAAGAAAACGAACAATAAAAACTGAGATGTCTGTCTGTAGTAATTTGTGCGATAAAGTCCAATGATTAACTCTATCAAAAGCCTTGCGTATATCTAAGAAACAGGCAAACACAGGACTGCTATGCTTTACATAGAAAGATACAATTTCTTTAAAAACGAATAAACACAAGTCAGTAGAATGGCCATCCTTAAAAACAAACTGATGGTCACTTATCAAAAGTTTATTTGCATTAAATTCAATAAGTACTTTTCAATAACTTTTGATAATATAGAAGTCAATGCAATCGGCCTATAGTTATCATTGTCTGTGAGATCACCAGATTTAGATTTCGGAATTGGAACCAGCATCACTCGAGTGAAGTCCTTCTGAATAACACAGTGAATTAACATCGAATAATAGCAGCGATAACAACACAAATAAAATATGAGGGGCATTTTTAAAGTGTTCGGCAGCAAGTCTATCACTGTCAGCTGCTTTTCCGTAATGTAGAGTATTTACAATGGACTGAATTTCTTCTACAGTTGTAATAGCATCATCAGAAATAGTGCACACCCTTACGCTTTCTTTTACAAAATTCTCATATTTGTTATTGTTCACTGAGTTCAATAGACCGTAAAAGTGATCCCGCCACATTTGTGCAATTTCAAACGAACCAGTTGCTCCGTCCACTGATTGCGATAAAGGGGTATTCTTATTATTATCTTTATTAATTCCATTCCAGAATCCACGTATTTCCTTATTTTTCAATTTGTCAGCCAAAGCATCAGCTTTGTGTTGATCACTGTCAATTTTACACTTTCGTAAAGCATACTTGAACGACAATCGAGTTGTATTCATCAGAAGAAAAACAGGTCCATAGCTCGGCTTTCCAAATGACTGCCACATCAAAAAAGCTTCTCGAGACATATCATGGGATTCTTTGACATGTTCATTCCATCCAGGTATGATATTGAAATTACCAACTTTATATCTGCTCAATGAATCACTTGTCTTCTTAATTGATTCAATAATGTCTCTGTAAAAAATTTCTATAGATGTACGATGAGATATATTAGTACAGTTAATATCTCAACACTGAAAACGATCAGCCGGTAAATAAAGATCATAACGGAGCGTCGATAGATTATTCCGATATGAATTGATGTCGGAGCACTTGCATCAGTTGATGATTTTTGGTCGTTGCATTCCTTTTCTACTGATCAAGCTAGTATCGCATCTATGTAATTTCAAAATTTTAGTCGAAAAAGACATTGGAAAGTGGTCGGAGCTTACAAAGTTCGTATGCACTTTTATATCACTGATCGATCTGTGACTAGATGTGCTTACAATAAGATCAATCCATGAAACAGTTCCATGCGCTTCACTAAAATGCAATGAATCAATGAATAATCATGTCAGACAAGTCTGGCGAATGGGTTGGCGAATATCCTCCGGGACCTAGGGTCCACCATGCAGAGGCATCGTCCCAGGAGTTTCGAAATAACAATCACGATAAAGCAGTCCACGCGACCAAAATCCAAAGACATGGCAAATTCGTGAGAATATTAAGAAAACAAATCATAGCGAGCACTATCCATTGAACTGTTAAATCTGCTGAGGTGACAATTTCAGGAAGACGTGAAATCTTACAGAAGATATCTAATATCATTTGTGAGATAAAAACATCGTAACGTGCAATGAAGTCGTGATGACGACCGTAAATCCCTTGAAATGATGATATCAACAACGACTGAGAAGTTTATGTTACAGTGATTTTGTTGTATTGTATATCATATGCTGTCAACTATGAAATGTACATGACCTATAGGCTGAAGACTTTGATATGTAACTGCTGGGAAAGGGGAAGTTGTTCACAATTGGAAAGTTAAAATCATCATATTTTGTCGTAATTTTTCGATTTCGATGGTCTTATAGAATCTAGGTATGAAGCGGAAGTGGTTGAGTACTTTGGTCTCGTTTTTAAAGTTCATTTAGATTATGTAGCTGAATATATCTATATGCAGTTTCATTTGTTTAAAAAAAAGTGTATGCTTTGGAGGAATGAAATCAATAAAAACTGAATAAAATCCTGTCTTCGACCTTTATGTGGCGGTAATTTGGCTCTTAAAATTCAATGTCCATACCAACCAACTATGATTGGGTGAATGTGTAAATTAATTCTTCTGATACTACGTTTAACTTTACTTTGGGCATGCGTTATCTGTCGTTCATATAGTTGTCCTCTCAGTGTTTAAATGGGAAAATTAACATATAGTAAATTTAGACAATTTTCCGAAACTGAAAAAAGTGTGAATTGAAATTCGTAAAAAATTTCGTGACTGAATGCATTTACTGATTGTTCTAATGAAATACATGAAATTACTATGGGGACTTTGATTTTCGTAATTTCACCTATTCTCAGACAAAATTTACGACAGTTATTTCTCAAACTACAGTATTAATAAAAACATTTAACAAAAGGGTGATTTTTAGTGTCATTTTTACGTTTACATAAGGCAGCTTATTGAAAAGTATAATAATTATAAATTATTATATTTGGAATTTCCTGCTAAGTGCTCACATTCTCAACAAATTAAAGGTTGGAAACTGTTTTTACAGCTTTTAAAATATTTAGGTTTTCCGGTTTTTTAGGCCAGAAATCGCAAAATAAGACATGCATTGGTAACACAGAAAATGGTTGGTCAACATGTCATTGAATACACAGGTTAATGGTTGAAAAGAATAATTGAACATACTATGATACCAATATCTATAACATTTCAAAAAACAATTTTACACAAACAGAATCAATACAAAAAACAACCATATGATGTGAACTTGAGACACTTGCATTAGTCGTCACGTTTTATAAAGTATTTACATGTATGTAAGAATGAGGTCGAGGTTTGGTTTTAGGATATTGGCCTTAACCCTTACTTTGACTTCAAATCTTTTTTGTTTGCTTTTGTTTCCTTATTTGTTATGTTTAAATGTAAACATTTTCCAATGATATACTTGGAGCAATATGGTTTCCTATATCTGTAACAAAACAACACCATCTAATATTGAATTAATAAATCGTTAAAATTAATTTATCTTTAGTGCCAACTAAACATAATTTGATTGAAAAACACGAAGCATTTTTACTTAATAACAATGATTTTAATTAAACGGATCAATTTTATTTGTCTCTGCAATAAATTAACTTTTATCCTTATGCAGCCATTAGAAACAAACAGACGGAAGACTGATCAACAAGTGGAACATTTGCTGAGTAAATGTCGTCTTCTCATTTAATGGTAAGCGTACGATATCCAATATTATTTTTATTTTCTTTTCAAAAGTGTTCATTTCTTTTTAGATTTAATGAAACTGGAAAAGACTTATTGTACCTGTATTCGTCTATTTTATTTCAATGAAAGATGAGATGTTGAATAAAAAAAACCTTACATTTTATATGCGTAGTTTGTTTCTTAGGATGAAATTTTAAGACTTTTCTCATATCAATTTTTTAATATATAATGAATTTGTTGATTATAATATTATTAGGATCCTCTTATGACAATCTTAGGACATATCTTAGACCTCGAAGATGTTTTAGGATGGTCTTGGCTAAGATATCCTAAACTTGTTGCAAGTTAAATATTAACATTAATTTATGAGAAAAAAATCTACTATAAATGTAGCATGTGTTTCCCAAATATTGCTAAATATATTGATGAATATTCCCTGATTAGATAATGAGAATTTGAAAACTGATTTTTAAAAGAAAAAAATTAAGTGTAATTATAAAGAAACTATTAGTTAGACACTAATATACATACGAAAATTAAAATACAAAATCAAGGGAAAAAAAGAATGAAATAATAACTACATTTTTTCTGCAAGTGAGTTGAGTTCAATTTGTCACTGTATCCGTTATAAAAAGGTCAAAGGATAAAATGGTGCATACTTGCTATAAATACATCGAATGTTCATTGTTGTTAAATCATTTAAAATATTCCGTCAACGTATAAAGACACAGTTGTGATCCTATGACCATCATAAGACACCTTCCGTGTAGTCCTAACTTTATGACCAACTTTAAGAGATGTTCTTTGTGAAACCGACTTAGGACTAAGATATGTCGTAAGACAATCCTAAGACAACTTTGTGAAACTGGTCCCTGTTTCTCTAATAATTATTTTGTCAATGTTCCTATTTTTTACACCAGTTCCCTTCGGGTGCCTCCGCATACCAGATTCCTATGTCTTACACATGCTCAACATGTTTATTTGTTCAGAAAAATTCGAAAGGAAAAGACGGGTTTTGTTTAACCAATCATCGACTGAGATCGTCGGCAGCCACACGTTGATTAAATTTTGGATAAACAACGGGCAAAATTAAGTGTAATTAGGTACTTTCCTTGAGAAAATATAAATTAATAAAAACGTCCCTGGCATTCGAGAAATCATGACATGTGCTTGCCAAATGGGTCATATAAAATATTGTTGTTACTTGACGACCGCCGTGAACATATTATCTCAGGAAACCCTTAGCCGTGTGAACTATTTACAGCTCCGTATTTAAATTTCATTTGGCAACAAACTTTAGGGAGTAACCATTTGATTTTTATGAGGGAGCTAGGATGAAATGTTTGATCCTGCCTATTTTTTCGCCGTAATTTTGGTCCTGGATTTTTATCGCCTTAATTTTTATTTTCATTAAAACACCAAAAATCCCTGATTGAAACAGGTCCTACATTTGTTTTTCACGCCTAAAGTGATCCTGGCTTTTTATTTTGTCAAAATTTCATTTTCTCAATGTATACATGTACATGTAACTGATATTGGGACTGGGCAAACTAGGATGACACCCTTTACGCATTTGAGTTTATCTCAGTCAAATGTTCCAGCAATATAATATAATAAACAGTAGAGGATACAGAGGGCCAGGTTGCAGATGATTAAAGTTGATTCTACCCTTACACCTGATCGGTCACCTTCAGATAAATCATAGTAGGCGTGCTTGCCAGGAAAGTTGATGGCATATGGACAATGAATAGTGACGATAGGGTGAGGCATATTGTTTTCATTTTTTTTATATAAATTTATCTTTGTATGCCTTTTAAAAACTTTGGACTGAAAAACAAATGTTTTGTTCAGTTTATTTCATCAAAAGTTGATGGAATCAGGACAATAGTGACGATAGGTGTGAGGCATATTGTTTGCATTTTTTAAATATAAATTTGTCTTTGTATGCCTTTTAACAAAAACTTTGGACTGAAAACCAAATGTTTTGTTCAGTTTATTTCATCAATATTTTGTCTCTTATAGTCTTAGAAAACAACTACTTCTTTTGTTCTTTTTTCAGATATCATTTATTGATCATTTTTGTTTTATCAAATGAAAAATAAAACTAAAAAAACCCCAATATTCTTGTATTAAAAATAAAAGGAATGTAGTATAAAAATATTTATTGTAAAGTCATTATAGAATATTTTGATTTTAGCCAACAAAAAACTTAATTTGTAGAGCAAAAATCAAACAAACCTTCCTCTAATTAACAAATGATGCCAATTAAATGGATCAATTTGCTAAATATGGGAATGAGTTTGATTTTTTGTTTGTTTTTCAGTCCTAAAACCCATTAATTCAAGCACTTTCGTAAGCAATTAACCATCGATATTTGTTATTCAAAGGAATTAATATATTTGGTATGGTAACTTAGTAATGGTAAGATCATCATTATTTTAGTTTGTTTTAATCGTGATTTTGGTTATTATTCATTTATTTATGTTGTGCATGTTTTACAGGTCCTATATGTATCATGTAGGTTCTAACATGTTGAAAATATGGACTGAATGAAAACTTACAACACATGAGATACAATAAATGCGTATTTAGGCAAGGAAAGTTATTTTATATATCATATTTCATTCATTTTTTACGCATCAGAATTTGGTAGTTAAGAAAATATTATTTGTGGCAATAACCCCCATCCAACCAAAATATGGTTTAAAAAATATAACCCCTTAAATTATTAGAAATAACGAACTTCATATAAATGTCACGCTAATATGAATTTATTTAATAGAATATTTGTTCCTATCTTTTTATTTTATATTTTAATTTGTTTTTATTTTTAACTTTATTTTAGATGAATTCGAAATCTTAAATATACATTCTGTTTAGACAACCAGTAAGATTTAAACTATAATTAATATGATATACTTTGTAAATTATTTTATTTACTTTAAATATAACATTATGATTAAAGGAGCAGGAATTCTCGTTGTACTTTAATTGCAACAAGATGCAAAGCATTTGCATGTACTGTAGGAAATTTAAATGCTTAAAAGTGAAGAAATGTGTCCATATAAAAAAATGTTTCAGAGAATGTTCTTATACGTCATTACAATAGTTGGATATGAATATCAAATCAATTATTAAAGCTAGGCTCACACTGCCGATCAGATCAACTCGATCAAGCCCGACCAAGACAGATTAAGCGATAGAGAGACTGGTCTGAATCGCTCGACAAGAATGTTCGGGATGGTCTACATTGCTCGGCATCGCTTCGAATTTCTACCCGACAATTTTTGACATATCAAAATAATTTGGGTAGGGATCGAGAAGCCAAGCAGTCGAGAAGAGATCGGGTATTCGGCGAGTAGCAGTCGAATTGATCGGGAAAGGATCGTGTTGAGATGAAGTGTGATCGGAATACAAATATTTTACCGATCAGTACTCTATCATCTCGACCTTTACTCGCCCAATATACGATCGCCTCCCGATCAACGCTATCCTGTTTCATTTGTGGTCCAGATCAACTCGACCAATGCCAGCTCACTCCCCGGTCACTGCGACTACTATTATATTTGATGCCCACACCAACTCGACCAATACCCGATCTCTATTAGACCAAACTCGATCACTTCTCGATCGATCTTTACTCGACCATAAACGAGTTCATACGCTTGACCGCTACAAGATTCTATAAAAGGGTGTGCAGATCTGATAAACTCTGGAGCTCTAACTACCATGCCCACTGCTCTATTTCCATGTAGATATTTAGATATATGGTTTTAATCAGAGCTTCTGTGATCTACGTATACTGAATGCTAGCCAAAAACCTCAGACGTTTTTATACAGAAATTGTCCGTACCTGACCAATTCCCGACTATCCCTACGACTCCTAGTCGAGCTGGTCTGGTCGAGATCGGGTAGAGATCGGGTTGAGATCGAGCAAACTTTGATTTGGTCTAGCTAGTCGAGTAAAGATCATGTAGAGATCGTGCGTTGGTCGGGATAATCGAATAGATATCCAATTAGTGGTCGGGTTGAAGTCGCGAAGGAGTCGTGAATGGTCGAGTCGGGGTCGTGTACGGTCTAGTAGCGGTCAGATATAGGTCGTAAAAAGGCCCAATGAAGAATTTGGTTGCGCTTGGTCGGCGAAATTTTTGGCAATCGGAATCATCGAGTTGATCTGATCGGCAGTGTGAACCTTTGTTCAAAGATCCAGGTCTTCATTGATGTTTATTATGTTTGTTGTTTGATCTTTTTTGTCTCATTACTTAAGTATCAGGCTTCAGTGATATAAAATATCATTATATACATTCAGTTAACAAGTATTTTACAAATCTCATAATACAATGAATTATACAATGTAGATCATCAATATTCAGTACAGAAGGATATAATCACATGACCAGTATCTGGATACCGCCTTCCTGAGAATTATTGCGCAACTCTTGTGACTTTCATTATGAAATCCTTAATAATTTCATTATAAGCATATGTATACGTTAATCATTGTAATATAGCGTTATACTTTAGTAATATCATGTAAAATATAAAACTAAATCATTACTTAAAAAATTACGTGTCCGTTGACAGCGTCACTATGTATTTATTACATATCTGTTTAAAATCGAGTTACAAGCTACATTGTTTATAATCGACGACAGTGGCAAGTGTCTACTAAGAATCCTTGTACATGTACACAATATATCATCAGTTGAGTGACTGTACCACTAGGTCTACAATGAAATTCTTAGGAAATGTTTCTGTTTAATGATTTTCTGTTTAATCTATATAAATGAAATTTAAATGAAATATTATTGGTAGTTTAAATACCATGATTCCCCTTTAATGTACCCAAGCTATGCCAAATGCTTTCATAAGCCAAACAGCAAGGTGTAACGTTTACATAACATTTGTAAATATCGCAAAATGATTACCGACGGAATAATATTTCCTCACTTTGAAACCATGAGGGTTTTTTTTAACAAAGAAAAAATTATACTAGTATGCATATATTCAGTTGAAGATGTTGATATACTTAAAATAGTAGTAGCTGGGATAGGAGGAATGTATATATATAGAAATTCTGAAGTATCAGATTAGCCTTAATCTTCTTTTTTTGTATGATTAAATAAGATATGATTTGGAATGGGAAACTACAGCACATACTCTGAGTCCCAGTTGCACCAGCTCCCCCTTTTCATTGGTCCAAATTCGATTCTAATCAAATGTTTATGAGGAAGGTGCAGAACATACCCCTGAGTTCCTGTTGCTGCACAACCCCCATTAATTGTTTCAAATCGTTTCTAATTGAACATATCTGACATGTTATTCATATTTAGTGTAATAGATGCTCCTTTATTGGTATCAAAGAATTTTATTATATACAATTGAAATTTGATGGAGGCATCGGTCCATGGTTTGATTGTTTGTATATAAATCCATGTATATTTATCTTATATATATTTGTTTCTTTTATATTCTTGTTATATTTTGGTGACAATCCTTAAGTGATCCACCAAAACCTATAATATATTCTGATTCTGATTCTGATATTGAGAATTTATATCTCCGCGATTGTTTTCAACCCTGTATTTCAAATTCTCTTCTAAAGATGCTATGGTTTACCCCGTGCAAGTTCATCACTTTGAGTCCCTTTAAAACTAATGTTCTGGCAAATAACATTCTATTATTGACCTTCTGTATATTTTTTCTTTCTTCAGGCGACAACTACTTAAATCCCACAATGATGAGTGAATGTCATCTGCATACAATATTCTTCTTACTGGGTAAGTAATCCAGAAATATTGCTTTTTTAAAGGAAAAAGACAGGGGTATTTGTATTGCACCCAGTTTTAATGGGTAAAAGGCAGATGAGCACCTTCCGACAGGAAATATCTCCCAACGAGCTGCGCTCTTAAAATTAGCTGTGATTTTCTTTTTGAACGCTAATGCGTTTTGTGGTAATTATTTTCTTTTTTTTTTTTAGAAATCTTTAAAATTCAAATAAATGATATAAAATTGATAGATATGTATTTGAAAGTTTATAAATTTTTCGGTGAAAGTTAGACTTTTGAGTGAAAATTTAGGAAAAAATTGTACTATAAAAGATATCTGCGATATTATACAATTATAGCGCTTAGAGGAGGTCATTACATGTTTTATCGACCTGATGAAATTATATCGACTGAGGACGAAGTCCGAGGTCGATATAATTTTATCAGGTCGATAAAACATGTATCGACCGACATTTTAAAGGCTATAATTGTTTTATTATAATATTCAAATTCACAAAATATCAATCATAAATAAGAATGAAAGATCGATTCTGATTGGTCCTTAGACTAATCCAACAGTCAATCAAAATATCGCTTTATAAATTTGTTCTTCTAAATTCTATTTTTGGAATAAGGGTGTCTTTCAACTAAATTATTTTTAGAAACTCTTAGTCTTTCAACATTTTTAATTTTATTTATGGAAACACCTATTTTACAAGCTTTTTACAGGTTGACCATGTGATCTATTTTGACAAATCACAGCTTTTGAATTATACAATATTATAATAATGGCAAAGATATACACATGTAATTGTCACCTTTCGTGGAATTAGAAATTCTGATCACAGAATATAAATTGTACGCAAAATGCCTTTTGCAAATGGGTAGGAATTTAAAACTTTTCTGTGTCAAATATTTCTCACAGTGTGGGAACAGAACTGTACGGTTTTTTAATGTTTTGGTCATTCGGGAGGCTGTCAAGCGGGGCTCCGACATTCGAAATAATTTACAGCTACGGAGGAGGTAAGTGTTTTTTATCACTATTATCTCTGGGGCTTACTTGTAATGCATATGAGTAAATGTTTATATCTGTCATTAATATTCTAACATTCAGGGGTGCAGAAAACATTCTTAAGGCAAGAAAACAGTGAAAACATTGAAATGAAACTAAGAGCTCCGACCCAAATTATGCAAATGGTTGTGTTCATTCAGCTGGAATTTTTACTTTAAAAGAATTTTTTTCAAAACATTTAACCTCTTTTATTAGAATTAATATATAGTTTTTCCTCAAATTTAACTTCAATATGTTTACACTCACCAATAGTTCTAAATCTTTACAAATACATGGCACTAAATATTTTTCAATGTACGGTCGCTTGTCGGTAAACAACTTTCGACTGTATTATCACTTGGAGCAGTTCTGTATTGTCGCTAGGGAGCAGTGTCATGATTTTGGCTAGAGTATGCATGAAAAAACCCGATTTTAGTATTTCTAAATTCAAAATCTCCTTCAGAACTAAAAAAAAAGGAGATTAACAAATCAAATTTCTTTAAAACCAACACTGATTTTTTTTTCACTATCACATTTATATATTTATACAACTGTCTACACAATTTCTTTTTTATAAATATGCTTTCGTGTTTTCAAAAATCACTTTCCACTTCAAAGTACTAGTACTCGAGACGACCTTATCATTTACAGAAGTGTACACTCACACACACGTAAGATTTATATTACTATTAACAAACAAGCTGACAAATACTAATACAAGATAATTGTAAGACTTTGTTTCTTATTTGGAAAACCTAAAATGAACTTATTCATTAAAACTTCGTTTTCAACTACACAATTATAGTGCGGTTTGCTCGACTTGTATAAAATTGTTATTCTTTTGATGAACGATGTTATGATAAATCCGATAATACAAAGCATGTAAAAGCACCTATCAATTTGGAGTTTCACTTTTATATAAGAATATACAGAGACTTGTTCCCAAATTCATCAATAAAAAAGAACAGACAACCCATCGTAAAGAAGAAAACTCCAAGCTCCCCCTTTAAACTTTTTAAAAAATATATTTTTCACTTTGCATTTTATTTCGATCCCAATAATTTTGGGATTGTTTTCTGCTGAGCCTTGTTGGTCTCATACAGATAAAGAATTGTGGTTTTTAAATTCCAGCGCTGGAGATATGAAAT
Organism: Mytilisepta virgata; assembly: GCA_028015205.1. Lineage (NCBI taxonomy): Eukaryota > Metazoa > Mollusca > Bivalvia > Mytilida > Mytilidae > Mytilisepta > Mytilisepta virgata. The sequence continues at coordinate 51,195,567 of CM051517.1, read as the reverse complement.
CCAGCGCTGTAGATCTAAAATCCAGCGCTGAAGATCTAAAGTCTAGCGCTTGAGATCCAAAGTCCAGCGCTACAGATGCTAAAGTCTAGAGCTGTAGATATAAAGTCGAGCGCTGGAGATGTTACATCTCCAGCGCTTGAATTTAAATCTGCAGCGCCTGGACTTTAGATCTTCAGCGCTGGACTTTAGATCTATGACACTGGACTTTTAGATCAACAGCGCTGGATTTTACATCTCCAGCGCTGGAATTTCAAAACCACAACTTTTTATTTGTGTGAGACAAACAGGGTTCAGTAGAAAAGCATCCCAAAATTATCGGGATCGAAATAAAATAAAAAGTGAAAAATACAATTTTTAAAAAAGTTTAAAGAGGGAGCTTGTCTTTCTTTTAAGTCCAGCGCTGCAATTCTAAAGTCTAGCGCTGAAGATGGTTGGTGTAAAATCTAGCGCTCGAGATGTTAAGTCGAGCGCTGTAGAAGTAACATCTCCAGCGCTCTACTTTATATCTACAGCACTGGACTTTAACATCTCTACCGCTGGACTTTATATCTCCAGCGCTGGACTTTATATCTACAGCGCTAGATTTTACATCTCCAATGCTTGACTTTAAATCTACCGCGCTTGACTTTACATCTCCAGCGCTGGAGTTTTCCTTCTTAAAAAAAGGACTTCAGAATTTCTTGTATACTTGTTATATTGGATAAGGCATCTCCCGTCCGCAACCATTAAAGGGACTGAAACTTTCCAGGAGTCTGCATGTACAGGCTATGCATAGTGCACCTACTATCCTTTTTTATCTGTTGTCTCTTTCGAATTACACAATGGACTAAGATTTTTATTTTATACAATTTGTTTTAAAGGGGGTATGAATCACCCGTCCGCAACTCCTTTCAAACAAGATAATGAAATCAATGAAATTTTCAGGGATTCTGTAGAAGCGAGTCGCATTGTGAATTTTGATTCGAAAGGTTGTATAATCTTGTATGGGTTTCCAATAGAAAACAGGGCTTTGACTTTTTAATATATATGATTGATTTAAAGTATGAGCATCAATTTTCCGAAAATCTTCCGAAAATAGTACATGGATTTTTTTTTAGCTTTTGAAGTATGAAGTGGGTGAAGTGAGTGGGGATTGGGGTTTTCATTTCTACTCAGAGGTCAAAGTAGCTACCTTTTCTTTAATTGGAGGCAGTTATATCAATCCCTTTCAGAAAAAAACTAATTGTTATCTATAAACTTTGTTTTATCAAAGAAATAAAATTGGGAATTTCAAATTTGAACTTTTATTGGCCGGATTGCATGAAAGCAAAATTAATTGCCGATTCTTCAGGATTCAAATGTCTCTGAACATCTCGACCTTGATTTTTCATGCCACTCATAAATCTCAGAAACCTCCCCTTGAAAAGTTTGAGGCCTACTCTCCAAAACTAGAAGCCTATTGAACTTAAGCGTTTGTAAAAGTTCATATAACTCATGTGAATTATCAGTATCTAAAAGCAGTTCCTCTTGTGTTTCTATTACGTTTTCTTCCTGTTCATCCATCAAATCAGATTGCTTTATAGGTAAATCTTGTATTTGTTCGTGAATAAATTCAGTTGCACTTTCAGAGAGTCCTCTCTCTAAAGATGATTCCATTTTACATCTTTTATTCTCTTGAAAAGGCAACAATAAATCATTATCCTCGGGTAGTCTCGAAACTTTCAAAGTCATTGTCTCTTTATTTGGAATTATCATTTTCCCATTTCTCAAAATTTCGTTTGAAATGATACCATAATTTTTTGTTCTTTCCTTGGTTGCTGTGGGAAAAGTGTTGACAATTTTAATTTTTAACAAAACATCACCATGATTTATAATGTTATGGTCTATTATCTCTCCGAAATCCCGTGTCTTCAATTGACAATACATACATTTAAAAATTTCGTTCCCGTCCATGATGTGTATCCTAGTAAAAGATCGAACACTAAATTGTATTCCATGTACAACATTATGAAATTTCTTTGTAAATAAGTCTTATTTGATTGATTGGTGCTTGATTAACGTCCAGTGGCAATTATTTCGTGCATATTCAGGACGGAATATTTATAAGTATAAAGAACTAGCTGCCGCAGAAAACAGAGGGAATCTTGACCTTTTTTTATTGTGCTTAAAAAGTTGAAATAAATGCAGAAAACTTAAAAGCTTAATTAAAAACTTTGATATAAAAGAATAATGGAATATTCGAAATAATGACTTTTTTATGTGCATTTTGTGCGAGCTTTTTTTTTTTATCAGTGATTTATTTTCATTTGTGTTGTACTTTTTTGTCTTGTATACTGATTTTCGATTTTTTGTCTCTCTGGTATAGAAAAAAATAACAATCCAAAGATACTAATATTAGATACAGTAAATTTATACTATGCTGTATACGACGCATTTCAAGGAGTTACCTCTCATCAGCAGCATTAAAACCCTACGTGTACGTTAGAATGGTGTACTTGATAGAAGCTTAATCCGCAAAAAATGACTGAATTTATGTTCACTCTTATTTAAATGTTTAATACATCAATATCATAGTGCAGAAATAGAAAACAATGAAATAAATATGCAATGTATTTTATTATTTTGGCCAAGTGATTGTACAGTAAAGCTCCAAGTGATTGTACAGTAAGCGAGCAAGCGATTGTACAGTCAATAAAATTTTCCAACATTAAGAAAATTAATCAATTTTATTTTCTACTGAGACGATGGTTATCAAACTTTCAGAGAGGTAAGACTATATATCAGAAAAGGGTCAATTGTAAAAATTGTTGTAGTGACGATTATTTTTTTGCATTCTTTTAGCATTTTTATTCGCTGTTGATGGAGAATTTTGATCGATTTACTCGGAGCTCAACCATTTTAGGGAAAACTTCTGGGTGCATATGTCGTTTTTAGTATTTCATTGGTCTATATATACATGTAGAATGTTTTGTAACTTGTGCCTTAATCAAACCTTACATTCAGCGACTTGTTGTTTTTTCGAATGTCGGAGCCCCGCTTGACAGTCTCCCGAATGACCAAAACATTAAAAAACCGTACAGTTCCGTTCCCACACTGTGTTTCTTATGATCACCTACGTGTGCCTCATCATACCTATTCAATGATGAAATTGGCTAACCGGTTTATCTGTTTTGTAGAATGACCAATTGAAACCATGTTTTTATTGTGTTTATAAATAAGTAACGGAAAATGATTTATCCTCATTTTCTAAACAAATACAATTCCGTTTGAATTCTCATAATCTCAGGATTCATATTTCATTAAGATCTACGTTTTAGATCAAAATTTGTCATTTTTTCCCAAACACGATCGTTTTCATGGTTTATACGACACTTTAGTCTATGTTGTAAGTTTTTGTAAGTCTCTATAGCAATTAAGAAGAATGACTTCAACAATCGAAGGCCTGTAGGTCCAACCACTGAAATAAATTTTCAAATCCAAATATGAGATTCCAAGATATATAAGTAAAATTATTGCACATCTTCAAAGTGAACTACACTAAATAAGTAATGATGGTGAATTCATTGGAATATTATCCAGAATAAAGGAGTTGTCTCATTGTAAAACTTTTTTTTTCATTTTTCAAGTACTCTTCCAATTTTAAAGTGTATTTAAGTTATATATTTAGATATAACTTGGAAAATATCGTTTATTTTTTAGAGTGTAGACAATGTTAATTTTTCACATCTCTGTTTAATAATATTTCAAATATCTTTCAAACTCTTTTTAATACTAAGCTAGAAATTGGTGCCATCATAAATGATGTCCATCCCCGCACTTCACAAGTAAAAGAAAAACAATTAACAGTGAAAAATTAGCAATTTCACTATTTCAGTCTGAAAATTGGAACCCTGAATCAAATTTCAAAATTGAAAACCTTATTGCACATCTAAACATATCGAAGAACAATATTACAAACAAACTAGAGGCTTCATGGACCCTGGATCACTCACCTGGATTTAAGGTGACCACAAATGACAAAGCGCTTCTAGATAAGAAATGTAAGGAATTGTTCTACAGTGTCCAGCATTTCTAGATAAGATATGTAAAGATTTCTTCCATTGTCCAATGTTAAAAATGTTAAACTAAGTACATGTGGCAGCTAGCGTGGATTCCGATTCGGCACAAACATAACTTTTGTAGCAGACATCTATCCCAGGATTTTCATGCAACAAAAACATTGCAATTGTCTTAGTATTCGCTGACAAGAAGGCCCTTGTACAAATTTCCCGTTAGGGTCCAATGTTAAACTAATCCGGCTGTGGCGACCATCTTGAATTTCAGATCGTCATAAAAAAACTATAACTATTGTACAATGTTTGTTCATACATAAAAATATTTCAATAAGCATGGTAGTTTCCGACCAGATCTAGAAGACCTTTATACAAATTTCCCCATAGGATCCAATGTAAACTAAGTCCCGTTGTGGCAACCATCTTTAATTTCCGATCGGCACAAAAAACAAATTTTGTAGAGGTTCATCCAATGCTTGTTCATACATAGAAATATTTCAGTTGGATTCGTAGTTTCTGACAAGAGGACCTTTGTACAAATTTCCCATAGGATTAAATGTTAAACCAAGTCTGGCTGTGGCGGCCATATTGAATTTCCGATCGGCACATAAAACATAAATTTTGTAGTGGTCTATCAAATGATCATTCACACATCAAAAACTTTCAATTGGCTTGGTAGTTTCTGACATGAAGACCTTCGTACAAATCTCCCCATAGAGTCCAATGTGAAACTAAGTCTGGCTGTGACGGCCATCTTGAATTTCCGATCGGCACAAAAAACATAAACATGTTGTAGGGGTTCACCCAATGATCATTTCGCCGTGACATTGGCTGCAATATCGCCAACTCGGCGTTAAACATATTTAATCAATCAATCCAAGGATCATTCATGCAACAAATCAATTCAATTGGCTCAGTAGTTCTGACTAGAAGAGCTTCGAAGTTAAGTCCAATCAGAATGAATTATCTGCCCCTGGTAGCCATACTGAATATCCAATCGGCACAAAAAAAAACATTTTTCGTACAGAACAATCCAATTAAGATTCCTGCCAAGTTTGGTTCAATTTGGACTGGTGGAGAAGAAGATGAAACGTGAAATGTGGAAGGACGACGGATGCAAAGTGATGGCAGAAGCTCACATGGCCTTTTAGGCCAGGTGAGCTAATAAAACCACTGAAACAAAAAATGCATGAGTATTTCCAGAGACAAGGCAAAATTAGCAATTTCACCATTTTCAGTCCCCAAATTAGAACCCTTGACCCTTAATCGATTTTCAAAATTAAAATTCCTTTCGCAAATCTACAGATAATAAAGAACAAAAGTATATACAAATAAATTTGCTAAATCTAAATGAAAAAGGAGTTTAAGTCACAAGCTTAAATTCACTATATCCGAAATACAACCCCAGTGGGTCTCAAATTGTCGAAATCAAAATTATAAAACCTTATTGCGCATTTTTACGAGGAGTTCAGGTCACAAGCTTAAATTTCCAATTTTCGAAATTCAACCCCTGTAGGCCCCAATTTTTGAAAATCAAAATTATTAAACCTTATTGCACATCTACATACAGTGTGTGACAATACTGTATAGAAATTCAAAGCATAAAATAAAAAATGTATGAGGTTTTAGGTCACAAGTTTAAATTTCCAATTTTTGAAATTCGACCCCATTGGGCCCCAATGTTTGAAAATAAAAATCCTAAAACCTTATTGCGCATCTACATACAGTTTTTGACAATACTGTATAGAAATTAAATGCATGAATTGAAAAATTAACGAGGAATTCAGGAGACAAGGTTATCTAACGGACAGACAGACGGACGGACAGACGGACAGACAGACGGACAGATAGACCGATTACAAATATCCCCTAACTTCGTTCGAACTGCGGGGATACAAATGGCTTATCAAAGTTAGAATAATCAAATATGTCTGAATCAAATTCTCTAAAAATGTGAGATGCAACAGTGTACCATGTATGCGAACCTGCATCACTGAAGATTTTATTAAGATTGTAAGCTTCCCTTAGTAAGGGACGAGATCAAAAGTTCAATTTAGGATAAAAAACTTAATTCACATATTTTTTTTCACCGACCCCCACACCCCCCCCCCCCTCTCTTAACTTAATTTGGGAAAAATTGATTGACCAATATGGACATATGCCTTGAGAGTATACTTTTTGTATCATGGGTCCTGTTTTTCCTCAATAATATATGTTTGTTCTGTATATTGACTTGAACATCACTTGAATCCGTATTTTTCAAGCCGAAAATCGATGTCGGATAACAAAACTTGCAGCGATTTTTACCCCCCCCCCCCCCCACCCCAAACTATTTGAATTAAGTTTTTTGTCCTACATTGAACTTTTGATCTCGTCCCTAAGGAATTGGTATTATCAGTATTCAATCTCCAAAAGTACATCAATAGCTGTGTTTTTATAAATGAATCAATTGGAAGTGTACCAAGTAGTATGGTTGTTTTTTTTGTCATAAAATATCATATATTACAGGAATTCACATGGGTAACATAACAATCAGGAATTGCTTTCTACCCTTCCAGACCACTTAATTTTACCCCTGTGTCCACGTTGCTTATCACTATTTAATTTTGTTGTGTTGTATCTGTTGTTTGTTTGTTCTCGTCCTTACCTATCATGTTTTTATCCCCGCACTTTCGAATAAAGTTCGGGGTTATAGCGATTGTCTCCGTCCGTCCGTCCGTCCGTCACACTTTCTTGTGACATCAACTCCTCCTTCACTTTTGGGTTTAGGAATTTAATTTCTATATAGAATAGTTGCATACCACCTGTAGATGCGCAATAATGTTTTAGAATTTTGATTTTCTAAACAAGGGGCCCATATGGGTTGAACATCGAAAATTTGGAATTCAAGCTTGTGACCTAAACTCGTCTTTCATCTTTCAATCTATGCATTTTATTTCTATACAGTATTGTCATGCACTATATGCAGATGCACAATAAGGTTTTAGAATTTTGATTTTCTAAAATTGGGGCCACAGGGGTCGAATTTCGAAAAACTGTCAATTTAAGCTTGTGACCTAAACTCCGCTTTCATTTTACAATTTATGCATTTTATTTCTAAACGGTATTGTCATACACTATATGCAGATGCACAATAAGATTTTCTAAAATTGGGGCACATAGGGGTCGAATTTTGAAAAATTATCAATTTAAGCTTGTGACATACACTCGTCTTTTGTTTTTTAATTTATGCATTTTATTTCTATACAGTACTGTCAAACACCATATGCAGATCGGCAATAACGTTTTAGAATTTTAATTGTCTACAATTGGGGTCCACAGGGGTTGAAATTTGCAATTTATTCATTTTGCTTATACATGTAAATAGTATTGTCCTACATTATATTTAGTTGCACAATAAGGATTTAGAATATCGATTTTTAAACCGGGGCTCAATCATTTCAAATTTCAAAAATTGTCAGTTTAAGCTTGTGAACTAAGGTTTTTACTTTAGGTTTATTGGTTTAATTTCTTTATAGAATGACTGCATACTATTTTTGGATGGGAATAAGGTTTTATATTTTTGGCTATAGGTAAGTGGCCCAACTACTTACAGGGGTGCGGGGCTCACTGTCGATTCCGTAGTTGTCTTTGTGTCTGCAATTGTAATTGTTGATAATTCGGATTTATCTCACCTTGTGTAAAAAATTTTCTCTTGCAAGCCTAACATTTTTAAGAGAGTAAAAATATTATGATTTCAATATTGTGATAATTGCAATATTCTCTTATAGTTGGTACAATACAGATATTTGCAAACGATCCAGATCTACTTTGGCCGTTAGACGAAACTTCTTATACAACGGAGGTTCAACAATCGTCATCAGAACCTGTCGATTCCAGCCAGTGCCAACTTTCATTCGGAACACAACCGCCATCTTATCAAAATAAAGTTCTTGAACTTGATGGAACCACAATAGTAGATTTACAAGTAACTTTCTCAGGACTAGTAGAGGAGAAAGATTATTCATTTTCTATGATGGTAAGACCGACTATCCTAAATGGAACATTCTTCCACTATAAGGCTACAAGTGCAAATCAACAGTTCCGGGAAATGGCCCTTTATATTTCCGGTGGATTTATCTATGCGAAAAGAGTTTTAAGTAGTGGAACGGAAATATCACAGCAGAATGCGTTGCTTCAACTAAGTATAAACACTTGGCAATATGTAGCATTTGGGTTTGACGTTAGTAATGGAAAAATGGTTATTCATTTTGACGGAAATAAATTAGAACCATCTGGATTTGTACCTGAAGTTGATATAGTTGTTCCAGGTGTTTTACGAATAGGTGGAATGATGGATCAAAGTCAGCCTAATTTAACTGGAAGAGTGGCGTGTGTTGCATTTTATATGAATGTGAAAGAACCAAATCAAGGAGATTCTCAGCCTTTTTGCGAAGCTTCCAGTTGGCCAGCGAGTTGGTATTTCTTAATTACAAAATGTTTTTCCACTGCTAATATAAGTCAGTGAACTTACTGGTTTACCCTTGTCTATCTTCATATATCGTACATAAATTCTCTGCTCTCATTTCTTACAGATTTCAAACAAACATTTCGGGATTTTGATTCAATCTAAAACTAATTTAAAAATATATCACCAATATATGTAACAAATAAAAGTACATGTGCATTATATCAACCTTTTTTTCATTTCATTTATTTGTACCATTTTTTTCACAAAATTAGTACAGTGGCTTGATTTTGCCGATTAGCGAGTTTCAGAGGTTTGTTTTACCCAAAAGTGAAGTAACAGCCTACCGTTACAGAAAAAAAATAAATAACACGAGATGATGTTGAATCTAAGTTTCTGGAAAATAGAACCAGTAACTAGATAGTAGTTTTAAAAAAGATCATCAGATCATTTATTCAAACATTTTCCTTTTAGGGTATATTTTTAATCGTGGGATATATGATAAAATGAAAAACGAAAGTTTAGAAACGTGCCTTTTCGACTAGGGATTGCATTATAAATACAAATGAAAACACACAGAAAACCATCAATGTGCAGGTTATGTCTGACAGTTTTCTTTATAAGTACGACATTCTCAATGAGAAACTCAGTGCCTTAAATTGGTTGGTTATTTATATTTCCTGTCCTATTTAATTAGACAAATGCAATCGGAATATTTGAGTATAGATTCGTATTTACAAACCTATAAATTCTCTTGTTTGTTTGTGTGACTGTGTGAGTGGTTTTGGTAGACCAATGATTGCGTATTGTAAGCGGTGAACTAGTTGAATTTGAAATTCAGAGACTTTTTTTATTTAATTTAGTCGACTCTGAATAAAGCATTCAGGTAATTAACCATATTGGAACAAAATACGTGGGTTTAATAGCGACCTCACCGTTATGGTCATATTTGAGGAATAAGAAATAAGAATAGATTAATACAGGTAGAACAGAACAAAATTAAGAAGCTCAAAAAGAAGTTAATTCAAGATTCTATATAATGAATAAAATGCTTCAAGATGAAGAAGAGTACAAAAAGGAAAAAAATACTGATCACAAGGTTTTTAAATTATGTTCTTGTATTGCTAAGGTTAGTTTAAAAGTACGACACCATATTTATGCTTTTTTTAAAATCTTATTCATAGCAAGTTTCAGTTGATTATTCAAATAAGATGTTAGCAATTGTACGCATACCAACAAAGAAATATTCCAATATTTTGTCAATTTATTACAAAATTTTGGAGGTACCTTATATGATTATTTACCAGTACTACGACAAGGCACATATGAAAACCTTTGATGTACTGTTAAAATAGCTGTTTATTCCAATTATTTGTACTGTTTAAATTCATTCTCTTATACTTTAAACTTTAAAATATTTAACCTTGAGAGGAATGGTATCAGCGATTATTGTGCGTTATTAGGCGCTACAGTAACCGACATACAGCTCCCTAAATACTTGAGCTACATAATAGATGAGAGCGAATTCGAACTAGTAAGTACTAACCGTGTCTAACACGATACGCCATTGATTAGACACTTAATAAGGTCACGACAGAAAATGAGAGCCTTGATTAAGTGTCCGTGTCAATTTCTCTACCCTTCGTATACTAGTATTCATTTTGGGTGAACTGTGTCATGGTTATTGGATGGTGTTTCTAATTTAAAAAAAAAGTCTGGTTATTTTCTTTGTATATCATGTACACACCATGTTATGGAACGCCACACCTGCATTATGATAACGATAATCATATCATGAAGGGTTTTATTTTCTATTTTGGAGAAATAATGTAAATTTCCTAGAGATTGTTATGAATTAAAAATTAATAGAATTCTCCCACCCAGTTGCTTAAAACAGGTAGATGATAATCTACAAATTAACTTGGTCAGCATTACTGTTATATCAATACGTCTTAATAGTATAAAGATGTATCATTATGATATAGTAATCTGTAAGAATAGCATAGTGAGGTGATAAAATGGTATGAAAAGGTGGCTCCATATTATATCAAGATGTCTTTGTAGTATACCACTTTATCGTCGTAAGATACTAATATGACAGACTAGTATGAAAAGTTTGCTCCATGTTATATCGATATGATTGTATAGTATATAAATTTATCGTAATAAGATAGTAATATGACAGAAGAGTATGAAAAGCTTGCTCCATGTTATATCGAGATGATTGTATAGTATACAAATTTATCGTAATAAGATAGTAACATGACGTAATAGTATAGTGAGGTGACAAAATAGTATGAAACCGTAGCTCAATGTTATATTAACATGTCTTTATAGTATAAAATGTATCTTTATGATATAGCAATATCACATAATAGTATAGTAAAATGACAGAATGGTATGAAAAGGTAGCTCCATGTTATATCAAAACGTCTTTACAGTATATAAATTTATCTTAGTGATATAGCAAATTGACAGAGTAGTATAGTCAAATGTCGTAATTGTATAAACAATTGCTTCGTGTTATATCTCAAGCCTTAATGATATGATTATCGTTATCATAAGGCAGCTGTGGCGTTCCATACGTATTAGTCTATTTTTAGTGTTAGGGACATGATTGTAAACTTTAATTGCATTTACATGTACAAGCTACTACGCTTTAACTGTTCAAACTATAAAGTTTACCTACTTCTGTCAACAATTCTGCTAGGCACCTGTGATGGATCACGGGGGCTTAACCCATAGAGCTGTCTAGCGCGTCCCCAGGTGGCGGATAGGGGAGACCCTCTCGTTGGGGGGTTGTCAGGTCATAATACGGAAAGCCTGACCGCGGACCATAGTGCACGCTAAAGACCCCTTCTGTAGTTTTCGAAAAAGAGTAGACTGATGGCCGCTACAGCAGGCTAAATTATCCGACCCTAACCAACCATCCTCCTTTTACAGTGGCAGTCAAAATTGGTTCCCCTCTGTGTCCCATCCCACCCCTAATTGAATTGTTTGATAAATTGAACTGGTTCTCGTCCTGAAGATGCATGAAATATTTGCCACTGGACGTTAAGCAACAATCAATCAATCAATCAATCAATCAATCAACAATTCTGTAGAGGTATTATACGTATATATTTTTAAAACTCTAATGTGTAACATCTCTTCTGTCATTTCTAGACACACCAGACTGTACCACTACTCCGGTAATAGAAAGAAGCAACACACAAGCCGGTTATTTTATCAGGGTGACTGCTATTCAGCTTAATACTCTTCATCAAATTTCTGTTGTTCAGAAATGTTCTAAATTGAGATGCGCTGCTGCCTGTCTGCGACATCATGGATGCTGGTATTACAAGTTCGACAACTCTGTATCTAAATGTACAGACTGCTTCCTATATGATAGTAGTGTTATCAGTTGGCAAGGATCGGGACCAGCTGACAATTCCTTGTACAGATGGAAGGACTGAACAGGGCACTGTACTGTTGATTCATGTCTGTTTTAAGAACATGTAGTACAATGTATCAAGTAAAATATTTGTTGAAATAACTATTCATAATTCTAATATGTCCTCTTCAAACGCTTTCGGTCTACATCCGTGGTAAATATGGATATATTGGTTCCAACGTCACAGACGCCAAACCGCTTGTTTGGCAACGTCATAGTAAAGTTTCCCACAAGCTTTAACGACGCCACAGTATAACTTGCATTGTCTTCGTGTCTGAATATCTATGCTGCGGCGTTTCAAAAGGTCGTAAAAACTTTCTTTTTAGAATGGAAATAATTCACGGTGGCTTGAAAATATCCTGATTTTACCACGGGTAGGCTGGTGGCAAAATATTTGGCATAAATGGCCTATCCGTGGTAAAATCAGGATATTTTGAAGCCCACCGTGAATTATTTCTCGAGTAACGTCCATTTAATACCGATATGAATAGAAATCCTGTTTTTAACCAGACGTACATGCTGAGTATGATTTTTAACATGGTAACCGCGAGTCTGTAGCAAGACACATTGCCTTAACGATTCAAAAATGCAGCGTGCTTGGTGGAGAAGCATCAACATTTTTTCAAATGATTATTAATAGGCCAGATATTCCATACTAGGCCCTGGAAACGAAAATATATACAAACTGTCCTTAATAGCAAATCTATTCTTAATGTAAGCAAACAATAATGAATACCCCATTTAGAATAAAGAAAAAGCAACTGAAGTAATTTATAATTTCATCTTATTTTTCTATTGATAACTTCTTAATTGACTAATAAGTGTTTTGTGTTTGAAAAATTGATTACCCAATGCAATAAGATTTAGAAATCTAAGTTCTGAGTGGACTATACTTCTCCATCGAGTGTATCAAAAGAGGTTGGTAATACATTCTGATGTCTCCGAATTGATAAATTGGCATATCGTGGAGAATTGATATAAACCTTTTTGTGGCTGAAGTATGGCATCACCATACCAAATGTAAACATTGACATTACAATACAGATTTATTTCAAAAACTCCTTTATTACTTAAAAATCAGATAATATTTATTATCTCACAATCAGATACTCTAAACGTGTTTATTGTGGTTTTATGACAGAGATCTTTATTCTTGAGTTCTCGCAATTGCTTTTATTTCAATATTAACCAGACCAAGTATGACAATTGTTTTCAATTCGCCTTTGTTCAACTTCTGATTTAGTTGCTAATGCATAAATCGGATCGAAATATTTACCAAACAGACAACAGCACTTCAAAATTCTCTATTAATGACTCTTATCAATTGTCTTTTATTTGTCAGAACTTAATTCATTCTAGAGTGTTTGTAATTCATCGCACTATTGATTAATAACTCCTGTCTAGTTTTTATATTACAATAAAGCGTTCATTTATACAGTTTGCTCTTTTATCTTGGATTATCAGAAGAACCAAAGATCTTTTCAATCCATTGCGCAAAAGTCTTTCACAAACAAACAATCTGTATTGCCATTATACACTTACCGGTATTTGGCAGGCTATAGAGTATAACATTATTACTGTACATACATATCTATGTATATATATATATATATATATATATATATATATATACAAGTATGTATTTCAAGATTCCCCTGTCCTCAGTTCTGTAGACTGTCTTAAAATCATAATGTGTTAAGTTGAATTTAGGATATAAATTATTTTTTTAAAGTTTTAAAATTAGTATTATCATTTATCAGTAATGTTTTCTTGTATTATTTTTAGATATACAATATACAAATGGAATTTATCTTCAATCTTTTGACAATTCTGGCTTGATATTTCGTTTTTAGGTATTTTACGGTATCTTCCCTTTTGTATCATGAATCCGATTGGAATCCGAATTAAGTGGCTCTAATGCAGTATGCATTAATTTTCAAGAAAATATGGAATAGCAAAACCTTTTTCACAGAATTTTTTTATTGCTCTTTATAAAAAAACAATGAACGATAAGAAACTTTTTATTCTTCCGTTAAAAGGGAAATCACAAAGTTAGCTACCTTTGGGATTTCCTCAGACTACATACTTAAAAAGATTCGTCATTCGGAAATCGATAAAAAACAGGATTTATTGTTGCTTCCATATGTTTAGCTGGTTTTCAATGCTGTATTGTAACATGTTCCATAAAGCAACATGTGTGCACAATTTGAAAAATGTAAACATCTGATAAGCGTAGCAGTCCAATAAAACCTGTCAAAGACTTCAATATGCCCGATAATTAATAAAATTTTTGCATAAAATGCACGCCATACATAACGACCGGATTTTAAAAATATGTGAAGATCTGTCAGTATCGTAAACATAAAAAACCCCACTTCATAATTTAATGAAAAAAAAAAAATAGAACAGTCGCTTAGTTCAGTGAAATAGCACAATGAGTAGACGATATTGAAAATTAAAATGTTTGTTATAGAACATGCACATTCGATGTGCAGTTAACAGCTACCTAAAAGTTTACTATACGTACTAAGTTATGGTTAATTTCATTTTTTCTTCATTTTTTTATAAAGTTATCGACTTCATCAGTTTATTTTTCAGAGCTGCTGACAACTAGGTGTCTGTTATCATTATTACGCGTTTAACAGACGACTTTTATCCATATAATACAACAGTAGAATACCACTATAAATTATAAATAGAATGGAATAGTCGCTTATTTATAGAACAGTCGCTTACATTACAGAAAAGATAAAAATACTCATTGTCGAAAATGACCACAATTTACGATCTCAACTTGATTTGTCATTAGTTCAATGATAACGATAACTGTATATATTTTTACTTTGAAGATATGTACTGTCGATTTCTCAAATACCGAGTCGTAAAAATCGTGACCAACCACCATACTCGGCATCACTTAGGGACGACATCAAAAGTTCAATGTAGGATAAAAAACTTAATTCACATAGGTTTTTCACTGGACCCCCCCACCCCCCCCCCCCCCCACTCTCCTTAACTTAATTTTGGAAAAATTGATTAACCAATATGGGCATATGCTTTGAGAGTATACTTTTTGCATCATGGATCCTGTTTTTCCTCAACAATGTATGTTTGTTCTGTATATTGATTTGGACATCACTTTTAAAAAATATTGGAAAAAAATTATTTGTATTTTTAGTATGCATAAAAAAAGGCAGTGTTAAATTATAATTGTTGCTTCGCATCAAGGTGCAGAGCTATTAGTTTCACTAGACATATTACTTTATGATGCGGCTGAGATACAGCAACAGCCATTGGTTTAAATGAGATAAAGAATTACAGACTTACAGAATTACATGTTTTTGTAATATTCATATATTCTGAAATTCATAATTGAAATCGATTATTAATACGTGTATATTTGCTTTGTTAATCTGCAATACACACAGTTTGTTTTGCTTAATCGTATACACTATAATCCTATGTTTACATCAAAAATGCATGATCTCTACTTTATAACTTCTGCCAATTTAGGCACACCTCCAGAGTCGTGTCTATTTGTTGTTTTCGCGCGGAAATGTTTACTGGTCAACAGAGAATTCCAATACTAAATCAACAACCACAGACTCAAATATTACCATTAATTAAGATACAGGAAGCAGTCCACAGCTGTTCAGAAGGCTTAAACTTGTATACATATCAATCAAAATTCACGATCGTGAATGGGTTTGAACGACGTAGATACTATGATTGATTTCGCCCCAATACTCTCGGCGAAAAATTTGCTTTCCTGTACGATTTGATGGCTTTTATTTGCTTTAAAAGTCCAAACATACGTTAGGGCCGAACTTGAATTCGAATTTTTCAATCTATAAATCGACGTCGGATAACAAAACTTGCAACGATTTTTACCTTCACCCCCCCCCCCCGGCCGACCCCCAAACTATTTGAATTCAGTTTTTTATCCGACATTGCACTTTTGATGTCGTCCCTTATGTTAATTTTTTGTTGAGAATATATTAAGCTAAAACAGTGATTTGGTATATTCGATTTTCACTTCATTTCGAAATTGAACCAGGAAATCGAACACGCTTTTACACAATGTAACAGCAAAGATTTTAAACAATTTCTACATGCATTATCTAACATGTACATATATCGGTCGATCTAGGGACTATATTTCCTGTCCGGAAACAGGATTTCCCATTTCATTGAATGCACAATATATCAAATCTATTTTTGAGTTCATGCATTTAATTTTGTTAGACATATCAATGTCGGCTGGTATTCGATCTTAACGATTTGCAGAAAATCCAAATTTAATTGCTATTTTCAAATACTTTCTCTTCGACCTAACATGGTATCATTTTGGCATTTTACATCTTCTAAATATACTAATATCATCTGCTTATTATAACAAAATTAAAATGGTTTACAATGATTGAACGGGATGAGGAGGAGAGAGGGGGAGAGAGAGAATGAGAGATGAGTGTGGGATCAGATGTTAATTAGACGAACAGAAATCTGTTTGATTTTCTAATATAATCATACACATTTTTAAAAATGATTTCATTTTGTTCGATGGTGAGTTCATTACTGCCTCTAGTTCAAAGATCAGTATTTATACTGCAAGTATCTGGTAACCAGCTCAGGTTATTAATCAATACTGCTCTGCTGTTTGAATATTTATTACACTTAAAAAAGAAGTGATGTGCATTTTCAACCGCAGCACCGCAGGTACAGGACCGACTGGCCACAATGTTTACTCTAAAGAGATCGTGATTTAGAAAAGAAGCAAAACACCTTATTCGAGTTAAAATAACATTTAGTTTTCTAGGTCCGAATGCGAAGTAGGATGGTATTAGATTAGCCTGATTAACGGTTTTCAGTTTTCTCTTAAATTCTGATATAGAATTTACATTTCTTATGTTTAAATACAAATTATTCCATTGCCTTATAGTTGCAGGGATATATGAATCGCTGGTAAGAGAGAGCCTACAAAAAGGTACAATGATATCTTCTCCGTTACGGAGGGGGTATGTAGTTGTGCTCTGAATTGTTGGAGGAATAAGTTTACAAAGATAATCAGGAGCAGAATTATTTTTTATATTACAAAACATTTGTAATTTTCTTCTGTTTCGTCTCGTTTCGAGTTTTTCCTAGCCAATTTCTTGATAAATAATTTCTGACTTCGTAAATGATGGCAAGCCGGTTACTATTCGCGCTGCTTCAAGTTGCAAACACTCCAACTTTGTTGCATTTATGACCCCACAATTATCCCAAACTTCGCATGCATACTCAAATAATGGTCTTATATAAACTAAATACAGCTTTTCTAAATTTCCACGATTTATTTGATACTTTAATTTACGAAGAACATTAATATTTTTAGTAACACTTCTAATAATATTTTCAACATGCTTATTCCATTTTGCATCACTGCTAAAAGTAACCCCCAAATGTTTATGAGTTGTAACTATTGGAATATCTTGCCCGTTTAACGAAAAGATCAGATTAGGGGTATATGAGTTCGAGAAGATCATGATTTCTGTTTTGTTTGGATTAAAGCTCATTAACCATTTGTTCGACCACCCGTCCAACAGCTCCAAGTCATGGTCAATCACAGACTTGACATGTAGTTCATCATCACTAGAGCAGCTGAACGAAGTATCTTCTGCAAAAAGTCTACATAAAGAAATAAGTTTGTCAGCAATATCATTAATATAAATTATAAAAAGAAGAGGTCCCAGTACAGAACCATTGGGAACTCCTGTAGAAATATGACACAACGAAGAAGAGGAGTTTTTAATTACAACCTTTTATTGCCTTCCCAACAAATAATTATTAAACCAAGTAAATTTCCACAGATTCCATAGCTATTCAATTTATGTATCAACCCTCTATGCCCAACTTTATCAAATGCCTTTGAAAAATCACAATAAACAAAACAACACATTTCTTTTCTTTCTAATGCATTCAAAACGCAGTTGTACATTTCTAGTAGTTCATGTACGGTTGAATATTTTGGAAGAAAGCCAGACTGATATTCATATAATAGTTTGTTAACATGGAGATGGTTATACACATATTTATAGACAACCCTTTCCATTACTTTACCAACACAACTTAAATCACTTTCTGCGAAGCTATAAAAAGTGTGTCTATGTGTCTGTGTGTGTGTGTGTGAGAGAGAGAGAGAGAGAAGGGGGAGGGGGGGATGGGGAGAACCACATTTCTGGGTTTGAAAAATAAAAATAGCCATTATCTCCATGTTAAATAATTTCATCGTTTTAAAGGTTTGTAGTCTAAATATTAAAATATTTTATAATATTTTTTAACTACTGTAGTACATTGAAATAAATTGTTCAATAATTATATTTCATTGATTCGGGTTTCACATAAATTGTATTTAAAATTATTGATATTATTATTATTTTTGTAAATATTAAAATATATTCAATTAATAATAACATTTTTACTAGCATACATGAATTACATTGTGTACCTCGATAAAGGAATAGGGCCACTTTCCTTTATACTTGATTCACTCATGAATGTTTTTTCCATATCTTATATTTAGCAATTTTGATCTTCAAAGACGGAATGACATGTATTTAAAATGTTAACAAAAAGACATTTACTGATAAAAATAATTACATGTAAGTCATGCAAAGAGAGGGTTTTTGGTCTATCGTCAGGCTCTTTGTATCATTTCTTGGAATACTGTCACCAAGGACAAACAGTACCGACACCCATTCTAATTGTCATATCAAAGGAGTATGCTAACATACATCAAATATATTGGTTTTGGTTACGGGGGTCCTTCGTGTTGTAAAACTGTCTTAAATACTGATATTTAAAACTATTTCAGGAATATGACAGTTGATTTCCAGTTGTTCCACTGATGACGGATGAGCTTCTTTTCGGTTTTGTCAGTATTTGTAGACTTTCCCCTATGAGAAAACCACAGTGAGTTATCTTTTCCTAACCAATGTAGGTAAGGGAGATAATTAAATTCTCTCCCTTTTGTCCTGAGGCTAAAAGGGAGACAAATTTATTATCTCCCTTTCCTACATTGGTTAGGAAAAGATAACTCACTCTGGTTCTTCATTGAATACACCATGGAGCACCTTTGTTATGATTTTTTTTTCCGAAAGAGATATTTGGATTTATTTTCTTATACTTTTATTTGGTTTTAGAAAATCTTATGAAGATGCATAAGACATTTTACGACGTTTTGAAAATGGCCCAAAATTGGAACAAAAATCAGGGGGAATCATATCGAACCTAAATAATACGTCATTAAAAGTGTTCGGAGAAACCAGCATATTATAATAAATGAAAAAAAATTCCGTACCTTTCAGTGAAAGAATAAAAATTTTTCAATTTATTAATTTTTAATTGACTGTTTTAGGTATTCTAATTTATTGTTCTGAATTTCAAAAGGATGCTGTATTCAAAGCCTAGTTTGAAACTATTTTTCTGCGTAATAAACATAAAAACTATAAAATGTCTCGTTATCAGCGATTGCTTTTATATTTTTCATTAATGGACAACACAATGTAATAAATATAAGCCGAATCTTTTGAAGTTCGACGTTTCTACATTTTTCTTATTAGTGGCGTGGAATGAGTTACATAATTTTATCTGTATGATTTGTTTACGTTAAGGATATTTCTAGTTAATGGAAAAAAACTTTTCAAGCCTTGGTGTTTACAAACACTGTATCATAAAAACCAGCTTGATTAAAAGAGATGGTATATGATGATACTGAATTAGTTGTGGAATAAAAAAAATTATTGATGACATATTACTATAAATGATATTGTTTGACTAAAGTTTATATTTTAGGACAAATAAATTAAAACTTTATAAATTAGATTTGTATCAAGCCGACTCATTAAATTTAATCAATTGCAATTAGCATTGTTGCAACGCTTATTGAAATAAAAACGCTTATTGAAATAAATATTTCAATAACCGGTGACTTTCAACGCTTATTGAAATATTTATTTCATTAAGCGTTGAATTGCAACGCTTATTGAAATATTGTTTCATTAAACGGCGCAATTGCAACCATTAATGAAATAATTATTTCATTAAGCGTTGGCTTCGCTGTTTCTCGGAAAACTGGACGTACATTTCCAACGCTTATTGAAATAACTTTAGTTACTGTTGGTTGGCTGGAGCATACAATGTAGTGGGGTTTAACTCCACTTTCGATATTTTTCAACTATTTCGTGAATACCAATTTTATTAGTTTTGGAAGCCTGACTAATGAACTGCCAATCTGATAAATTAGAAATAAAAGCTATGAATTGTGTGCACACCTTTTGCAAATACATAAAGCCGGGAATTAACTCTCACCTTACATATGATAAGCTACATAGTGTACCAGATCAACTATATAATTCAATCGACCTGTTTTAAATAGTTAGTCTTCATCTTAAATAAAGTAAAGAACAGTGCTACAACCAGTTTAGTAAGAAAAATTATTGATATTTGCTCATCGCTATGCATGCAGCATTAAGGAGTAAAAGCAAACAGTTGGTCGATTCGGGGTCAGAATAATCTGTCCGAGTGTTGAGACATGTCTACATGCGGGTCTGTCGTTGCAGTGTGCTAGCAATATAAAAATCGAACGAAATGCAAAACATGGTTAATCTCGTTGATATGATAACATATTATTGCTATGATACAGCTGTGAAATTGATCACTTGGCGTTAAATCAATTCTACCCGTTAGTCCATCAAAAATGGCCGCAATTCTTAAAAAAATAGATTTCACATATATATGGAGCACTCCATATACAATATAGAAGCTTCATACATGTAAAATAAAAAATGTAAACATCTTCATCAAGCACTAAATTAATTGAAACAGAAACGCTCATATTGATGAATGATTAATTATAACATTTTTTTAATTTTTCTGCTCGGATGAGTGATACAGGCTCAGGTAAATCTCTAGTTAGACAATACTGGGGAATCCCACGGCATGGTGTTACATGTAGATATGTCATTAGTTTAATAAACCTTTCAAAACTTAAATAGAGTTACATATACATATGGTCAACATTTATATATAGTGTTTTAAAATTCTATCAGATATATGTGTCCGTGCAATGTCTTTCAAGGTGTTCTGCGTTATGATGTTAATCTTAATTATCTGTCTTTAAAACTTATTAAAGTAAAAATTGGTATAAATTAAACAGAAGTAGAAAAGGTATATTAATAGATAGTTGCTATGTCAATTTCTGAAAAAAAGTAAGATTTTATTTGTTTATTAGCAGCCACCTTCTTAGACAAGTGTAGTACAATAAGATACGGATTTCCTTGTGATTTCAAACACGAATACCATTTAAACCCATGGTTTGCATATGTGAAATAATTCATATGTAAACATGCACAACCATAAACGCTTAAAACTCGACAAACCAAAATAGACCAAAGTGCTTTGGGGCTCACAAAAAAAACAACATTCCCGGCCATTTAATTTTGTGATATCAACTTCAACATACAGAAATGGAACAGGCTATGGCTCCTAAATGCAATAACAAACTGATATGAGTTTAAGTAAAATCAATTCAGGAATTTCAGAGGAGCTGCGAAATGCAGATATTACGGTCGAAGGAACAAACGCACTGATAAAAAATCGCAAATCGGCGGGTGAAATCAGGAAGAGTAAGTATGTCCTACCTTACTTTCGACAGAAACCCTTCATATTGTTCCCTGTGTGATGTCACGTTCCATATATTCAACAACAAAAAATAGCACATGAAGGATGTGCAAGACAAACATTCTGCTAATCGTTAAATCAATTAATCAATAAATTGTTTTTGCCTTTGTATAAGAGGGAGGCTGAAATCGACGCCTGGACAATGTAGTTGGTGTCATCTGCCCAGTACGCTTCACTGTAGTCGTCATTTCTGCTTTCTAATGATTACATCTCGAGTGGTCGTGGATACGACTCTCGGTCGGATAAGACCATAGACCTAATTGGTAGTTGTTGCATATCCGCTAATCACAAAGCATTAGGGAGATATATCAATGACCCGAATAATCAGAAGAATGTGTCCGAGTCGGGTGACTGGATTAATTGCGAACAGTTACTTCAGGTATGTTAGCACTATAACACTAAAAACTCCAAAGTCATGTTGTTTTCAGCGCTGGTGAGTGAAATGGTCATTTCATAAAAATGTAGAACTTAAAAGGAGATATTAGGTAATATCTTGTAATCTTAAAAAAATATTCTCAAATTATTTCATTAAGCGTTATGACATACAGATGCAACGCTTAATGAAATAAATTTGTGATACTTCATTAAGCGTTGCATTTCAACGCTTAATGAAATAAATATTTCAATAAGCGTTGAAAGTCACCGGTTATTGAAATATTTATTTCATTAAGCGTTTTTATTTCAATAATCGTTGCAACATAGCATCAACTCAGCTGTGGACCAAACATTTTTAAAGTGCAAAATGTATTTTTGTAGAATAAACTCTAAGATTGATTATTTAAGAGTGCTCATAACATTTGTATTTTCATAGAATTCGTTTTTTGTAATTTGAACAAAAACCATGTTAGTCTCAATGGCATTTATTCTCAGATCGAAATTGTTTTGCACATCAGTTGTCGAACAAGGATGAGCAATTGCTGACCCTTCTAAGTCTGGTGAATAATTCTGTTTATTCAATAATATATATTATTTAATTGAAAAATTGCATAGACGAAATTTTGAATAAAAAGGATATTCACCTTTCGAAATCGGGGAAACCATATATTTTTAGATTCATGCAAATCCCAAATTTCTATTTTCCAAAGGAAAATAATTTTGACGTCGTACCGGAGCGAAAGTGAATCACTGCCCACAGTTTTCCTATTGTAAACAACGACTACAAGAAGCAGAAAAAACAATGGAATTCGGAAATTGCTAATATGAAGACAAACCTCAAATGTTTATTTGCATTATTGAACAAAACAATAACTGTCTTTTGATTCTGTAAATGTGTGGAGTAATTGTTTTTTGAAAACCTTTCATTCAATTCGCCTGTTGGGCTCGGTGAATAACAGTTTTTAAAGTGAATAACTCCACACATTTACCCCATAAAAGGACAGTAATTGTATAGTGTTGCTGGTACATGTATTTGAATATTAATGATATTATGCGAACGATATACGTTAGTCAATATTTTCCGCTTGTTTCGTTATTTCAGTACACCAGTTTTGTAAATACCCCAAAATCATAAAAGTGATAAGATTTTCTCTTTAAAATGAATGACAGTTTCTAAAAAAAACACACTTTAAAAAAGTTCTGTTTTATGATTTACTGATATATTCCCACATTTGTGGTAAAAAGGAATACACATAAAAGGATTATTGTCGAAGTCGAAGCTAAGAATGGTCTGAAGTTGGTGTACGATAAACAACAAAATTGTTAAAAAGAAAGGTCAACAATGACACACCACTCAATCAATCAACGCCACAACAGACAGAATCCAAAACAACAAAAAATATAATATAAAAGAGCACAAAACACAAACATAAACACAACAGACAGTCAGGATAGTCTGAATTGGTACAAACACTGAACAGTGGTGGTGTTAAACCCGTTTTATAGGTACCAAAACCTATCCCTTATCTATCCTGACACTCTGGTGTATAAACATAATATAAAGGTGGCCGCTTGCTAGAATTTTTACAGAATTACACAATTTGTTATGTTTGTAGCCCTTACCGTGAAAAGATCTCAAATAAAAAGGAAAAGAAAAAAAGAGTTTACTTTGTATATTCCTTTTCTGATTCTCTTTTTGTGTTTTTTTTTTTTTTTTTTTTTTTTAAATCAAATTCTCCAGTTATGCACGCCTTGACCGTTATTAGCATGGACAAGTATTTACAATTAGAAAAACTCTTAGTCGTCAGGTGTAAATACGAAATTATCTCAAAACAGGAAATTTCCGAGATATCTATGGAAAAGATCAATCATAATAACGTCTGTAAAATTTCCGGAGAGTTAGACTACTAATCAGAGCCTTTGCTCACACATTCTAAATGTGGGCAATAAAACATGTTCAAGGATAATCGATTAGATTTGATGTTTTGATTGCCTTTTATTACTATTTCCGTTAATTGATAGATTTTATATATATATTGAATGTCGAATTCAAAATAATTTCAATATGAGAACTTCTGACTGACATTTTTACGTTTATGTCAATTGCAAGAAAAGAACTAAAGCACATTAAGTGCGAAACTATTGATGGTACATGTACAACTCAATTAATGGGGTAATAAAAAATCTAAATATGTCTAAAATTAAATAACTTCCTTCTATATTCACGAGACGACCATGTGTGGCAAGTCATCACCATTGATTGATACATAGGTATGGATTACTGAAATGAAATACTAAGGTAACAGAAAATACTGGGCGGATAAATTCACCATAAATCTTTAGTAAAATTGCTGTTCCTCATCTTGCTCATTACCAAACAAAATAAGCCTTCAAACAACCACATGGGCTTCTAAGATAATTCTTGAACTTAAATCTAGTCCAAGGGTGATTGCAGAAACATCTGAAATTCTGAAGAAATTGGCATTTAAGAACTTAGGACATAATTCTTTTTACGAAATATAACTTATATTACTTTTTAACTTTCTTGCTAAACGATGAATGAGTTGAACTGTAACCGAGAACAGCTTTGATTTTTCATTCTCCGTGCCTTTCTTGCGACAACTCATTATCTAAAAAGCAGTGAAGTAAATTTTAATGTATGTCTTTTAAGATTAAGAAAAACAAGACAAAGTGAGAATTATAATCTACCATAATGAGATATTTTCTCATTATATATATATATATATATAACTGTAAGAACAAAAGTGTAAATAAGTGTCTGTCTCAAATAAGATTAGATAAAATCAATATATTACTGGAATTGACATCCCATCGGGGTTGACATATCAACCGAATAAAGTTTACTCGTTTGCAATGTGACAGGTGCCATGAATGGAGTAATAAAGGCTTACACTTCCCGAAATAACAATCCAAAGATACTAATATTAGATATAGTAAATTTATACTATGCTGTATACGACGCATTTCAAGGAGTTACCTCTCATCAGCAGCATTAAAACCGAAACATTTGGAAGACCAAAAACCAAACTTATATTAAACAAGAAGTACTCAACCAAAAATACCGAAATAGGAAGCCAA
The DNA here is from genome assembly GCA_028015205.1 of Mytilisepta virgata. Lineage (NCBI taxonomy): Eukaryota > Metazoa > Mollusca > Bivalvia > Mytilida > Mytilidae > Mytilisepta > Mytilisepta virgata. Next base: position 51,170,465 of record CM051517.1, on the reverse strand, counting down.
ATTTCAGCTAAGGAGATCTACCACATCTGTTAGGGGGGGGGGCAAAATTGGCAATGCTTTAGTTTTTGTGCTGTCTGGTTCTGAATTCATTTAGTTTATTACGTTTTTATACATGTATCTTTATAGTATTTGTTACTGTTTTCACGAATTCTACTTTTGATTTTGCTTTTTATCTTATGGACTTTCCCTCTATTTTATTGATTCGGTATTCTTTTGTAAATAATCTGTATTTACATGTCAATATCGGAGGAGTTTTAGATTTTTAACACATTCCAGTAATTGCTTTATTGAACATTTACTAGCACTTTTGCCCTATCTAAAAATTATTTATTTTAAAGACCTACTACAGACTTTGTAAAAGAAAAAGCAATCCCATTTCTTTGTTTTCAGTTTGGTATTCGTTAAATTTATGTAGAAATCTAGAACCGCTTTCTTATCTATGGCAGACTCCAAATTTATGTGTGGCACACATGCATAATACGTAAGAGAAATCAGAGACATCTCAGAGAAATCTCAAACCTAATTCACAACTTTCTTGAAAATCAAAATATTGAACGTCGCTTTAGTTTAATCATATTTGCCATAGGAGGGGCGGAACGGTGATGGTAGGTGCACGTATCAAGGACTGTCAGTTTTCCATGCAGATGTTGATCTTTGAAAATTATGTAAAATATGGGTAACTGAAATGAAATACTAATTAAAAATAACAGAAAATACTCGGCGATAAATTCACCATAAATCTTTAGTAAAATTATTATTTTTTTATACGAAACTTTATTGAGTTTGTACAATAAACAAAATACACATGTACGCTTTGTAACTGGGGCGTTTTCATTTCATGGAAAATATTTATAATATTGTCTCATTCCGGGAGTCTAGTATCTGCTGGAGAACGTGAAGGATCAGGAGAGACGGAGATAAGAATTTTTTTTTTTTTTTTGGTTTATTTAAGATGCAATTGTTCAACATGTTCACGTACATGTTTGTTACAGGTTAACTTATTTATTTTTAATGGATTTGGAACCAATGTATACCAAATTATATAACAATTGCCCTTAACATTGAACTGCAGATTCAAACGTCAAAAGTACCAAAAGGTAAAGCCATAACAATCTAAGTACAGAGTTATGCATTTAAACTCATACCTCTCGAGTTAACGTATACAAAAAGGGATTTCTAACTTTCTGCTTATTGATGGAGTATAACTGCAGGTGACATAGATTTAATTTTTTCTTGTTCTGATCCTATTTCGTTTTTGTGTGCTTTTTGTGCGAGGAAAACGAATGTTTCAAGGTTTGCAAAAGGACTACTGCATGAAAATATGTAAGTAAAAGGGCAACGTCATCCAGTCAAACAAAATTCAGAGCACACCAGCATAAAGGAGAACATATTACAACATCAACAGTTATAGTCTTATAGTCCTACTTGGTAAAACATTTATAAGCGGTGGGGTTAAACAGGTTTTATTTAGCGATAACAGACCAAATTTGAAAAATTCGTCGTTATACACTTTATATATATCAAATTAAAGCTCTTTTCAAAAGAAAATCAATGCAACAAAAATCAAGTTGATATCTATTAAGATAAAAAAAAGTTATGTAGGAAAACGTTTTTCGAAAATCGGCCTTTATTCTGTCAATCGACTGTTTATTGAATAATGGTGCACATCTAGACTTAAACGGTCTTTCATAGAGTTCTAGTATAACATATAGCAGTACTATGGTATCTCTATGACCAGTCTGGATCGCATGTCAATATGTGGGGGTACTAGCTGACATTCTGCAGTCCAGTTCTGATCATATATTTTGCAGGGGAACTAACACAGAGCTTTGGGTCGGTAGAGCTTTAGGTCCAGCTTCCTTTGGCAATATGGTTAATAGTCAATAAATCACTAAGTTGGATGTTCATATAATAATTATTCACACAATAGAGATATCATACATATTTACATAGCATGTATATGACTATAACAAATCTAAGTCACAATATTTAGATACAATCCTTAATCATGTACACTTCACATAAAAAGAGTTCATAGTAAAATCAATGTCTTTTGGCAATATCATTTTTCAGAACTATCATATTATCCTCAGCCCCTGAACTACCCTTCTAAAAACAATGTTTCATTTTATATAATTAACAACCTAACCAATCAAAATACATAGTTCCCCAAAAAGGGGAGGGTTATTCTATCAAAATTTACTTATTGAACTATGTTCCCTTAGATACCTTTTTATCAATTAACACTGTCAAACTAAAGATTAATTATGTAAGAAAATAAAACATCTATACCTTATCTTAAATAGGAAATGGCTTATTAGCTTACAAATGCTACTTCTTTGTTATTTGACTGATAATTAAATTCTTATTCATCTTCTAAAGGTGATAAAAACAATTTCACAACTTTATCCTAATCTCTAATCCAGTATAATTATTTATAATTGATTACCTAATTATGAAATTTTTGATACATGTAATATTTGTAACAAGTTAATACTCAGTTTTGACATATGAACCTCAAGCCAAATAATTTAGCATTATAAATTTAGGGAAAATACAGATTTATTAAATACAATCATATAATATCTACACCAAAAAAAATGATTAGATCAAACAGCTATTTCCACATCTCCTTTTCTATAATCTTTTAATAGTTCGTAAGTGTAAATTGCCTGGTCGCCTGTGAATTTCACGTTGTACCAGTCACGGAAGCCTGGAACCTGAAATAACAAGAGCTGACAGTAATAACTTGAATATATAGTATGTAAACATTCTAATCTGTCAACATTGATGTTACAACAAGATACAAATACTTTATAAAACAGCTATTTGAATGATGAAAATTAGTTAAAAACCTCTTTATCTTTGAAAAATTGACCGAAGAAGGCTAACCTAACACATATCATTTTCAATTTCAGTCTTCAATGGAATTTTTCTAAGCAATCAAATTGATGAAAATATCTTAATTCTCATACTGTGTCAATGAAAATACATTTTCTCTTATAACAATATATTTATCTTTAAAATAAAAGAGATAAGTCATGTATGCTATGCTACATGTATCTTTCCGCTAACCATCTCGCTATTGAACCTGAAATATTACTGATGAGACATATCGAACTCATCATTGCAACTATCTACATTATGTCAAGTAGTAAATAGATATACATTAAACATGCAGATATAGTTTGTTTTAATTTTTGTGCTTATTTTTCTATATTATGATTATTATGATATTTTATTTATCAATGAAGTGATTATGAAAATAATGATACATAAATATTGAATGCTAATTTGATATGTCATGTTGTTTTTCTCATTTGGCTTTGTGGTTGTATCTGACATATACCCCATTTCATTCTTTTTTATACTTCAGAACAAATATATTTAAATGTATATACCGTTGATATAACATGACCATAATAGGCTGTTGCTCCATCTGTGCCCTCAAAAAAACATCTTTATGTTTTTCCCGACTAGTAAAGGTGTGTCATCTTCATCGGCATCAGTATGTGTTTCTTGTACAGTGAAGGCATTCTCAATGAGTTTTTTCACGTTTATTGATAATTCGGTGGGTGTTAAGTTTATTCTTTTTCTCCCGTCAAGTTTTGTGACGCAATAAACATTTTTGTCATCCTTTAATTTCTGATTAAGTATAAATCTTCTGAAATTTAACTGAGCTTTCAACGCTTCTATTGGTTTTTCTTTGATTTGATGACTTGTGTTAAGTGAAAGTCAACTTGGTCTGTTGTTTGCCACAAGCCCTCTGTCAAGAATTGCAATAGAATATGCTTGCAGTTTCTGAAGACGTTTTGCCTCTGCTTATCCTGCCACTCGCATTTTGTCTTCAAGTAGCTATCTCCTTGAACCTATTCTTGAACTTAAGTCTTCCTTTCTTGACTTCTTTTCGAGCAGCATTCAATAACTTTTCCTTAGCATCTTTACTTTTTTCCCTTATCCATTTTAAGGTCTTGTTATGAATGAACATTACATAAGCCTCGTTGGCTATCAATGTCGAATTCGGTTTTTCTCTCAAAATCCGATCAAGATGTCCGAATATTGTCTCACTAAATTTGTTTTGTTTCGGTACACTTTGTGTTTTCTGTCGCAGATTTTCGTCGCACCTATCTTCCTTCCAAACACCTTTACTTAGGTAGTCAGAAAAAAGACGCTTAAATGTTTGGCAAATGCCCGGTAAGACTACTTGCAAAATAGCTTGGACATTGGTATCATAATCTGAAGGAGATATCAAGGCTTGAAAAATCTTGTCAGTATTCAAAGCCTGTTTATTTACAAAAGATAAAACTGTTGTTCCAGTAATGAACCCATCTAAATTTTCAACGCTTGATTCTAGGTATTCAATAATTTCCTGATAGTACACGCTACCATCCAATACATATATATTTCTGTTCTCTATTATACACCAAAGGGGAACAGTAACTAAGTAAGATATAAGACCGAGGGCTTTACAACCAGCAACATATTCGGTGACATTAACATCGAACTTAACTGACTTGAGCAATCTATTAGTATCAGTTCCTCTTTGAAGGAAATCTTTTATCTTTTCAGATAAGAAATATATAGATGCTGCATTACTAAACAACATTAAATCTGTTACCTCGAAATCTTTGTATCGGCAGACTTAATAGATTGTTTTCTTTTAAGAATGGCTTTACATAAAGGTCAAACGGTCCATAAATACCACTCTTTTCATCAACACCACAAGCGAAGGCTTTTCCAACAGTACGGATTAACCGAAGGCATCCTGATTCAGTCGCTTTCCTGAAAGTTGAATCATGTATCGGCGGTGTCTGTTCAAAAGCACCCTTTTCATACTCGATCAAACAAGATGATGCAGATTCAGCAGCATGGACTAATGCGTGAAGTCCACTAAAAAAAATTATTAAGTTTTGAAACTGATGTTTTCTCTAAATCAGTCATATTGTCCCATGCATCTCCAAGTTTCTCTTCAAGTATTTGAGTTCTATATTCCTCTGACAAGGTAATAAATTTAATTTGTGTCGCAGCCTTGTCAGACATAGTTGAAGTAATGTTTAACAATATTTTTTTATTAACATCATTTTCACAAAGTTTACCAGCTTCAGTAATGTCCTCCAAAATTTCTTTAAAGGTACAAAGTGTATCACTCCCAGACTTTGTAAGTAAATGTCTAAGCCCTAGGACCCAAAGTTTACCATCACTATCGGACACATGAAAACCTTCATATTTTTCCCCAAACTTTGAGGTTTCGTCACTCAAGAGACATGTATTTGTTTTACCGCTTAAGTCTTCTGCTATTTGCATTTGAGACAGCATCAATCTTTGAATATTCATGTTATTGACAGTTGAAGTACTGGGAAGCTTATTAGCTTTATAACCTAACAAATTTAAAACCGCTTTTATTACTGGACTCACACGACTTGTGGTTACCTTGTTATTCAAAAGTTCATACACACATTCTTGTGTCTCTATTGTGTATGATCGACGTTCCTCATCATATAAATTCAGCTTCTTCTGCTCGTTATCATTTATCAATAACCGCAAGTACTCATTTTCATCCCTTTCATCTTTGTCTTTTTTCAATTTCCTGTTGTATATTGACTTGTAATCTACCAATTTCATTATTAAGCTCATTATTCCTAGTTTCAAGTTCTTTAAAAATTTTATATGTCTTTTCAACTTGCAATTTCGTGAAAGCAATTTGAGATCTTGTGCGTTTTAATACTTTATTTTTCAATTGTACAGCTGCATTAAGATATTTCGTTTTCTTCTTCAAGGAGTCAATTTCTTTTCTTGCATTTTTAAGTTTTGATTCAAGTGAGTTTTTTTTCTCCAAGCTAGCCTTCAAATTTTCATTTTCTACTTTGATTTTTTTACTGTCCTCAATAGACTTATTTAGATTTGCTGCCAAGTCTGTAACAACATTTTTTAAAGTCTTGTTCGTTGCACATTCAATTGCCGAATCAAGTTTTCTTTTTTTAATAGTTTCGGTCCTTGTAGGAAAAGTATATACAGTATTTTGAAAATTTCTAAATTTTTCATCAAATCCTTCTCTGCTTATTGATTTGTTTAAAGATTCACACTTCTTCAAAATTGTTTGCACAGATTTCTTTAAAGAACTAACTGAAGAATCTGTAAAAGGCTTAAGATTTTCAATACAAGCTGTAATTCCTTCACTTTTAACTTTTTGAAGTATTTCTTTGTATTTTATATTTATTTCAGCCATATCTTTAATTTAAATTAATTATGTACGAATATATATTTTAAAGAAATGTTAAAATTGTTTGAGTTGCTTCTGTAGTTTTCGACATAGTTGCACCTTCTGTTTGAACGAGATTGCCTGTATAAATATTTGTTAACCTGATGTTTAATGGTATTGGCAAGCGATTAAACTGGCATTCTTTATTGGGCCTATAGTCTCCACTCAACATAGTTTGTACTAATACGTCCTGTGGGAAGCTTTCGGGAAGAGAATCACAAGCCAATGTGGCCTCTTGGATAAACGATTCATTTTTAACTAAATCGTCAGTGTAATTGTGAGTATAATAAACATGTTCCTCATTGAAATGATGTATGATATCAGTTTGACAAGAACGTGAAGAGGAAGTACTTGTGCTAGTGTTAGTGTTAGTGCCAGAATCACAGGATGCTACAAAGGATAAAAGTTGCCATATACTATAGAGCGACTAAGACACCGACCATTTTTATTCCGACGGGGGGGGGGGGGGGGGTCTTGCATGAAATTTATTTAATTCAAACACAGCAAAAGTTTATATTTTTGTTCTGAAATTTATATCAAAGAGAATAGAAAGTGCCAAACTGAAAAAAAAATAATTTATTTTTTGATTTCGGAATCGAAACTATTTTTCAAAAATATCCAAGCCCCCACCCCCTTCACAATAAAAACGGTCTGTGCTTACCTAAACACCACAACAGTTAGAATTTGAAGTGCATCTATATTATGAAAGTACTCTAATGTTCGGGTCATACAAGTGTTGCTGAATTTTCAATGATTTATCAAATTATGTCACCTTTATTTTATAAAAGAAAAAAAAATGAGAAGCATGACTTCGTCAAATCATAAATTACTATTGTTACCAAACTACATGTATAGCGTATAATCATAGGACAATCACAACATCCATCAATGCGTAGCCCTTACAGGCTTACTAACAGTAAAAAGATGTTAACTAAAAGGAAGGTGTTTGATTAATATGGGAGTGGACCAAAAAGGTACAAAAATATACATGATATAATCAGGTTAACTCATCGCACAAAGTTGAGTTAAGACTTGTCATTTGGAATGGATGAATGTGTGGTTTGTGTCATAAAATTACCACTGACACGACAAAACATGTATACCTAAATGATGGTTAACACTTAATCTACATATTTGATACTACTTTCATCTTCTTATTACTCTAAACTGTTGGTTTTTGAAGAAAAATCCGAACTTTATATGAAAAGATTGACAACCGGAAGTAGCAAAGGGACGTAATTTTGTTGAATGTCGATGGACGAAATCGACCCCCCCTTAAAAAAAAGATTCGCGCAGCTTTGCGCAGCTACCGAGCTGTCCCTGTTTTTTGCTATTTATGTTGTTGAAATACATTATTTTCATTCTTCATAGGTGCTTATATTCGCCCTTTGTATTTTCATTTAGAAATAATGTTCTGAAATTGGCGATTTTCAAGCTATAACATAGTTAAAATAAGATTAAGACCCCCCTTTATATTTCATACCGCTGGATTCCGCCATTTATCTTCTTTCTGTTAATGTGCTCAAATGCGTTCTATGTCACAGATTTTGCGAAAAGCATGTGATTGAAACATGTGACCCAATGCGGCTAGACAAAATGGCGGCCTCCATATATCTATAATACTAAATTTACGAATTAGCCGAATAGGCGGCAAAACGCGTGGTTCAAAATAAACGATGTACGGTTTAGATTATAAAGGTTATTATCGGATTTGACAATCTGCATTTATAAATTCAAACTGCAGTTTTGTTTATGTGCAAATGGAATTTGTATGCACTTTTCGGATATGAATTCTCCCAACATATCCCTTAGAAGGTTCTCGAATGCATCATTTTAACACATTGATTTAAATAAACAAGTATGCACATAATTTAAATGTATTTCTGTTTGAAATTACGGAAGAAGAATAAAACAAATTAAAAACATTCTCCTTCGAGTAGGATGTTTCCGCTTCATGTATTCAGGATTGTTTTTCTACAATAACGCAATTTCTCCTAACTGTAAAGGTTATGAACTTTGAAGATTATGAAGAAGTAAGGTAAAGTTCAGAGGAATTCCTAACTTAGTTGTTTTTTGGATTGCACGGATGTTTACCTTTTCGGATTTGACAAATCTGCATTTATAAATTCAAACTGCAGTTTTGTTTATGTGCAAATGGAATTTGTATGCACTTTTCGGATATGAATTCTCCCAACATATCCCTTAGAAGGTTCTTGAATGCATCATTTTAACACATTGATTTAAATAAACAAGTATGCACATAATTTAAATGTATTTCTGTTTGAAATAACCGAAGAAGAATAAAACAAATTAAAAACATTCTCCTTCGAGTGGGATGTTTCCGCTTCATGTATTCAGGATTGTTTTTTCTACGATAACGCAATTTCTCCTTACTGTAAAGGTTATGAACTTTGAAGATTATGAAGAAGTAAGGTAAAGTTCAGAGGAATTCCTTACATAGTTGTTTTTTGGATTGCACGGATGTTTACCTTGCACAAAGTGATAAAACCAACCATTATCTATTTTTACATTATTTTTCATGTGACCTGTCTAAATATATCTCTACTATACAATTCCCTGTAAGCCCTAGATAAACATATTTTTAACAAATGGTGATCTTTATCAATAATGACGAAATTTATCTCGGACATCTTTGATAAATATAAACGTGAACAGCACACGCAGCCACACACTAAAAATGTGATATTTTAAGCCTCCCTTGCCCTGCCCATGATGACAATGGAACAATTGGAACAATTATTTTCCAAAAATATGCTCTAATAACTCACGGCATCTTTTGAAAAATTCATCCGTCACTAAGGAAATATTTACATCTACAATTTCATTTTCATATTTATTCTGAAGGAAAAAGGTAATGCATTATGAAATGTGTATTTAATGAAAGCTTTTCATCAAGTTCCAGTTCAGAATTAATTGTAACAATACAAATATTGACAAATTTATGTGGTTGTGTTTTCGTCATAGATTTTGACTTTGATGGAACCTTAAGGTCCATTTTGGTAATTCTACGTGGCATACAGTCTACTTCATCAGCGGATACATCTTCGGTAGTAACGAAAAGCCATATGACAATTGGGTCAATTGACCTACATTTCACGCTTCATTGAGTTTGGTTAAATTTTGCATTAACATCCATTTCTGGAATACTACAGCATATATAGACATGAAACTATCAGTTGATACGCCCTACTTGAGAAGAAAGTTTATGGAAAGCCTGTCACAACATCCATATTGAGTTCCTGTTCCATGAATGACATGGCCGCATCAACTTTTTATAGTCAATATGGCCACCACAAAAAAAAAAAAAAAAAAAAAAAAAATGCTTATTTTCCCGCGCTCGCGCGGGTTCAATGTCTAGTTATGTCATAAACTAAAATAACGGTATTTCAGAAGACGATTACAGTTGTTTTGATAACGGGAAACATTGCAAATAGTTACAAAAACGTAACTTTAAACTAAGATAGGCTCTTCAAAAGTCTTTTAATGTGTTACAGTAACAAAACATGCAGAAAAATTATCAGCAAACAGTGACCCAATTTGCCTTTGACAGACCTTTGAATCCAATATGGCGGATCTTTTGTTATCGCTATTTTATTGATAGCAGGGTTAGAATGTGCACGTTTTCACAGTTACTAGTATACTTAAGCTGTTAAAGCTATTCTGTAAAAACTATAGCACTATTAAACTAAATGATAAGAAATAACACTCCCAGAATGGATTTAATGATAATCGACAGTATTCTTGAGAGGCCAAAATATTTTTGTCTTATTCTGTTCCTCTTTCGGTTGTTCTGTGTTATAGTCTTTTCAGATATATGTTCGCAGAATTTTCCCCGATCTCATTTACTCAACAAAAAAATACTTTTTGGGTTTTGTCTTTTTCCCTTTATCTTCTTGTTTTGGTATTATTTTACGCTACTTCCCGTAAACTGAGGACATTCTGTTTTGTATGCATGTATATCGCTCATCTTATCATCTTATCATCTGAATAAGGTAAATCTGAATGATTGTTCAACTGGTGCAACTCGAATTTCAAAAGTGATAAGGAAACCAAAAGTTGTTGAGGAAATTAAATTGTATTACGCAACTCTAATTTCAAGGACTTGTTCTTGCTAGGATAAATTTGTCTCCAAAAATAAAACTCAAACATTAAATACGTGGAACATGATTTTATTCCTGTATTTAAAAACTCAATTTTTCACCAGTGTTAAAACCTGGTACATCGGCATCTCTGGTCAATACAGTGTCGGCGATTAATTGGACAGTCCCAATCTGTTCTTGCATCACAGTCGGCTTTTGATGTACATGCTAAAAAAATCAAACTAATATAAATATTAAATGTAACGCGTCTTCTGATTTGTCAAAGTTCATCATTCCACTAACTAAACTTTCTGTCCGGGGAGAGATCTTTAGACGCTTATACAACACTGGGGATTAAATTATAACGAATGACTGGTTTTGTTTTCGGTCCAATCGTAAAAAAACTCATTTCACATATTTAGTCTTTACACCAACCCAGTACTCGCTATGTATTTAGTCGAACATATGTTCTGACAGAGTAGTGATCAACAGTAATTATGACAAATTAGATAGACGAATAGGCCACCAAGACAACAGTTGTTAATGGATTATCATTGTTATCACTTAGAATTAAATTTAGTACCTGAAAAATAACGTTTTGATATTCACTATAAATTTCAAAACATCTCCCATCTACCTGAACTTTAAAAAAATCTACATGATAACACTACTTACGGTCTTCTGTTGGAGAGTTTTCAACGCATGTGCACTGGCCATTTACACATGCCAACTCCCAGTTTCCGGTACACGACAAATGAGAACATTGCGTTGGCAAATTATTACTGCCGCTACATGTCTCACCGCTGATCAGACCTATAAAGTACGTAAACTTACAATACGGTTTTAAATCATCATATTTGCATAGTTCAAGGATAGTTTTGCCCATTAACTTAGGATAAATATTTATTTTTTATGTATTTAGAAGAACCGCAATATTGGTCATGTTGGTGCGAACACAATTTTAAAGGGGTGGGGGTAAAGAATATTCACCAAACCTCGGTCTAGTTAAACAAGAAACAAACAAGCAAAATTGGTCAGTGCAATGTAAAACTACGATTACTATCTAAGTCACCATGGTGATATGTTAAGATTTAAATCAGAATGCAAGAAAACCAAACAATTTCATGTATCATCCATAGTTCTGAGACCATGTCATTTGTATTGATTTGTAACAAATTGTCTGTTATATTAAGTTGTTCAATTCCAAATTTTGATCAAGTTGGTTTTCTAATTTATTTTCTAGAAATGTATGATCTTTTTATTCTATATCAATAATATAATTATTTTGGTTGATTCAAGTTTTCATGCAATCGAGTTAACGTCATCGATTTCAAATTTCAAAAACAGGATTCCACAGGATATTTCCATGCATATGTTTAATAGTCAGACTTGGGAAAAACCAATTTCCTCTCGATTCCACGGATTATCTTAAATTAATATTTCTAAAGTAACAAATTACTACACATCAGAATAAGGTTCTATCCATCTTACATGTCTAACGAACAAAAATGTCAAATCAAGTCAATATTTACCCATTATCGTCATGTTTTCTTTATAAATTTTTACGTGTAATTGATTGTTCTTGATAGATATAAGCAATATTTTATAAGGACACTTGAAAATTATTTAATGCATGCATATAATTCAGTAAACCAGTTTACTTTCGTAAAGGAGTATACATACCAAACAAACAGACAACGAGGACAACTATAACAATCTTCATTATGGCTCTTCTGATAGTGAACTAATAGATGTCTTGTCTACTGAGATAAGGAACGCGTGTCTTCTTGTTAATATTTCACATTAGTGGCACGATTTTCTGAATATAGACTCATAAAGATACGATAAATTATACAATTCTTAACATTAATGTGTTAATTTGTATAATGAATTAATCATTAATTGAGGAAACAGTTCCTTCATTTATAACAACATCAAAAGAAAATAAAAGTTATAATTTCTATTGAGCATAAGGCGCAGATCAAAATAACAATCCAAAGATACTATTATTAGATATAGTAAATTTATACTATGCTGTATACGACGCATTTCAAGGAGTTACCTCTCATCAGCAGCATTAAAACCGAAACATTTGGAAGACCAAAAACCAAACTTATATTAAACAAGAAGTACTCATAACCAAAAATACCAAAATAGGAAGCCAAATTTCAGCTAAGGAGATCTACCATGTGCAATACAAGGAATGAACCTTTAGTATTTCTATTATTTTTGAATTTTGCTAAATACTGGTAATTTCTGTAAAAAATCAATGAATAATCATGTCAGACAAGTCTGACGACTGGGTTGGCGAATACCGTCGAGGACCCAGGGTCCACCAGCACAGGCATCATCCCAGGAGTTTCAAAATAACAATCCAAAGATACTAATATTAGATATAGTAAATTTATACTATGCTGTATACGACGCATTTCAAGGAGTTACCTCTCATCAGCAGCATTAAAGCCGAAACATTTAGAAGACCAAAAACCAAACTTATATTAAACAAGAAGAACTCAACCAAAAATACCGAAATAGGAAGCCAAATTTCAGCTAAGGAGATCTACCATGTGCAATACAAGGAATCTATTTTTGCCATCCAAAAATCCAAAGAACAAGGAATTAATTTGGTGTGGCATAAGAGGTTATTGTGCATCTACATACATGTATGGTGTGTAACAATACTGTAAAGAAATAGAATGCATAAATTGAAAAACAAATGAAGTAGTTTACGTCACAATCTAAAATTAATTCCGAAACTAAAAGTTTAGGAGGAGTTGGTAAGAAAGCGTGACGGACGGGTGGAAACAGTCGCAATATCCCCTAAATTTGTACTAAAGTTTGGGGAAAACAATATACATTTGTACTAACCAACATAGGAATGCCATTAAAAAAGGATAAAGAACTCGACGTTAACGGGTTAAAATGGGAGAACAATACATGAATTGTCATGAAACTTCGTTAAATGGAATTGTATTTTGTTATAATTATTTTGGTACAAATTTATGAATATGAGAAAAATGACAGCGAAATAATTGTTGAATAATACTTCTTTTTAATTATATTACGAACTTGCCCAAAAAGATATTTCACTAAAAAGTGTCTTTATGTAAAACAAAGATTATATTAAAACATTTTTTTGGTACTCATAGTTGTTTTGACCAAAATCTAAGTTGTGAAAACACTCATTTTTCTTCAAATCCTTCATTTAGCAAACGTTCGTGACGTTATTGCATCATGGGAAGGAATTTTGTACAATGATTGATACATTGAGAACGTTCGATCATTATACGATAAAAATGATTATTCGAATCTTAAATCTTTAATTTAAATTGTTCATGTCCGATGGGCCAAATAATGGCTGAAATCATACCATCTTCATTCGTTAATTTACGATTCATCATTTACACCAAAGGCTGAAAGTGTTGAAAAGATAAAACGAAAACGTAAAACAGTGACGAACAGATTCAAATTACAAAAAGACCAAAATGAAAAAGCTGAACATATCTGAGGACAGAGTATATAAGAAGATTTCATTATATTTTCACAAAATTTAAAATTTTAATAACAGTAAATTTTGAAGTATCATTTTACGATAACATCGAAATACAAGCAACTAAACTGTATTTTTTTAGATTGTCATTATCAGTGCAGTGCAGGTTACTCGTCGGATACGGTCTTCAACCAATGAAAGAAATAGTAGACTAAAAATTCCTGATGTTTGACTATAGTATGAGTCTTTAGTATTTAGATATTCAAGTAGTTTTCCTGGATAACACAAACCATGGACAAGAAATTTAGTATAATTCATTTTTCAGTTCTGAATATTTTTTTTAACTGTTACTTGAGATATTAAAATTTTGATATTGAAATAATTCCAATACGTTCTGTATCAGTTGTTGATTCTGATTGGTCGACAATGTGACGTCTGGGATTTTTTATTTTTCGATAAATGACGTTCAGTAAAAGAGTGCCATTTTAAACATCTTATTTCTTTCTTATTTTGCCGAAAAGTGTTATTATTATGGAATTATAAGTAATAAGAGTTGTTTTCCCGCAATTTAATGGTTTATAACTCGATCAGGTCACTCACAAACCTAACGTAGTCCTTCGGACTTAATTAGTATGTGAGTGAACTGGTCTCCTTTATACACCGATACATTTCTTCAAAACAATTCTTATTACTATATATAATTATACTATAATGATGCCTTTTCGTCTTTTATAGATTTGTTTACTTGATTGTGGCATCAATTTTGGGGTTTTTGAGCGATATCATATATTGTTACTGTACTTTGTAATCCTTCAGTCAATACCAATTATGCATTTCATTAAATATTTAAAATTCTTGCATCGTTTTACAGCACGCAAGTTTTGAATTTTTACAGTTGACGAGAAAATTACAATTTTTTCTTTTGAAAATTTGACTAAAGTAAGAATTATTACGGAAAGGTTGAAAACGGTTATCAAAGTTATCTTTTTCTTTCGAGGCGAAATATTTTTCATCCGATCTTTTAAATCGTTTGTTTTGTTTTTGTTATATATATGTATTCGCTTTGGTGTTCCTATGGGTACACATTGTGGCACTTTAATCGCAGACTTGTTTCTCTATTGTGAATCAATGTTCATGGCATTTTTATAAGGATTCAAACACGCAACACCTTGTAGAAGCTTTCAATAACACATTAACCTGATATCATTGAATCCTATTTTATCATTTGTCGTTTTTTCCAAAACCCAAAGTCAACTGAATGACAAAATTTATAAGTTTCTTGCAGTGGACTGGTCAGGTGTTCATGAGGCAACCATGCATCAGCAGGAAAATAGAAAAGAATGAGACCCCAAAAAGACAGTTCACGGAGAAAGAATTAAAAGAGATAAAGGCTGCACATGGAGACATTTGCAACGATGGTGCAACAAAAACAGTATGAAGGGCTCTGGTATTTATTCTGGAACTAAGACTACTAGGAAGGTATGCATCTTCAAATTGGGTGGCGTTAACGGAGCAAGGCATACTTTTCCTTTCGCTGCACGCGATATACAAAATTTAACTCCCGGTTTTTGTGGAATTTACACATTGTTATTGCTTTTGCTTTAGTTTTTGTATTGTCTTGATTTAAATCTGTTTGGATTGCTACATGTTTTTAATTTTTTGTTTATATCTTTATAGTATTTGTTTACAGTGTTACTGTTGTGTTGACTTTGTTCTATCTATTGACTTTGATCATATGGACAGTCAACTTCGATATTCTTTTGCTAATACATAGAGAATGATACATGGTAAAATCTGTATCACATGCTGTATCAACCCGAGAAACCAATTTCAGCCAGAGGGCCTTCGCCCGAGGGTTGATATTGATCGAGGTTGATACAGCATTTGATACAGATTTTAACATTCATCATATATTTAGTAGTAAATACAGTAGTTTTGAATATTTGATAAATAGCCTGCTATTTAATCCGTATCGCTCAACTTTGATGCGCACCCTTTATCACACCCCTTTATCGCATGTCTACCCTTTATCACACCCCTTTATCACATGGCTTACCCTTTATCACATAGCTTTTTTTCATTTTTTATTTCAATTTTACTTTTTTGTATTTTTTTTTTTATTTGTTTTTTTTTGGGGGGGGGAATTTTTTTGGGGGGGTAAATTTAAAAAAAAACAAATGTTCAAATTTTTTCCCGATTATTTGACTTTTTTTCAACCCCCCCCCCCCCCTAGTTTTTTTATTTTTTATTTCACAAAATATTTTCCCCAATCAATTTCATTTGTAGCAGTAGACTTTAATTTGGAAAATTTGAAGTCCTCTGTTTAAATATATGATAAAGTGTATAATACATGTTAAAATCTGTATCACATGCTGTATCAACCTCGACCAATATCAGCCCTCGGGCCAAGGCCCTCTGGCTGATATTGGTTTCTCGGGTTGATACATCATATGATACAGATTTTACCATGTATTATTCTCTATGTATTATACACTTTATCGTATAAACAGAGAACTTCAAATTTTCCAAATTAAAGTCTACTGCCACAAATGAATTTTATTGGGGAAAATATTTTGTCAAAAAAATTTAAAAATTAGGGGGAGGGGGATTTGAAAAAAATCAAATTATCGGGAAAAAAATTGAACAACATTTGTTTTTTTTAAATTTGACCCCCCCCCCCCAAAAAAAAAAAAAAAAAAAAATTGGCTCCCCCAAAAAATACAAAAAAATAAAATTGAAAAAAAAATATTAAAAACTATGTGATAAAGGGTAAGCCATGCGATAAAGGGTATGACGTCATAGACGTCAGATATGGACCAACATCATGGGCTTTATCGTATAATTTAGTACCAAATATATGATAAAAGAATTTAACATTGTCTCATGTGTAGACGGAAGAGGCCAGGTCGAGTGGCAATTTTCATTCTCTTTCCTTTAAATACAAAAATCGTAATTTGTGGTTAAGGCATGGTCTAATACTCTTTTCTTTGAATTCACATTGCTAGTGCTTTAGTTTCTGCACTGTCGTGTTTTCGTTAAGATTAATAATGTTTGTATTCCTTTTGTTATACATGTATTCATGTATCATTCATTTATCATTGTGGCGTTTGTTTGTTGTGTTCCATTTTCATGACTTTGTGTTTTTATTGGAATTCACTGACTTTTCCCATTGTTTTGTCGATTCAGTATTCTTTTGCCGGTGCTCTTTACAGATTCTAAATCTATAAATAGCTGTCGTATTGACTATTGTTTAAAAGTTACATAAATATTGGCGTAATCATCGTAATGTGAACTCAAACTAAGCGGAAAGTATATGAGACAGTGAGAAAGTAGGAAACTTCGTGATCGTCTAAATTCATGCTTTTTGCAGACCTGAAAAGTTTCATCTGCTTTAACATGCTCTCAAATTATATTTTATCAGATCATCTTATCACAGGTAACATTTTTCTATCAAGTTAGCTCAACTTGAATAGAAAATAGAACGTGCAATTATAAATTAAAACCACAGACAACACAACCCCAAAATTAAAGCTGAATATTCAAAAACGATGGTAAGTTGCTAGACATAATATATTAGTCTCTAACATTATGCAGTACGACCCCTATCAAATTTCCAAAATGCAAAATGTATTTTGATAATTAAGAATGTACGATACACTTGAATGAATTCAAAATAGGAGAAATATATAACTTGAATGTATTCAAAGATAGATATATTTCTTACGGTGCATTCGATCAATAGAAAATAAAATTTTCGATTTATAGTATATGTACACAATGTGACTGTATTTACTGTTCATATAGTAACCTTGTTTTAGATTCAGATAAGATATATCCTATGAAACTGGAATCAGTTACAAATTTAAACTAGAAATTAGCAAAAACACAGTAGTCGCAGTGATCGGGAAGCGATCGGGCATTGGTCGAGTAAAGGTTGAGATGATCGAGTACTGATCGGTAATATATTTGTATCCTGACAAACTCGATCTCTACACAGTCCTTTCCCGATCAATTCGACTGCTACTAGACGAATATCCGATCTCTCCTCGAGTGCTTGGATTATGCATGTGTGCCACACATTTGGAGTCTGCCATAGATTAGAAAGCGGGCCTAGATTTCTCCATAAATTTAACGAATACGAAACTGAAAACAAAGAACTGGAATCAGTTACAAATTTAAACTACAAATTAGGCAAAACTATAAACTGATTGTATTGACAAAAGCAAACTGAATTCATCGAAAAATAATAGAAATTCTGAAAAGTACAACTTTAATGCATGGATCTTTTATACTCCCCATCTTGAACATCTGCATTGGCCATCGATACAATGTCGACGTCTCGTATCACAATTCCAATCGGTGACCGCATCACACTGGTCCTTTGTGGTGCAAGCTGCAAATACATATATGCTAATTGAATACCACAAGTAACCCTAAATTTGTCTCAAACATGCATTTTGGTTTTGTTTAATCTCGATCTTGATTTTTGGAAACACAAAATATTCATTTAGGGATTGACTGTAATTTTTTTCCAGTCTATGAAGAAATAACCCGAATTACAAATTAATAAGGTGTTACAAACTAAATAACCCGCGTGCACTGAGGTTATTTCGAATAGACTGAAAACAAAATTAAAGTCAATCCACATAAATTAATTCCAGGGGTTATTTCAGTGCGACGTAGAAAAGAAATATTAGGTCAATGATATGATAGACGAAAAATTTAACCAATCAAATAATGCGTTATATTCAATATAAAATCATATACTAGTAGAAAAAAACAAAAAAGAAGTAAGAACTCAACAAGACATGTAATATGAAAGTCCAATTCCAATATATATGAGTTGAGCACATTTCAACGCTAATTCTCGAAATTTGATGTATGGAACCCAGCTTTTCACTTCCTATTGCTTATCGTTTTAGCAATACATAAGTTTCCAGTGTGCATAATCTCCACGTTTTTCTTTATTTATTATAAACTGACTCCAACGAAGCATATCAATTTAAAGCATTTTTTTTCTTGAAATTAGGAAATTTTGAAAATCAACACAGCCATTACAAGACATAAAGGTGTTTAATAGCGAATGGTGCCCCTGACAAAAGTCCACGAATGGTACAGTATCACATCCTCAGTGACCAAAAGGATGAATCCAAAGTTATTTAAGGACAAAGCTATGTACACGGTAGAAGGTTTGCTACTAGTCTGAAATGATGAACACATTTTTTTTTATCACAAATAACATTCGTGATGTTTATCTGGTGTCTGAAGTTTGCAAGTCAAAGCGATAACTCCTAATATATAACTAACAAGACTATTAATTTCATCCTTAAGGATGCTCGCTGGTCATGTTTTTGGTCTTTTTGTCAGATTTTCGGAATCCTCGGGTTTTATCCATTTCTTAAACATGAAATTTTTTGCCTATGAACCCCCACTTTTTCTTTTATAAATCAATCATATATACCTTAAAATGGTATTTGACAAAATTTTATGAAATTCTTTTTATTTTTTCATACATCTTTGAGAGACTGAAGTTGCCAATGCAAAGACAATGAAAAATCCAGAGAAAAACCCATTTCGTGCAAATTTTCAAGACCTAATAGCTCTAAAATGAGCACATGAACCTATATGTTTTTCTTGCTTATTTGTTTACTATTCATATGTTCTCTCAAACTAAAACACCTATTTCAAATCCTGTTTATTTCCTATTAGACCAGCGATCATCCTTAACCGACACATATTTGACAATCCCCACAGTTTGAGTGTATATGTAGAATAGTTGTACTTACTGGTGGAATGATTTTCAACACAGGTACACTGGCCACTTAGGCAGGTTAAATGCCAATTGCGGTCACATGTCAGATGTGAACACTGAGTGTTTAGATTGTTATTACCAGTGCAGGTTTCTCCACTGATTAATCCTTAAAAAATGAAAGAAAAGACTTGTTCGTTAAGCTATCCTGATTGATATCCAACTATTTTATTGCATCTAGAAGACATTTGACAAGAAAAGTTGTAATTGATTTTGAATTCAGGATAATTAAACTTGCAGATACGTAAAACTACACATCTAATGTATTACATGCAACTCAAAGCGGACTTGGGTATATGTGTAAGGACACAACTTTTCATAATATGAGGTTTATTTATGCAAAAAAAAAAAAGACTGTCACAGCATTAGGAAATATACATATCAAAAATACATGTATATATAAGTATAGTAGAATACTGTCACATATTCAAACTTTATACTAATTAAAATATA
Source organism: Mytilisepta virgata (assembly GCA_028015205.1). NCBI lineage: Eukaryota > Metazoa > Mollusca > Bivalvia > Mytilida > Mytilidae > Mytilisepta > Mytilisepta virgata. The sequence goes on along the minus strand of CM051517.1, from coordinate 51,150,354 downwards.
TTATTTGTGTCAGATGTTTCCTATTTTTAACTCTAATATTCAAGACAAAACGGCACAGCTTTAATTTGATCTTGTATTCTGATCAGTTTTTGATCGTCTTTAGGAGTTCCAAATTTTCATTGGTATCTCTATGGAATATTTGTCGAAGGACTTTTATTAATTTTGCAGTGTAAAAAGACATGGTATTCATAGCAGACATTTTGTCAGCTTCTTTATAGAATGTTTGTCTAAGGACTACTGATTCTGGATTTTAAAAAGAAATGGTATTCATTGTCAATAGTTTTAAAGTTTCAATGTCTCGTTTCAGATGCTATTTAAAAATATCTTTAATGTATGATCACTTATTCTATAAGTGATATTGTGTTTCGTCAAGTATTCCTGTTTAGATGTGATGAATTAAATTCCATAATCAAACATTTATATGAATGAATATTATTTTCTTCAGTCTTATGTTCAATTCCATCAGTCATAAAACTATAATATTTTTCAGAACACTCTTTAGCAAGGTTCATATTTGTTTTCTTTCTTTAGCCGGTTTCCAATCTTAAGTAATTTATTTCAAATTTACCAGAAATGTTTAGACAGGAAAATACTCCTATCTCATTTAATTTGTAACTTAATCTCTCTTTAAGGCCTCTTTAAGAAATGCTGTAGTCTTGATAGCCTATTTGTTTATATATAATTCTAAAGGTAATCTTACAAGCTCTGCTCTAACTGCTAAATTGTTTTATTCCTCTTTGTTCACGACATTGTTAAATTTATTTAGATGAAAATTTTATATATAAAAGTAAAACTGTCAACTGCAAAGTTGTGTTTATTTGCTGCAAGATTGGATTTAGATGTTAGTCATATTAAGTACATATTTCGTATGCCTAATTTATAAATTATATATAGTAAACCTTCTCCATAATAAGTAATAAGGTTTAAAAGTTTCAAGTGTTTTAGATAAGACACTTTTCTATACCAACAAAGGTTCAAAAGACATTTTTCTATGCCAACAAAGGTTCAAAGGTTTTAAAAAACCACCTCCACAAAATTACTATTAAACAAAAAATAAAATGAAAACTCACCAACAAGACAAACCAATAATATAACAGCTATCTTCATTATGATATGCTCTTCACCGACAAATAGAATGTGTTCAAGTCTATTTATGATAGCATTTATATATGTTTGTGCGATAAGATGATAAGAAATGACCCAGCGGACATACAAACTACAATTGTCACGTTTTTAATGACTTTTGATTTATAACATAACTACTGAAATCGTGGTTTCCTTAAATTGTGAATCCGAAACCCAGTGACAAGGTGAAAACGTGAAAACAAAGAGGAGTTTATGAAAACACTCAACATAGAACTACATATTTTGGCATTGATGAATTTGCTCTTCAACCTTTGTTGTATTGTTTTTTTTCAAACTTTAAGACCTTGAGCACAGCTAATGAGTCTTACATCGACGAAATGTGTACAACCTAAAATTGCATAAAAATTGGTATCATAGAATTAATTGACCCACGGAACCACTACCAATAAAATATAACTCGAGGCTCAAAGGACTGAGCCTGTATCGCTTACCTGGCATGAAAGCCATTTTATGGATGTACCTTAAAGAGAGAAGTCACGTCTCCCTATCATTATGAAGTGTGTATTTAGCCTTGCAGGAATCAAATCACGGTCTTTATACTTACAAGTCAACATATTCTAAAATTTGGCGGTTATCCATAAGATTTTTGCATGTATTTCCCATAGGGTCTTATGTTAACCTAAGTCCTCTGCAGAAGGCCATTTTGAATTAGGGATCGGCACCAGAGTAACAACACTTGGTGAGCACCTTAAGAGAAACATTCAGACCATGTTTGGTTTCAAGCAATTCTGCGGTTCTGTAGATTTTTGTTATATTTCATAGACACTTTCTATTTAAACAAGCAGTTTAAGACAATAAATTTTTTTTAAATCAACCAATCAACAACAAGAATAACCCATAACGGCCATGTTTGTCGCCTGATCTGGACAAAATGAGGAAACTATGTAAAAAAAACCAACACCTGAAATGCTTCCTGTCAAGTCTCGTTCTCTTTGGCCAAGCAGTTTCAAAGAAGAAAATTATCAACCGATGAAAGACAAGAACTGCCCATTATGACGGCCACGTTTGTTGTCTGATCAGGAGGAAATGAGGAAACTTTGTATAGAACCTCCCAATTAGATGCTTTCTGTCGAGTTTCGTTCCATTTGGGCAAGCGATTTCAGAGGAAAAGATTCTTTTATATAAACCAATCAGAAACAAGAACTGCCAATGGTCACCATATATGTACTCCGATCGTGACGAAATAAAGAAATTTTGTAAAAAGCCTCCTATAAATCCTTCCTGTCAAGTTTCGTTCCATTTGGCCAAGCAGTTCAAGGGAAAAAAATTTTTTTAATCAACCAATGAGAAACAAGAATTGGCTATGGCGGCAATGTTGTTCGCCCGATCAGGACGAAATGGGGAAACTTTGTAAAGAACCTCCCGTATATGTTTCCTGTTCCATTTGGCCCAGCAGTTTCAGAGGAGAAGATTTTTGAAAACTCAGCCAATAAGAAACAACAGTTGCACGTGGCGGCCATGTTTGTTGTCCGATCGGGACGAAATGAGCCATCTTTATGAAGGCCCTTACATAGATGCTTTCTGTTAAATTTAATTACATTTGGCCCAGTGGTTTCAGAAAAAGTTAACCAGTCATGACCTTTGGCCAGGTGAGCTAAAAAGCAGGAACGGTATGAAGTACCACCATAAGAAGATTTGTACGTTCATAGGGCTAGAACCTGCTAGCCTCCTGGCACGAAATATAGGTTTTCTATTGATTTCGGGGAATATAATTGTCCTTTAGCATATGCAAAAGGCTACATTGTCCGTCCTTATCAACGTTTTTCGAATTACTTTTGATGTATCGTTGGGCCAGTTTTTTATCTTTATTTGTCAGTATTCTCGTCTGATAAATATCTTAAGAAATTTCACGTACTCTGGTTTTCTATGCACTCGCAAGTATTGTCTAGATAAGTCAGCACAAGTACAAATAATAATTGAGGTTATGAGGCTAATACAACTGCATACAAAATATAACTTAAATATCGGTAAAAGAATACCGAAGCGACAAAACAGTGGGAAAAGTCCACACATTCGAAGTGCAAGGAAAAGACAGTCATGAGAATGGAACACAACAAACAAACGCGACAAGGACACATGTATAACTAACAGAATAAAAAAAACGTATAATAAACTAAACAAAACTAGAACTGTCTGACTGATTTATTTGAAAATTTCAAAAGGTTAATAATTTGCTCGAGTATTCTCCATCAGTAATAAAATAACATGTATGTCTCACCTACTGCAAAAGAATTGAAAAAAAGGATTATTAATAGAATATTAAATTGTAAAGTATGTATGTACATAGGGAATACTGTAAACTCTTCCTATTTACAAAGTCTTACATGTAAACTAGTATTTTTAAGTCAATAGATCATGGAAATGAGCTAGATCATGGAAATGAGCTGTATCGATGCTCATTCAACCATATATTAAAAATATTACTAACTTATCAGCACTCCCAATGTGCTGACTATGCAAACATTTCAATGTCAACATACCACGACTTAAGGGACATATCTAGCTAAATAAATGTCTACGGAAATGAACTGTACTTTGGCTTATGCATCTGCATACCAAATATCACTATAAGCTTCCCCCCTTTTTAAATTATGAACTAATTGCATTCTTTTCCAAGTTAGTGAACCATGATTTATAGGCGGAGAAAGAAAATCCCCATGGGAATGAGCCAGACTGCTGTAAATGTAACTTAATGCAAAGTATCACAGACTTATCATAAGCGATTGGTAAAGAAAAATCTTGCATGTAACAGATCAAATCGCATATTCTTACATGCAAAGAAATTTAAAATGAAAGTCCCTGAACCATGTCTGAGGGGTGTAGCTACATGATCAATGAAATGAAATAAACTGATGTTAATGCAACTGCAACCAAATACCATAGACTAATTATAAGGCTGTAAAATTATCTTATCAAACTCTTATAGGTAAGGTTCGCATAACTTTCTGTCATTGAACCATGACTGAAAAAAAGGGGGGGGGGGGGGGTGGCAAGCTAAATAATCCCTACGGAAACGCAACTACATACCATATGTTATTGGCTTGTTGTAAGCTGTTGTATAAATGACATAATCACAAACTTGTACGCTGTCATCTAACGTTACATGTAGTAACTCTGTAACTTGGTGTTGTTACAGAAACTGTGACAACTATCATAATAGTTTATTCTTACTATCATTGCAAGTAATGTGAAGAACTTATGTTTCACGTTTGTTGAAGTCATTGTTATGGTCATTGCGATTATCTCGGAACATGTTAATTTCATAGATATAATAATCTGTCAGATGAAATCGATCTGATAAGTAAGGCCTTACTTATCAGATCGATTTCATATATATTCTTACATGCAAAGATAACATATTTGTTTTACATGCACTAATTACTGTATATTTTGCACTGGCAAAGAAATTATTTTGTACATTTGTTGATTTTAAAGGTGCTTTGATACCATTTGGAGGGCGGGGCTGTGGCAAAAATTACAAAATAGTAATATAAAAGTAAAAATATTCAATATTATCTATAACATGTATCAAAATATAAAATCATGTGATATGGAAATAATTATTCTTCATTTTTTAGTTGTGAAATAGGAGTAAAATAAAGAGAAAACTTACCGCCCTTTTTGTTCTCTCTATTTCTCAATGATTTGTTTGTTTGTTTAGTTGGGGTTTTACGCCGTTTTCAGCACATTTGGCTATTTCGCGGCGGCCAGTTTTTATTGGTGGAGGAAGCCGGAGTACCCGGAGAGAACCACCGACCTTCGGTAGGAAAATTGGCAATCCTTGTCAATTAAGATCGGAGTCGAACACACCCCGCCACGGGTGAGATTCGAACTCGCAACCTCAGCGTTGACAGGCTAGTGGTCATTAGTAGTCATAACGAACTACCTAGACCACTCGGCCACCGAGGCCCCCTCAATGATTTGGAACGCTTTTCAATAATATAGATGTTTGTTTGTTTGTTTAGTTGGGGTTTTACGCCGTTTTCAGCACATTTGGCTATTTCGCGGCGGCCAGTTTTTATTGGTGGAGGAAGCCGGAGTACCCGGAGAGAACCACCGACCTTCGGTAGGAAAATTGGCAATCCATGTCAATTTAGGTCGGAGTCGAACACACCCCGCCACAGGTGAGATCCGAACTCACAACCTCAGTGTTGACAGGCTAGTGATCATTAGTAGTCATGACGAACTACCTATTTTTTTTTTATCTTTTATGACGAACTACCTAGACCACTCGGCTACCGAGGCCCCACAATAATATAGAGAGTCTTAATGAAATAGCTAATATATGTGAAAAAGGATTTACATTATATGTTAATTTTTTTATTATTCTATATGCTGATGATACAGTAATATTATCTGAATCCGCTGAAGGGCTTCTAAGTCCTCTAAAGGTGTTTGAAGAATATTGTAATAGGTGGAAATTAAAGATTAATACAGATAAAACCAAAGTAGTTATTTTTAGTAAAAGAAAATACAAGGGAACATTTTCTTTCAAAATTAACGATAAACTATTAGAAATCAAAGATTCATACACATATCTTGGTATTATTTTAAACTACAATGGAACATTTTGTACAGCAAGAAAAAAACCTTTAAAACAGGCTCAAAAGGCATTATATGGGTTGTTTTCTAAAATAAAAAGTATTCAAATTCCTTTAGATCTTCAGCTAAAACTGTTTGATGCTCTTATTCGTCCAATTTTATTATATTCTTGTGAAGTTTGGGGTTTTGAAAATAAAAATAATATAGAAAAGATGCATCTTCAGTTCTGTAAAAAAATACTTTTTGTAAGGAATAGTACTCCAAATTTTATGATTTATGGAGAATTTGGAAGGTTCCCACTGGAACTATTTGTGAAATAAACAATGGTTGTATTTTGGAATAATTTATTATATGATACAAAACAATTATCAAGTATTATGTATACAGTTATGCTAAAATTGCACAATTCTTCGCCATCTAAATTCAAGTGGATTTCGTATATTAAATCTATTTTTGATGAAACTGGTTTAAGTTATATTTGGAATGATCAATTGCATCAGAATTAGGGAATCTCAAATCAGAAATAGCTCACCTGGCGAATTTTATTCTGAGTTTAAGACAGAATTCAAAATTGAACCATATTTAATTAGGTTATATCAAGACGAGAGAATATATTTAACAAAATTTAGATGTTTTAATTTAAAATTTCCTTTAGAAACTGGTAGCTGGTATGACATTGAAAAGAATATGGGAATTCGTCATGTATGTAAACAGGGATTGGTAACGAATTCCATTATTTGTTTTTGTGAAAGAATTACAGTTCTACAAGAAAAGTTCATCCCGAATTATTATAGAACATATCCTAGTGAAAACAAAATGTTTGGTTTACTGAAAATATGCAATGTTAAATTATACAAAAAAATTGCAAAATTCTTAACATGTATAAGTAAACTATTATAATAGATTTTAAAAATATATCGTTTTGAAATGTTTATTTTAAATTTATGTAAACTCACCTTGTCTGTCATTGTACACTTATGTTTGTATATTTATATGTATTTGACCTCTTGTACACTGTATGTGTCTGGGGTTATAATAAAGAATCTGAATCTAGATAAAGATATCATGTTTCACATTTTACAGGTACTTTGAAATCTAGATATTTGTATAATCAAACTCTAGGCTTTACCATGACAACACGATAGTGCATGTACCAGTAATTTTTCACTTTTAAAAGTCACTATCATGTATAACATTAAGATTTCATTTCAATCGACCATTATTGTCCATGTTTCAAAACTAGGTAACACTGGAACAATGCAATATACATGAACAAGTGAACAACAGTTATATTGCTGTTCGTCATCTTCCTCATTACCAAACAAAAAGGCCTTCAAACAACCACATGGGCTTCTTAGATAATACTTGAGCATAAATATAGTCCAAGGGTGATTGCAGAAACATCTTACAGTAGAACTTTTGAAGAAATTGGCATTTAAGAACTTAGGACATAATTTTCTTTTTTTAAGGAATATAATTTATATCACTTTTTAACTTTCTTGTTAAACGATGAATGAGCTGAACTGTAACCGAGCTCAGCTTCGATTTTTCATTTCTCCGTTCCTTTCTTGCGTCAACTCCTTATCTAAAAAGCAGTGAAATAAAATGTACTGGTGTTGTCTTTTAAGATTAAGAAAAACAAGAATAAGCATTTGACAGAGTGAGAATTATAAGGTACCATCATGAGATATTTTCTCGTGATAAAAAAATGTATATATATAATTGTAAGAACAAAAGTGTAAACATGATTATCGACATGATACTAAATAACCAATAAAAGCTTTTTTTTTGCATATTTCATGCATATGTTTTATTTGAAAAATGGAGATTACGTCACAACGGTGATAATAATATCAATGATTCTCCTCGATATTAAGAAGACCATTATTAAACTTATTGCCACAAATATACGATGTAATAGATAACTGTTACTGGAACGTAGAAAAAAGGATAGAAGTCTCCTTTCTCCTTATCTTACCCCATGAACATGTTATGTTTACAAATCTCTCACTTTAAATTATGTACAATGGAATATTTAAGTTTCTGTATGGGTAAAATGTTCTAATGTTGATCATAGGTATGCAATAAATTCTATAATAACAATTTTATTACATCTCGTGAGATGTGCGAATTTTGTCGATTTACGACTCGTCAGTTCAAAGTCCAAAATGTAGAAAATCAAAACAATAATCCAAAAAGAACAATTATAAAATATGCCAAAATGATGTGTTTGATGGGAACATTGGTTGTTTTATTCCCTTAATTTTCAAACATAATTTAATAGCAATCTTCATCAGATATATTTAAAAACGTCTGAACATTTGTGACCCATTTTCCTACTATTTACATCAAGGTAAGATCGTGCTGTGAAATGTCCAAAAACAGAAAGAGTGTTCACGTTTCTACCATATGTTGATAATACATTGCGTGAAGTTTTAGGCAGTCCGATAATATATCACAAACTCGTTTCACAAATATTCGTACTGCTGCGATTTGTCGTAAGTGTGATCTGATTTCTGGTTTGTGGTTTCTTTGCTCTATTGATATCCTGGAGTGAAAATTGCGAATCTACATATAGCGCATCTAGTGAAAAATGAAAGAGGAATTTAGGTTACAAGCTTAAATTCACAACTTAAAAATTAGACCCCCTGTTTTCCCAAAGTTTTAAAAATCAAAATTCTAAAACCTTATTTGGCATCTATTATGACGTATGAAAATACTATATAGAAATAAAATGCATAAATTGCAAATGAAAGAGGATTTTAGGTCATGAGCTTACATTCACAATTTAGGAAATTGGACCCCTCCGTGTCCAAACTTTTTAAAATCGAAATTCTTAAACCTTTCACGTCTACTAGGCAACCTGTCATGGATCATGGATCTACCCACAGAGTTGCATTGGGTGCCCCCAGGTGGTGGATAGGGGAGATCTTCTCGATGGAATGTTGTCGGGTCATAATACGGAAAGCCTATATTGTGTTTGATATATTACTGGTTCTTGTCCTGAAGAAGCATGACATATTTGCCACTGGACTTGAAGCAAACAACGATCAATCAATCAATCATTCGCATCTAATATACTATATGACAATGATATCACAAATAAATTGCATAAATTGCAAAATGAAAGAGGAATTTAAGGTCACAAGCTAAATTTGACAATTTTCAAAGTTCGACCCCTGTGGGTTCCAAAAAAATAGAAAGCCAAAATCCTTAAACCTTATTTTGAATTTACAATAGGTATGCAACCATTCTATAAAGAAATTAAATTCCTAAATCCTAAAGTGAATTGAGAGTTGATGTTACACAGTGTGACGGATGGACGGAGACAACCGGAATATCAATGAACTCTCTTCGAAAGTGCGGGAATAATTCGTACAGTTGAACGCTCTTGCCCGATGAGGACCTCATTTTTGCAACTCTATAGATTTCTTTGCATGTATTGCATTTCTAACAAATGACAAAAATTCACCAATAGTTTTTAAAGATAAATTTTAGCTTTTCAAGTGGCTGATAATTTTCCAAGAGTACATGTACATCTGAGGAAAATGATATTTATCATCTACTTCTTTTTTTATCAAAATTAGTACACATTCTTGATTGTCAGTGATTTTGGTGTGTTCCCCGAACGTCAACTTTTTAAAAATCATAATTGATACATGTTGTTGTTTTAGCAATTAAAGTGTGTTCAGTTGGGGTACATTAGGGGTGTGTATAAATACATATATATATATATATGAGGACATTATTTAAAAAAAATTATAATTTGGAATAAAACAAAATTAAAGAAATAATTATTTGAAGTAAATTTATAAGTTTGAATAAAATACTTTATATATTTTACTATCGAAATATTTTAAAAATGAACCACTGCTTAAAACTCAAGGAAATTAATAACTTAAAGAAAATAAATTTAAGAAACAGAAGTATTTCGCGTGCAAATATTAAATACAAATATTTTTTTTTCAACTGAATTTTTAATAACTTAATTAGATGTATTTAAAAAAAAATATTTCATTTTATTACTCATTTCACCATTTATTTTAACTAAATGATTAATTCCTTGATGCATATTTTATGTTCAGCTTCCAAGCTTAAGTTTTGCAAAGTGAACACATTTCAGATTTGACTCATGCCATAACCCAAGCCAATGTACACACCAAGCTATGTTTAAGTATATAACTGAACAAAACTTCAGTTTTTCATTACATAGTTTAAAGATGGCAAGTGCACAACTTGCTGTCAGTTTTATTACCAATAGAAAGGGAGGGCAGAATCTAGCCTACGAAGGCTATGTCTACAGACATATACATAAAAATGGTGACAGAACTTACTGGAGATATACAGTATCTAACTGTTCAGGTTCTCTGACAACTCTAAACAACATACCAGTTGGATTTGGCAGACAACTACACAATCACCCGGCAGACCCAACTGGAGTCGTCAGTAAACAAATTCTTGACAAAATAAACCAGAGATGTATGGAAGAAATTATACCAATTCCATCACTTTATGAGGAGGAACTAAACAAACTCTGAGACCAAGAATGGGATGACATTTCTAAAACAGTCATTCAGCGTCTACCAACATTTAACTCAGTCAAATCAACACTCTACAGGGCTCGCTGAAAACAAACTCCAAAACTACCAAAGACTCTTGCTGACATCACACTTGAAGGACAATCGACAGAAACAGCAACTGGTGATCGATTTCTGCTCTTTGATAACAGTGAGCAAGCAGACCGCATCTTAGCCTTTGGCACTTTAGAAAGTCTTACAGACCTCTCAGCTGCAGACACATTCTTCTGTGATGGCACATTTTACACATGCCCGGTCATGTTTCGCCAGATATACACTATCCATATAATCATCAATGGTGTAATGACTCCTTTTGTGTATGCCCTCCTTCCAGCAAAAAGCCAGATCATCTACTGTAGATTTCTTACACTACTCAAGGAATACATGACCCAAACAAATTTGCCTTTTACTCCAGCAACAGCATTTGCCGACTTTGAAATAGCTGCACACAATGCCATACATCAGATCATTCCAGGCATCACAATTAAGGGTTGCTTTTTTTCATTTCACCCAGTGCGTATGGAAAAAGACACAGTCTACTGGACTTCAGTCCCTGTACAAGGACAATGAAGATGTAAAAACTTTTATTCGTCCTGCAGCTGTCCTTTCTCTGATACCTCTTGACTGCAGACATTATACAGACATTCAATGACATACAGAATGCCATTGATATCAACAGAATTCAGCGAGAAGCAGGAGGAACCACTCGACCATGTGCAAAGAAGTATGCCAACATTGACCGACGTCTAGCAACGTTAAAGGCTCGATTCCAAAACAAAACCATAGCAAAATAAATATTGTATTTATTGTTCCATCAACTAATTTGTCATACAATATGTGTTTATAATATGAAAGCATTATTAATTATTCAAATGAAATAAACTATTAATAATTTATGTGTGTATTAATAATTTATATGTGTATCTTCATTTTAATCCAACATCTAAATGGAATATAAAATAATTGAATTAATAAAAGTTCTTGTATGCTCATTTCGGACGTTGGAATACATTTAACTACAATGGAATAGTATAAAAATGCAATAAACAAAGACCAACATAGCTACACCAACAAGGAACATATTAATTAATTTGATACATATATCATTAAGAGAAAATTATTGCAACACAGATAAAACAAAACTCAGGTGATTTTTTTTACCTGTAAAAGTAATTGTTTAACCCTTAAATGGACCCCTTAATCAGGTTTAATGAAGGGGAAAAATGTTCTTTGATCTTTGAAAAGTTGACGTTCGGGGAATCAGCCGTGATTTTTTAGGCCACATTAAATCGATATTATGTTCTATCGATTTCGCTGCTCCGATTTTCGGACTTTGTAAATTTTAAGAAAAATATTTGCCACTTAGCTTTTCAGAAATGCTAAAAATTTTCCCAAAATTCTTTATTTTTCAAGTAATTAAAAATAAGAAGTGGTCGTCCGCTTCTAAAATTTGGTAAAATATTTTTTTGCAATGTTTCAATTGAACAAAACTGTGCCAAAGGTTTTGAGTTTCTCCGGAAAAAATCTTGTCCTCAAGAAAAAAAATTAACTATGTATCGACCATTTTTTGATTAGAGTCTCTTCTACACCATTCTTCTGCAATGTGCACATACGACAAAATTGGTACATTATGTACAACCTGCAGTGAATGTTGATTTCATACAATTCCATTAACAAATGTTAGAAAAGTAACGAGTTACTTGTATATATATAAAGTTTAAAGACCTACAACTAGTACTCTCATTGAAAAAAATACACACAGTACATATCCTCTGCCGTGTTATTCATAACCGAAATCTTCCGCTTATTCCCATAAGCAAAACAGCCTGAAAGCCCGAAAATCACCCAAAGGCCACAAAGTTTGAACTCAACTCAGATATTTCTAGTAAATTCGTAATAATTTCTTTCAAATCCGAAAGTAATTATTACTGCGGTTCGAGGAAAATCTGCTTTTAAATTTTACATTTCGAAGGGCCACATCCATAAATACGGAAGGCACTTATTCTTGAATATTTCTGAGTACCTTGAACTCGACTGAGATGTCAATAAGAATTTTCCATATAAATTTCATAGAGAACCTTAATACATTTTGTACATGTAAGCAAGAGTTCTAGAGGACTAACGAGGCATTACATATGGTAGACCATGAATGACTCATTTAAGAGTAATCGTTTTTTGAACTAAATATAACCCCTGCTTATAAAACGTTAAAGACGACAATGGACACTCGACATCTCTGTGTTCCCGGTATATGATGTAGCAGGATGGAAAGGGAATTTATTCGAAAATTGGCAAAATTGGCATTGTAGCACATTACAGAAAGGTACAAAATAGTTGGTCAATACAATATCAAAGTATTTAGACAAAAGTTATAGTATAACCATCAAGTTGAAAGGTAAAAACCAGCTTCAAAACACTAAACAAAGGCACTGATAAGAACAAAAAGCACAATAACTAATCAAGTGTTAAAATCTGAGAGATTTCAGTGTAAAAATCTCATATAATGAAAATTTACATAGTGAACTATTGTTTTGTGAGTTCCGATTTTAACCCCTTTTGGAAAAAACTTGTTATTGCTATTTTTTAATTAATTACAATTATTGAAAATTTGATAAATTATACTTATTTTCAAAACATATCTTTTATTTTTGTTAAAATGATTTATACGAAACTTTTTTAAGATAATTTATATATAATGAAAAATCCAAATACAAAAATATCAATGAGAAATAGAAAATAAACACACACACACACACACACACCTTTTGACCGCCCAGGATATATTCAAATTATATAAAAAAAGAAATAGGATATTGGAACTTTTATCATATTAGTTGTCTGAGGGGAGATAATCTAGTACTAAATTCAAGTAAACCATTAGAGTGATCTCCCATTATGTAATATGATGTTCAATAATTGTACAAGTTAATATGATAGCAAGAAAAGTGAGTTGATAAATATCCGAAATTTTCGAATAAACAAAATCCAAGAAATGGAATCAATTCTCTTTAAATAACAGGTTAATAAAAGTCGAGATTTCTCTATTATACGTCAAACCGGCGGGGTTTAGAATTCGTTGTGGCTGTGGAACGCACTACATGTGAAAAAAAAATGGAAAAGTTTAGAAATAAGATTAATTGTATCCATGTTTTTCGAATTTCAAATTAATTTTCTTCCAAAAAAAAAAAACAAATTCACTTCTATTACCATTTGAATGATTATCTCCCTTTATTTCCATGAACATACATGAGATTTCCCTTTTGATGTAGACTAATGCATAATCCATACCAAAAACAGTTGATATTCTTAATAATTGGGGGACGTTGCTTAAAATTACAGACCTTTTTAAGAGAAAAAAAAATTAAGCATAGTATCTTAAGTTTTTCTTGGTAGATATTTGGAATGAATTCGAAACGAAACTAAACGAAACAGAAATAAATGTCAATAGTAACGTATAATTTGTACATTTTATCTACCAGAATGTATTATATTTACTGGATTTTAAATCCATTTTGCATCTATATCATATGAATGAATATTCCAAATATTTCAGGATTACCTCCATGATTTTCTTCATCCACCCAAAATACTGGTTGGATACTACTGACACTTCTAAGTCAGCTTCATACCTTGATCGAACACAGATCTATTACTAACTAAGCTATATAAATAAAGAGGCGACTCTTTCCTTCCCACATTGCCAACTTCCCTTTCATTTGTAGCAACATACAAGGTAACAACTGCGCAGTTTATATCACACAGCTCGTATGTTATCAAGAACCGTTGCAGTGATTCTATTGTCAAGACCCTGCTGCTGACGTTTAGGAAACAAGGTCAAAGACTAAAGTCACCGCCACACGCATTTTGAGTTGATCGACTGTGTCTGTTTTCCAGATATAAACAGATATATGTCCTCAGCGTAGTTGATTATAAAATTGCCTGAACATTATCGGGTGTCTTATAGGAGGCAGGAGAAGCTTGCTATCATCGGTGTACCTAATATATATCACCCTATATTTTGTGGGGCAGAGTTGTGCATTGAAGTGTTTCCTTTTTTGTTTCCGTGTCTTGTTTGCTTCCCTGTCTGTGATTTTAAATGTCTCCTGTGTTAAATATTTCTGTGGAATTTTCTTTGCCTAATAACCATTTAGCTTTCATCACTCACTAATCACTGTCAATTTTGTGTTAATAAAATTTGTTACTAGTTAAGATTTCATTTAAAAATTCCTTTCGCGACAGTATCTACCAAGGGTTTAAGTGTATAAAGGCAAAAATAGACACAAAATATTTTAGATTGAACAACATAGACAAAATAAGCCTTGGTCTCAAGTATTCTAACTTAGGAAGGATTTGTTTACATGTGATGACTGAAAATGCAGGTGTTATATTTGGAATAATAGGTTTTACACAGAAGTATACATGATTCATCATTATTACTTTGGCAATCCCTCTTAACAGGGTTTAATATATATATAATAGGCGGGAAAAAATTGAAAGTTTTATTTCGACAGTGTTGGGTTAGTGTTCAGATATATATAAATATTTAGGACTACTCTGTATCTCCGATAATTCTTCGGAAATCAACTGGACATGCACATTATGTGGTCGTCTCAATATTAAGACGGTTAGTTAAATACTGTATTTACTCTGACTGTATTATAATAATATATTATTATCACACATAATGCATCTAAAAACTGTAAAATCACGTTGCTGTCAAAAAATGGCCCAGAGGTATAAAAATTCCATCACCATCCCAAGATACAATGATGTCGTTCACTGAAGCTATATTTTTATATAGCGGATTTGGTCGAGTAGTCTAGGGTGCTGGACATGGGTAAAGGCGAAAAGATGCCGTAGTGTCTCAATAGTGCGAGTTCGAGACCCGCTAACGGCGGGAAGAATTTGAAGTATTAAAATCTGATTATAACAGTGTTGGTTAGTGTTCAGACGTATATATACATATATGTTGTTGTAAGACACTGACCAAAAGATATGTATTTACTCAATTGTAAATTGGCTTGCAATGTTTAGTACCTTTTGTAGAAGCAGTAATCCATTTAAAATAAAGGCATGATAGCTCATATGTGATCTCAAGTATCAGATAAAGCAGAGAAACAAACACGCATGCACACTTCTAGATTTACCTTCGTTAGGTATGCTCGTAACAAAAATTCTGGAAAGTCAGAAATAATTAACAAAACAGTGTGAGCACTACAACCACTGGGTCTAAACAGTAAAGCCGAAATCCAGATAAAGCCGACTTTACCTTGGGGATTTGAAACCTTGAAACCCTACTAAACATTTCGGCACAAGTGTTTAAAATCATACTATAATCGAAGCAAGGAGTAATGCGGACGACATACGCAGGAAATGCTTTCAACACATGACAGCCAATAAAATTTATGTTGGCATTATATGGTATTATAAACCATTAATACAGCCTGTTACACTTGAGCTTAAGAATAAATTGCCCAGTATAGGCGTATAATTGCACCCAGTAAGGTTTCTAGCAATTCAGAACACAAGTAGAAAGCAATAGTTTATTAACACAGTAACAATAAAAACAATTTAAATCAACAAAATCTTAACAGAAGTTGCATCGTTAGTTTTGATCGCGTGTCGTCCAGAATGTCAGTCTAACTATTTTAGAATTAGTATCGTTGAAACTCCATGACAGAAAGTCTCTTTAAATTCACAATCCTAATTTTCTACTTAAAAAGCACGAAAAGTATGTATTTAAAACGACGCCTGATATGCAGGACATATTCATGCAGTAGCTATGAACATGATGAATTTATATATTCTTAATAAAAAAAAACTTTTTTATTGGCAATTCGTACATATTTCCTTTTATCTTTTAGCCTAATATTTTCGAGTATCACATACAGGCTGTATCACTGAAAATATTAGGCAATACACTGTGTGACGTAATGCGCAAGGATCTACTTATCTGATGATCCAATGAAAATGAATTACGGAAATTATCGATGACATGTCGTCAATTCACGCAAATAGTCAATATTTTCCTTTCCCATTCACTGTCAAGAATGTGTTTCAAAATGATGTCACGCGCCAATGATTGGTAAACCGCATTACAAATTTCTTTCGCTATGAAAAATAGTGCACATTAAAATCAGTTGAAAAAGGGATATTTTTCAGAAAAAATGAATTACCGATAAACAGAATAATAGGTAGTTTCGTTTTTGATACTGAATATATCATGTGGAATATCTAAACTCGTCCTTCGGGCTCGTCTAGATTATAAGATGATATAGTCAGTTTCAGAAACTAAACTACCTATTATTCTATATATATCGTGTTGTACATGGGTGTATCATAAAAGCGTTGGTTCCAATATTTGTGCGAGAAAGAGTATGACATAAGCGTCAATGAAACAACATCCCATGTAATAACTGAACTCGGAATGAGCCTGATTATATTTAGAAATTTATTACTACCTATAGTATTACCTTTAATTATACTTTATGAAATTTTCTTTACTTTTAATGCATTTTCATTGGTTTACAAGAATGTGGTATATTTTAACTCTATCACTCGCTTGTAAAATTCAAGACATTCAGTATAATAAAACAAATAATAAATTTCTAAGAGGGTGATAGAGTATATTGTAACCCCTCTGAAAACATTGTCATCCTCGGCTTCGCCTCGGTTGACAATGTTTTCTCGGCGTTACAATATACTCCGTCTCCCTCTTAGAAATGTGTTATTTATGCAGTATAATGTATTATTTCATGAGAGAAAAGCAATTATGAGCAAAGATCTTCCATGTTCAACTTGTCCAATTCTGATTTTCGGGCTTACTATATATATAAATTAAGACAGATATATGCATCATAAAGTTGTCAAAGGAATTGCATTAATCGTAAGGTGATGAATACAGTCTTCTAAACTCGACTTCGTCTCGACTGTTCTCGTAATGTTAGAAACAGTGAAACGTTTTGGCGGTGGATTGTATCTTATCCACGTCATATTTCCTTCTGGTACCCATTCAAATCCTAATTCACGAGCTAACTTGATTAGTGAAGTATCTTCAATAGGAATAAATGCATATGCCACTTCATTTTTGGCAAGGAGCTTCCGAGTAAGGTCACTTAGAAGTATATTGAAGTACCCACATTGCCTATATTTAGGCTTTATATATAGCATAGCCATCGAACCGTTATATTGCATACAAATATATGCTAACAGACTGCCATCTTTGTCCGTCAAACAACTACTGTCGAACTTCCCAACAACTCCAGAAAAATACCCCTCAAGATCTTCTCTGTATCGTGTAGACTTCCAGTCCTCTTTCATTGTTTCCACGTGTTTTTGTTCTAAGGTTCCCAGATGGATATCATCTGGTATTCTGCAAAAAAAAAAGAAACCAATGATATATTTATTTTCTTTAAAAGATTAAACAAGAATAAAAAATATATGTTTAGGGATTCTTTGTCAAAACTTTATCCGCAATAAACCTTCCTTTCATTTTCTGGCATTTTTTGTCTTTCATGTTGCGTGTACGCCATAGAAATTACAGAACAAAGCCTTATTCCATTGCTTGAATCTGGCCATATGTATGTAAGATATTATGTGTAACGAATTAATCCATATTTTTTTAAATTTGGTAAAAAAAGGATACGGTCGATAAATGTTTTACCCATAATATAAACTAACTAAAAGTTTAAACAATAGAACAGCACTTTGACTGTTGCTCTTCATCTTATAATTCATAATGTAGAAAAATCGTAGTGATTTTTCACATGCAATGTAAATATGATGGATCTCAATTCGCTATTTACAATCCATTGTAAAACTGTCAATGTAACAGAATTAAACTCTATAACTGCATAGATGTTTTACTTTTGTATTTTATGTAAGAATGACTGTAGTTTACTTTGTTTATTGTGTTCATTTTGTATGCTGTCAACATACATTTATGCCTTTCCAATAAACAATTTATTATTATTAAACTTGAGTCTGGTACCTAAATTCATAAAATCGCATTTGGTATGTTTATTGTTAAATTACTCGGTAGCCTGATAATAGTAGTTATATTATAGATCTCCATATGCCATGGATAAACATTAGTTATATTATAGATCTCCATACGCCATGGATAAACATTAGTTATATTATAGATCTCCATACGCCACGGATAAACATTTATTATATTATAGATCTCCGTACGCCATGGATAAACATTAAGAATTGGCCAACTCTTTTTGGAAGAGTAATGTTTCGGTTTTAATGCTGCTGATGAGAGGTAACTCCTTGAAATGTGTCTTATACAGCATAGTATAAATTTATTATATCTAATATTAGTATCTTTTGATTGTTATTTTTAAATAAGGATTTATTCAGCAAAATACCTATATCTAATTATTTCTTCAACAATGAAATACTAGTATCCCTGATTATAGGCAGGGTTCCAAATAAAACATTTTGAACACGAAGGAAAATATAGATCATTAGTTGTTTTGTACAATATTTTTTTTTTTTTTAAATTTTGTTCTGAATAATTGCTTCATTCTGAAATAGTATGGCTTATTGAATAAAGAAAGGTTATGTAGCGACATATCTTTATGTGCTACTGAAAAAATATAAGATTCAACATAAACAATTTACGTAAATTAAGGACTCGGCTTACTTACTCCGGAAGAGGAGGCGGTTCTGGTTTTAACCAGCAATACATGAACCGTGATTCCTTTGATGTCAGAGTTGCACCATGTTTACGGCTGACTTCCGTTATAATTGGAATGACGTCATTAGGAACACCTGGAAAAAGAAAACTATAGATTTATCAATTTGAATTAAAGGAAAAGTATGCGTGATGAATTTTCATGATGTAGCTTGTTTGACTTACACTAAATCAATGTAAATATTCATTTTGTCAATGACATTCTATATCTTTGTGTAACTTAATATGGCATGTCACATATCGTGTTGTACATGGGTGTATCATAAAAGCGTTGGTTCCAATATTTGTGCGAGAAAGTGTATGAGATAAGCGTCAATGAAACAACATCCCATGTAATAACTGAACTCGGAATGAGCCTGATTATATTTAGAAATTTATTACTACCTATAGTATTACCTTTTATTATACTTTATGAAATTTTCTTTACTTTTAATGCATTTTCATTGGTTTACAAGATTGTGGTATATTTTAACTCTATCACTCGCTTGTAAAATTCAAGACATTCAGTATAATAAAACAAATAATAAACTTCTAAGAGGGTGACGGAGTATGACTTCCGTTATAATTGGAATGACGTCATTAGGAACACCCGGGAAAAGAAAACTATAGATTTATCAATTTGAATTAAAGGAAAAGTATGCGTGATGAATTTTCATGATGTAGCTTGTTTGACTTACACTAAATCAATGTAAATATTCATTTTGTCAATGACATTCTATATCTTTGTGTAACTTAATATGGCATGTCACATACATTATGTATCGATATGCATTTAAGCATGTTTAAAGAGAAAAGAATGACATTGCACTTTTGCAGACTTGAATCTACATCTTTTTCTTTATTATCTAGTCACTGGTTATACAAAAAACTTTCATATTTAATTATTTCGAATTTTCAGTGATGTCTGTTTCTTGTCTAATATTTACTGTGTACATTTGAGATTTGTTGCTATTTTTGTTGAATTTTGACCCCATTGTTTCCTCGGCCATTGTTGTGGCTGCTACTGATCCTCACGACTGCATATAGGTTGAATCAATCTACCGTGGTCATCCTATAGGATGATGTCTTGTTGACATTTATACCATTCCATGTTCATATTTAATGTCAAAAACGATACAAACAGTTTTGAAAGAAACATTCGAAAAGTAAAGTTTATAGCATTATATTGTTCTTTATTGCAAATGCATGTTTTATTTAAGATTTTCGATTAAATTAGACCATTATACTGAATGCCCGAAGATATAGGGCTTGTTGTTACCATTAAAATAAACACATATACAAAATTCGTATTTTCTGTATTTACTGTTATCTCGTAAGCTCGTGACCAAAACTTTGGAGAGCCAAAAATTAAACACAAACTGTTGTAAGCAATAAAACCAAATATTAATTTACAGCATGTCCAATGTGGTATTCTGTGTTTCTGATTGAAAGTGTATACGACGTATTTTAAGGATTTACCTCTCATCAGCAGCATTAAAACCGAAACATTTTGGAAGACCAAAAACCAAACTTATATTAAACAAGAAGTACTCATAACCAAAAATACCGAAATAGGAAGCCAAATTTCAGCTAATGAGATCTACCATGTGCAATACAAGGAATGAACCCTTAGTATTTCTATTATTTTTGAATTTTGCTAAATACTGGTAATTTCTGTAACAAATCAATGAATAATCATGTCAGACAAGTCTGACGACTGGGTTGGCGAATACCCTCGGGGACATAGGGTCCACCATGTTATAAACCATGTTATAGTCTTGATTCCGTACAGTAATAATTTTGCCAAGACCCGTTCGCTTTATTACTAAATGATATTTCTTATGAATACCAGGCAAACAATTGTATAGGTGAATATTCCATGTTTGTAAGCCATTGTTCTGTACACCATAAACATTAGAGTCAAATTTATGATACTTATCAAATGCAGAATACATGTCCGTACGTTTATGTTTTTAACAAATGTTGTGTAATGGAAGGAAAACAATTACCGCCAACCATGACAAATAATATTTATATAGCAAAATTAAATGTCACAAAGAGCAAAAATGTATTTAAGGGGCGAGCTATATACAAATATTAGACCAAATGCGAAAAGATTTTACAGTTTTAGTATCACAAATTGCAAGTCAAAAATATACCAAGATGCTTTATAAAAGAAGTCTCTAGCGGAAGTAAACAGCTGAATCAGTTTACTTATTATTTGTTCTTTGATCTTTATTGACCATACATTATGTTTTATTGTGCTGGCATACAGTAACTAGTATTCTGTTGAACATTTTTGTTGAGACCAAAATGCACAGTTGGTGCATAAATTAATAAATTTATAGTCGTACTTTGATGATCGTTGACCCCAAACCACTAACATCATCTTGTTACCTGTAAAGGTTACGGGTTCCTCCCAGTTGATGACACCAGGTCTCTGTATAAAGTATTTCAATGACGTTACACTCTTGGCGTGACATATATATGTGTGACTAAAATATTTTGGCACCTGTAAAAATTAGGAAAAGACGTAATTTTTTCCCCAAATTCTCTATATATCAATACTTAGTGTTCTAGTGGCTGTCTCGTGTCTCATCATTGCTTACTGTTTCACGATAAATCTAATATGTTTGATATATGAAGTATGTTTTGTTTAGATTTTGTATCATAGGTTACTACATGATTCCCACTATCCTTATATACAGATGTTTTACAGTGCCGGAAGGTTGGAAGCTGCAACCAACCGTCAGCAATGATACATATTATATTAACTAATTAGAATACTTCATCGAATTAACACCCGACAATTTTCAAAGCCGCCAAAGCAACCAATCATGTTGAAGAACAGATTCAAATACCAAAATAACCAAAGATGTAAATTAGAACAGGATTATTCATGTTGGAAACACTCCAATTTCATGCTAATGATAAAAGAATAGGGGCTTACTTGCTGGTGATACCATCCGGGACTTGGATTCCTATAGGATACCAATTCTGAATTATTTTCGACAGATTGGTACTCTTACGGTCCCCGCTTAGTGTCGGTCTGGGGTCTCAGGAAGTTAATAAGTCGAACGGTTCAAGCCAAGCCACTGCAGTATACTCAATATTCGATGTTCCACTCTATTTACTTATTAGTATAATTATATTTCAAATTTGGCACAAATAATTAAATCTTTTCGTATTGATTTAGTATTATAAACGGGCCACAAGTATTTTAAAACGTGGTATCTTTTCAACACGTGTTTGGTCTAAAGCCAGCATTTTATTGAACTATATAAATACTATGGTTAATTCTGTATTGGCCTTGTCGTGACGTATCGGCCTGAGTGGATAATTACATATTTGATAATAAAGGGCTTAACATGACCATGGAAATTGAGGACCTATAAGGAAAAAGTAAGATGCTGAGCACATGGCTTTGCTTTTTAAATGAATAAGTGAAAAAAAACTTTAACAGTTATTTAAATGGTCCATTTGTGCATCGTTGGTGCTTTTTAAGGTGATTGAAAAAAGACTTTGTCATATAGCTTTTGGTCGCAGTTCTCTTCCACCTCCATATATATCCTAATGTAAAATCCATTTAAATCAAATATTCTCTTAAAGAAACCATATCTGATGATATTACAGCTAGTGTAATGATAGATAATATAGAACAAAAATAAATACGCCATTGTAGTATTCTGCAATTTGCTGTTTATGTAGTTCAATAGTCGGTGAAGTTCGAAATGGACTTTCGCGATTTTTCTGTATTTGCCAGAACAATAATTTTGACAATTTGTATAAAAACCTGAGACGCAGTAGATTGAAAATTATCAATACCCTAAAACGAATAATTTTGCTATCGTGTCATTCAGTATCCTTCGATTTTAGAAATATCATTTAGAATATTCCGTCACTATTTCCATTTTGACGCTTTCTTCTGAAAGATATATAGAAAGTTTATTATTTTGCTAAAAAAAATTGTACTTACTAATTGTTCGGAAAGTGGACGCAGTATAATACAGGACCAAGAGGGCCAATTGTCTACCAATACTTCAAAGCCTTCTAAATTGCCATTCACAAAACTTCTAATGACGTAATATATCTATAGATAAATATAATAGTTACTATAGAAATACAGGTTGACATTTCATATACCTCCCCAGATTTGTGACTACCGCCGGATTGACTGTTTGAACATCACGACGGGTGCTGTATACGGTGCAGGCACTGCTTACCGTTCCGCTGCACCTGAATTCACTCCTGTTTTTTTTTATATCGTGTTGTTCATTGGTTTTCATTGTTTATTTGTTGTGCTGTGGTTGTTCATTTATCTTCCCTGTTTTGTCTGCCTAATAGATTGCGTTTTACTTTGGTTTGCTCCTTAGGTATACTTGTCCTCTTTGATATCAAATGATACAAATGTAGTCCATATAACTTTAGGGGTGCGACTTATGTCCCCAGAAGGTTAACTCATTAGACAAAATTGTGGAATCTTAAGCTTGCTCCTAAAATTCCTTAACATTCTATATAAATTTTCTAAATCACACACATTTTGGATTGATCTTACTTTTATTTATAATTTTGAGCTTCCAATTAACTTTATTTCAGTAGTAATTCAGTCTGTATATAACTACGACCCAATCACTCTAGCACTAAAACACAATTTACACACTACAATGTTATCTCAGATAACCGAAATTGAAGGTAAACTGTACCAGTTAAACGAATCTCACCAGACAACCAAAATACCTACTTCCTTGAAGTAGTAAGTGCGGGAATATTGATCAGAAAGGTATTTATGTATCCTGAATTACTTGAGTAAATACACGTATAACTAAGTGATAGATCTAGTTTGTATATTCTTAAAGAAGCCGAAAATTTTCCGGTGTCGTGTTTTTTTTTTTTTTGGGGGGGGAGGGGGGGAGTGGGGTCTTTTTTTTTGTAAAATGTGCACAAAAACATCTGAAGTGCATTCTTGTTTACTGATCACTAGTTTGAAAAATTAAATCAAATTCCCAAACATTGGACTTATAAACTGATGTGGTAATAACGCTAATTACCATTGACACCCAGGATACAAGATAAACACCAATAATATAATTTGTGTCACACTTTCCTTGTATAGATACAGATTTTATTCTGCGTTCAATACAGGACCTTTCAAGGTGAAATAATGCACACAGAAGGTGAAATGCACACTGAATGTGAAATTTTTAAAATCAGGTTTAAATAATGAATCAAATATGGTTAACCATAAATTTAAAAGTAATTACATAATAGTAAGTGATGAACACGTCGACAATTAAGATGACATGACTTCTTTTTCAACACAATATAATCATTGTATCGCATTATTTTTAAAAGTTTTTGACTGACTTTCATTTTTTTTCTTCATTTCTATTTGTAAGGTCGTAAATTTCACCTGGTACAAATGTACTTAAATGATTTTTTTCAAACGAAACGCGTCTTATCATTTTAAGCACAAAGAAAGGACAATGTCAGTCATTGCTAGTACATTGCATCCGTCATCGTGGTTTTAGAACTTTTTGAACACATATTTTGTATACATGCCCCATTGCAGCACGGACGCATTAAGACTGGATCCTTGTCTTATAAGAATGTTCTGATACATGTATAAGATTTGTCAGGTTTATAAAGGAAGAATTCGTGCCTTCCCTTATTTTTGGATATTCCTTGCATGATATACCAAATCTTTCTGGGCTTCTAACATCAATTCAGTGTCTATGGTTTTATTTTTGTATAGATTCAGTGAACTCGCTTGATATTCCTGGTAAAAATTAAAACAAATGATATTTAGATACGGGACGTGCGGCAAATTCGGGTCAAGATTTAACAAACCCGGTGGAGATTTCGGGTCGGGATTTTTGTCACTCTGGAGAATATTGGTCAGGATTAAAAAAATCTGCAGCACTGAGGATGTTAAATGTATAAATATGTCTCTTAATATTTTAGGATAATTTCGGGTATGTAATTTTAGCCTTCCCGGATATTTTCAGGTCAAAAATTCGATATAACTTGGATAATTTCGGGTAGGGGTTTCAAGTTCACCGACGCCACCCTGTTATAAAATGGTCAAGTTAACCAGGTAACCCCCCCCCCAACCCCGAGGTCTATACATTACAATTTAGTAACAGTGCGCATATTTAGTGCGTAAAATTACTACCCGGATTTACTTCTATTTTTAAAAGTGTTAAATTTTAGTACAAATGTATCATCGGGTACATTTACATTTAATCAGACTAAATGTGTTATCTAATTTTTTCTTAAGTTACGAAAGAGATTTTTAATGTAAAATTTACGATCTTCTCAGGGTTCATAATTAGAGACTTGCAGCGAGAGGATGCGGCGAACCTAACTTTAAATATCAAACGTACATAAATCATTGATATTTGAAAAAAAAGACTTTTCTTGTCATACAAAATAAAGAAAATAAATAGATACATAGATACGAATATCCATGACTGCGTCATTTGTTGAAAAGGAGGTAAAGCAAAGGGAATGGGCGTTGTTAAATGTATTAAGCCAAAAAGTTCCTTGAAAGCAGCAGCAGCAGGAAAAACGAATAAATGTTTAGTGGGTGCAATTACATGGCTTCAACAAATTTCAGCAACAAAAACGAAACATCATGATCAAACAGAATGTCAAAGGGAAATCAAATTTGAAGTTCCGCCAAAGGTTAAAGAAAAGCACAAAATAAACAATATATGATACCAATTATAATGCACTGTATATGGACACTTAAAAAATCTACGTCTCATCAGTAGCGTACAATGCCAAAAATGTAGGGGGGCTACATGACAAACAAAGGATGCACAGCTCCGTCAGACCGGGGTAATTTTCAAATTGTGTGGCAGGACTATTGTCTCGTCGAATATACTGTTTTGAATTCTAAACTCCTTTTTGTCGTTTTGAACTCTAAACTGAACCTGCTGTAAATTTCCGAAAGTTGAGTGTACACAAAACTTGTGTGATACATTTTGGAAAGATACATTTGTAGTACTGAGTTATCTTTAAAAAATATTATAAATTTATATCATAAAATAGAGAATGGAAACAGGGAATGTGTCAAAGAGGCAACAACCCGACCAAAGAGCAGAAAACAACCCAATGCCAAAAATGAGTCTTCAACGCAGCGAGAAATCCAACACCCGGAGGCGGGTTTCAGCTGGTCCTACACAATAATGCAAACTAGTTCAGCGA
Organism: Mytilisepta virgata; assembly: GCA_028015205.1. Taxonomy (NCBI): domain Eukaryota; kingdom Metazoa; phylum Mollusca; class Bivalvia; order Mytilida; family Mytilidae; genus Mytilisepta; species Mytilisepta virgata. The sequence continues at coordinate 51,124,197 of CM051517.1, read as the reverse complement.
AATGGACGCCACACTTAACTCCGAAAGATACAAATGAACCAAAATTTAAAAAAACACACAAGACTAACAAAGGCTAGATGTTAATGACTTTGTTTTCTACATTTTACCATTTAAAATTATAGGCATCTTCAGAATCCAAGTCTGTATGATTTATCTCCGTAATAACACATGTAGATTATGATATAAAATTAATTTGAATTTCACGGCTGGATAAGATTTTACAAATTTTATATCGGCAGTTAAAGACGTGGACACATCTTTTTTACAAAATAAAACTTTTAATCGCATTACAAAATTAAGCTTGCGCAAAAAATACTTAACCTCTTGCAATGCAGTGATATTGAATATGATAATGTTTGAACTAATCATGTCTAAAACAATGTCAAACGAAATATTAGGATTAAACTTAATTAAATCAATGCACAACATTTTCCTTGGTTTATCTTCGTCACCTTCATTGCACTTCCGTAATGGCTGGAAAGCCAAATATCGAAGTGCCTAAACAAGACATAGTCAAAATTTATGAAATATCAACTCTGCCTCATTGAGTTGAAATCCTACTTTAATAGAACTTTAATTATTTTATTACCGAGATTTCAACACGTATATATAAATATTATATTACAACCCATATAACAAACCAGCATATTAGAAGGCTTGGGTGCTTTTATCATTGTAAGAAATTTTTTTTTAATGTAAATGTAGTCAAAGTTTACTATTAAATGTATCGTGAGCATAAATTTGATGAAGGAGCAGTCAAAATCTAAAATTACATCCTGTGAAGACAATTATTGTAATTATGAATAAGTTTATCCTTTTTCGACAGAATTAACCATCAGTAGCCATTTTAATTTCAATTTATCACGTGCCTTTTTAAATATTGGTGAAATTTTTGTAAAAGTGTACAATTAAATGTCATTCTTATTATTAATACATGTATTTATTTTTTTTAAATTATAAATTTCGTAAAATTATGAAAAGATGCGATGAATGATGTGACAAATCGTTCTTTTTTTCTTTTCAATTTCTGATGGATTGTTTACCTCTGACGGATCATGTTTCTGTCGTGAAATAAAAGGTGATCAGAGAGTGATCAGGTGTATATCGGTCATTAAGTGAAGTTAATCTAAAATAATAATATTACTACGAAACAGGTCCACGTACATTGGATATTTTCCTGGACATGTATCATCATATCTAAAGATTAATAAAAATCACTATGAGCATGATTATGTAAAGAGAGGTAGAACCATCTACAATGTAAACGTATGAAGCTGTATAAATGACAATTTATCTTCAAATTAGCTCATGGCTAATATGTCAAAACATATAAATGTGGAACAAAGTACATCTTAATCAAGGAAGCTTAGTAATTGTGTTAAAGTATCTTATTCAAATGTAAACAGATACGAATTTTCAAAAAGTTTTAATGTGGCAATTTATTTCAGCACTTTATTTTTCTCCAGTTAGAACAGGGTGTGTTGTCATTTCTTACTTTGAAGCATTCAGTTATCATCCAAAATTAACCGCCAAATGTTTCTTATAATTATAAAATTGAAGGGTGTGTTGTCGTTTCTTACTTTGAAGCATTCAATCATCCAAAATTAACCACCAAATGTTTCTTATAATTATAAAATTGAATATATATAGTACAAATAATAAAACAGTATTCAGTGTAAAATGTATTGCAAAATTTAAAAGGATAATACTCTCTTTTATAATTTAAACATTCATTATTGCAAACATTTTATTCACTAGTAAATCTATATAAAAGAATATTATATTATCAAATTTGGATCTGTTATGAATATACTGACAACACTTTCGCTTTATATATCAATGGAATACATGTATGTACTTCAAGTGAAAATTACCCCCCCCCCCCCTTTCTTTATTTTCGAGCACTGGAACTTCATTTCGATCACTTACATTACAATTTGCTAGTATTCTGGTGTAACATGCATTACAAGTGTATCTGAATTAAATCTTACCTTTGCAGTGCCCGGTAAAGATTTCCAGAGCTCTATTTCTAATTGTTCAACTTCATTTTCATTTAAAATTTTATAAATCATATTTGTAAGTCCGACTTCCTAATACTGAACCATTTGTAATGTTTTTACATATTTACTTTTACCTGCTACCACGTGATTTACCATATAACGTTTTAAACTAGATCATACCTATTGGACATGGTCTAACTGTGTCTCTTAGTCGTTCCAGATAAAGAAATAATTCGGTCATTGCTCCGAATTTCATACATATATACCATTACTTGACCTTGATAATTTTTATCAATTCCATAGTTTGATTTAGTCAACCAGTTCTTAATGAACAGACGCAATATTGACACCATTAACAGCTTGTTTAATTCATTTAATAATATTATAATTTTTATTGTTTTTACTTAGTCATGGTTGATTAATAAGTATAATTTGTATAATTTGGACCAATTATTTTTTTTACATAGTTTATACAATGACCAGTGCATGGTTTTTTCTTACGATATTTCAACAACTCGAAGCTGAAGCAGCAGATACATTATTGTCTTTTTCGAAATTACTGCTTAAAAATATTTATTTTCAGCTTCGAATTATTTTGGACAGTGGACATGGATACCTGGTCATGGTTAATCCGGAAAAGATTTTCGTACATTTACGTATCAAAAACGTATCTGAATGATATTGAATAATGTTCTTACACGTCATCGATATGTGTTCATCCATGTCATAATATCTGCATCCTGTATACCTATATGCATAATATACGTTTCTACTGAATTAATGAACATTTTTCGTCACTTTCAAACAGAGAATATCAAAATCGTGAACAAATCAAATAACTGAAACATTAACAGTGTATCAACGTTTTGTGATTGTACACTCGGAAGCACTTCTGAGGTGGTACAATCTGGTACAATGCCTTTCGTTCCATGTCGAGGATGGTTCCTATGGTACCAACCTCTGTTTTGGGGTTTTTATTTCATTTTTATAACGAAATAGTTGCATGGCGTTATTTTTTCCGGGAAATTGTACTTATTTGTTGTAATTACTATCACGTCACTGGAAAACAAATGGTCTCCCCTGTTCTGACCATAATAATGTTTTTACTAAAGCATACATAATACATATAAGTCATTTTAATGTGGTAACCAGGGTCCTTAACGACGAGACTGGGCATGGGATTTTAATTGACGTCACGTTAACCGATCAACACTTACCCGACATTTATTCCAAGCCGGGGATAATTTACCGTTTTTTACCTACGCTTACTTCACACCGCAGCGTACTATGGAATACTCCATATAGCTACCTGTTCTGACGCGTCACATAAACGTTAGTGGAAGATGACCGACTATCAGCAGTGGCGGATGATCCGAAGTTATCACAGACGTCACAATGTTTGATCCGACGTTATCAAAATTTGACCTGAAGCTTTTACGACTAAGAAAAACTATAGTCTTTCAACAGAAATATCCCGTTAAGAATACAACAAACAGAGTATCGGGTTTTCTGCAGACAGACATTCTTTATGTACATATAAGTATGTGATTATTGTTATTTAAAACTCATTTCTTTTCGGTTCGTTATGCATCGATTTCTAACCGTTTCTGTATCAAAAATCCCTTTCATTGCTTTGTTTTACTTTGGTTTATTTTCAGACTTTCGAACATCAACAGTAATCCTACTTAATTTTAAGTGACTTGCCATGTCCAAAGATGCCAGATGGTATAGTATTAAACCAAATTATTACTGATCAATATAGAATTTACTTTTTATATTAAAATGGAATGTCAATATATAAAGTTCTAAAAACAAATTTGTATAAAGAATTTGATAAAAAGTATTGAAAGAATATTTGTGATTTCGTGAATTAATGATATTATTTAATATGACAATCTACAGTTAATTATAGCACAAAATTATTATATCGCATAGAATCTGAATAAAAGAACTAACAAGGAATAAAAAACCAAAGATATATTTCATTCTGGATTATTTTTTATCATTTTGACAAATCAATTTTGGTTGAACAATTCGTGAACTGCTAAAACGGACCCGGAGTTATTGTCCTTGGAAAATAAAGTTTTATTTTGACAAATTGTAGGCGTTCTTATGCTTAGAAACTTTTCATAGATTTTGGTGAAACATTCTGCTAAGTAATGCATCTAAGTTGAGTCAGCTCAATTTAATTCTATTCATCGCGATATAATTGAAACATAGACAAATACGTACAGTTAGAATTTACGTCTTATCAGAACTGTCAACTGTCAACTCTGCTAACTTGACAATTTGCCACCATTTTATCTACTTTCAATGTAACCGGTATAATTAACATAACAGGTAGAATAGTATGGCCGTAACTAGGCATCGGAAACAGACGAGACAGGGGTCTGGGGGCAGCCGAAAATTGTAAAATTAGGGTTTGAAATAAATCTTGTTACATCCGTTTTGTTTCATATTTACCGTATGAAGAACTGAATTAGTTAGGCTAGGGAAACCAAAATCGCTGACGGTCGAACTTGTTCAAGAGACTTTTTCGCGGCAAATAAATAATTGCAGAACCAAATGCCGGTTTACTGGGAATGGTAATCAGGCAGAGCGTTCGATACCTAACGTAGTTGAAATAAAAGTACAGAAGCTGCACGTCAACATTAATTACTATTTGAAGTATGCATTACTTAATTCTTGATATGAAAATGCAAGGATGTTTTATACCCCTGCATGCCTAGCTTTCTCCATTTCCTTTTTTTTCTTATTATTAGTATTTTTTTTTCCCAGAAATTCAGGTGAGGCAATTGCCTTGTCAGCCTCAACGGTAGTTACGGGCCTAAATAGAGAATGGAAACGGGGAATGTGTCAAACAGACAACAACCCGACCAAAGAGCAGAAATCAGCTCAAAGCTACCAACAAAGCGAGAACATCCCGCATTTGGAGGCGGGCTTCATCTGGCCACTTAACAATAAAGCATACTAGTTCAGCGAAATGGACGGCACACTAAACTCCGAAACATACAAATGAACCATAATTAAAAAATCACACAAAACTAACAAAGGCTAGAGGTTCCTGACTTGGGACAGGCGCAAAATGCGGCGGGGTTAATCATGTTTTGTGAGATCTCAACCCTCCCCTATACCTCTAGCCAATGTGGAATAAACAAATACACAGCGATACACACAGTAAAACTCAGTTCAAAAGATGTCCGAGTCCAATGTTAAAAAAAAGTAACAGAAGAAACTAAGAAAAATGACAATGATCAATATATATTAACAAAGAACTACTAGCAGTTACTGACATGCCAGCTCCAGACTTCAATTAAAGCGATCGAAAGATTATGTCTTTATCATATAGAAAATCAGCAACAATCCCTCCCGTTATGGGTTTAGTATCATACCATCATAAATTATACGAGACGAACATAACCCGTACCATGCCAACAACTGGTTTTAGAATAAATGTGTTTATTTCCGATGCAAAGACCCAATGAGTGAATCAATATTCATTCCAAAAATGCCATCTTTAATGACTTGACAAAAGTATCGTAACTATATTCCTTGTGGATAAGTCTGTTGAAAGGTTGGTTAGGTTTTCAGGTGAATGACGACATTTTTGTGCTTTGTATAAAATATTAACATAAAAGATGGGATGTAAAATACTTGAACATACAAAATGTTTGCACGTTGATTTATATTTACGAATGATGTTCTTGTACCGATGATAAAATTTAGTAAAATTTTGACAAGTTTACGATATTGAAATCCTTTGTGTAATAATTTTTCAGTGATACAGAGATTTCTTTCGTTAAAATCAAATACGTTGTTGATATATAAACAACATACGATGGTGCCAAGGGAACGTCGCCATCTAAAAATGGATACTTAACAATAGGAAATGAAAAATCATCTCTCTTATCGTAAACTTTGCTATTAAGCTTCTCATTAGAGATATAGATATCGACATCCAGGAAAGGGCAGAGTTCATTGTTAGTATTAGCTTTACTTAAAGTAAGTTCAACAGGATAAATTTCTTTAGTGTACATACTGAACTCGTCATTATTGAAAGCCAAAATATCATAGATATGTTTCCCCTTCGATGCAAATGAGCAAACCGTCGTTTTTGTGGGAGTTTTGGTCAATATGGCATCTTCAACATGTTGGGTTATATATAGTTTCAACGCAACCTTTCTACAGATGGTTCATGAATTTGAAAACTGTTGCCATGTTATTGACTACATACAAAGGTTATTGGAATTATTTGTCATACAACTATGATTTCTGTTCTAGCCATTCATTGAAAGCTTGCCCTGGGTTATGAATTGGTTTCGGTCCTGGTCATGAAACCTGAAATTTTTTTTTTAATTTTAAACGATGTATCTCCCTCATGTATACTCATATCAGTATTAGCTTACTGTTTTGACTTTTTAATCATTTGGTACAATTTGAATCTGCTCTTTGTGGTTTGGGTATAAATCTTTCGGCTTTAGGCACAGTTTAGGAGACACAAAATGTTCATTTTTTTTAAATGGTATTTTAGAAATTTTTACAACTACATGTATAGGCCTTTACATGTATATATACAAATATGGCTCCTATACAACAAACGGATTGTAGAGAAGAAAACATATTTTAAGATGTTTAATAAGTTGATGTCATCACTTAGAAAATTTTACGGTCGACATCACGCATTGATTGGCCGTTACAGTGTTCGAATGATGATGTTGGACCGGTTCGCACTGTCGTAACATTTCATCTACCTCCACCGATTTGTGACTACCACTGGATTTACTTTGTTGAACTTCACGACGGGTGTCGTATACGGAGCATCTGAGTTCACTCCTGGTTTTTATAGGAGTTCATGTTGTTCATTGTTGTTTTTTTTTTTTTTTTTTTTTAGTTTTCAGTGTTTATTTGTTGTGCTTGTGGTTGTTCATTTGTCTTCCCGGGTTTTGTCTGTCTAATGGATTACGTTTTTAGCTCACCTGGCCTAAAAGGCCATGTGAGCTTTTCTCATCACTTTGCGTCCGTCGTCGTCGTCTGTCGTCTGTCGTCGTCTGTCGTCGTCGTTAACAATTTTTCAAACATCTTCTCCTCTGAAACTACTGAATGGATTTGGATAAAACTTAGCATGATTGTTCTTTAGGGTATCCTGCACAAAGTTTTATGCTTCGATTTTTGATCCGTCGAAAAACATGGCCGCTGTTACTAAAAATAGAACATAGGGGTCAAACAACAGTTTTTCGCAAATATCTCAAAAATCATTAGGTTACAGCAAATTCTGGCAGGTTGAAAGTGTTCAGCATGATGAGAGCTACCTGTGTGCTGATTTTCGTGAAAATCTGTCGACTGATGTTAGAGTTGTTGCCCTTTTTTGACATTTTTGGCTTTTTTTATGTTATTATTTCAAAAATCTTCTTCTCTGAAACTACTATTTAAAATCAAATGAAACTTGGTAAGATTGTTGCTTAGGGTATCCTGCAAAAAGTTTATGCTTCGATTTTTGATCCGTCGAAAAACATGGCCGCTGTTACTAAAAATAGAACATAGGGGTCAAACAACAGTTTTTTGCAAATATCTCAAAAATCATTAGGTTACGGCAAATTCTGGCAGGTTGTAAGTGTTCAGCATGATGAGAGCTACCCGTGTGCTGATTTTCGTGCAAATCTGTCAACTGATGTTAGAGTTATTGCCCTTTTTGACATTTTTGGCTTTTTTTATGTTATTATTTCAAAAATCTTCTTCTCTGAAACTACTATTCAAAATCAAATGAAACTTGGTAAGATTGTTCCTTAGGGTATCCTGCAAAAAGTTAATGCTTGGATTTTTGATTGGTCGAAAAACATGTCCGCCCTTACTAAAAATAGAACATAGGGGTCAAAATGCTGTTTTTTGCTATTTATTCCTGAATTATAGAAAGAAAATGAAGATGAAAGCTACTTTCAAGGTAAACATGGTATCCCGAGTTGAATGGTGATGATGAAAGTTTGTTTTGGACGGCAATTTTTAAAATGGCTGCCATTTTCCCGCCATTTTTTACACTTGCTCAGATTTCAACAATATTTGGTTTTTAAAGTAAACATGGTATCCTTAGTGAATGGTGATGATGAGATTTTTTGTATGGAGCATCTATTGAAGGTCCTTTAGGAAATTTGCATAAATCTTCCCGGTCCGTGAAACAAAATGGCCGTCATGAGCATTTACATGTTCTGATTTGTCGAAATTTAAAAGTTCTTCTCCTCTGAAACCGTAAAGCCAAATGAACTGATTTTTCGTATGGATGATCTATGGAATGTCCTTTACAAAGTTTGCATAACTCATCATGGTCCGTGAAACAAAATGGCCGTCATGAGCATTTACATGTTCTGACTGGTTGAAATGTAAAACTTCTTCTCCTTACAAACCGTTAAGCCAAATGAACTGATTTTTGATATAGAACATCTATGGAAGGTCCTTACAAAATTTGCATAAATCAACCTGGTCCGTGAAACAAAATGGCTGCCATGAGCATTTACATGTTCTGATTGGTCAAAATTTTAAACTTCTTCTCCTCTGAAACTTTAAAGCCAAATGAACTGATTTTTGGTATGGAGAATCTAGGGAAGGTCCTTTAGGAAGTTTGCATAAATCTTCCTGGTCCATGAAACAAAATGGCCGTCATGAGCATTTACATGTTCTGATTGGTCGAAATTTAAAAGTTCTTTTCCTTTGAAACCGTAAAGCCAAATGAACTGATTCTTGGTATGGAGCATGTATGGAAGGTCCTTTACAAAATTTGCATAAATCTTTCTAGTCCGTGAAACAAAATTTCCACCAGAAACCTTTATATGTTCTGATCGGTCAAAATTTAAAACTTCTCCTCTGAAACCGTTTGGCCAATGAACTTATACTTGGTATGAAGCATTTATAGAAGATCATTTACAAAGTTTCCAGAAACTAATCTAGCCTGTCAAATCAAACGTTTGTGACTGCCAGGTGAGCGATACAGGCTCAGCCCACTGAGCCTCTTGTTTGGATTGCTATATAGTTCTCATCTTTATAAAAATATCAGTCAACTAAAGAATATTGAGGGAAGTCCGTAAGATCAAAATCAGAATTCCTGACAACTGTACTACATAATCAACCAAAAAGAATTTAACAAGAGAGACGAAAAGTAAAGCACAAGCAATTTAATATGCATTCTATTATACACATTTTGTTCTCAATGTATGCATAATTCGTCTATTTATCAGTTTTGCTCAATACCGAAAATGTGCAAGTCGAAATTATAACCCAATATTGTTGAGGAGCATCATTTAAGTGCCATATTGACCAAAATTCCTACAAAAAGGACAGTTAACGACAGTTTACTCATCATCGATGGTTCTGTTATTGGTACCGGTCACATCGAAAGTGTGTAATATGGTGTAAGTTGTCAAGTTAGAAGACGTGTCCATTAAACCTGTTATATTTTCTTTTCATAGACTGTGTTCAGTTCAGATATGAAGCTATGAAGATCAAGCATATGTTGATGTATCTCATGTTCACTTGGATGTATAAGGTGCAGGTTATCCTTTAATTTATTATTTTTAACAGAGCTAACAAACTACAGTGTTCCAGCTAGGATTTAATGGCAGAAATGCTTAGTTTGATGATTGGGTAAACTTAAACTAGGTTTATCTAAAAATAGGGTTTATCAGAAATTATAGAATGTGTAAAAATTTGTAGACAAACGATCATATTTTAACTCTGAAAGCTCTAATAGGCTTTTAGATCCTCAAAGCGACTATATATGCTTGCTTTGTGGATCTAAGGAAAGCATTTGACACAGTTAACAAGGAGTTTTTAATATATAGATTAATTACATATGGATTTAAAGGTAATTTTCTAAAAACTCTGACATATATGTATAAGGATGTTAGATACTCTATCAAATTATATGGTAGAGAGACTGAATTTTTTTCAACAAATGTAGGAGAGAAACAGGGCTGCATTTTAAAATATAAAGCTATTTCAGTATAAGAAAATCTTTATTCTCTAAGTATATCAAGCCATACCTTAAACTTTTTGAATCATGCGTTAAGCCTATTTTATTGTATTGTAGTGAAGTATGGTCCTTGAATTATCTTTTCAGAGAAAACATAGATTACGAAGTAAGATATCTCAACTTTCCACCAGTCAAAATACAGTTTAAATATTTAAAAACTTTGTATTAGGAGTGGGTAGAGGAGCTGTTAATTTGCCAATATTTTCCGAACTTGGTATTATTCCCATGGCAATTGATGCCATAAAATTGTCGGTTGGTTTTGGGGATCTTTTAACAACCGTTAGTCCTATCAATATGGTATCATATGCATATGAAGAAAATTTAAAACTCAAGAACAGTTTTACATATAAAATTCAACAGGTTTTTTATAAGTTTGGATTTGCACATGTATGGGATAATTAAACTACTTCTTCTAGGAGTAGGTTGATGTTTTCTTAAAAAAAAAAACTGGAAGAAAATTTTATTTATTACTGGAGAAAATGTCTATTTCAAGATGACAATAAAACCAATAAAAAGTAGTTAAGAACATATAGACTTTTGAAAAATGAATTTGATATGGAAAACCATCTTTTATTAAATATTGAAAAAGATGTTATTTCAAATTTCGTAAAACTAAGAATAAGCAATAGCAAATTATTAATTGAACAAGGGCGCCATCAGAATACTCCATTAAATCAGAGAATTTGTCCTCTTTGTCAAATTGAAGTTGAGAATGAATTCCATTTTTTTATAGTTTGCCCTAACATAGAACAAATACGAAAGGCACTCGAGGATAAGATTAGTTCATTTATACCAGCTTATAACGCTAAAACAGAATTAGAAAATTTTTATTTTATCCTAGGAAATAATGATTATGATATTATGAAAATAGGTGTTGAGGGAATACATGACATGTTTATGAAAAGAAAGATTTTGGATGTTTAAAAAAAATAATAATAACAATGATAATAATAATAATAATAATTTTATATAAGAAAGGTTCTGGTACTAAGCCGAGATATTCACAGTTAATTATTTAAAACTCTTTGTTTAATGTTGTGTCTATTTTGATCATATAATTGATCTTTGTTGCTTTATATTGTATTTGGTAATCCTATGTTGGATTCTATGATCAATAAATAATTGAATTGAATTGAATTGTGCATTTTCTAGGAATATTTTTGTTTTTTCCTGTTTACATTGTTGAAGTGTTTTTTTAAGAATTTACTACTGTGAACGTGCATGGGAAAATGTAATATGGTCACCTCAGGGAACCATATGTGTATGGTAACCTAATAAGAATGTACCATGCTTCTGTGGTCACTCTTGGCCGAGAGCCATGCATTTATTGTCACCCTAAGGGAACAGTGCGTGTCACCCCAAGAGAACCATGCTTATTCGATTGCTCTTAGAGAATCAATTCACGTGGGAACCATGCAGGTAAGGTCACCACAAGCTATACTCCTATCCTACTTAATAGGTTTACCAGTTTTCTTGTATTTCCTTCAGGAGTAGGAAAGCACACAACCCTTGTTGAAGAATTTATGACAGCCTTTCCATCCTTTCTGGATTTTGTTAAGTCATCGACATTTATTCATTACTAACCTAGTTGTTTTTATCTTATTGAATATCTTTTGGTTTTTTTTAATTACTTCCGGAGTTATCTACCTTGGAATACAAATCTACCGAAGAATTTTCATATTGTGATACTAGTTTTGTGATACTTGGGCCAGGTTTTCGAAAGTATCGTAAAATTGATCGTAAGACATATCTTATGACATTACTTACGACTAAGTTATGATGGTCTTTCGACATATCGTATGATGTAAAACAAAGGTACCCTAAGACAATCATAGTTACGACGATCGTATGACCATCGCAAGTCAGTAATGACAAATAATGAAAGTTTAAATGATTTAACAAAGTATGCAATTTAATTTGAAAAAAAAGTACATGTAACTAAAAGAAGAGAAAATAGATAAAAATAACTTTTAATTTATTTTAATTTTAATAGCCTTTTAAAAATGATTAATGCATATACGTTTACTGTACATGTGTAACATGCATGTACATGTAAATCAATTATGGAATGTGACAATCTATTAACATGGATCAATAAAACCATTGTAAAAGTTTATCGGTCTACTCTATTTTAATATGAATAAGAAATACCTAGGGTTCGAACATTCAAATTTCCGCTTAACGAATTATTCGTGTTTCTATACATATACGATCATTATAAGACCATCTTACGACACCTTCTTTGGTGTCGTAACCTTGTGACAAATTTTGTGACATGTCACAAGTTGCGACCCTTTCGAAAAAACATTTTATAACTGGGACACGTCGTAAGACCATCTTAGTCATAAGACATCTTCGAAAACATGGCCCCTGATTCCTAAATGGGCTTCCGTATACTCATAGATTTTAAACCACTTTTGTTAAAATCGCACAAGAAGTATACGAAAAAAGGGAAAACATGAATAGTCATTTGAACATAGTGAAATTGAATGTTTACACTGAAATGACTACCGGTAAGCTAGCTTGTTCGGTCCAGTTTTTAGCTCACCTGGCCTAAAAGGCCATGTGAGCTTTTCTCATCACTTGGCGTCCGTCGTCGTCTGTCGTCGTCTGTCGTCGTTAACAATTTTTCAAACATCTTCTCCTCTGAAACTACGGAATGGATTTGGATAAAACTTAGCATGATTGTTCCTTAGGGTATCCTGCACAAAGTTTATGCTTCGATTTTTGATCCGTCGAAAAACATGGCCACTGTTACTAAAAATAGAACATAGGGGTCAAACAACAGTTTTTCGCAAGTATCTCAAAAATCATTAGGTTATGGCAAATTCTGCACGTTGAAAGTGTTCAGCATGATGAGAGCTACCTGTGTGTTGATTTTCGTGAAAATCTGTCAACTGATGTTAGAGTTATTGCCCTTTTTTGACATTTTTGGCTTTTTTTTATGTTATTACTTCAAAAATCTTCTCCTCTGAAACTACTGAATGGATTTGGATAAAACTTAGCATGGTTGTTCCTTAGGGTATCCTGCACAAAGTTTATGCTTCGATTTTTGATCCGTCGAAAAACATGGCCACTGTTACTAAAAATAGAACATAACGGTCAAACAACAGTTTTTCGCAACTATCTCAAAAATCATAAGGTTATGGCAAATTCTGGCAGGTTGAAAGTGTTCAGCATGATGAGAGCTACGTGTGTGCTTATTTTCGTGAAAATCTGTCAACTGATGTTAGAGTTATTGCCCTTTTTTGACATTTTTGGCTTTTTTTTATGTTATTATTTCAAAAATCTTCTTCTCTGAAACTACTATTTAAAATCAAATGAAACTTGGTATGATTGTTCCTTAGGGTATCCTGCAAAAAGTTAATGCTTGGATTTTTGATTGGTCGAAAAACATGTCCGCCCTTACTAAAAATAGAACATAGGGGTCAAAATGCTGTTTTTTGCTATTTTTTCCTGAATTATAGAAATAAAATGAAGATGAAAGCTACTTTCAAGGCAAACATGGTATCCCGAGTTGAATGGTGATGATGAAAGTTTGTTTTGACGGCAATTTTTAAAATGGCTGCCATTTTCCCGCCATTTTTTACACTTGCTCGGATTTCAACAATATTTGGTTTTTAAAGTAAACATGGTATCCTTAGTGAATGGTGATGATGAGAATGTTGTATAACAATGATTAAACTTCATAATATGTGAGCTTTTAATTGCCATCACTTGATGTCTGTCATCATCGTTGTTAACAAATTTTCAAACATCTTCTCCTCTGAAACTACTAGGGGGATTTGGATTAAACTTGGCATGATTGTTACTGCAATATTTCCTTTTCAAGTACAATACAAGAGGCTCTCAAGAGCCTGAATCGCTCACCTGGCAAACAATGCGCTATAAACTAAATCTCATCATCACCATTCACTAAGGATACCATGTTTACTTTAAAAACCAAATATTGTTGAAATCCGAGCAAGTGTAAAAAATGGCGGAAAAATGGCAGCCATTTTAAAAATGACCCTCCAAAACAAACTTTCATCATCACCATTCAACTCGGGATACCATGTTTACCTTGAAAGTAGCTTTCATCTTCATTTTATTTCTATAATTCAGGAAAAAAATAGCAAAAAACAGCATTTTGACCCCTATGTTCTATTTTTAGTAAGGGCGGACATGTTTTTTGACCAATCAAAAATCGAAGCATTAACTTTTTGCAGGATACCCTAAGGAACAATCTTACCAAGTTTCATTTGATTTTGAATAGTAGTTTCAGAGAAGAAGATTTTTGAAACAATAACATAAAAAAAAGCCAAAAATGTCAAAAAAGGGCAATAACTCTAACATCAGTTGACAGATTTTCACGAAAATCAGCACACAGGTAGCTCTCATCATGCTGAACACTTTCAACCTGCCAGAATTTGCCGTAACCTAATGATTTTTGAGATATTTGCGCAAAACTGTTGTTTGACCCATATGTTCTATTTTTAGTAACAGTGGCCATGTTTTTCGACGGATCAAAAATCGAAGCATAAACTTTGTGCAGGATATCCTAAGGAACAATCTTACCAAGTTTCATTTGATTTTGAATAGTAGTTTCAGAGAAGAAGATTTTTGAAACAATAACATAAAAAAAAGCCAAAAATGTCAAAAAAGGGCAATAACTCTAACATCAGTTGACAGATTTTCACGAAAATCAGCACACAGGTAGCTCTCATCATGCTGAACACTTTCAACCTGCCAGAATTTGCCGTAACCTAATGATTTTTGAGATATTTGCGCAAAACTGTTGTTTGACCCCTATGTTCTATTTTTAGTAACAGTGGCCATGTTTTTCGACGGATCAAAAATCGAAGCATAAACTTTGTGCAGGATACCCTAAGGAACAATCTTACCAAGTTTCATTTGATTTTGAATAGTAGTTTCAGAGAAGAAGATTTTTGAAATAATAACATAAAAAAAGCCAAAAATGTCAAAAAGGGCAATAACTCTAACATCAGTTGACAGATTTTCACGAAAATCAGCACACAGGTAACTCTCATCATGCTGAACACTTTCAACTTGCCAGAATTTGCCGTAACCTAATGATTTTTGAGATATTAGCGAAAAACTGTTGTTTGACCCCTATGTTCTATTTTTAGTAACAGTGGCCATGTTTTTCGACGGATCAAAAATTGAAGCATAAACTTTGTGCAGGATACCCTATGGAACAATCTTACCAAGTTTCATTGGATTTTGAATAGTAGTTTCAGAGAAGAAGATTTTTGAAATAATAACATAAAAAAAGCCAAAAATGTCAAATAACTCCTAAAAGGAACGAACCTACAACTTCGATCCTGTTACAAATTTTGTAGATCTTTGTGTGCCTAACAATATGAAATTTAAATTTTTCAAATTTCCTTTATAGTATCCAAGATATTGAGCTTAATAAGTGCAAAATTTGGAAAAAATGCAGAAAAAGGGCAATAACTCTTACATGGGTCGTTGGATCTTCTTCAAAATTTCAGGGCAGGTAGATCTTGAGGTGCTGATCACTTTTACCTTTGCCAGAATTTTGATATCTGTGACCGTTTCTGACTTATTTGCAAAAAACTGCGATTTACCCCTATGTTCTATTTTTAGCCATGACGGCCATGTTTTTATACGAATCAAAAATCCAAACAATAGATTTGTAGCACCCATACCAATTAATAACTGTACCAAGTTTGGTTGCAGTTGGACTTATGGTGTTGGAGGAGTTAACGTTTGAAAAAGTTAACGGACGACGGACGGACGGACGGACGACGGACGGACGACGGACGCCAAGTGATAGCAATAGCTCACATGACCCTTCGGGTCAGGTGAGCTAAAAAAGCCTTAACCCACAATTTTTATATAACTTCTTTCAAACATTTTAAAAACGAAGACAACATAGATTTATACTTGTATTTGAAGATGAATTAAAGCTTGTATTTTGTATTGTGAATCAATAGATTGACCATGACTGTATCTTAATCAAGCGTAGGGAGAACTTATGCCCATTTCTTTTGAGAGGTTCTTGAAAGGCTTTTAAAGGTATTTTCAGCATTTTATGTGACCTTTAATACTCAGTTTAATTTACAACAAACATTAATATATTAATTTAGTTTATAGTGCATTGTTTGCCAGGTGAGCGATTCAGGCTCTTGAGAGCCTCTTGTTTTATTAGTTGTAAAAATCTCCATTTGTTCAATTGGACTGTAATGGTACATTAACTATAAAACTGATATTTTATTTCTGGGATACGTCTTTGTTCTTACTAAAGATTTCAGTATACTTTTATTCATCCATTGTGTCGGTCTTCAAATTTTCCTGTTCTATGCTACTTCGAACTCTCCTTGTTAAGCAGTGGCAGCGGAACATTACTTCATTTTTTTTTTAGTTTTCTTATCTCCAGATTTATCCTCTCCGTAGTAGCGAAAAAAGGATTTTTATATTTGGCTGTCAAAATCCAGCCGTTGTTGGTGACTGTATGTTTGGGGACTTCCTTTTGACCCCCTCCCCCCCCCCCCCCCTTGAAAAACAGAATAAGTTCAGATGGAAGTCTTGACGTATATATATTCTTTTTGTTTTCATTTTATGGTTTTGCTTAATATCTTCACAACGTTAATTTCAATATATTCTTAAACATTAACAATTATTCAGAAATTTTTGATGTCATTGATGATGAAAGCTGTAAGGTGACCTCTTTTTGTACGTTTCGTTCATATTCTTTTTTAGGGTTGTTTTATTATCGATGTTTACCTCATATCGCCTTTCATTTCTATTAAAAGTTAAAAAGAAGCCAACACAAATACATTTAAATTTCAATTTAGTTCAGGATATAGTTCTTTATCATCATAATATATAATTATCAAATACCAAAGTTTGTGAGAAGCACATATTTGTATTAAACATATTGAGCACTTATTCCGAAATTCCAACAGCTAAGTAAATACATTGCATGAGTAAGTAAAAATGTTACTTGTGATAAAATCCAAAAATATATTCACTGCATACATTGTATATATTTTTTATGCCTAACTATGGGCGAGCCAAAAATACCTACAAAACTAAAGATGAGTCATGTATCCGAAGTTATGTTAGGGCAGGTACCTTGTACGACAGTCGAACTGACAATATAGTAAAAACCAAGTGCTAAAGCGAACCTTTTATGGTACACGCCAACCCCGTCAATAAAATTTAACTTCGGCAATAAGACTGACGTTTTTCTTTTTTGATAATAACAGGTCTTCTGTCATTCATATTTTGATTGACGTTAATTGCACATTTTGTTGATTTACGAATCATCAATTTTTCGCAGGTCTGAAAATGCGGAAAGCCAAAACAAAGCCCCATAATGTTAAAGAGCATGTTCAAAATACCAAAAAGTGTAAAGCAAAAACCATCTTAAGACGGAGCTATGATTTCCTTAGTTTTAACAAAATGTAACATTTCATGACATTAATTTTTACAGTAGTATCGAAACATTACTAACTGAGCTAGAACACCCCCCCCCCCCCGGGAACTTATAGTGCACCTACATATCATCTCAACCCGAAGCAATGATACCAAGATATCTACGTGTACAGTATTGTCTCAATGATGGCAATTCACTTCAATTGTTAGATATATCTCAACAGGAAACATTTCTGGATTGATCGTTATTAGCTGCGCTCATGGCCATGTATGAAATGTCAAGCTGTGTCTGAAGAGGATATCGAAATTAGAGGTAAGATCATGTTTGGATGAAGGAGTTTACCTTACTTTCAATACAAATGAAAGATTTAGTAACTTTATTTGTTATTTTGCTATAATTTAATTTGGTTTTTGAGACGTCTTTTGATTGGCTCAAATTATTGATGTTATTTTCCAATAGAAAAAAAGTCACGTTCTCATTGATTTGGTTTTAACGGTTGATTTTAAGTATTTCAACAATGTTTTGAATTGAATTATAAGCAATGACAGAATTTTTTTTTTTTTGGGGGGGGGGGGGGGGGAGTTTATTAAAAATAACATCAATTCTGTTGTACACACTTATGTGTAACCGCTTCGCAGGTTACACAGTGTGTACAAAAAAATTGATGTTATTTCTTCATAAACCAAACAAAATTAGTTATACCAACTGCAGCTATCTTGAAGTACTTATGCCCCATGAAATTCAATAATATGCAAGTAACTTCTACCAGAAGTATTACAAGTGGTGCCTGCAAAAATACAGAAGAAAGATCACCTAAGCTTGAAGACTGCACATTTATATAAATTTCATGATGATATTGCATTTTGCCCTGAATGAAAGTGTTATTTTCATCCTAACTTCCCATTGTTTTGGGGTTTTTTTCTGTCAGGAGTGTTCTGTTGTTTAAAGATTGTTACACTATTGCTGGCCCTTTTTCTAAATTACCTACGTAGTTCACATCAATTTTATTTTTAAATAAAACTCATAGTTCTCACCTACCCTTGAACTATAAGAATATGGGATACGCTTCAATGAGACATGTCCCGTAGGATTGGACAGGAGAAAAGATTAATAGCATCTAGGGTTCGTCTGTTTGAGGTCAACAATGAGAAATAGCCCATACCAAAACAACTAAATGGACCCGGAAACTATAGTGTAAAAATTTCCCAATAAACACATTTTTAAATTCAATTAACATATGGGTCATTTTCAAAAAATGTGCATTTTTAACATTGCAAGATTGAGAAAAAAAAATTGATTGAGTCATCATATTTATTAAACTTGCAAAATATATGATACTTCTTGAACAAAATACTCAAATATGGAATCTTAATTACATAATATAAAAATATTATTGACACACTTTCGACTGATGGTGCAAAATTTTGTCTATCCTGTTACCACATTTGTGAGAATTGTTTTACTATCAACAGGAAAAATTTGAAAAACGTATTGTTTGTTTCTCAAATATACGTTAGTTGTGCTTCAGAAAACAATAACAGAATATTTAATTTATTTGCATTAACATGTTAAAATATCACATAATATTGCGTCCTGAAAAAAAAAATATCTAAAAATAGATTTTCAAATTCTGTAAAAATGACAACAATCAAAGCAAAACCAACTGAAGCACTTTCTTAAATTTGGCCTATATTGGACTTCTGAATCAATCCAACACTTAGTTCTTTGATTACATATAATTTTAGTATAAAGCTATTTTCTATGGTAACAGGAACGGACATCGAAGGTTTACAGATATATATTTGTCTATCCTGTTACCAAGTTGGTGTAACAGGATAGACAAAGTTATATGTTTATTGATTCTATTGCAAAACAACAGCCCCCTTGCATAATTGTTTGTTTTTCCTTAAAGATGTGGAATATCAAATGTTTCATTTCACTTTCAAGTATTTCATAAGGTCTACAGATACATAGTTGTTTATTCTTATACTTAATCTGTCTATCATGTTACTTTATTCAAGGTAACAGGATAGACAGTAACAGGATGGACAAAGTCTTATATTTATTGATTGTATTGTTATTAAAATAACAGCTCCCCTTACATCGGTGTATGGTTTTTTTCAGTTAGCGTTCTTTGTTTCCAAACAGTTAGTGACCCTTTTGAGAACGTATGGGTGTGCATAATTTACTTTTTTATCAGCAGATATATAAATATCTTCAAGACTTTACTTTCTTGTTAAAATTCAATTATATGCTATTCAAAAAAATAATTTTGCCGATTTGAAAACATACAAAAAATCATTGAAAAATAATGTGCAAACATGGTTCTCTCAATCCGGACGCTCGCAAATTCTCAATATTGAGCTTGGAGAAAATCGTTCTCATTCTAGATGTGCCGATTTGAAAAAATTTGGTTAAGCACAAAAAAAATAATGCTATTGTGTCTGAATATTTTTTTAACATAGGTGGACAGGAAAATGGACTTTTTCTAAAATGACCCATATAATAACAAGTATACATCCATTAAAGATACAGAGTCCTGGCTTAGGAATGTATTCAACCTTCCACTTAAATCTACATGACTGAGTGGCTAAACTAGGTCCCTATCTGTACTTAATTCAACAGCTTGTACACTCGAACAAAACATTTTACATACATCCGACAAACAGGATGAAAAGTGCCATACTAAGAATGCTCTTATCTGACAACTAGCTTGAAGCATTGACTGGGTTCCCTATAGACTAGAAAACATGCTTCTATTTAAAGTTTAATGAAGATATCATTCAACTGACAACAGTAACATTTTGAAGCATTAGTCGTCATTCTCTTTCACAAAAGAGTCAGTTTGTTCCTATAATTTATCTATGAGCATATATAAGTTATCATGACTTATTGTGTTACTACATTATACTTCTGAAGTGCACTGCACGTACATGTTTTCTTTGTTTTTTTTTCAATATGTAGCATAAATATGTCATCCTTATGACCTCAGAACGGAACAAGTATAATCATTGAACAAAATTCTTTCATACTTGTGATCTAAGTAATAAATATAAAATCATGTTGTTCTTTCATTTTTGCTCAGATGCATCGGTCTCATTGGTAATGGTTTCCGAGGCGGATCACGTAGTCCTGTCCGCTCAAGGTTTTCGGCCATACGTTCTCTATTAAAATTACTGCTATACCAGTTTCTTCGAACCTCTCGGGGTTCTTTATATTGATATTCTTGTGCAGTATGTCGTCTTCTCTCCTCAACAAAGTAATCGCCATTGTACTTTTTGGTATAAATGTCCTGTTCTGGCCTTGTCCTGCTGGGCGAATACGATCTAGGATACACAGTTGTCCTTCTTTCATATGGATCACGTTTATTTGGATCGTACATATATCCGGAGTGGCGGACTAATGGTTCGACTAAGTCTGGTGTAGCATAAACGTTATATTCCCCGTTCTCGGCCACTATCGACACATCCGTTCTAGGGACAATTCTATATGTTTTCCGACAATTGTTCAACACAAAATCTGGAATATCTCTGAATGATACATTTCCTTCTCTTATTCGCAGAGAGACCATTTTTCCATACTCAAGAGTTGCATCAATTTTAAAATTCATCGGATAATGCTTTCTCTCCGTAGTATATTGAGGCCTTGGTTTTAAGAAATCGGTGGGAGGACCTGGTAACCGTTCCCCGTTCGGACCGTAATAATGGTGAATTTCCTTTTCTGAACTTCCATTGTGAGGAGGTGCACTCTGTTGAATTGCTTGTCCTTGTGGTGGAACTGTCGACTGTTGAACCGGAATGTTTTGTACGGTGTTGTATGAAGGATAAGGTACAACATTGCTCTCTTGAATCAAATTTGAACTATTTTGGTACCCACGAGGGCTCATCTGGTTAGGATAATTATAATACTGCCCAACATAACCCCCATGAGAATTGTCTCGTGGAACATTTCTTCCAACATTATAAGAATACCCTTTAGGTCCAAACATTCGTGATGGTACATCAGCTAAATTGGAATTATAATTGGTATTTTGCTGAAAAGCAAATGCTGGTAAATCTATTATCGGTCTAGCACCAAATTTTGTATTCACGACAGAACCAGACTCACTTTGAGCCCGGGACACAGACATAATTCACGCACAAATTGTAATTCTAAGAATAAATCATATGAAAATTATATTCCGTCAAGAATATCCTTTCTGTATATATTCCATTGGAAGTTTTGAACCTCTGTTTATAGTGTGGAAGTCCTTTTGACACATATTATCGTTCCTATATTAATTTCAGAATAGAAATGATTGACGAAGTTTATAATTCAGCAACTTATGTATGTAAGTATATTTGCACAAACTTCAAATATTAAATCCATTAAATATCTTAACTATCTTTCAACTTTGGCCCCACGGAGCTTACCTTCTATTCGATGACTTTCCCCATGTCAACATACAACCAATTATAGACATGAAATCCTTTTATACACTTTTATTCATTGGCGAGCTTTTGTAACATATTCTAGATTAACATCTGTTTTTGGTAATTTCCGCTTAAATTCATTTTTTCCTCTTATAATAAAGATATAACTTAAAATTTAACTCCTTTCTTAATTTGGTTCGGATTTCTTTTAACACAGTAATATCAAACTCTGTCCATCAATACAGCCCAACAACCTATCTTAAGTCTAATCACTATCTGTCCATTTTAACTCATGAATGGAAATACTTTTCACATTATTACTTTTTGTTTGTTTTGATATTCACTTTATATTCATTTCATAACATGTCGTGATGGTACATGTTGTTAGATACAAACATGGCAAAATTTTATATATAAATTTACCATCTCCTACTACACATAGTTATAAGAAAACCAGTCATTTAACTTCTTTACATACTTTTCCGTAAATAAATGAAATATATTCATCAATGTTGTCGGTGCGGAAATTTATGAAAAGGCCTCTATAATGTATAGCAGTATAAAGTTACGGTAAATGAATTTCATTGTATAGATGTATAGATCATATAGATATATTGATTGATTTTCTATCCCAATAAATATCGTTTCATGTGACATAAGTATAAAATATGACCAGAACAATGAAA
Source organism: Mytilisepta virgata (assembly GCA_028015205.1). NCBI lineage: Eukaryota > Metazoa > Mollusca > Bivalvia > Mytilida > Mytilidae > Mytilisepta > Mytilisepta virgata. The sequence continues at coordinate 51,101,677 of CM051517.1, read as the reverse complement.
TTCGTCATTTTAATTGTGTTGAATTATAAAGAAAAGTTTATTTACGCATAATTTACTACATTTCATAGTGATCTTTTGATTTTGTCAGGAATTTGAATTTATTAGGTTGTATAAATACGAGTACTAGCTTTATTATATATGTCTATTACTAAAACTTTAATACAAAATATTCAACATTGCAACTCATATAAATCAAATCAAATTAAATACTTTATTTCCTAATCACAGGGCCATTTACAGGCATAATAATTAAAACAAATAAGACTCATACTCACATTCATAACATACACACACCTCGCATACTGTCAGATTATTGTTACAATATATGAGACAGCAAAAACAAATAGTGTAATAAACATTGTAGAATCAGCCCGATGTCGGATTAGTAGTCCGTACTGTCATGACTGTATGCGAGACGTACTTCAGGAAATAAGGACAGACAGGAAATGATTTTTAATATTCACCTAATCAATGTACAGATTCTATTAAAAATGTTTATTCTGATACGTTATAAACTTGCATTCAGACAGTGCATGCCAATGTCAAGTTTTTTGACACTCAGGAGAATTCCAGTCAGGATTTTAAACATTTTTGCAGATTTTTATAAAGCACTGAGGAGAATTCAGGTCTATCCATTGTTTTTTTTGGGATATCATAACAAATGTTATTATTTTTGGATAATTTCGGGTGTGTTATTTTAGCTTCCTGGATATTTTCGGGTCACAAATTCGATATAACGTGGATAATTTCGGGTAGGTGTTTCAAGTTCACGACGCATCCCCAGTCATAAAATGGTCAGTTTACCCCCCCCCCCCCCCCCCCTTGAGCATATATATTGAAAATACGACTGCCAGATACAGATTTCAATCCATACAAAGCTCCTTTCTCTATCTGTTGGCAAATATATAGTTTAATAAGTGATATCAGTCCATTATTGTAAAACTAGGTACGACAGAAGTAAAAATTGTTCAAATATTACAACAAAAAATTAAGAGTGTGTTAAATTTCGGCCAAGCTTTACGCGATTTAAAAAAAATGAAGGTGCGTCAAAAGTTTGGATCAACCGTGTCAACGCAATTTGAAAAAAAGTAATTTTTATTTAAAGTGAACAGAAACACCGTGAACCACTATGAAATAATTATCCGAATACTATCTTATAAATGTTTTAGAGAATTGTTGTTGTTTCAGCCTGTCTGCTTTCTTCAAATCTAAGATTTTCCGTCGTTTTTGTAGAGTTTTCGGTGAAATATTTATCCCACAAAAGGGGCTGATCAAGTCTTGTGTTGGATGAGACTCATCGTTTAATCCCTTTCGAAATATCATAATTACGCAAAATGAAAGAAAATTTAAATGTTTATCGTTAACACATTTTGGAAAAATTTTCAAACTTCGATAAACTTGTCTCGATTTTTGAAAAAATAATAATCTCGCGTTGAGTTGGTAAAAAATATTGCCGGACTTTTAAAAAAACTATCCAAATCGCGTTAAGCTTGACTAAAATTTGACGCACTTACAAAAGAATTTCAAAGTGCTAAATATTTTTCAAAGTAGGTTGTAACCATGTACTGTTAGAAGCAAAATAAATCAAATACTAAAATCCCCCCTGTAAGATGCGAAATTCTAGAAAACGCTCGTGACCAAAACTTTGAATGGCCAGAAACTAAACAGCAAAACATTGTGAGCAAATTTTGAAAAATAGAATATTATTATTTTTAAATGTTCCAAGACAAACTCTCATCTTGAATGAATTTTTATACAGCAATTTAAAAGTTGATATCGGTTGCGAAAAACACCTTTTGAATATAACTAATTTTAAAACAGACAAATCTTAACAAAATTTCGTACTAGTGACCATTGTTTACTAATTGAGACTGGTCGCTATAAAAATATTCCCAAGACATCAAAGATTATACGATGTCTGTAAAGTTGTGGAAGACGAATACCATTTTTTCATCTACTGTACTGTAAATAAATTGCAAAGAAAAGAATTAATAAAATTTGTAAAATTAGACCCTCCATCATTTGCTAACTTGGCTAGAATCGACAAAATACGACATTTCCTTCAGCCGAATCCAAACCTTTTACCAGTCGTTTGTACCTTTTTAAAACAATCAATAGCATTGAGATAGGGTCCTTGCCGGTCAGAGTGTTAACTGTATACCAGTAACATAATTATGTTTAACTATTAATGTAATGTGCTGTATTTATGTTATATGTTGTTTGCTTCACCTTATGGGTGTAATTTGCAAATAAAGAATCGAATTAATCATATTAGCTATATAAAGACTGAAATTAAAACCCTGTAATCATCGTATACACTTGTTTAAAAGGAAACATTTAATTTTTAGAACAATGAATATCTTAAAAACACACAAATCGTAGACAAAGAAATTACCCATGTAAAATGTATGACAGAGCGTTCCAATGTGTGGGTTCGTGAAACTTTCTCGCTTGGTCTTATTACCTGTAATTTCATATCATTGGTCGCCATTTTGTCGAGTTTGTCGTCTGTCTTTAGTCAAAGAAGAACCATTTTGACGAATTTGTCGTCTGTCATTAATCAAAGAGGAACCATTTTGGCGAGTTTGTCGTCTGTCATCGGTCAAAGATGAGCCATGTCTGTTCCTTTGATAATTCTCTATACTATGTAGGTTTTTATCACTTAAATCTTGAGAATGTTTTGAATATCGTGAAAACTCTCTCTTATTTTCACTTCTTTCTGACGTTCTAGCTGAGGAATACCCTATCGGTATACTGTTTGTTCGTCCATACAGTTCCGGTTGAGAATAAATGCTATAATCCTTGTCTTCAGCAATGATAATTATTTTTGTTCTTGGGAACACTTTATACGTCTTCATTAAATCTTTCAGAAGAAAATCTGGAATGTCACGGAAAGAAATATTTCCACGTTTAACATTGACTGAAATCAATGTTCCATACTCTAGAATTCCTTCCAACGTAAAATTGGTTGGGTGCACGTGACGCTTTCCATTTTCGCCCTGTAATATCAGAGGAGGCCCTGGTAATTTTTCGCCGTTAGGTCCATAATAGTGATTAATTTCCACCGGATGTGGTGATTGGATCGGCTGCACGTGTAATGGAATTGGCGCATTAGCTATAACTGGTATCTGTGGACGGTATGTGTCGTACGGAAAAGGTTGTGGAACAATTACATTAGTATTTGGTAACTGAATGTTACTATTCTGAACAGGCACATAATTAAATTCAGGTAAAACGTTTGGTTTACTCACATGTGTAGGCTGTCTCACCTGTGGTTCTTGAACAAACTGAGAGTTTGGTTCTGAATAATAATAAAAATTCGAAGCCGATGGAACATTAGGATAATTCCTTAATAACGAATCCGTAGTATATTCCGGAAAATATGCTGTCCGTCTTTCACCCAACCCTGGTAGGTCAATTATAGGCCTATCACCATATTTAGTATTAACAACTGATCTTTGACTCGATCTTGTGGCCATATTTCTGCGAAAAACTCGAAGTCAAATATTTCACATGTCCAGTTAATCATCAATCAAGTTCACATTATTTTAGATACACATGCATGTCACTTTGATGTCCGAGTATTCTAAAAGATTTAAAGTATATAACTAAAGATATCAATGTTCAAATTCGAATTTTCGTTAATCAATAAAAGCGTTTTATCAGATTGTTTTCGTCAGTGTTGCCATAATTAACGTACAGAGGATTTTACAAGACTTGTAATTTGACCTCCCTGTATTATTTTAATCTGACTTTAAACAATAGTTTGTGAAATTAAAATACGTACTTTTACAATCGGAGTTCATCGAAATAACTGATTGTAGTGTATGGTATTTGGCCATTTTGTTCTCATAATTTTTCTGTTAATTTCTGAACTTTTAAATATTGGAATTTATGGTGGAGTACGAACAGGTTAAATATATACAACAGAATATCTACTCCTTCTTGTGTTTTAAATGGCAGTCAGAAAAAAAGGACAAGTATACCTAAGGAGCAATCAAAAAAACGTAATCCATTGGATAGACAAACCCGGGAAGATAAATGAACAACCACAAGCACAACAAATAAACACAGAAAACTAAAAAAAAACAATTACCAACACGAACTCCTATAAAAACCAGGAGTGAACCCAGGTGCTTCGGAAGGGTAAGCAGTTCCTGCTCCGTATACGACACCCGTCGTGAAGTTCAACAAAGTCATTCCGGTGGAAGTCACAAATCGGTGGAGGCACATGAAATGTTACGACAGTGGGAACAGGTCCAACATCATCTTAGATATTGGAACACTGTAATGGTCAATCAATTCGTGATGACCACCATAAAATTTCCTAAGTGATGACATCAACTTATCCCTGATAAAACCCTGGTCAAGAAGCTTTTGTGACAGCAGTAATCCTCTTTGTCAAAAGTCAGGGTAACTCACGCATGACCTTGAAAATCTGATAAGCTGAGAAACGTAGACGCCATATGCAGGCGAATTAAGTGTAAAGAAAGCAAGTTCTCCACAGAGTGCATTCACCATTGAGAGGCACTATATATCATGCATATGCCGGGGTTCTTTTCTGTGGCGAACGCTTGCACCTCATGCGTATTTCTTTCAAAAATACACAGAAAGAGTTTAAATATTCTTTTTATTACATCAGAGGACCGTCAGGGCCTCGGGTGTATTGCCATCGCCTAAATTTCCCGCTTATTTGCATATATGCATATATTTAAATTAGTTTTGGAATGATAACCGACCTATAAAAATTATAGACCCGCGGACATTATATAGTGCAAAATAAAATTCCTTATCGCTTCTTTTAAATTCATGTTTTCAATGAATACTCAGTTTTTTCTTTTTAAATCCAAATTAATAATATGAAAATGTTTTGTCGTTAGAAATTAATCAAACAATCTTCAATGACGTACCGAAAAATTGTTGTTGCGGATGAATATATATATATATATATATATATAGATAGATAGATAGATTTTTGAACTAAAACTGTATGCTATGAACTACTGTTTGGATATATATATGTAGACAAGATTGTCAATGCATGAATAATGCTGTTCTCATTCCCAATGCATCTATACTAGTCATTACAATGTTAATGCCCTTTTTGCTAAGCCGATGGGGGCAGTCAATGTTACCGTTGTCTGTATGTAAATCTCTGTTCATAATGAAAGTGATTTCCGTTTTATAAAATTAATATGGCTCAACTGAATGTTATTAAATATATAAACAATGTTTATTATCACCAAAAAAAAACCAGATAAATTTAAAATTTGGATTGTGTCCCTCTTATCATTATAGTTATATTTCCATTTATATGTGGAAATATTTTTACTATCTTAATAATATTTCGAACTCTTATTTGCCGCAGACAAATGTTAAACAAAACACTTTTTATTTTAAAGTGCGCATTCAAACAAAAAAAAAATAATCAAACGCAAAATTGAATGGTGATTCTTTCACTATTCTAGAGACGTGTCCCATAGTAACTAATATGCAAGCAAGAACCACTGATACATTCACAAATTATTTACTGTTATATATATATAGTTTAGAGTTATGTACAACTACATGTATACATATATATGCTATGCGATGTGATGAACTTTTTGAAGTTTGATAAATGATTAATTTTTATGAATAATGTATATATGTTAGTCCAATGTATATATTTATAGTTTTTTGCATTTTTTACTATTAATAATAGGTATAGATAGTCTATTGAACTGTATTAAATGGAAATAGCATGAATTCAATGGATAATACAATAATAAATCCAAATGTTTATATATACCAGTTATGACATTTTTTAAAGTTATCTAATGGTCAATCCAAAGTTTGATTGTAACACATGTGATCCTTTTAATCCATTTTAGAATATTAAGAGACTATACAAATGCTAGCTCAGCATACAGATAAATGATTTGAAAACATAACAGATATGCTAAATAAATAATAGAATGAATACATTCCAACAATGACCAATATTAATTATGTAATATGAGATTATATATATACTGTTTTATATTGTTACATATATAAATGAAAATTGAAACCAAACTGTTTTCATTATTAAAAAAAAGAAACGAAAAGGGAGGTATGATTGGTAATCAGACACAGAAACAAAATGATGAAATAGAAATAAAGCTAACCATACAACATCTTTACAATCAGAAAAAAAACTATACTGAAATCAGTTAGAAATAGCCATGAAATGACAAATATTAAACAATATAAATCAGAAAACTAATGGCTACATCAATGTACAAACAGAAAATCAAAAGATATAGACCAAGAATTACAAGCCCTGTTTTACAGGCCTCTAAGGACCGACGCATTCATATTGTAGTTGTGATCTATATGTATGGTGCAAAATCATCTCATTGCTACTACCCATCCAGAGCACTTGAGATCACCCCAACTATTGATGGGGTTAAGTTGCTCAGGCTTTAGTTTTCTATGTTGTTTCTAGTGTACTCTTATTTGTCTTTTTCAGTTTTAGAAATATTATCGATATATGAGTTTACTGTTCATGTGGTATCTTTCACCCAAATATTACAATTTATCTGTTTTAATATGATTGTCTTGACCTCTTTCTCATAATTCAGTGACTAGTCAAAAAAATATTTGCTATGTTGATTCTCTGTCATAAGTAATAAGCTAAAGATTTTTGCAAGTGTGCAACTATACGGTCATAATGCCAATCTAGCAGTTCTCATTTGACCACGTCAACATTTCATGGATAATTCACAAAGATAAGTTTCTTACTATAAGACAGTATCTCAGATATGATAGCAAATTATATTATGTGTACTATATTGTAAGGTGAACATCTCTCTGGCAGGTACTATATATAAACACCTGTCATTTATCAATAATCCAACATAACTTGAGGTCCTCTGATGTTCAGTACTTCAGTACTTTGATTTTCGTTGACAAGACCACCCAAAGGCCTCTTAAATCATTCAGATACTTATATTTTAAATTGATAATTTCTTATTGGTGGTTGTTTCTTTTTGTTGTTTATGCATTTAGGAGTATTGATTGTGTTTCAGACATCTTTGTACTTTTAGATTCCATTTCATGGTTCCATATTGAATCCCCAACCGTGTATATCTTTAACGGAATAAACGTATAAATGTATTTAATATGAAGGTGACAAATGGAAGTCTTGCCCAGGGCTGTTGAAACAAAACCGGCTCCCATGAACAATAACAATATTCGTAACTGATGACTGACAACCCAAAGATTTCCTCTGTGCATAGTCTACTTTGACATTAGGTTTGGTTTTCTTAAGGTAGGAGGTACTACATCCGCTAAATTATGGGTTTTCGTAAAATTTTACTTGCAGTTGGAATATTCGAAACGGCATCTAAATACAGAAAAGATTTTACATTTAGCTTTTATATTTCTTCAATAAGGTTGATTTGAAATCCTTAAAATAAAGGTCTTTTACTGTAGATTGTAATTTTACTTTAAATCATTTCATTGAGAAGATATACACGTGCATAAATGGTACATATGTTGTTTTGCCAAAACATAATATGAGATTCTTGGAGTTCCGGGTACTACACGAACGTTGGTGTTCTTATTTCAGCTGGAACATTTAAAGTTGTACGTTCACAGTCTTCAAGAAAATTTTACAGAATTGTAATTTATATTCCCCGACACCATGTCTTTCACACAGAAATCAGAGCCAAAAATGAAAGCAAGTAGAAGCTGCACTATGTAACATTTGGGAATGCTTATTGATATCAGTCCCAAATTCGGAAAGCTTTTTTTTTGGGGGGGGGGGGGGGGTCATCTACACTGTATAAAATACATATTTAATGGAATATTGTAGCAACCAAGGCAGGAATTCGTCACTAATTAAAAGTAAAGAAACATTCAATGCAATAATTTTCAGTTCACGAAAATTTAATATGCTTAAAAATTCTAACAGTAATTTTTACGGTTTACGTATATATTTTTTATATATTTTATACCTCAAACAAGTTCAAAATTTTATTTTCACATTTTCACTAGTGATGCTTAATTTATGTGGTAGCAGTAATATTGAATTAGTTGTATATGTTATCAATGCAATCAAATCTACAATATACATGTATTTTATACTAAAAGTAAATGTATATTTTTCATTATATTTTATTTATTTATTGTATTTTTGTTGTTGTTTATTATTAAAATTTTATTTATTTATTTTACTATTATTTATTTATTAGCATAATTTGAAAGTCAAAATTAAAGCTATCTATTGAAATTATTTTATATATCTTCATCAAACCGTTAGAAATGAAAAATACTGAGAAAAATTCCGGATATTTACAATGTAATCCGATTTCGTATCATTGGTTATGTTATTGCATTGTCAAACGTTTATTTGATCAAGATGTCAGCTTGGTAACGGCAACAACTTTGCAAGCTAAGAACGAAGAAGGGTAGATTAAAATGCCCTCTGATAAGAATATAGCAAGACATTTTGATATCACATAGTTCAAAAGTATACTTAGTATGTTTCAGATAACAGTTTTTCTTAAAACTTGAATTTCAGTGGTCTTCAAACTTCACTGGCTTCAATCAAATACGTGCTAGTGCAAAACTTTACTGTCATTTTTTCTATCATTTTAAGACATTTTTATCGTACAGTGTAACGCTTGTCTGTGCTGGCCTGCGTACCAATTATCGCCAATATGAGTATATGCCACGGAGCATGAGATTTCGATTTTACACAATAAAAAGCCTATTACAAAAAAAAAAAAAATAATGAATTTTGTCAATTTTGAGAAAATTTGGTAGAAAAATACAAATAATATCGGGTAAAAATCCCACAAATAATATCAGGTAAAAATCCTGTCGGAACTTCATAAAAATTCATAAAGGTCACGGGAGAATCACCTTAGAAGCATATATAAAGATACCAGTAACATTTATTTACGTGAAATCTCTACCTCAAAATCCCATGCAAACTGATGCCGTATTATAATAATAATAACTTCAGACATTCCTAAAAACCCAAATTAAGTTAAACATATGATTTATATACATCTCCTCGGGTGTACTAATTATGCATTGAAAATTGAAACCAAACACGCATGGATTTGTAATACCTATATGTAAATGTATTCTGTCATGTGACAGACATGCACAGATGCAATCATTCTGATATTTTATATATAGGAATATTTATTAAAATTCAGAATGAGGTATCACATACCAGGGTGCTATTCCATGATATCGTTGTTTTTGGTTTACAAAAATAACACAATCTTTAGAAGTTAAGAAAGGTGATGCTATATTAGAAGATTTCATTTTATAAGTTATTTTGCATTTTATAGGAAAATTACACTGTCTTTCATAACTTTTCATCGACAGTGATAACTGGTACACAGTCATTCCAAACCGTGCCAAATTTCCTGGATTTCATCTTGTCTTATAAAAATGTACATGTGCAGTTGAAATATAAATAAAAGCATGGTTAAAGTGTTAATGGTTACCTTTTGAAAATGGGGTGTTACAGTGGGGTTGCTGTTAATACGGTAAATTTACACCGGAAAATCAACGAGGATAACTGGTACAGAGTCATTCCAAACTTCGCCAGATTTCTTGGATTTCATCTTGTCTTATTAAAACTGTACATGTGCAGTTGAAATATAAATAAAAGCATGGTTAAAATGTCGAAGGTAACCTTTTGAAAACGGGGTGTTACAGTGGGGTTGCTGTTAATACGGTAAATTTACACCGGAAAATGTTTTAAAAAATGACAATATATGGTTCACAACGAGGACAGTTTGGTTCTTTTAGGTTTTAAATAGGTGTTACATTATAAAAAATGAAATTAATTTTCATTGGACCTTCAGCATGTTCAGTAAACTATAAGTTGACAAAAAAAAACATGAATGACGTTATACATGTGTAGGTTGGAATTCTATCGCCTGTGCTTCCAGTTTTTGTACTCTAAATTATTACTTCATTTAACCTATTATTGAAGGTTTTTCAGTTGATACTGTCTATGTGTTGCAGACAAATCATAGTTTTTTTTTTAAATCTTAATAATGTCTGATTGGTAAAATGTCAGTAAAAAACACTAACATTTGTCGTAATTCATTATTGCCTTTTCTGGTGGCAACATATGTCAAATTTTTAAAAGCGGCAGATTTTTCGTTTTCTATGTACAGTTCATTGATTTTTGCTTAAGATATGATGTCACCACATATAAATTTTAAGTTATTGAATGCGTTTATGTTTCAAAAGTCTGGAACAAGTTGACATTCAAGATATGCTTTATCCTTGTTTTGACTGTACAACATTACAGAAAAGTCAATACATCATGGTAAAAACTGGAAGAGAAATCTTTTATAATTATAATCATTCATTTTAAATTTTCATTAATACTTCCTGTTATGGCCTGTATGGCCAAGACATGCTCCTTTTTGAGACTGGCACTGAATGCTACATTGTAAATTTTTATCAAGATGAATGTTTTGATAGGCTAAGACTATTAAATGTCTGCATTTAATTTAAGATTGTATCACTCAGATACATTTAGTTAATCACTCATAATCTTTCTATTGTTGTTATTAACAAAAAATTAAATATCACTCAATTTAATAAATGGGAGTTGTAAGTTCAGTGCTCATCTTGGTGAATTTTGGTTTTTGCACAAGTTTGCTTTGACTTAAATTTTCTTACGAAGAATTTTTTTTAACTCCTTTATAGACTTACACTTAAAAAGTTTCTATATTTTCTGGATCATTGGAAGACTGCTGATAGCTTCTTTGTGTCATTATGTGGTACATTTGAAATTTGTGAAAAAGATATGAAGTTGATGAAACACCAAAATTTACATAACCAAATTATTTATCAGTTTAACTTTTTTTATTTTTTTTATTTTAAGTTTTGTGTTGAAATGTAAATTTAGTTTTAAAAATTTTTCTTTTTCAGTTGAAATCAAGAAAAAATGGCACTTTTTACAGACAATTCTAGTATGGGGACTTTTGACAGGTCTGAGAAACTTAGAACTCCAGCATTATTTAGTTGTGCAGCCAGGGTCAAAGTTCCCCAGTTAGGAGCAGAAGACAGTCAGCTTAGCTTACAATTACCCCCTAAGAAACCAACAAAAACTTCCATTGTGTTCCGATCATTTAGCAAGCCAGAACCAGTTGACCGTAAATATTTAAAGAAGATCAGCTCAGATTTACATTTTGGTGAAGATGTTGTTAAAGACCGCTGTTTTCACATGCTGCCATATGATGAGAAATATTTGTATGAAGCACTTTCACTGGATGGCATTGTAGAACCACCAGAGAAAGCCAAAGTTCCACCTGGTAGACATGATGCCAGGGGATCCGATGTTAGACATATGCCATGTAATCTCACAAAGTCAACTAAGTCACATTTAAAACCTTTAAAACGAAAAATTCTGGAGAAGGCCAAGCTAATGCACAAAGATGCTCTACAGAAAGCTGCCATAGATGAAGAAAAACAAAAAGCTGAAGCCGTCCCAGAGGAAGATGAGGAAGAGATTGAAGTCAAACAGAGATTCTTTATGACAGAACCTGAGCTACTTCCTCCTCAGCCAAGCTCTGTGAGATATAAACCTCCAACACCACACTGGGAGATCTCATTTAAACCTAAGGAAGAACCTCCATCAGAAAAACAACCGTCAGAAAAGACAGATAAAGCGAAACCAAAGTTAAAAGTGAAGACAAGATCAGGATTAATGAAAAAAAAACCTGTTGTCAGAGAAGAAAAGAAAGATGACTTAGATTGGGATGCTTATGTCATATCGAAGTTAAGTAAAAATGTAGCTACAAAACTTGTACATGAAAGTACGACAGATGCTGAAACTAAAGAACGGTTGTCTAAATTGTTAGAGCAGCAATATGGGAAAGTTGATCTGGATAATTTTTTCTTAGATGAGAAAGATCTGTATGACGTTAAAGAGGAAATGAAAAAGAAGGAAGAAGAAGAAAAAAAGAAAAAGAAGAAGAAATGGAAAAAACAGGAAGCATCGTTAGTATTTTTGCAAAATCGAACATTAACGAACATTAGTAGTTACATAAATTAAACATGTATCAACATACAAAAATCACAACACATGGTAATGCATGTATTTGTGAACAAGAAAAAATAATACAAAAGCATGAAAACAAAAATGTCATAAATGTTGATTTTCTATTACTGTAAATTCAGAAATTTTCGTGTGCACTTATTATTGATATTCTTCTACTCAACGCAAAATTGCGAAATTAAATTATTTTGAATCACTGCCCGTGTGAAAATGTCGGCAATCAATGACAAGACAACTTACTTGTTTAAATGTAAACAGAGGGGATAAATCTAGAATAAATCGGACATGAAAATATGCATTAAAAATGTGAGTTTTTATAATTACGATGCTAAACCGATTCCAATCTTTGCAACAATAAGAACATATTTACAATTTCCATATTTACAGAATTATGTAGTGTCCTTTTGTGGATTAAATGATGAAATAATTTGTTTAATTGTTGAACCATAAAAAGAAGATAGGGTTGCCAGAAAAAAAATAAAGACGTGTTATAAAAGTTACAGCAAGTACAATGTATAAATAATCAAAAAACAACTTGAGTCTTTTATTTTTCTGGAAAAAATTTATGTGTAATAGAATTAGTTTAGTTTTTGGAAAATACTTGTTTTTCAGTCTTATAGCTTTACATTTGAATTGAAATTTGAATTTTACAGACGTGTAGAACATTTGTACCATTTTATGAATTTTTATGTTTACATTGTTTATGTTCAGAGTATTGCAGCGTGTGTACAATATGCAAGAGATGGAACGTGAAGCCAACGATCCATATTCTGACGAAAACAAAGCTCCATTCTATAGACAACCTGTTGGGCTAAGGAGGGCAAAAAAAGAAAAAGACAAAGAGGAAGCAGGTATTGTTTGTTCAGAGATTATTTGTTAGGAGGGGGAAATCTGACCAATTAGTGATACTTGTAATTCATTGAAATGCTTCCCATTTTTTTCAAAGAACATGTTGACATCTGCCTTAATCTTTCTTTCGTTCACTGATGGGCATTTTCAAAGTTCTTGAATACTTGAGTAACTCAAGTTCAAAGCTGGGAGTTCAAAGAGTAGTAACTTTGACTTTTACTACTAAAAAAATAATCTAGTAGTTTTCATTTATCCTGGCCTCCATGTCCCGGAAGTATTTAATCCTTGTTTTGTAACATCAACTTTGTAAAAGTGACTATTCATCAAAAGAAAATAGAATCAGCTGAAATATGGTCTACATGGTCAGATGTTTAAAATATTTGGTCAATAATGTTTTTGTTGACTCAATAAAATGAAAACAAATGATATTTATTTGTGAAAGTGCAAATTATATATTAAATTAAATCAAATCTATTATATATTATAAATTGTTATGATAATTGTTGCACAGAATCACTAGGAATAGGTATGAAACTGCACCAGAATCTGTACTATTGTGCATGTTTGTGTACAGATTATTTTATATATAGAATTGTCATGCTTTATTACCCCCAAGCTTGCTATAGTATGAAGAATACAGATATGAAAATTTCATGTCAGATAAATAATCCAAAATTTTGTCTAGATCTGTAGTAACACCAGAAGCTTTTGTTGTAAAAGAAGGTCTAATCAATACCTTATTCCTGCTAGAATTTTACACAGTTGCATTCACACCTCGGTTTTTGCTTCCCCTGATTGGTGTTTGGTGTTTAAGTTTAGGAAGTGTATGCCTTTATATATATAATCAGTGTTTTTTTATTCTTAAGACAACATTATTATATTGACAGTTATCAACTTACATACCCACATGCAGACTTTTCCTCTTGTAAAGAAATTAATTTAAGGCAAATTATTAGTCCCTTATATAATAGCACCAAAAATAAAATCACCCCATGCTTATACATGTATAAATTGTTATATAATATCTTAAAATATTTATATAAGGTTACTACTATATTTTTCATGTGTTTTTTTTACCATGCTAATTATTTTGGTTTTTATTCAATGTTTATAAAAAAAACCAGATCTTTCCTCTAGACATTTATTCACTCAAAAAAAAACAAAAGGAAACTCATAACTTTTGATAAAGCAATATATTTTGACTGCCCAGTCTGGTTAAGGCATTATATACTATTGTTGTTTCAAGCAACATTAAAAGTGTCAAAAAATGTTGACATCACATCAGGAAAACAATAGTTTAAATCATAGTACCCTGTGCAGTGGACAACTTTATTCTCATTAGATACAAATACACTAGACTCTTCCTAATTGCATACCCTTTTTGTCAGTATAATTATGCAATTAGCATGAGTAAGCATTTAAGTGGAATTCTTTATGTTCATGTAAAACACAATATGTGTTTTTTCTGTTGTTACTCATTGTGGTAATAACTGTATAAACAAGTGAAGTTGAATGTATTGGTACTGTTTTCCTTTTCATTCTAAAATGGATATTTCTTTGGCCGAAATTAAAAAATAGTGCTAGATACCAGTGCCAGCAGTGGTGTCAAGAGTTTTTTTTTAAGCAAGCAATGGAAATTCCACTTTCTTTTACTTATTCCCCCTTGGAACAGTAAAAATATGGAAAATTGGCTTTTTAAGTGGTCTCACATCTATATGTCTCAAAAGATTTTAATGAAATCATTTCAAAGGTTGATACGGACAAATTTAGGTCATTAATTTTACAGTTTTCATTTTTACACCTTTAATTTTTATTATCGTGAAAGCGAGATATAGGTGTTACATTCCGTCGGCGACAACGTAAACTTTTTAAAAACTTTAATAACTTTGCACATATAATACTTACAATTAAGATTTATGGTCCACAAATAGCTTATCGTATAAGGTTTCCTGCAGAATACTTTTTTAGTGACCCTGACCTCATTTTCATGGTTCACTGACTTCATAAACATAAATGTAAAATCTGCATGCAAGTTTAGAGTTTAAATCCATTCCTCAGCAACTGTAATACATAGGCCAACCATATTTGGTCTATGGATAGTTCTTAGTGGGTACATGCCAGTCTGGCACCTGACTTGGGACCTTGACCTCAATTTCATGCTTGAGTGTCTTTGTCATTTTTCGTCAATTGTATTACCTAGAGTCCTAGACCTACCATATTTGGTCTATTGATAGTTCTTGGTGGGTACATGCCAGTCTGACACTTGTCTTTAGAGCTTGACTTCAGTTTCATGGTTGAGTGACTTTCATTCAAGTTTCTTGATTAAGTCGATTTTTCAGCAACTGTAATATCTAGACCTACCGTGTTTGGTCTATAGATAGTTCTTAGTGGGTACATACAAATCTGACACCTGTCTTTGGACTTTGACCTCAATTGCATGCTTGAGTGACTTTGTAACTTTTGCAAGATTAGGTCCATTTCTCAGCAACTTTAATACCTAGACCCACCATATTTGGTCAATAGATAGTTCTTAGGGGACACATGCCAATCTGACATCTGTCTCTGACCTCAATTTCATGCTTGAGTGACTTGTATACATTTTTTAGATTAAGTCCATTTCTCAGCAACTGTATTACCTAGGCCCATCATATTTGGTCTATAGGTAGTTCTTAGTGGATACATGCCAGTCTAACACCTGTCTGCTGAACTTGACCTGAATTTCATCCTCGAGTGACTTAATATACATTTTCATGATATAGTCTATTTCTCAGCATTTGTAACAAGACCAACACTATTTGGTTGATAGAATTTCTTAGTATATACCACTTTAACGTCTGACACCTCACCTTTGACCTCTAATTCATGCTTTGACTGACTTGTTTCACGTTTTGAAATAATATCCATTTCTCAGCAACTGCATTACATAGACCAACCATATTTGGTCAATAGATAGTGCTTGGTGGATACCTGGCTGTCTGAGACCTTGACTTGAATTTCAGACCTGTCAGCTCGCCTTGGGCACAGTTTTAGGCTTGAATGACATGCATGAGATTTTTCAGACAAATTATTGTCTGACCATTACTATTTCTTTTAACATATTTTCCTTTGACTTTCAATGTAGGGTATCAGATAATCATTATCAAACTCAGGCAAGACATGCAGTGTGTCCATTAGCTGTCATTTTTGACTGCTCCAATCTTTATTTATTAGGAATATGTGTGTAGTGTAGATGTTTTTAGAAACAGTAAACACTTTAGGACGTAGTCCTTGAAATCACTGTAATTTTTTATCTACACCAGTGACTGTATTATGTTATTTATTTCACATTTCACATTTGTTTACATTTAGTTTACAAGAAGGCTGGTGGTTAGTATACTGAAATGGACTCAAATATAACTAACATATAAGTATTTAAGAGGGACTATAAGGGGACAAAATCACCTAATCACTTCAACATGATATACATTTTCTCACTCATTTATACTGTGGATTCATTGGTTTTTATGGGAGCAGTTCTGCCAAAAATTGAAATAATCAGTAAAATACCATATTTTCTTAACATAAAGCAGTATTGCTCATTCTGATATGACCTGCTTCAAACGCTTTCATTTTACATCTGTGGTAAAATATGGATATTTTGATTTCAACATCACAGACGTCAAACGATTGGCAATGTCATAGTAAAGTTTCCCACAAGCTTTAACGATGTCAAAGTGTAACTTGCATTTCATCATGGCGTCTGAATACCTATGAAACTCATATTAGAATAGAAATAATTCACGATGGGTTGAAAATTTCATGATTTTACCGTGGGTAGGCCCTTTATTCCAAATATTTTGTCACGAGCTAAATGAAAGCACATAACCACTTGTATCGGATAAATATGAAACAACTTTGATATTTTCATTATTATTGGAATATTTAAAAATTAATTTGTATCCTCAAAACAAGAAATTTTTGATAAACCATGAGAAGTACCAATGAAAATATAATTAATAAATTACAGTTTTTACATTTAGTGGTAGTCACTGCATCGACAAACTCACATGGGAACATTTCGTTAAAAGTGAATGCACATATTATAATAATATGAAAAGTATGCTATAATAAACAGATTGTCAAATTGTCCTGTTTTGTTTTTCAAAGGATACATATTTATTAAAAAAAAGTCTTACTATGTTTTAGAGAGGTAATTTTAAAGTTCAAAGAACAGGTGTACATTTTACTTGGTTAATATGCATAATTTATAGTCATTCAGACAGACAACAGTATACATTAACACCTGAAATAGTTGCCTTTTAGTCATTCGTGTAACTTAGACTATAGTAAGTAAAAAAAGACAAAGTACATTAATCGTAGATTGTGATTAATTAATTGATTGATTAATATTATTTAAGTACTGTGCATGAATACTTAGAAATTGTAATAAATATTATTGAAAAAAAGATTTAGAGCTTTTTAACTGTTTTTATGAACTTAAAACTTTATATATGTTTAATTTTTGGGTAATGGTATATTACTCACATGGTAAATAGTAACTTCCACTAACAATCTGTAATTAAACATTAGTCAACTTTCTGTTTCAGCTTTTTACTGTTTAAAGCTATCAGAGAAAAAAATATTTCTGGTCTTAAGTTGCAAAACATCTTCATAGATCATTTTTATTTTTGACAATATAAGTTAAAAAATCATTTACATTATGCATTAATAAATGGAATTCATTTTACAACCAAACATAATTTCTACCAAATGTTATTTTGAATATTTATATATATTTTGAGATCTTTTTTAAAAATTTTAAACTTTAATATATTTAGGTATTATAAATAAGACTGCAGATATTGAGATCATCCATACATACAAGGCATCACCTCCACCAACTGTCAGAGACCTGGTCAATCCCAAGGTTGGAGATAAATTGTATGACTCTGATAACAGATTTATACAAGAATGGCTGACAGGTAAATACACAATATATTTTGCTAGCTGATTACTAAATTAAGTCACTGTACCTTTATGGTCCTTGCAAAAAAAAATTGTTCATGCCGCGTACATGTAGGAGGCAAATTGTATAAAACCAATAACTTACAAATATTTCAGTGGATTGAAAAAAGCACACCGGCATGTAAAGGAAACTTGAATTTTTCTGCAGTTTCTTGGCTGGATTACTGTTTAACATGCAGTGGCAATTACCACATACATATCATATTAACCCTGCTTTGTACTTGACCAACATCCTGATCCAGCTTTTTAATGTGCTAGCTCATGAGTTAACAGTCGGCAGGAAGACATTTCATCCCATCTGCACACAGTATTCTTACTCCAAACCATGCTCTTTGTTTTGATCCGCCCTGGGATCGAACCAGTGACCTACCGCACTCAAGATGAGCATGTTACCACAAGACAACCTAGGCAGTTATCATTTTTAGAGAAGTTGTCATTATTTGTCAAGATAGAAATCTAAGCAGTGAGCATATGCCTTGACGTTTTTAGTATATATAGGAATTTTGTATAAGGAATATTTTATCATAAATCTTCTGGTGTAATAACAGAAAATAAGTTCAACATTAATGCATGCATATGTTATTTTCTGGGATTCAGTTTTCCCCAATTGTTCTTGAAGTTCTTTATGAATATATTATTAATAACTTATAGTTCTGAGGTGACATTTATTCTTCCGTTGTTTCTAATTCGATATCTAGGCATGTAAAAGAATGTTAAATTTTCAACAGTATTATTTTTAATATTTAATTTGAAGAAATTGCGCATTTTGATAGCCTTTACATTTTATGACTTTCAGGAGCAGAGCAGCTATACTCAGAAGACGGGGAAAAAATAATTATGTCAACAAGCAACCATTTCAAGAAAATGTACAATACCGATCGTCCCAAACCTCCAGATAACTGGTATCCTGCCGATGTAATGGAACAGAAGGACAACTGCAGAACACTTACACCTTCTCCTACACCTAGAAAGAGTAAAGTGGATAAAGGTTTCAGACGATGGAAGGCTCTGCCTGAACCTACAGTAATTTCTTGAATTCTATATCATGAATATCAAAGGTTATGAGGTCTGCACCAATGTGAAAGAATTTGACCATTTCATGTGTTAAAAGCTATGGGATAGTTGTAAGGCCTTCTGCAGTAAGCCATAAGAAACATAACATCGTAATTTAAATGGTGTTGTAAAAAGTATTATAGGAGATTTATTTCCATCAGTTAGTAGTATGACAATGTTGTTTTCAGTAATGATTTATAAAAATTTTAAATCTTAAGGATGCTCACTGGTCATGTTTTGGTCTTTTTGTCAGATTTTCGGAATCCTCAGGTTTATCCATTTCTTAAACATTAAATTTTTTGCCCATGAACCCCCATTTTTTCTTTTATAATTCAATCATATATACCTTAAAATGGTATTTGACAAAATTTTATGAAATCCTTTTTATTTTTTCATACATTTTTGAAATACTGAAGTTGCCAATGCAAAGGCAATAAAAGACCCAGAGAAAACCTATTTCCTGCAAATTTTCAAGGCTTTATAGCTTTAAAATGAGCACATGAACCTATATTTTTTTCTTGCTTATTTGTTTACTATTTATATATTCTCTCAAACTAAAACACCTATTTCAAATCCTATTTATTTCCTATTAGACCAGCGATCATCCTTAATAGAAATATTAACGGATGTTTTGTACTGTTGTGCCTGATGTAATTGATTTAGTTATTTTGTCTATTAAGTTTTTTTAAATATATTACAGGATGGGGAAGCCACTAACATGATACCACCTGGATTTGATCCAGAGTTCCACAGATCTCCAGATCCCTCGACAAGACGTCTCACCAAACAAAATGCATCTCTGGTCCAAGTCAGTATGTATCATTATGGCCAAACAAACATTAAACATACTGCTGTTTTAACCCATGTCATTATGTATGATTTCACTTAAATATCTCAGATTTTTAAATCCACAAACCTATCTATACCCTTAGCTCTTTTTCTACATGCATTCCTCCTTTTCCCTAATATTATATGTGATATCGATCAGTACTCAATAGTTGTCCAGATTTTTGGCCAGAAAAATATTTTTAGCTTCCCAGGCACCTCTGCATGACGTCCAAAGCTGCTCATTAATGTAAAACTGTTTTTAGGTAAAAAAAAAACCAGTTGAATCTGGATTCTTTGTCATTTTGCCAATTTTCTAATTGGGGTCACATTATCAAGAAACTAGGTATACATGTACGTCATGATATGATCTTTTTAAAATATATGCCATTTTAAGGCCTTGACTTAAATTTCATGGTTCAGTGAACATGAGAAATGTGATGGTGAATCCTCAGGTTAAAGTTTGTGTTGAAGCTTTTTTCTATGAAGATTGGGTAACATGAACATCATGCCTTTTTTGGTTTGACCTAGGTTTCATGGTTCACTGAACATAGGAAATGTAATGATGCTGACCTAGGTTTAGGTTTATGTTATAGCTTATTTTCTATGAAGATGGGGTCACATCATGATGGAAATTGGTACACATGATGAAAATTGGTACACATGTACATCATAATATGAACTTTCTAAATTTATGCATTTTCATGGTTATAACTTTTGTTTCATGGTTCTTTGCATATAGGAAATGAATAATTCTAATTTCCACAAAAAGGGAATAGAAAGTTAAATTCTTCTACATGTTATTCAGTTAAAAAATTAATCAATTTTGATCAACTATTTCGAAGACAGGACATTCGTGTGTCCTTGTTTCAAAAATATTTTGTATTGCTTCAGCTCATTTACTTTTATTTTTCTGAGCCTGTTTCTGTGGTAAAAAAACCAAACATTTTGTCTATTAAATAATGAAGACTTGAAATAAAAAGGCTGCAGTTAGGCTTGGGAATCTATAAATTAATTTTATATGGCCAAAATGTTAAATTTTGTTCTCTCCTTAAACTGTATAGTGTAGGATATTCTTTTATGTTGCTTGAAGTTTTACTAATTAGCAATTGAGAGTCAAAATTCAGTTGTATTCCTAGATTAATCATGCATTCATTTACATATAACTTTTAGTGTATTTTTTCTTAAAATACTGGACAACAGTCTTATTCGCAAACATTCGTAGCCATAAATTTGTTTGTCTGAAATTACATGTAAGAAGTTTTGTGAATAAGGCTGTAGGACTTTAAAATTGGTTTTGAACACTGGGGAGGCATAGGGGGCAATCATACAATGCTTAGTATTAACTTTACTATCCATATTTAATACTAGCAATAAAAAAATGCAATTTTAATACAATTCACAGCAGAAGAAAAACATTTTTTATTGGAAAGAAATTGTGAATTGTGAAGAGTGCATATAATAAATCATTCTGTCAAAAATTTTAGGTGAAAAGAGAATTTTTAACACTGATACAAATGGTAAAAAGGGTATGAATGAAATTGTTGTTGCTTTCAGAAATTCTTCTATGTCTTTGTATTTCTTAGAACTGCCAGATATAACTGAATCAGAGAGCTTTCAGTTTAAACAAAAGGATCAAAAGGTGTATGGAATTGGTAAAGGAATGTGTTTGTTGATATAAATCTGTGGCTTTTTCTCATTTTTTTTTTTTATATAAGAGTGAGCCACAGCATCGCCACTATATGGCTGTTCTTATTTACTTCGTTCATATGTACAAGAGTTTGTTTTCATTTAAAAAAGCTTTACTGGGAAATATGAATTCAAAATTTATTTTCTAAAAATATACCATTTTGCTTGTAAACTCTGTATATTTCAAAAATATATTCTATATAATGTTTCTTGGTTGAATATGGAATGGTACAAATGATTGTAGAATCATCAATAAATTACTGGCAATGTATCTTTAAATTAAAGTTTCATATTTTCAACAAGAAATTTCAGTTTTCGTTGAACTTCAGACCTACTGTTTTTGTTAATTTTTTTGCATTTAATTTAAAAGAATATAGATGACATATTACAGGTTGAAAGTTTTGACATGACAATTTTGTTTCAGTTTGGGAAATGTCAAAATTCAAAAACATCTCTGAATTTGAGAACAGTTTCTGGATTTGGAAACTCAAATTTGTAATGTATGCATATAGCTTTAATTTCACAAACTCAGAAAGATCAGCATCAGTATTTGGTTTCGAAGACTACAAAGAATTCATTGATACAGAAAATTAAAAGTTTCCCAATGAACTCTTGAAGACTGAAAAAAATCATTGATTAAGAGAATTAAAATTTTCCCAATGAACTCTTGAAGACTGAAAAAATTCATTGATACAGAGAATTAAAAGTTTCCCAATGCAGTCTTGAAGACTGACAAAATTCAGTGATACAAAGAATTAAAAGTTTCCTAATAAACTCTTGAAGACGGAAAAAATTCATTGATACAGAGAATTAAAAGTTCCCCAATTAACTCTAAGTTAAATATTCCTAAGTCTCAATATGTTCTTGAATTCATACATATGATTCCAAATCATATACCATTTTGAATTTGGACATTTCCGAACTGTTTTAATCCTTATTTACAGAAACTTTTTCTCAACTTGATATTTTGATTTAAAGTCCTAAATAGATGAGCTTACTTGTATTTCTATCTTTGGATGAGGCCTAGTTCTGGGCCAGTTTTTTCTTTTCTTTCTTTATTTGCATGAGAGCTTGTTTATTGCTTTCTTTGTATTATTGCAGAATGAAAGAAAACCTGATTAAAGACCACACCTTATTGTTAATGAAAATGTAATTTGTATATTCAAACAGAAAATATGCATTGATTTCTAATGATTATTTCTGTAATAGTATAAAATATTTCTAGGTTTAGTTGAAGATACTATTGTGAGCTATTGCTATCACTTGGTGTCCATCATCTTTGCCTGTCGTCTGTTGTTTGTCATCATAAACCTTCCTTTAAAGATATCCTCTGAATCCACTGGGCAAATTGAAACAAAACTTGGGAGCAATGGTCCTCTTTCAGAATTGTATCCAATGACTCTGCCCACCACCCAAGATGGCCATCAGATACAAACATATTACCCTATGGGAAAATTAACTTAAAATATCTTCTTGTCTGAAACCACTTAGTCAGTTTGAATGACACTTAGTAGCAAGGTGGTCTATCTTCATTGTATTCTATGACGCCGACCTCCATCAAAGGTGGCTGCCACAGGCAAACTTTGTTTAACATGATAGGACACTATTGGAAAATTTAGTTAATGGTCTTCTGAAACCACTGAGCCAATCAGAACCAAATTTTCAGCAATGATCCTAGGTGATCCTCTTTCAGAATTGTATCAGATGATCTGGACAGCCATCCATATGGCTGCCATAAGCAAACTTAGTTTAACATAGGAGACTATAGAAAAATTCAATAAAAGTTCTTCTTGTTTGAAACCACTTAACCAATTGGAACCAAACTTTGCAGTACTGGTTCAAAAAGGTTCTTTATTTATAAATGAAAGACTATACTAAACACAGAGAGAATACATTACCTGAACAAAAAAGGCATATGGAGTATCAGAAACAGAAACTGATTGATGGTGAGATGGTACACAAAAAATAATGGCATCATCTTTGCAAATATTTTTTTATTTTGAAATAATGAAAACAACAGTTATAAATACTTTTATTGAAAAAAAGACATTTTATTTAAAAAAAAACAGAACAAATATACAAAAATCATATATGCAAATTTCTACTGCTGGTCAGTTGCATTCATCAGTTCATGTGACCAGCTGATGATCCGAAATATCTTGTTGAAAAAATGTCCGACTGCCTTCAGAAAGTTTTGGAAGCCCTGGTGCATAGGACCCTATGAAACCAGTTAGCAAATTTGACCTAAGTTAAACCATTGGAAAATAACTTGAGAGCAGTATTTCAGACTGCCATTCAAAATGGACATACTCAAACACTTAATCTACTTGAAGTCTGCAAATGATATCCAGGTGAGTGATACAGGCTCCTGGGGGCCTCTGTTTTTTTCAATCAAAATTACAGATTTATGAAATATTGTAAAATATTCAAAAACTCAAAACTCAAGAGTAATTATTCAAAGTAAGGCATGTTGCATGTGTTATTCTGCTTTGTAAAAGTTGTTCTAGAATATATTTTGTATTATTTGGATAAACTTGGTATCAATGTGTGAAAGAAATTTTTGAATATGTTTAAACTTTGTTCTAAAGAATTAAAAAAAGTTCTTTGAAAGAGTAAAACAGTTTCATTAAATATTTTCAGAAAATGATAAAATTTATATCTTTATTCAATGTCTGCTTTAAGGTTGTACATGTACTGTGTGCATAGACTCACATGTACATTAATACAAGGTTTTAGCAAATAAAAGTTTGTTTTAGTATAGGTGTATGTTTTACCACGTAATTTTATGAAATAAGACTTTAAAGAGTTATCTTTCTTTTTTTAGGGGTTTTTGCAAAGAAGTGATAACTTATTATATAGTATAAGATTTTTATAGTCATTTTTTTCCCTTTAAATTGTAATATTTCTTTAAGAATATATCATAATATATTTTAGTTGATGAGTGGAGACAACGATACCATTTAAGTGGGCAGTTAATGGACAGTACACCAGATGACCTCATACGTGACATGGGTGACATACAAGCCCATGTCCGTCTCCAGGCAATTGCCACATTGGCCAAGGCTGCTGAGTACAAGGCAGCTAATGAGGATCAATCTGGCATGGCATTTAAAGATATCCCTGCAGATAATCCGTATTCCAGTATACCAGAGAAATTGTTTGTAGCATTAGAATGTTTGCTGGAAGATAGTGCTGAAAATGTTAAATGTGCTGCAGCAATATCCCTTTACTCATTAAATCGGCCATGTGAGCAGGTAATGTAATTTAGAATTTTCTGATAGAATGATTCACTGACAAATTCTCTGTTGAACAAGATGGGTTTCAACATTTTTAAATCTGAAAACTTTTTGTTTTAATATTTTATCTTTTTTGTGAACATTGATAACCTTTTCTAAGAACTATGAAAGTATTAGTTCAATGAAATTTATGTCTTAACTTTGATTCTGAGGTTGAAACATATACCTGAAAAAAGATCAGTTAATTGATAGATTATCATCGACCCCCTTCTGAACAAAATGGGATGGATTGGAGGATTTTTTAAAATTTTATTACATGGATTAAATTCTGTCATTAACTCAAGTTTTGCAAGGTCAATGTGTGTGAAAATTCTCACTGTCGGCAGGTCCAGGATAGTACACTTGTGGTCGATTTGGCTACTTGCAAAGTCTTTGAATAAGTCAAATCAAAGATTTTATAGAAAACAAACTTCAGAAATTTTAAAAAATCGCATTTTGTTTAAATAAAAAAATATGGGTCAAGTTCATTTTTGATGGGTGGGCGGGCAAGATAATCTATCAATCAACTTTAATTGGCCTTATTAGTGATGGCTAAACTTTACCAACTTATTGTAATCTGTGAATTTTTCTGCCTTTTTGAAGCCCATTTAAATCCATTATTGTCAAATTGATCCTGCACAATAGACTTAAAGAAAATAAAACAAAAATTTATTTTTTTTACAGGCCAAGCAGATTCTGCATGCAGCATTAAAGAGTGATTCTCGAGTAGATAGATGGGCTGCAGCACAGTGTCTTGCTCACTATGGTGTCTGTAACTCACTGATAGTAGGGGAGATAATTCAACAGTTACTGACGACAGAAGACACAATCAAACATGAAAGAGCAATATCACTGTTAGGAAAACTAAGTATCTTCTCTGTAAGTTGAAGCATTGAGTAAAAATAATTTTGAAATAACAAGTGTTGATTGTATGCCTTTTCTGCTAATCAAATCTCACGTGATATTTGACAATGTGCTTGTAAAAATGGTGAAATTTTGAATTTTTGAAAGTTTTAACAAAAATGTGTTATAGAATTTGAGAAAATTTTGCAAAATTATTTCATAATTTTAGGAAAAATGGTTTTTAGGGAAGAAATTTTTTATTTTAAATTCCCGAATGACTCACTTGTAAGGTCATTGGTAGTATAAAAACAAGGATCAACAGTAGACTTTAAATGAGCATGGCATATCAGAAATGAACATTTCCATAAATTATATATGTTTGTTCAAATATATAACACTACATGAAAGAAAAGTTTTAATTGGTTATTGGTATGAGATTTTAGTTAAGAAACTAATCTTTAAAATATATTTCAGCCGTTAGTCCACGGAATGACAGCAGAGTTACTGAACAGTTCTAGCTGGAGACATAAAGTCATAGCATGTAAAATATTACCAACTCTTCATGGTACAATTAATAAGGTAACGATATGAAAATTCAGTTGTACTCAAGGCTCTTCTATCGGTAATACTCACCATTATAATAAAAGTCAGTCATACTCTAAATCTTTAGTAAACAAAAACCCATTTTCAAAATTGAAAACAAGATAAATGGGAATTCATAAATTCTTGCATGCATTTACAAACATATTATCATGAATCTTATGTTGATAGACAATATTTTTCTGAGATTATTTAATGCAATTGATGTACTTTCTGTATTAGAATTTTAAAAACAAAAATTAAAATCCGGTCACATTTTTTACAAAAATTAAAATATTGATGTAAGAAATGAAAATAATTTTATAGAACTTGAATAACAACAAATCTACAATCAACATTTTAAGCATTACAAAAACCTTTCCTAAATTTTGTGATTTATATTTTATTTAGGATATTACCAGTAAGCTAGCAGACTTAATGTGGAATGACTGGCATTCTGATGTCAGGAAGAGTGCCGCTCAGTGTCTTGGTAAAACTAGTCACGGTAAAGAAGTCCACGATGATCTGAAGGAAAAAATCAATACAGATGATGAGGGAATCAGATTAGAAGCCATCAATAAGATTGGACAATTGGGTAATTAAAAGTTATACTCAGTAAGGTTAAAATATAACTGATCAAATTTTGTGTGTAAAAAACATGTGGTTTTCCTATATTGAAACATTAAAAATAGGGAGGTTAAAGACAGCTGTTGAAACTACTGATTCCTGGCTTGTGACAGATTCAGAGGGAAAATGGTTATTAATCTTATAAGAATATTGGTTGCCCATTTTTTTCAACATTTCCCAAAACATTTAATATTTTTCAAGTATAATGACTTCCATATATTTGAAAGATATTGTATTCCAAAATATTGCAATATTTCCTGAAATGTTTTGTATCTTACAGGTATAATGACTGCCAAATTATTGCCACATTTCCTAAAATGTTTTGAGGATGACTACATCTCTGTAAGATCAGAAGTATGTGTTACGTGTGGTAATATTGAACTGAAGGATGAAGTTGTACTGGAGAAACTGGTTCATTTGGCAACCTTTGACCCAATATGGAAGGTCAAGGCTTTGGCATTTCAAGGTCAGTATTTCAGTTGACTTTTTATTTAGGGAAAAATCTGGATCATATTACTGTTATAACTAAATTTGTATGAGTAAAGTATCAAATTGGCCTCTTCAAATATTTTAAATTCTATACAGATTCTCTTGAAGGATCCTCTTTATGCATGCACCTACCACCATAATAATGATTACTTATTCTTCTCATCTGTCATTATCAGTTTCAAACTATAGAAAATTAGAAATAAGATACATGAGTAAACTAGACATCAAGTAGATGGAATCCATCTCTGGGCCCAGCCGTAAATAACTTGTTGTCAAAACTTTGTATGGATACACTGAAGTTAAGCTTAGTAATGAAACACTTGAAGTAATAACAAATTCCAGTTATATACTGAGAGTGATCTTATTCAATGTATTTTTTTGTTAAAGTGGTATATTTGGACATTTTGTTATCGCTGCAAGTGTCATTGATGAAGTATCAAAATGCCACAATATTATACATGTATCACTTTACTCAAAGTATCAAAACAACACGGCAAATTCCACCATACTATATTACTTAATTCAAAACGATATATTATTCAAATCATAATGGTTCAACACCTTTGGTCTAAGTTTTTGACCTTGAGATTTGGTTATTAATCACGACACACCTTCTGATGGTGGTAAATAAGCATCATCGCTTAACTGCAAATGATTCCAAAGTTATAGAGCGGGGAAGACTTTTACAAAAGGACATGGTTTTTTTTTTACCGTGACCTTTGATGTAGAGATTTGGACATTAATCAAGACACACCTTCTGATGGTGATGCATAACCATTCCATTTATCATCACTGAACTCCAAACTGTTCTCAGGTTATATAGCAGACACAATCTTTACCAAAGAACACGGGATTCCTACATTTGACCTCAGTTATTGACCTTGACCTTTGACCTAGGGATTTTCACTATAATTGCAACACTCCTTTTGACAATGTTGAATAATCATGTCGAGTATCTTCATTTAACTTCAAACCATTCTCAAGTTACAGAGCAGTTAATCTTTACCATAGGACATGGGGCTCTCAACTTTGACCTCAGTTTTTGACCTTGACCTTTGTCCTACAGAGTTGTACATACATTGCGACACACCCTTTGGTGCTAGTGAATATCCATGCCAAGTATAAACTTTGAAATCATAAAGGTTCTCAAGAAATAGAGCGGACACGCTCTGTTACGGATGGTTGGACGGACAGACTGATCACTATAAGATGACCGCCATCAAGTGGTGGGGCCCTAATTAAAACACTATAAGGTGACCGCCATCAAGTGGTGGGGCCCTAATTAAAACACTATAAGATGACCGCCATCAAGTGGTGGGGCCCTAATTAAATAGTGGTCAAAGTTTACCTGCTGTGTATGCATTGAAACAAATTTAAAGGATAGTTTTTTAAACTTATAATATGATAGATACCAAATATCAAAACATCAGAACTGTCAAAATAACAGTTTGATCAATGAATTTTTACATTCTTCGTTTGCATGTAATAATATTAGAATTTATTTTTAGCAAATAAATTATTTGCATTTATTTTTTTAGCTCTTGGTAAAATAGGTGTGATAAATGAACAGATTACAGATTGTCTACTGTGGGCCGTACGTTACGAAGAGAAAGCAGCTGTGAGGGCAGAAGCTTGTCATACTATAGCTGAGTTAGAACTGAAAACAGATGATGTTGCTGAAGTCTTGCAGGAAAGATTCTTAGTCGAGTCAAGTCAAATGGTTAGAGAGTAAGTAAATTGAAGTATAGAATTATTTCTCCAATTTTATACACATTTAAAATGGTTTTACTGTTTTGATGAATTTTTCAAAACCAAATATTGATTAAACTATTGTGTGTGATGTGATTCCTGCCAAATCTATTTGGAATATTACACTTGCATTTCTGTTTAATCATTAGAGAAACAGATTCCACAATTTTACCTCAAGAATTGCAATTTGATAAATTAAATAATCTAGGAGATAATGTTTTAGAATTTGCATGTACACGTTAGGGCATTGTTTAAAACATGTAAGCTTCTTTTATGTCTGTCATATTTACCAGTCAGTGTAAAAGTCATGGTCTACTAGAACTGCCATTGAATATGTGGTCCTTGAATTGACAAATCTTAAAATTCAGTTTTATTGTGTTTGGAGGTGTGCTTCTCTGCATTATCTAGTCATTTTAGAACTCCAAACACCATCAATGAAAATAAATTGTTAAATGCACTAATATTGTATCTAGTACCTTCTAGACTTTTATTATGTTCACTTGAAGAATGTAAGCATATTTTCTGAAAGAAGAATAGATAACACATTAAAGCATATTAATAAACAACCATTATATTTAGGGAAATAGCAGGTACATTAGAAATGTTTGGAATTAGTGCTACAGCAGACATGGACATGGTAACACAGATAAAGTGCGAAGTCCGTAAACTGTGTACAAGAAATAACATTGCCGCACAGATTGTTCTTAATGAGCGAGATCAACAGAAAGAAGAAAATATGGCTCGTCTGATTTACGAATCTGAAAAGGAGGTCAAGGTAACATTCTGAAATCTTGTTGTGGTCTTTATTCTGAGATTCAGGAATTTCAGGCAAAAAATTGTCCAACGTTCTTGACAATTTGAATAAAAAGTGAAAAATGTCATCTTTATTCAACATTTACTGTAGTTTCATTATATTTCCTTCTGTATCATTTTTGTTTTCAGCTAAATATATTTCATAATGCATTATGTTGAAAAGAAAGGGTATCCATAAAATTTTGGATTCACAAAACTATAAAAATTTATGTTCACAAAAAAGAAATGAATTCACAGTATATAAATCATAAATTTAATATATTTAACAATTTATTTATGTCTAGTAGAAGAATATTAATTTCATGAAAGTTAAAACCAAATTAAAGGGAACTGTAAGAAGGAATAAATTTAGGTACGATTTATTGTAATTTTTAAACTATTTCCTGAATGTCAGATAGCCTAGCTTTGTAAAACGTCTATAATTTAGATAGCTAGGAATTGGATCATATATAGAAATATTTTTCTATATAATGATTTGATTTATCGCAGTGAACTTTATATGACTATTTTGGGGTTATTCAATGAAATTTCAAATATTAGTGCAAAATTTTCCATTGTGTTTTTGTGATTTTAAAACTGATGATAATTTCACTGAATATGTATTTTATGATTAGTGATGAATATGTCTACTTATACATAGCTAGGAGAATTATTTTATTAAATACAACTGGTTTGTAGATGTCGATATAATTGTGTCTATTTAACCAAAAAGTCTATATAAATTTCATTGTGATTTACATAATGACATATTTGTAGAATACTAAAAATTTACTTAACATAGATTTGCACATTACAGCTTTCTTATCTTATACTTGCATATATAAATCCAGAAATAATGAGTTCTAAGATTCTCATGCCAGCCTGTTTCTTTATATTTTCATCAAGCAATATTTTAATTTTGAAAAAAATCTGGTCCGATGAGAATCTTTAAATAATCAAATGAAATTTTGCCACATTGCAAAATTTTTCCAACCTTTGGATGAGAATCTAAGGATTTTGTTTCATGCCTTAAGTAGTATATTTAGTATCCTATTATCTCTATTATATGATTTTATCTCATTTTTACTGTGACATTATTTAACAAAGTATTTCATTACCATCAGTATTTATTACCACTACACTGAATACCAGAAAATTTACAGTTCACATTTGATCATCAGAGTTATTTCCCATGATATTTTCAAATTTAAACAGATATGCCTCTTAAGTATTATTAAATTTAATTATTAGCATCAAAAACATTAATAGGACATGTACTATAAATGTACAACCAAATCTTGTTATCTCAAACTATATAATCTCAAAATATCTGATATGTCAAAGTGATTTATTCTGCAAATTCAGAAATTTTTATGTGTATTTATGATAACTGAAGAAATTGACAGTTAAATATCTCTCTTGAAAGAGATATTATTGTTTTCATAAATTCTAGTTTATAAAATGTTAAATTTTCTGGTATACAGTATTAACCTGTGTTATAGTTAGCTAGATAACCTATCCATGTGTGTGTATTAACCTTTTCTTCCATCTATTTAACACAGCACTATTTCCGTAAAAAGCACCATTACAATAACCCTTCAATGAAAGTAAAAGAAGAAAAACCTAAAGCTAGATGTCATTATCAAATTAACTATCATCGTTTCTCATATAGCTTCTGTTGTGTAAGTACAATGAATTAAGTGACTGCATTTAACTGCATTTTCCAACAGGAGAATCCAGTTATTGGCCTGGTGATATGCAGGTTGCTCCAGTTTGCGCTAAATGCAAAAATTGTTTGCATGTGTTTATTATTGCAAGTCTTTGTTGACTGAAAATATAGCTAAATTAATTAATGAAATGGATGCACATTCTGTAATAAAACCAAGTTGTAAGCTTTAATTAATCTAATTTGTTTCCTATTGCAGTTTTCTAAATAATAAAAATATTGCATTCATTTTTGAATCGCCAGTCCTATATATAACAATTTCCAGTTTAATATTTATTACCTCCCCTGATTTATATATACACAGCTATGCCTCTGGTATTGTAATAGATATGCAAATTCTTACCTAAATCATTTGTATAACCTATTTTAGTAACTGATATATATAATAAAACGACTCTAGGCAATTAGTAATAACTTTCAGAGTAACAGGTATAAAAAATTGTAGCTGTTGGTAGAAATAAGGAGAGATAATAAATATTTGATTCGAAATTGGTCAATTCTTTGGCATTATGCTGATTTGTTTCAAATCTTGGTTTTTGTTGCCATTAACATAGAAGTTTATCAAAAAATAAATCATTAAGATTTTTAGTGGACTAGTGAAAATTTCATAAAATTTAATCAGACCTGAAATGATGATACCGGTAATATTTGAATGATAAACTGACTTGGTTCTTGGTTAGCAATCAGAAGGCAGTGCATTTAGCAAGAACAATAAATTTTAGAATCTGCAGCTTTTCATGGATTTTGTCAATATTAATGCAAGAAATTTTTGATAGAAATTAATAATTGTCTTCTTTGAAAGATACTGATTAAATAAAGGATTTTTGTAAATACAAAAAGTGTTAAAATCATATTTTAATATGCATTGTATTTTTAATTTATCAAAAAGGAAAATATGCCTGAAAAGGAACCAATGATGCAGAGACTACGTTCATTGTCACAGTCCAGTACTCGAACAGAAACACCAGCTCCAAAGATTGTCATAGAAACAGAGACCACAGCCTCTCCTGTACCTAGCAGGGAGGGAGCAGTGTTTACACCTACAGCTGAGGAGGAACTCAGTACAATATTATCAAGGGAGGAATCAACTGCCACACCTGAAACAATTTCAACCACCCCAGGGCTTAAATCAAGGGAAGATAATATAGATGATGAAGAGGAAGTGAAATCAAAGATGGAGAAGATTTCAGAAAGAGAGGACAGTGGAAGTCAGTTGTCACAAAGTCTTACAGAGGTGGAAGAGGAAAAACAAGTGGAGAGACCTGAGAGCAAGGTCAGATTCCTAGAGGTCAACGATATGGAGAAACCAAGGACGGCACAATCTAAACATAGTAGTATGGGGTTGGGTTCAGAAATTAGGGCATTTAGTAGAGATGCTATCAAAGAACGAGACAAAATTAACACAGAAGCTAAGAATACATTTGCTGATCTCGATGAGAGATATGCAGATTTAACAGAAGACTTATTGCTAGTAGATAATGCTTACTTAGGGAAAATTCCAAGTGAAAATAAAATTACAAATGTATCTATGATAAGTGAACCATCATTTACATATAAACTTAAAGCTGAGGAATCTCGTGCTGATGAAGCTTTCAGTGTTGAGGACACATAACAAATATTTCTACATATACTTATTGTGTATTTTTTTATGAAAAATTTGTTTATATAAATTGACCCTGGTGATTTTCACATCTTGCTGAACATGTTCCAAGTGGAAAACTTTGTTTTAAGAATGAATGGCTACTTTTGAAAAAAAATTTACCTATTAATATGGAAGTAAGAAGAAGGAACAATATTATTTCTGTTAATTTTTATGTAAATTATGAAAAATATGTTGAAGAAATGTCCAAAAGTATTGCTAAATATTCAAATGTGTGTTTTATATTAAAGGACTTATGCTTGTGAAAAGAATGTTTATGAAATACAAATTTGAAGATAGTGTAAAATTTGCATTTAATATAATCTGTTTAAAAATGTTATTTTACTGGTTGAAAAATATGGGAAAACAAATTCACCCGGATACAACACCACTATTTAAAATTGCACTTTATAAGTAAATGTTAAGACTTCTATTTATATTTCTCAAAAACACGGAATTAAAAAGTAATTTTCTACTAATTTCACATTTGTAATAAGTAAGTGAATTGGCATGACAGGAACTGGTGAAAGATGTTTAATTATTACAGTTTCTTTTCTAAAATGAAAGACAGAAAATAATGTTATATTTTTTTAGTCTGCATTGAAAGAATACTTAAATATTTTTATTTTCTAACAAAGGAATGTACATTACTTGAGTTTACCTGTGATAAATTAGTCTGTGATATTGTACCTTTTATTCTATGATTATAAAAAACTATGTAAAATGCTTTTCTATGTTTTTCCAAGGCAGTATTATTTTAAGCATGTTACGTCAGAGAAATATTCCTAATTTTTAGGCCATATTATAAACTGCCCAGCATAGACGCTACATTGTACTGTATTTATCTGCCTATAGGTCGAGACTTTTTTACTTTAAAATGACAATTAGTACTTGTAATCCTTAAATTGTTTGTTAAGTTGGGTTTTTACGCCGTTTTCAACACAATTGGCGTTTGGAAAATTGGCAATCCTTGTTAATTAAGATAGAAGTCGAACAGACCCCACCACAGGTATGATTCGAACTCACATCCTCATAGTAGTCATGACGAGCTACCTAGACTGCTCGGCCAATGAGGCCCCCTGTAATCCTTAAAAGATTTGTATACTGAAAATAATGGTTACTACTGGTAGATATTGAATCAAAAGAATTGGACCATTGTTGGATGGCTTAAGTGAAAGCATCAACTGAAATGTTTTTATTGTTAGATAAGACCTCAATGTGCTTTCATTGCTTGTCTTAAACCACTGAGCCAGTTGGAACCATACTTGGCAGAAATTGTCCTTAGGTGGTCTTCTTTCAGATGACAGGGACAGTCAACAAAGATGGCCACCAATACGAACTTACTTAATAGGACCCTATGGGAAAATTCCTTAAAAGTCTTTTTGTCTGAAACCACTGGACCAGTAATGGTCCTTGGATGGTCCTCTTTCAGAATTATGTCCGATGATCTGGAATGCCAACCAAGATGGCCGCCACAGCCGAACTTAGTTTAACGAGGGACCCTATGAGTATATTCATCAAGAAATCTTGTTTGAAACCACTTAGCCAATTTGAACCAGACTTGGCCCTTAGATGGTCCTCTTTCAAATGTTTGTCCGATGACCTGGAAAGTCAACCTAGATGGCCACCATATTCAAACTGTCATCCAAAATGCCTGCCAAAGCCAAAAGTTAATTTTA
This sequence comes from Mytilisepta virgata, assembly GCA_028015205.1. Taxonomy (NCBI): domain Eukaryota; kingdom Metazoa; phylum Mollusca; class Bivalvia; order Mytilida; family Mytilidae; genus Mytilisepta; species Mytilisepta virgata. The sequence continues at coordinate 51,066,792 of CM051517.1, read as the reverse complement.
CATTGGACCTCATGTAAAAATGTATATTAAAAATATTCTTGTCTGAAACCACTTAGCCAGTTTGAACAAGAATAGGTAGCAATGGTCCTTAGGTTGGACTCTTTTAGAAATATGTCTGAAATCACGGACTGTCATCCAAAATGCCTTCCACAGCTGAACTTAGTATAACTTGGACCCATTGAGAAAATTCATTTAAAAATCTAAAAACCACTATGCCAATTGGAACTTAACTTGGCAGAAATGGTCCTTAGGTGGTCCCCTTTCTGAATTCTGGCTGATGATCCGGCCTGTTGACAAAGATGGCCACCACAGCCAAACTTATTTTAACATAGGACCCTGTGGATAAATTCATTAAAAAATCTTGTCTGTAAGCACTTGTCCAATTGGAAGCCATGGTTTTTTGATGGCCCTCTTTCAGAATTATGTCCTATACATTTGTTTCTAAGATGCTTTTATGGCTATTGATCGGTAAATTGAATCCAGGTGAGTGATACATGCTCCTGGGAGCCTCTAGTTTTCTATTATGGGCCTTGTGTTTGTACGATACCTATGACATGAAGATCACACTTCACCACTATTTTGATTCAGTGATTTTTACAAGTGTTATGTTTTTTATCTCGTCTCCCAAAACTCCAGATTTTATCAAAAGTGTTTGATGAAGACACTGGATTCGGAATGGATTCACCAACATTCTTTTTGCAGGATTGTTACTTGATATAATGACCACACTATACCGCCATCCTGATTCAGATATTATTTCAAGAGTTATGGGACTTTTTTGCATTTTATCACATGCATACTTTGTGGACACAACTCTTCAGAAACTACTTAGCAGATTTTGTATATATTTTGCAGGATTGTTACTTATGATAGTACATGTATGATGAGGATCACACTATACCCTCATTTTTATTCAGCAATTTTTTCAGGCGTTATGGGACTTTGTTGTATTTTTTATACCCCCCGCAAACAAAGTTTGGGGGGGTATATAGGAATCACCTTGTCCGTCAATCTGTCCGTCTGTCCGTCTGTCCATATATCTTGTAAGCGCAACTCCTCCTAGACCGCTCAATGGATTTCAACGAAACTTTACAGAAAGGAAGTACATCATCCAGAGATGTGCATGAAGAAAAATCTTTGCTTTCCGATTTCACACAAGGGAGATAATTGGACTTCTATTTTTTTTGGCTTATACATTATATATGAACCTCGTAAGCGCAACTCCTCCTAGACCACTCAATGGATTTCAACGAAACTTTACAGAAAGGAAGTACATCATCCAAAGATGTGCATGAAGAAAAATGTTTGCTTTCCGATATCACACAAGGGAGATAATTGGACTTCTATTTTTTTTGGCTTATACATTATGTATGAACCTCGTAAGCGCAACTCCTCCTAGACCGCTCAATGGATTTCAACGAAACTTTACAGAAAGGAAGTACATCATCAAGAGATGTGCATGAAGAAAAATCTTTGCTTTCCGATTTCACACAAGGGAGATAATTGGACTTCTATTTTTTTTTGGCTTATACATTATATATGAACCTCGTAAGCGCAACTCCTCCTAGACCACTAAATGGATTTCAACGAAACTTTACTGATAGAAAGTACATCATCCAAAGATGTGCATGAAGAAAAATCTTTGCTTTCCGATATCACACAAGGGAGGTAATTGGACTTCACAGCGGGGGGTATCCTTTGTGAGCTTTGCTCACAGTACATCTAGTTCTCATTGTTTCATATGCATACCTTGTAGACACAATTCCTCTGAAACTACTTGGCAGATTTTGTTAATATTTTGACAGATTGTTACCTATGAAATGGAAGATTATCATACTGTACTGGCATTTTTATTAATTTTTGTAGAATTCAAGACTTACTGTGTATCATATGTGCCCCGTTGTGGATTCAACCCCTCTGAAACAACTCATCCGATTTTTATTCTATTTTTTAGGATTGTGGCTTATATTAAGTTGATTATATAAATTCATCAATTTTTACAAGAGATATAGGACTTTGATGTTTTTTTATTATCACATAGTACCATATTCATACTTTCTTACATCAACTTCTCTGAAGCTTCTTGGCAGATTCTACTTGCAATTTAAACCTGATATTTACACCATTGTGCCAGTCGATTTTTTTTCCCCTCTGTGAAGCTACGGAGGGACATAGTAATGCTATTTGTCCTTCCATGACGCTTTGTGAATATTTCTACTGTGCCATGTTTTATTGGATTGCTCTTTATATCTTATAGAATTGTTGGCTGACCATTCAATCCCACCATTTTGATTCGACAGATTTTTTTGGACTGTCATAACTTAATTACATCTTGTGAATGCTTCTCCTCTGAAACTGTTACTAATATTCCTTGTCTTCTAACCAAACATGCCCATGAGTGATTTAAAAACTACCTTACCCTCCTGTGGCAACAGTGGGGGCTATATGGCTACCTGTAGCCTTTTTGTTAGCTTTGGCATATTGAAATTCATAAATGTGTCCAATTTTTTTGTTTTTTCAACCTGGAATGTAATCATCTAAAATCTTATACAGCCGATCCGTGTTATATTCCCAATCTTTGGTTATATATTTATCTTGATGTGGCCTTCAAATGTTGCATTTTGGATTTAGTTATCCAGAAAAGAATCCTTTCCTAACTTTAAGATGAACAGTAATAAAAGTGTTGTTCCTGGACAGCAGAACTGTCAGTGAGAAATATTTATTGTAATTTCAATTGTCTCACCTTTAAAACTTGGTTAAGGGAGATAATCAGACTTGTTTACTGCATATGTTTTAATCAGTAGTCTAATTACCAATTTATCAGGAGTTTTGCATCATTGTCTGAAGCTTTTATTGACCAAGCTGGATAGACAAGAGTAAATCTATATGCCTCTTCAACAATCTTGGACAGGGCATAAAAACAGTAGAAACTACATTGAAATCATAGTTGTAAAAACCTCCAAATAACCAATGTTTCTTACCAACACTGACAACAAAGGTAGAATATACAATAACTGCAGCATAAAGTTTGGTTGAATATAATGCAGTTATTAAATAATACAACAAAGAAGATTTGTTTGATTTTATTTTGATGATAGATTGCAACATAAAATAAAATGTGGACGGTAAACAGCTAAAATCAATTTCCATTCTGGACGGAATGTTTGTAAAACGGAATGTAGAAAAAATATATATTTGTCAGCAGTTTGAATAAATCACATATTCTTGGTTTGATCAACTGTAAACAGATTTGTGGATTTTATCATTGGATTTTTCCCATACATATAATATACTACAGTAAGTAATAAACACTTCACCTTATACGCCGTATCCTAAAACAGATTGACAACACTATAAATATCACAATTAACAATAAAACTAACATAATCAGCTTGGATAAAATCACTTAATCTTACAATAAACTTCTCACTTCATGACCACATTTTTGTACATCTAAATACATTAATATGCTGTTGGCATGGCCAATGATGCGAGCACAGCAATAGCCCTTTCCAGAAACATTTACGGTATCACGATTCTGACTCTAAAATTAAAAAATTTGAAGCAAGTTATTTCCCTTACTTTCGTTTCCGGCGAACTAAAGTTTTTCTAGCCTTAGTATGTAGCACAATATGGCTGCCCCATTAAACAAAGACTTTTCCAAATGACCCATATGTAAAAAATGCATATGCTCCTATAGCTCTCACTCCACTCGGTATAACAAGAATTTTTTTAACTCTAATCTATTAATACTATAGCCTTATAACTTGTAAAAGACCAATCTTATTGTCATCTCAAAATATTATTTTTACTCTTATTACATGTAACTAAATAAGATAAATTTGTTATTTTTTAAAACAATATTTTAAAAATTCATCTGTATACTAACACTTTTGTGATTAATTTCCATATTTTTTATCCTGTAATGAAGACAGACTTGGCACTGTACTGTTATCAGCACTATATATGATTGTTCTTGGACAGAACTTGGCAATAGTACACAAAACAATGTACAATTTACTTAGCTATCATCATCTCAACATTTAAAAGACAATTTTCTCGAGCATTTACGAATTTTTTATATCAATTCTGATTTTTTTCTGCAGTTTTAAGATCTAACATTTTTCAGATACATTTGTGTCAGACTAAAACTGTGATAAATGTAATTTCAATTTTAAAACACTAAGCAGTGAAACCAAATGGGCCTATACAGATTTTAGAGTAAAACAGAATTTAGTTTAAAAAATTATCATCTTGATAGTCTTTCAGGCACACAATTATGGACATGAAAATAAAACCAATTATAATCAAAATCAAGTTTAATAAAAAAAAAAATGAGTTTTCCTTTCTGGAACTGAAATTTGACATGGTGAATTAAGTCAAAGTAGTTTTTTAATTCTCAGAAAAAGGCTTTATAAATTTGAATATTTTTTAAGTCACCCATATAATAATATTTGATTTGCCTATTTTCTTGATAAAATAACATTTTTGCAACTAACATATATGGATTAATAATGATATAATATACTGTAAATTCAGAAATTATTATGTGCATTTATTATTGCGATTTTTTCATTTTAGACCAAACTGTGATTTTAATTTTTGCGATATATTGAGAAAAATCCAGCTTCATTCATATAAAAAATTCCAAAATGGAAGTTTAAATTATTGCGATAACAACCCTGTTGCATTTTTTGCAATAATTTCAGAATTTACAGCAGTACATTTACAATTTATATATATGTGTATGACATAACAACTCATTTAAATTCTAAATATAAACAATACACACAAATTAGATTTTGACACTATCTCAACATCATTCTACATTAAATGCATAAATATTATATGATAAGAATGATTTTGCAGATGTGCAGTTGATGAAAGTTTTCTTCTCAAAAACAAAAAAGGTGAGTGAGATGGGTGGCTGCATAATGTATTCTTGATTGAAAGTATAAAATTTTCTTAAGAGAAAATACAGAATTCAAAATTTTCAAAATCTGGAAAAATGTTCAAGAAACTTTCAAATGTGCCAAGGAAATTTTTGTGCCATATTATCAACTTGTTTATTTAAAAACAAAAATTCAATTTTTATTATCTAATTTATATATTTGAAATTTTGAGAAAACTGTAACAAAATAAGAAGAGATCTTAACAGATGACTAGTATTTTCATGTTTTTACCGAAAGTTGAATAGCTAAAATGATCCAGAAAATATACATAAACATTTCATGTTTGTACTCTGTAAGCAAATTTTGTGTCCATGTGACTTTTGTAAAGGAAGAAAAACTAAGCAACTCTAATTGAGGTAATTTGTAAGAGGAACTTGACTGTGCTTTAAATTATGATAAAATATCATTGGTCTTGAAACATAAACTCTACTATCTAAGCATAATTTTTATTAGAAGGATTTGTTATCAAGACATGTGTTAAAGTTATCTACTTTATATCGACAAATTATCCATTATGAAAATAATGTTGTACCAATACACATCAAAACAAAACATTCGATGGTTCTCTGTTTGGCACTCGGGTGCTATTGTCCTGTAGTTATATTGCAGTTAACCCAATATCAAATGCTTAAACAAACACTCATATCTTTATTCCTTTTAATCCTTTATATTCAACATGCTCATCTAATGACCGCAAAATTCGCTGAAAGTAAAAAAATAATCTTCCTTAAACAGGTGTTTTGTAATGAAAGCTTGCAACTCACTTAAAAAGTATATTTTTGGAAACAAAAACAGCTGACATAACTGACAATTTAGGCATAATTTGTAGAAATGAGAAAGACAGGATAAGACCATTGTTCACCTCCTAATTTTTTTCAATTTTCTCAATTTCAGAATTTTTCTGTATTACGACACAAGAATTTTACCAATCATTCGTTCTGAGGCATACTCCAGGTTCACCTATGTTTGTAGGTATCTTTTTTTCTCAAATGGAAAATGTGTCCTTAGAATTATATTTCATGCATTTTTTCTCTAAAGCAAACAAACAAAAAAGTGCCTACTGAAAGTAACCTCCATGTCTTTATATCGTTTTAAGTTTCACTTCAAATTTTTTGTTACATACCCTTTTTTCCATAGACTGAGCCATCTGATAAGCTGTCTTACCATACTGAAAAAAATCAGTAGATCATTATTTCCAAATTTAATGTATAAAGCATTTAATGTATTGGATAAAACTGTCATTTAAGCACTTCTTTTCCTGTCCTTAGTTTAATTCAAATATCCCACAAAGAAAACAATACTCCAGTGAATTGAATCACACTTTTTGGTAGCAGAATTTTTGCCTTTATGTCTGTATATATTGGTTTATAATTTTGCCATGTCAAAGTGAGCACTTTTTTACAGCATATTTTATGAAAGTCTTACAAAAATGTTATTAGGAAGAAAAAGTGTAAAAAAATGGGAAATCATACAGTCAAACTACATTACTGCAGTGCACCCTATCTAAACTGAACCCATTTGAAACAGATGATTTTGTTTACATTATACAGGTGTTTGGTTTACACAGTTTAATTTATCATACATTTTCATTCTGAACCAAGAATTCAATTAAGACAAATTTCAGTTTTACGGAGTGTTCAGTTTAGATGGGTTTCAACATATTTTGATTGTAAAATATTTGTGTTCTTAACACACTGATATCATTAGCATTGAATAAATAAAGAATATCTGAATAAACAAATATAGTGTGATTACAGTAAATTTGTAGAATGCTATCCCCATCTATCTCATTTTCAAACACCATAATTTATTTTTAAAAAGACACAAATCTTAAATCCAGGGAAATCCTGTGACTTTGCTTCCACAATCTTAAATATATTTTTTAAATAAATGAGTTTCAGCTTCACACATGAAAAAATAACCAGAGCCTCCCAGGAGCCTGTATCGCTCACCTGATATTTCCATTTGTTCATTTATAAAGGACCCTGAGATTAACATCCATGCCAAGTTTGGTTTCAATCCATTCGGTAATTTTCCAGAAGAAGCAGTTTGTATGCAATTCCCATAGGGTCCTATGATAAACTAAGTCTTCCGTTGACGGCCATCATTGATGACAAATCAGCACCAAAGTAACAACACTTGGTAGGAACACCATAAGGAACATTCATGCTATGTTTGGTTTCAATCCTTTCACTGGTTCTCTAGAAGATTTTTGTATGTATTTCCCTATGTTTAACTAAGTCCACCACTGGAACCATGTTGGATGACGGATCGGCACCAAAGTAACAACACTTGGTCAGCACCTTGTAAGGAACATTTGTGCCATGTTTGTTTCAATCCATTCAGTGGTTCTCTAGAAGTTCAAAATGTGAAAGGTCGAAAGACGGACGAAAAGTGATGGCAATAGCTCACCTGACCCTTTAAAACTGCTTATATTTACTGTGATACATAAAAGAGAAGCTAAACATAACTTTCCTTCACTAGTGTTAGAAAAGAAGAAATATGCCTTTTTAGTTAGAGATAAGCATAAAACATCATTCACATTTTCACTAGTGAAAAGAATTTCTTACCTCATTTTTGACAGTTAAATCTGCATTTCTTTTTAACAGTAATTCAACCAGATCAAAATAACCATTAATTATAGCTATCATCAATGCAGTCTTTTTATCTTTATCTTGTGCGTTAATATTAGCCCCTTTACTTAATAAGGAGTAAGCTACATCATGTCTTCCACTTACTGATGCTGAAATAATAAATATACCTAAGTAAAACTAACATAGCTATTCAAGAAAATGAAATGAAAAACTGCTGAAATATCAAACATAGATCTATTTTTGATTTGAAAAGTGTACTTTCACTTTTTCACCTAAAGTCATACTAGAATCCATCAATCATTGTATATAATTATCTAGTTCTTCTGAAAATGCAAGATAGGAAAACAATTACTGGACGGACAACTTTTTTAAATAGCCCATGAAATTAACTTATGCTTCTTAGTCAGCAGCAGTTAAGTGAGATATTTCATTCATTTTTGCTGTTAAGCATAAGGAATATTCAATATAATTTGAATAAAATAATTTAACCTGTAGCTGCCATATCTAAGACAATACAAACACTTCCAAATAAGGAAAAATTTATTTGTTTGGTAACCTTATAAAGACTTATTTGTTTTGCTTGCTTCATAAAGTCCATTTTGACATCATTTGCCTCATGATGTCCATTGTTCATGATTATGCTCTACTTTAAAATTCAGTAATGTTTGTGATTGTTGTTTTAACATTTACAGGATAAATTACGGTATAGCGCTTCTCTCACATAAAGATGTGAAATCCTTACTTTATGGGAATAGTTTACTGTCTGCTGAAGAAAACAAAGAGATAGTTTTAAGTGTATATGAGTATATAAGGAAAACAAAACGCTTTACTTAGTTACATATTAGTAAGACCTCTGTTATTGTATTGTTATAGAAGTTTTATTATAATTTACTTGATCCAGATTGATATTTGTATAAAAAATCTTTGAGTTGCAACATAATTTTTTCTTGCATTAAAACATATATATTATCAATATCAATATTGACAGAAAATAATGGCTGTATTGAATGTGTAGACATGAAAACAATCTCAATCTCACAAAACCTTGCTTTCTTAATATTTTCTAAACCTTGCCAAGAATGCTATATATATTTCATACCACATCTCAATAAAGGTGTCCAGCCACAATTGTGATCTGGAATATTGACATCAGCACCATCATGGATCATCCAGTCAATCAATTTCGTGTTTCCACCATCCACAGCCCAGTGTAATGGTGTGGAACCGCCTCTGTCAAAATCGTCATATTTAGCTCCAGCTTTACGTAAAATTTTAACTATATTTAACTGGCCAGCATAACATGCCAACATCAGCCTGAAAAAGAAATAATTGGAAAACCCGTTAACTTTTATGTGAATAAACTTGTGTATGATTGTTGCATTTAACTATATTATTTTTACATGTGTACTGACTTTTTGTTTTTCTTCATTTTGCTTCTTCTGCATTTTTGTTTGGGGGGAGGGGTGGGGGTGGTTCTAAAAAAGCACTGTACATTGCATTGTTAACACAAAATCAGAACTAACAGACTAAAAACACTGTTCATCATCATTGGGTCTTCAGTGAAGATTTATAGTAATATTTATATAACTATGTTTAAATACTGACTCAAGACTTTGCTTTATCAAGAATTCACTGACTAGGTTGTTTTTAATGAGCTGTAACAATGCGTATTGACTTTGCGTATCAGTTCAACACTTACAATGACAAGATCCATATTTTTTCACATCAGAAAGTTAATAATTTTATAGCTACTAAGTTTGTTGCATATCACAGGTAACAAAAGAAGGAATCATGTTTCTATATCTAATCACTGCTGTCAATGGTATAAAATTACGTAACTGATACAAAACTTTTGACAAAAACTGAAAAACATCATCATATTCATAGAACTAGTAAAAAGCTTTCAACTTTGAAAAACTTACGCTGTTTTTCCTGCATCATTTTTAGCATTCACATCTGCACCATTATTCAATAAACATTCTGTAACACTAAAATGAGAATCAACATAAGATGCTCTTCAAATTATTTCTAACAAACATTCTGAGAGTATTGATGAGCAATACAATGTCCTCTACCGTTAGAGCTATGACAAAACGCTAATATTTTGGAAATAATTTCTATTTCCAATGGCAATATCTCTCACAAAAATTATCCAATCATTAAAAAACTCAAACTTGATCTGTAGCTCATCATTATAAGCTCACACACCCAAAATATAATCATTTCATAAAAGAATTAGTAAAAAAAGTCAGAAAAACTAATTTTTTGACCATTATTCCTATTTCAAAGGATACTGAATAACTTTCACAATATTTTAACCAATCAGCATGAACCTCAAACCTGATCTGTAGATCATCATAATTACCTCACATACCAAAAATAAAATCATTTTATTGAATGGTTTGCAAAAAAAAAAAACAGAAAACTAAAATTTTTACAATAATTCATATTTCCAAGGGCAACAACTCTCAAAATAATTATCCAATCAGTGTTTAACTCAAACTTGATCTGTATATCATCATCATAAGCTCATATACCAAAAATATGATCAGTTGGTTAAACACTTTCTGAAAAAAGTCCAGAAAACTGTAGTGTGACTGACAGAAGGACAGACGGATAGAGTGCAAACCTATAGTCCCTTTGGTATTTTCTTTCAAATTTTCACCTACAGTTTTCAGTAAAAATATCAAGTTTTCATAACAATATAGGTGCAAAATATATTTGTTACCACACAAGTGCATCTCTATGCTTATTCTGTCATAAAATGTTTGTGCTGTCATATGAAAGTATATCCATAGAATATACATGTATATTCTTTTGACTACTTTTTGATCATGACAAGGTTAAAACTGTAAAGGGTCCTTTCTGGACACTTGTGTCGATAAAATTTTGGGATAAACAGCTGATGAATATTTATGCTATTTTCCTTTATTTTTCGGTTGTTTGAAGTGATGAGATGATCTTTGCAGTGATGAATAAGGTTACATGATAAAGAGAAGTAACTCACTCTTCAAAGCCTTTCTGTGAAGCCTGCATAAGACCTGTAAAACCATATTTGTCTGGTACATCGATCTTTACATCTCTGTTAAAATAGAAGATCATATACACGGTTATTATTATTTTAATGATAATTACAGAACTTTATTTTACTTAATTCCACATTTTTCAAAAATGTAGAAAAAGCACATTAATGTCTGTAGTGATGGTATTTTTTTTTATTTTTGCAAAAAATCTTATTATCCTTGATCTTCCTTTTGGATAATCAAAGACCCCTTTCATAAAGATAAAACACAGGCATATTCAAACTGTTTATCATTTACACTTTATTTGAAATTTAAATGTATGCCTTAAATCCTGGTACAAAGATGAATACATTTTTTGTAATTGTAATCTATTAGGGGACATTGCCCCTGACATCTTCTGTCACCAAAAAATAACACAAATTGTTTTGACATATATCTAACACCCGTTAAGAAATGTTTAGAAATAAATTATCTACTGAAAGTTATAACTTTTAAAACTAAATCTATTTTTTCATCTACTGGTAAGTCTAAACCCGTTCATATTGCTTCTATCTAAATATACACCTAAAATAACAGTTTTATAATAATAAAATATGTATATTCAATGTTAATGTGATTGAACTTGTCTGTTTATGAAAGTAAAATTAAACTTTTCATGCCTTTTCAACCTTTCAATAGTACATTAAATGTAAATCATCTACTTTTTATGAACAAAAATTGTGAAGTTGACACAACAGATTGAATCTGCCATCTTTTTTTAATATCCTGGAGATAGGAAATCAATGGAGAAAACCTTTAAATCATATCTTTTCATTGATGTTTGATTTCCTCTTGAATGCTACTACCTGACAAGGTGCAAATATGATTTATCAATATATACCAATATTTGTATCAGAAAGTATTGTTACACGTTCTCTCATTTCACAAAGCTTTATCTGTTTATTGGCAATTATACAAATAATACCTGACTTTTTTATAATTTTTTGTAATAAAATGGGATTGTTTTTAAGTCAAATTTATCCACAAAAAGTTACTCATTTTCTTTCTGGTTGGATCATTTATCCATCGCAAATTTTCAAAAGCATTTAAATTTATTTTTACAGAAAACAGGATCATTAAGTGCAGATTTAAATACTTCAACAATTCTATCCTGTAACTTTCAGTACAAACATGATAAAGCTAATTATATATTTGCTCAATTCAAATAATCATAAAAATAAAATATGAATATTACAAAAGTTCAAAAAAACTTTTAAAACTGACTCAATCTGGAATTTTGTGTTTACTTTTTAAATGATCTAAATACATGTATGGCTTTCATCATACCAGTTTAGACAAAATTAGATGACACTTTAACGGATAAATCTATTGATATTACCACAGTGCACTGCATTTATACCTCAAAATTATATACTTTTACACACTGATGAACATTAATTAGTAGTGTAACATTACATGTTATAGAAATGTATTGTAACAATTTGTATGAATAATTCACACTGCACTTGATTAGCATAATGTAACATAGCATTAGAATAAATTAATATTGTACACATGTACAGATCGAGTTAGTACTTAAAAGGCTTCTAAAAGACTGGTATTCATAGTCATATATACCAAATAAAGATGTCAATTTTACTTGGTGCAGATATACAGGAATGCTGAATAAAACAGTTTGCTAATTCTGTTATATATGTACTTTTATACAAGTTTAAAAAGACAAATTGGAAATCAATAGAGAAGCATTAAATGTTCTATTTGTAAATTTGAATTACAGACCAGTGCAAATAGACTGACTTAACAAATGGGTTTATATTCTATATAAACACTTCTATTTAAACTTATTATACACACACATGAACCTTAATAGTTTTCTATATACTGACTAATTGCTAAATTATTTGGGAATTTGTAAATCAATTTATATCCCTGACACACAATTTGTATAACAAATTAAGAATTAGAAAGTTGAAAGACCTAAAAAGTTTCACCAATTCTTTACAGTCATTTTACCATAAGACAGACTGACTGCGAATATAGTAAAAGCTCATATTTACAAATTTCAGCTCGGTAAAACACAATCTTAAAGTTCAACTGATTAAGCAACCATACTATTTCATTTTCAAAGTTACACAAAAACAGCTGAAAATCATCAAAACTGAATAGGAAGTTGACTTTGCATAATATTGTGTACAAATATCACTGTTTTCCCTGGAATTGAGTGAAACAATTACAGTCGTAAATTTTTGAATGGGAGTAAACAAATTTTATGAAGTAATATATAAAACAAAATTTCAACATTTCAACCATTTGGGTCTAAAATTAATGCATGAGGGTCCTGGCATACATTATATTGTAAATTTCAAGATAGAACACAGAATATCATAGTTTTATCATAGCAGGCTCCATTAACTATGGAACAACAAATGTGAAAATTGTAAGAGATTAAATGAAGCTTGACTTTAGGGAACATTTTATAAGTTAATGATAAACCATTAAACACTATCAACATAAAGCAAGAAAAGTTAAATACACTTTCTTCCAATACAGAGACTTATTACTTCAAACAAAGCTAAATATCTCAACCATAATGAAGGCTCCAATTTAATATTATGTTAACACAAACCAAATAATATAAATATTAGAAATACTTTTTATATGACTTACCTTCCCATGTAAAATCTACCTTTCAAAAATACATTTATCAGAAAATATTTAGAGTAAATTTTATTTTATTTTTGCCAATGTTAAATAAAAGTCATTCCAACAATGGATTTATCTACCGGTAGTATCTAAACTTTTTGATTATAATATATTGATTAGAAAAAAAGGTCTACTCTTCAATGCCTTCTGTAGCCTTCTTCCTAACCCGTCCATGTCCATGAAGTCTTTTCCATCACTTTTCATCAATTTTTGAATGCAAATGATGGAATTTGCCGAGCAACACCACATTTAGAGAATAATTAAATCATACAAAATACTTCACACAAGATTGCTTTACATGTATTTACTTGATCAATTATTCATCAGAATTGGCTACCCTAAGGGCTATGGAATGTGTGAGCATAATGTATATATATTGCCAACCATTTCAAGAATTGGCAAAAATTTATCAATGTTTTAGGATTTTTTAGCACAAAATCTTCTTTAAAATTTTTTTCTTCTTACTGAAACCAAACACAAATTGGGCTGAGTGACTCTTCCTTCACACATTATTCACTGTACCCGTAACATTACAATAGCCAACAGAAATTTTATCAGCTATACCAAATTATTTCCGGAAGCCTACTAATTTAAGAGAGAATTGGTTTAAGAAGTAAAACATATGAATTTTCAATGGTACAATTGTAATTTACAACCAAATGCAGTATAATGACAATGTGAAAACTGTGCCAGATCAGACATGCTGTCTCCATCCATTTTGTGCTTTAAGACAAATATAATTGAAATGTGCGTGTCAATAATTTGAAACAAAGTGTAGTTTATAATTCCATGTTATATGTAAATGATTCAGTTAATTTGATGTTTTTTTATGAAGTGACCATTTGTTAAACATCAAAAACATTGTTACCTGTGACCAGTGGCTCTGTTATACATTAAAAAATTTAATTAATTATTACAACCATATTTCCGAATTTTAAAACTTTCTTTTATTCATTTTGAAAAGTTGTGCAGATCAGATGTGGGAAAATCAGTAAAATATGCGACTTCAACAATCGAATTAATCAAAAATAATATACAGACTCGTTTCTTCATCAAAAACAACAGACCATTTCATGAATATAAGATATATAGTCTAAAATTCCAGTAGATTATCTCCCTTATAAAGACAAACAGGTCTGCATTTTCATAAATATTTGATAAGATGCTAATCAGTTAAGTTGAATAAAAATCAGGTATTTAATTTACTGCATAGTAAGTGTAATTTTTTGGAACTGGCTTCCAGCAGGTACATGTTTTTGAAAATCCAAACTACATAGAAAAAATAAACACATTTAGCAGAAAACAGATTTGGATTACTACAAGTTTTTTAACCTGAATATTCAAGTCATACAATGTATATAGTATGTCTGAAATGGTCTTTTCTACTAACAGTAAAAGAAGGAAAAGATTAAGTACTTGACACAGAAAAGATTCAGTGCAACTACAATGTACTAGCAAGCTAGACATCAGAAATATTTACTTTTTAACAATTCTGTAACTGAAAAATATATTTGTAAAGTAATAAAAATATACTACAATATTTGTTTTCAAGCAGGCTACAAAGGGGTTAAATTCTATTAAAAGAAAAAAATAAATAATTCTGAGTTAAGAAAATATAAATTTTTAAAAACTATAAATAAATAAAATATATGTATACAAAATAAACAAAAAGAAAAAAATATTAAAATAGTGGAATTAGATTAATAATTTTTGTTTAATGCCACTCACCCAGTATCTAATATTCTTTCTATTTCTTCTACATCTTTTCTCATTATAGCTCTATGTAGATGTTCACCAGTCAGTGGTTCCTCTGAAAAATATGAAAATAATATGATTTCAATAATTCTATCCAGTTCCCAAGGGTTTTCAGTTCCCATTATTTTCTGATTGGTCAAATTTCAATCAAGATACTATCTAACCAAATGACTTGAAAATTTTAAAACAGGAGGCATCAAAGGTCTGTATAAAGTATGCATACTTCTTCTATTTCTTGTGATAATATTCATCAAAATTCATATGACATTCACAATTTGATGTTAAATATCTACCAAAACTTGGGGGCTCGGTGGAAGAGTGGCTTAGGTAGTTCGTCATGACTACTAATGATCACTAGCCTGTCAACACTGAGGTTGTGAGTTCGAAAATCCATGGGCTTTAAAAAGCTAGTCGAGTATCTATGGACAAATCTCTTATGGACTTTTTTGCATAAATTCTATAATTATTATATCATTTTTCTCAATTCTGACAACAGCAATCCTTTAAGACATAAAGAAAAAAAAATTAACAACTGATTATAATCAATGAAAAAAAAAATCAAATAAACTCATTACTTGAAAGAAAAAAATATGATTTAAATACATTCTACATGTTATTTTTTCAGACAATTTTTACATCCATAAAAACATATGAACCTATTTCCTGATTTTGCCAAGGACAAAACATTAATCTCTGAATTTGTAAACAATGAGGACCATTACCATATTTTCATTCAGTTTAAATCTTTAATTTGTTACAGATTATGATCTTAATCTGAGGAATAACCACAAAATTACCTAACAGATTTATGTCAAATTCTTTATCAAACTATAATTTAAATGGAACAGAAATTAAATCCACAAAAGCATGTTGCCCGGTTTAATATGCCAAACTGAAAACCAGAAGAGATTTCTTTTAAATAATTCTTTATTTTTTCTATGGAGAGATCATGACAAGGACAGATGTAAAATTTAGGTGATTTTGTATTCCATACCATAATTATGAAGTAACAATTTAGTACATTTAAAATTGATAAATAGAATTTATCAAGTCAGTGTGGATTTTAGTTTGTCAAATATATACCATAATTGAAAAATAACATATAAATTATTAATGTTTAAAAATAAATGTTTTTGATTCTAGTTTTAAAACTGAAAAAAAAAATGGGCCCATAATAAAAAAACTAAGTACATGTTTAGATTCAGCATATCAAAGAACCCCAAGAATTCAATTTTTGTTAAAATCAAACTAAGTTTATTTTTGGACCCTTTGGACCTTAATGTAGAACAATTTGAAAACGGGACCAAAAATTAAGAATCTAAATACACGGTTAGATTCGGCATATCAAAGAACCCCAATAGTTCAATTTTTGATGAAATCAAACCAAGTTTAATTTGGGACCCTTTTGGCCCCTAATTCCTAAACTGTTGGGACCAAAACTCCCAAAATCAATCCCAACCTTCCTTTTGTGGTCATAAACCTTGTGTTTAAATTTCATAGATTTCTATTAACTTATACTAAAGTTATAGTGCGAAAACCAAATGTCTTCGGACGACGACGCCGCCACCGCCGCCGCCAACGTCATATCAATATAGGACCGCAAAAATTTTGCGGTCGTATAAAAACAGCCCATAGAATTGATTTGTTAAACTTATGTATCAGTTGATGAATAAAAATAATATTCTATAAATGCATTTTTCAAACATTGTATACATTTATACTCAAGATTACAACCAAAATGTTGTAAAACACACTGAAATCCAAAATGACAAGAAGGGTCAAGACAAATAAGAGGCTCTCAAGAGCCTGAGTCGCTCACCTGTTACTTTTTGTGTAGATCTTGCATCTTGCATCAATGATTTTTTGGCTAGATTTAATGTATACTGTTGCATTTTTCCCCTGTATATTGACTTGTACAGCTAAAATATAGAACCCAAATATATATGGTTGCTAGGGACTTTTTCATCGGTTGCTATGGACTTTTTCAATGGCCTTGACTCTTGACCCTTCATTTTGACTTGAACAGGTAAACTGTAGAGTCCTGAACCCAAATATATCTAGTTGCTAGGGACTTTTTCATCAGTTACTATGGAGTTTTTCAATGACCTTGACTCTTGACCTTTCTTTCTGACTTGTACAGGTATTGGATCCATAGCCCAAATATATATGGTTGCAAGAGACTTTTTTAATCAGTTACTATGGACTTTTTCAATGACCTTGACCCTCCGTTTTACTTGTACGGCTACCATTTAATTTTTTTTCACGTTATGCCCTAAACATCTGTGACAATATGTCAGCCCATTATTTTTACTGATAAATACTGTTTACATGTAAATAATCTTTAAAGGGCAAAAACTCCTAAAAAGGATCAATTAATGATTTTGGTCACGTTGACTTATTTGTAGATCTTACTTTGCTGAACATTTATCCTGTTTATAGTTTGTCTTTATCTATAATAATTAATTCAAGATATTATTAACCTAAAACTGCAAAATTTCCTTAAAATTAACAATTCAGGGGCAATAACCAACAAAGAGTTGACCTATTCTGAAAATTTCATGCAGTTGGATCTTCACATTTTTACCCTGTCAGTTTTGCTCTAAATGTTTTAGTTTTTGAGATATAAGCCAACAAGAGTTGACACACAAAAATGTCTCGCCTGTCGTGTATTTCTAATGAAAGTAAATGCTATCAGACATATTGCATACAGTATTCGAAAAACAGGCCAAAACACAAAAACTTAACTATAACCACTGAACCATGAAAATGAGGTCAAGGTCAGATGATACCTGCCAGTTGGACATGTACACCATACAATCCTTCCATACACCAAATATAGTAGACCTATTGCATACAGTGTTCAAAAAACAGGCCAAAACACACCACTGAACCATGGAAATGAGGTCAAGGTCAGATGACACTGGCCAGTTGGACATTTACACCTTACAATCCTTCCATACACCAAATATAGTAGAACTATTGCATATAGTATTCGAAAAACAGGCCAAAACACAAAAACTTAATTATAACCACTGAACCATCAAAATGAGGTCAAGGTCAGATGACACCTGCCAGTTGGACATGTACACCTTACAATCCTTCCATACACCAAATATAGTAGACTTATTGCATATAGTATTCGAAAAACAGGCCAAAACACAAAAACTTAACTATAACCGCTGAACCATGAAAATGAGGTCAAGGTCAGATGACACCTGCCAGTTGGACATGTACACCTTACAATCCTTCCATACACCAAATATACTAGACCTATTGCTTAGAGTATCTGAGATATGGACTTGACCACTTAAACTTAACCTTTTTTTTCAATTAGTCACTGAACCTTGAAAATGAGGTCAAGGACAATGTACATATGACAGACAGAAAGTTCGTAACATAAGGCATCTTCTACCTTCTAAAATACTAGAGGCTCTCAAGAGCCTGTGTCGCTCACCTGTATCTAATGTGATTTTGGAAATTATGTAAAATTATATAATGATTGAGACCAAGATTGGTTTAATTTGACACAGTATTTAAAATTAAAAACAGGTCATCTTAGTGTAGTCTTACAATAGCTACTGAAGACATCTTATCATTATTATTTTTGAATATGTGGTCAAGTTGTGACCATTCAGAATTTTTTTTACAATTTTCTGATAGACTTCTAAACATCTTGGATGATGGATCGGCAACAAAGTAACAACACTTGGTCAGCACCTCATAAGGAACATTCATGCTATGTTTTGTTACATTCCATTCAGTGGTTCTCTAAAAGAAGTCATTTGTATGCATTTCCCATAGGGTCCAATGTTAAACTTAGTCCCCTGCTGGCGGCCATCTTGGATGATGGATCGGCTACAAAGTAACAACACTTGGTCAGCACCTCATAAGGAACATTCATGCCAGATTTAGTTTCATTCCATTCAGTGGTTCTCTAAAAGAAGTCATTTGTATGCATTTCCCATAGGGTCCTATGTTAAACTAAGTTCCCCGCTGGCGGCCATCTTGGATGATGGATCAGCTACAAAGTAATAACACTTGGTCAGCACTTCATAAGGAATATTCATGCCATGTTTGGTTTCATTCCATTAAGTGGGTCACTAAAAGAAGTCATTTGTATGCATTTCCCATAGGGTTCTATGTTAAACTAGGTCCCCCGCTGGCAGCCATCTTGGATTATGGATCGGCTACAAAGTAACAACAATTGGTCAGCACCTCATAAGGAACATTCATGCCATGTTTGGTTTCATTCCATTCAACGGTTCTCTAAAAGAAGTCATTTGTATGCATTTCCCATAGGGTCCTATGTTAAACTAAGTCCCCCTCTGGTGGCCATCTTGGACGATGGATCGGCTACAAAGTAACAACACTTGGTCAGCACCTTATAAGGGTTCATTCATGCCAGATTTAGTTTCATTCCATTCAGTGGTTCTCTAAAAGAAGTCATTTGTATGCATTTCCCATAGGGTCCTATGTTAAACTAAGTTCCCGCTGGCGGCCATCTTGGATGATGGATCAGCTACAAAGTAACAACACTTGGTCAGCACTTCATAAGGAATATTCATGCCATGTTTGGTTTCATTCCATTAAGTGGGTCACTAAAAGAAGTCAATTGTATGCATTTCCCATAGGGTTCTATGTTAAACTAAGTCCCCCGCTGGCGGCCATCTTCGATTATGGATCGGCTTCAAAGTAACAACACTTGGTCAGCACCTCATAAGGAACATTCATGCCATGTTTGGTTTCATTCCATTCAACGGTTCTCTAAAAGAAGTCATTTGTATGCATTTCCCATAGGGTCCTATGTTAAACTAAGTTCCCCGCTGGCAGCCATCTTGGATGATGGATCGGCTACAAAGTAACAACACTTGGTCAGCACCTCATAAGGAACATTCATGCCAGATTTAGTTTCATTCCATTCAGTGGTTCTCTAAAAGAAGTCATTTGTATGCATTTCCCATAGGGTCCTATGTTAAACTAAGTTCCCCGCTGGCGGCCATCTTGGATGATGGATCGGCTACAAAGTAACAGTACTTGGTCAGCACCTCATAAGGAACATTCATGCCAGATTTAGTTTCATTCCATTCAGTGGTTCTCTAAACAAGAAGATTTTTGAAATTTCAGCCAATCAAAACACATTATTGGGTCTGGCAGCCATGTTGAATATTTGATCAGCACCAAAATTACAAATTCTGTAAAGGACCTTCACAGGAACATTGCTGCCAAGTTTGGTTCCATTTGGTTCAGTGGTTTTTTAGAAGAAGATTGAAATGTGAAAAGTTAACGGACGGACGACGGACGACAGACGACGGACGGACGACGGACGACGGACGCAAAGTGATGGCAAAAGCTCACCCTGGCTTTTAGCCAGGTGAGCTAATAAAGCTTGTAAGAAGTGAGTTAACGCCGCCGCCACCGCCGGATCACCATCCCTATGTCAAGCTTTCTGCGACTAAAGTCGCAGGCTCGACAAAAACTACATTTTAACCCCATGTTCTATTTTTAGCTATGGTGGCCATGTTCCTCCACGGTTAAGAAAATAAAACATCAAGTTCATACTACATACCCTAAGGACCATTCCATTAAAGTTTGGCTGAAAATGGTTAAGTAGTTTCAGAGGAGAAGATCTTTGAAAAAGTTTATGATGGAAGCCAAGTGACAACAAAAGCTCACATATCCTTTTAAAAACTATCAAAGGACAGTGCTTTTTTAAGGGAAAATGCTCCTTACTACCTTAGTTTCCAAAAATCAATAAAAAAACAATGAAATTTTAAAAGTTTTGATTTCTCCATTGTCACCACAACTAAGCTAATTTATGGCAATTATTTTATTTTATTTTTATATCAATTATCCTTCAGAGACAAAATATGACACAGAAGCAGAAATAAAAGGAGACATGGGGGTGAAAGAATGAGACACAACTCTGAATTGGTACTTAAAAAATACAAAAAGAAATTACAAAATAACCATACTCCAAATATACATAAACAAAACTTTACAACCACAGACAATGCAGTATACATCACTATGTTACTTCCCTAAAACCCTTAGTGATGTAAAAATTTGTTACTTAACTTAGTCTTATTATTATGTTTGGCTATTAAATGAACTTTAGCTAACATTCCAACTTATATACATGTAAATGATCCTGTATATTTCTGCATCTGATTTCTTAGCAACTGAATTTGTTGTAACACTGGATACTGCAATTTGCATTTTAGGTATAGAACATTATAAAACAAATCAAGTTTTCTAGGTATTTTTGAAACAGAAAGTTATTATGTTCTCTTTAATTTACAGATACAAAACAATTTGATAAAAATTTTAGAAAAGAATGGCCACCTTAAATTGACGTAAACAGATAACACATATATATATTTAACAGCAATAAATCCAATCTATGTATACATTATATAAATACTCCATTTCCAATGATAGAACACTTCTATATCTAATATTTTATGGAAATTATCATCTCATTGACTTTCATAGGCTCAGTATTATTCCATTCACTAACCAACATACCAGGTCAAGTGTCAGTCTATAATAGGGACTCTCGGTGTGATTTTCAAATTTTTACACTGCGCAAATGTATAACATTTTTTAATTACAAATTAAATGTATTTTTAAATATTTTCTAGAGGATACTTTACATTTGTAAATAATGAATGTTTTTTTTAATCTCCTTTACCAAATTAATTTTTAGGTAGAAAGATTGTGTATCAAATTTAATTTGGCTATGTAACTATAATTCTATAAAAACAAACAGGCTTAAAAGTCTGCCAGAACTTATTTACACAGCCAACTGCGTAAAAAATGTTGACCGTGACACAGCTACGACTTTTATACAAACTTTATATTAAATAAATGTCTAAAGGTGAAAATGTAAACAAATACATAAAAGTTTAAATGGGCATGCATATCATTTTTATTTGAAAGGTTGTGAAAGTTTTAAAAGGGTCTTTAATTTCCGATATGAACAGTGTTTTCATTTACACCATCACAAGTCAAATAGATACATAATGAACACAATCAAAGTTAATGGCACAAAAATTAATCTTCAGGGGTAGAAGAAATTTATCTTTCTTGCATACCTGGCGTCATTAACAAGATTCAGCAGGTAAACAACAGGTAAAAATCACATTCCAAACCTGATTAATGTCAGTCTGATAATGTCATCGTAATAACCCAATGTTGTGATGAAAATAATAACCATTGTATCAAATTACATGAAAATCAATGAAGAAAAACGATTTAACAGACCTTGATTATTTCCTTTTCACATAAATCTACAACAGGACAAAATTATATCTACTTTTTATCTATTCTTAATGATTTAATTGATAAAATGTCTCTTTTTTCATTAATCATGTGGTACTTTCATTTTGATTCATGTTTATTGCTTCAATTTATACTTCAATTAATACCGACACTTGAGGATTTTTTTTTCTTAGAAATATGATGCTCATGTGTTGCAACAGATTGACAGTAAATCCTTTCTTGAGGAATGAATCGAGTTTAAAACTATCTTTTCTCATCATAGCAGCTTTGAAAATTTAATTTAAAAACTATAAAGTGAAAATTTATATGAAAAACTTTAGCTGCATTACTTTTCAGAATGTACTGATTTTTTAAAGTACTTTAGAACTCAGGATACTTGATAATACAAGGCCAAGGGACCGCTAACAAAACCAGTAAGAGTTACATGATGATTCAAGTTACCAAACTTCTAAAGTTTAGAACAGAAATTATTGTGATGACAGAGAAAAAAATTTTGATAAGACACACACAGAGACTGAGTTATACAAACTGGAGCAATAAATAAATGTACCATTGTATAGATCTCTGACATATTTCTTACTTTCTGTTTCATCATTATTTTTTTTTTCTTGTGATAAATAATTATCATACTTGCACAATTATGTATATATAAATCCTATTACTCTGAACTAAGTCAATTTTTTAATTTAATATTAAACATACTTCAAATATCTTATATCTTGAAATTCTTTTTTATCTAGAATATTAAAATCTCATAGTACTCTACTTCAAATAAGGTGTTATTTAATATCCTGATTATGAAAAATGGTGGAAGTTAAAGGATTTTTTTGCATTGAAACTTTCTGAATTCATTAACACATTTAAATTGTACTGAAATCTGAACATGTTTAAAAAGGGTTGATATCCAGGTCAAACAAGACTCAATTACAAATTCATTTCTTCTTATCCAGGTTAAAGTTTGCAATGGCTACTTCACACATTAGTGTCAAGCAATACAATCTGGCACAAGTATCATTAATTCTACCCAATGACCAATTCTTGTTTTCACAATACAGTTGTATTATCTTAATTACAATAAACATAACGCATATCCAAGGAATATAACTGAATACTAGTTCTTATGAACAAGACCAATGCCTTTGAAATTGAAACAAATTATCAAAAACAGTAGCAAAGTCAATGATAGGGGTCATTATTCAGACCTTGCACTAAGGTTCAAATTTTAGTATCTTTCAATGACATGAAAAAGAGGAATAAAAGCACTGTAATTTTTGTGTTATGAGTTTATACACTGACTATATTTATACTACTAAACTTAAGGGCCTGATTTCTTTGGGCCGTCATCATGTAACAAGTAAATATAACCACACAAGGAAAAAAATATCACCTGAGACAAAGTCGAGGGGGATATTTTTTTCAGAGGGTGTTCATCTACTTTAAAATCCTCAACTATAAAGGTAGTATAATGTTTTTTTATTATACAGAATGCTTTATTTGCCACTAACAAAATTCCATGGACCTGTATTTTAGATCGGAGGGTGATATTCTAAAAAAAATATCAATGTGCCTCAAATTTGTGCAAGGTGATAATGATTATACTTACTGGTAGTTGAAACATTAACATGTGCACTCCATTCACTGTTGCCATAATTATTCATGAATCGTATTCTATAATGGTATTCTTTTTGAGGGTCTAACCCAGTAACAGTGTGTCTTTTACCATAACCCCTGTAACAGAAAGTTAATACTGTATCATAAATGAATCCCAAATTTTAAGACCCTAATTTGAAGTTGATTTGAGCAGGTGACTCCTGTTATGTCCAACTCTATTATCTCAAAAGTTCTTTAATACTTACTAGCTAAAACAAAGTATATAAAAGGATCTGGGCATATTTTGATCTCTGCAGAGCTACAAAGAGGTCCAATGCAGCAGTCCAGATTCCTATATCATGCAATTTAGATTATTGTAAAATATATAAATTATATTTATTGTCTGAAATGTGTAATTTAGTGTAAACATATTTTATTATTAATTCATTTTAACATAAAATATGATAATAACAATAAATTACATACCCATGTGTAATTTATCTATCAGTTATGCTTTTTAAAAAATATTCTAATATAGGAATCAAAGTTTCAAACTTAATATGTGTGATCTTTATCTCTCTGCTTCCATAAGTTCTTGAATTAATCATATCGACATTTTTTTCAAATTTTCACAAGAATATTATTTGAAAAGTATGAAAATCACATATATTTATAAAATTTTGAACAGATTCAATCCTGATAAGAAATGTAGCCTTGCCAAATTAATTTTTAGTTCTATGGATTTCACCACTCTGATTTGTAAATGTTAAGACAGAAATATTTTCCGCTTCATTTTCCAAAAATGCTAAAAATTCGCCTTAAATTCTACATTTTTCAAGAAATCAAAAATAAAAAGGGTTCACTTGATCATAAAATTTGGAAAAAAACAGGGATTATTTCCATTTTTTTTTTTTTTTGTAATATATTTTCGTTAAAAAATTTGTGCCGCACGTTAATTTGATCTTTGCCTAAAAAAACTAGCCCTCAAGAGAAGACAATTAAATCAAAATTTCACTCACTCGCACTCATTTTTGCCATAAAAAATCCAACGAACTAAAAATCAATTTGGTGTGGCCTAAGTAAATTGTTTATTGTAAGACTCAGCCCAGCTCTAATACATCCTCTTTGAAGGTATGTTGAGATTCAACAAAGTATATCATAGCATAAGCATTGTATTTTTAAAAATATTTACAAATGTACTCCTGATAACTCAAAATTCTTGTTATCTCAATTTAAAAATGTCTTGCAATTCCCCTTTACACTCAATATCCCTCCACTTAGTAGCTTTGTTAATATAACCACAAGTCTGTGCCAAAAATCTTTTCATGCACCAGACCTTAATGGGCTAGTTTGGGAATAAATTTTACTAGAACAAACAGAAATTAATAGACTAAAACCATTTTTGTTGAATAGGAGAATTTCTTACTAGACCAATCAAGTTAGTGATAGATTATTTTTAATTAAGTCCGAAAAAGATTTTACTAGACTCAAGCTTCAGACTCTTGGTTAAAAACACAGACTGAAGTTTCATAGATAGTTAAGATTATTTCAAGTATAATTCTCTATTTATTTTGGTCTTTGTGTGTCTGACTGACTTAAAATGTATGTTATAAATTAACAGGATCATAGAATGCAATACTTAACACCCTTTTACATTCTCATTTGAATTTCTCAGCTGTGTTTTTCCTGGCAATAAATACATGTACTACAGTATAATCCTAAGTTAATTAAATTCTATTTCATTTCATGAAATGTGGAAGGAAATGAGTTATATCTTTGTATGAGGTAACTGACAAAACACAAATTACCCATCATTCATATAAAAATACTGCCTACTTAAGCCCAATTCTAATTATATGAATGCTTTTCTAAAGACTAAATTTTTCTACGCTGTACATTATCAATCGATATAAAACAATACAGATCTTATACAACAAAACATATGATATACGGGACACATCTCAATGACTAAATAAAATACAAATTAGTGTACTACAGACCATAAACTAAATATTCAATACTAATAACTTTTCAATTCTGTTCATTTAATTGAATTTGAATCATTAATTTTCAATGTTCTTTTTCAATTTAGAAAAATTCATTTGATATATGTAGGTCTATTTTGTTTTATATGGCATAGAATATTCCTGCTGTTACTACTAATGAGTTTCAATTATGTTGAATTCATCAATAATAGAGTTACTGAACAAAAAATCACTTGTATTGAAGAATATAAAGCAAATACATTAACTATAGAATAGAGGGGGGGGGGGGGGGGGGAGAAGTATACAATGTACTTGTTTTTTTTTAGTTTGGTTTTATGTAATTTATTGTACTGCCAATCTGTATTCATGGTTGAAAGTATTTACAGAAGCTGTCTGGTACTGTAAATTTGGAAGACATATAAATTTATTGATGGAAATATTATCAAAATCTGGAAATATTTCATATTTATGAACATGCTGTCACTTTTCTTGTCAATTACTTGTGATCTTTATGAAATAGTGCATTTTTTCCCTGAGTATTTAATAAGTTTACGGGGATTTGCAGATAGAGAAAGTATGCCTTCGACAACAGATTCTATACATGTACTTTGTTCATAGGAAAGACTGCTCCAACAAGATCACCAACCTGTGCCAGCCCTATCTTAATAAGTAATACTCAGAACAAACACAAACAACAATAATTCTCAAAATATTCAAGGCAATAAAAATTACCACTTAGATGTAAACACTCAATCTCTCACTTGAGCAGCATGCATGCATACATGTATGTATATTAGTTGGTTATTCTGACATAAATTAAAGTACAAATACCCAATGTTTTGTTTCCAAAACACTCAACTGCTACTTACTATCTTTAAAATCTACAAATCCTCTCGCTGTCATGACAGTGCAAACCAGAGGCTCTAGAGAGCCTGTAATCGCTCACCTGGCAAACTGGGCCTATTGTAACGTTCTTTATATCACTGAATGGTCACTCGAAATATCATGAAAATTAGAAAGTAATCAATTTGTGGGAGTCATAATCTGGGCCAGATCGCGGAACCGGATTGAAGTGGGTCAAAACTATGTGAGTCAATAAATAGATTAAAATTAATTTCACAGCCCTAAATTATCATTCAGTTACCTATTGTAACGTTCTTTAAACTGATGAACAATAACTCATTATCTAAACTCCGGCAACAATATTGAAAACATTCGTACTGTTCGTACCACGTGGTATCCTTTAAAACGTTTTCCTAACCATGATTTACCTTCAGGGGCACAGTAAAATGCAAACACCAAATCGAAATCGGAATAAACTAAGTTGCGTTTCCGGATACTGCCGGATAATATGTAAACTTTTTTTTTTTTTCAGACCTGCCAAGTTTCGAAAATTGTCCGTCGTGAAATTGGTTAAAATTTGCAAAGATCAAAGAAAAAAATTACAGGAATTTGTCTCAAATCTGAATAAAATATGCATGCACCTCACAGGTCTGCATATGGTTCAATGTTTTAAAACTAAGCTGCATGGTGGACATTTTGAATTTCCAATTATTGAAAACAATTCTCACTTTGAAAACAGGGCTATCTAAAAACCTTTTCTGTAAAGTAACAATTCAATACACATTGTAGTGTTTCTGACAAGAACATTTTTGAAATTTGGAACAATCAGAACACTAAATTAGCCCTGGCGGCCATGTTGAATTTTCGATCGGCACCAATTTCATAAATCTGGTAAAGGACAACCTGCTTAACATTTCTGCCAAGATTTGTTGAAATCTGTTCAGTGGTTTCAGAAAAAAAGATGAAAACGTATAATTCCCATGGGGTACAATGTTAAACTAAGTTTCATCATGGCGTCCATTTTGAATTTCCGATTGGCACCAATTTCACAAATTGAGTACAGGACTTACTAACAATCATTTCTGCAAAGTAAAAATTCGATCCTCCTTGCAGTTTCTGACAAGAAGATTTTTGAAATGTGGACCAATCAGAACACATAATTGGCCCTGGCGGCCATTTTGAATTTTCGATCGGCACCAATTTCACAAATCTGGTAAAGGACCATCTGCTTAACATTTCTGCCAAGTTTGGTTGAAATCTGTTCAGTGGTTCTAGAGAATAAGATTAAAATGTGAAATTCCCATAGGGTCCAATGTTAAACTATGTTTCATCATGGCGGCCATTTTGAATTTCCGATCGGCAAACGATTCACAAGTTGAGTACAGGACTATCTAACAATCATTTCTGCAAAGTAACAATTCAATCCGCATTGTAGTTTCTGACAAGAAGATTTTTGAAATTTGGACCAATCAGAACACATAATTGGCCCTGGCGGCCATTTTGAATTTTCGATCGGCACCAATTTCACAAATCTGGTAAAGGACCACCTGCTTAACATTTCTGCCAAGTTTGGTTGAAATCTGTTCAGTGGTTTCAAAGAAGAAGATCAAAATGTAAAAAGTTAACAGACACGGACGCGGACGCGGACGACGACGACGACGACGACGACGACGACGACGACGGACGCAAAGTGATGACAAAAGCTCACATGGCCTTTTAGGCCAGGTGAGCTAAAAAGGTAATCAGGATGTAAATAATTAAAAACTTCCTCTCAACCAGCAATAAAAAACAGATCAGATCTTATACTGGCATGGTCCATATTACTATCTTAATTGTCATTAACTTAAATCTAAATTATTGTAACAGTCACATTTAGTACATAACAGCCATTAAGTCCTACATCAGATTGGGTGAAAGATAAATCACAGTTTCATCTCCTGTGAGATGACACATACTCAAATTTATTTTTGGAAAATTTAACTAATTTCTATTTCATTTGATTCAATTAAATAAAAATTTAATGTTATCTATTCAGTAAAACAAATAACAACATCCATTAAAAGATATTAAAAAAAGATATTGTTGCAAAAAAAATTCATCAATTGTGTTCAATGCCGGAAACCAGACACTTACATGTAGTTAAGGATGAAAACAAGTAAATAAAATTCAAAACGGATGCATGAGGATTACAACTGCAATATAATATGTGTCTTTATACACATTTTCAATGAAGATTTAGTGAATGGTAAGACTAAAGTAAACTCTATTTGTTTTTCATTATATACTTAAAAGAAAAAAATTTATTTTAATTTGCAGGTATTGGTTTGGTTTTATTGGTGTTTTATGCCACTTTCAGCCCAATTGCAGGTATTTGTAAAAAAAAAGTCTAGAAAACTATAATTTTAAATTTCAATTTTGGGCTATAGATTTGTTGAAAAAATAGGCCACCTAGTGGCATAGAAATAATTTCCAATCAAAATACTGCTAATGCTAATGTAATATTTGCTATAAAATTCTAATTTATAATAAAGATTTGCTTCTATATATGTGTAGATTTAATTGGTTTGGACACCTAAGTGCAAACTTTTCTAAAGAAGGATACTTTTACTTTCTATAAAGCTATAAGTATCATGTAAACTCTGTAAGTAAAATCAAGAAATACCAAAGGGATATTCCAAGGAGGGGAAAATCGAAAACAAATGACAATCTCCAGAGATGGCTGGATGGATGGATGAATTGTTGTTTAACGTCAGGTGGCAGCCAGGTGCATATCAGCACGAGAACATGTATGTTAATGAGTATTATCCCTGCTTTGTACTAGACCGACACTCTGAGCCAGATTTTTAATGTGCTAGCTCACGAGGTAAGTGTCCGCAGGAAGACATATCACCCCACTTGGACACATTATACTGAGCCGACCAGTAGATCTTTGCTCTTATTCCTAGATGCCGTGTGCTTGGCAGAGAAGCAGCAAATACCAATTTTAATGTCTTTGGTTTTGCTTCCACATCTGAGGCGAGCACGCTACCAGGAGAACACCGAGGCGGTTCAATCTCCAGAGGACAAAAAAGACAAGACAAAAAGAATAGAAACACTACACTTTAAAACTAAAAACATATGAACAACATGGACCCCACCAAAAAACCAGGGTAGTGAAACACAAAAATACTGATCCATTTACACCTGGGCTTAACGCATTAAGCCAAATTGAAGTGGGATTGTAACAACAATATCTAGTCACAAAACTATATCTATTTATCAAAAAGTATACTTCATATAAAAGCCAATACATAAAACCTTTTATTTACTATATATCTTGAGACTAAAAACCTGCTTTTAAATACATTAGATAAAATCTATTTTTGTGCATTGCTTTTCATAATTTCCAATAGAAAGCACTTATTTTTAAAAGTTAAAAATTAAAAAATTAAATGTTGATTTTTTTTTCCAAATATTACATAATACAGCTCAAAATGTTATCATTCATTAGAATAAATAAATCTTCATTTCTGGTTTCCATTCATTTTTATAAAAGTTGAACACCATTCATGAATATATTTATTAATCAACATGACAAACCACTTTCACTTATAAATTGACACAACAGCAAACTTAATTATATTGAAATTGATGCTGTAAAAAGAAAAATCAAAGAAAACTTATTTATCAGTTGTAAGGATCAGCTAACTGACATTGGTTAACCAAGTCTAGTCTCTGAATAATTTAAACCTTAAAAATTTCTACAAGCAAAATTGTTCATGTCAATGAATAAATGCACTTATTTTTACCAAGATACTCTTTGCATTATGCACACATATTTTCGCCTTGTTATATATTTACATAATGAGAAACCAAGAAAAAATATGTGTTGCCTATATGGTTTACTAAAAAACATTCTAATCTTCTAATCTATCTCATGAATAAACCTATGTTTAAAGTTTTAATGTTTATCCTGTGTATTTAAAGAAGGCAGATATTTTTTTATTTTGCTGATTTTTTTTACCTTGTCCCTATGTTATGAATTTTTGGTTCTTAAAAGTGCTTGAACAAAAATGTCAATTACAACTTTAGAGAAGGCACATAAAAATTAGGGTCAGTATGGAAACCATACTAATTTAGACCTTACCTATAAAGGAAAGGTTACCATTTTTGCTTTTCCTAAATATTTTGTAGATCAGTCAAATTCTTTCAATATATAAGGGATTTGAAGACAAGAAAAAAGTTCCCATTATAACTAGAACTGTCCTGAAAGCGACTAATACCCCTGCAGCAACATGTCTGTTTTGAAGCCTACACAAAGTTCAAATCATATTTTTCAAAGTACTTGCCCAAACAGAAAATCCTGATTATATGCACATCTCCATAATGTGATCTAACACTCTATAAAGTGTCATGAGAATCATGCAAGTAATGTAGCAGAAGTTGCAGACAACACATGGAATGAAGTTTTGTTAAAAATTGCCTAAGTCCAAATAGCCGTATCTTTTAAATGTCTTGCCCAAACAACAATTCCTGACAATATCCACTCTCCATATAGTGGTCTAACACTCCATTAAGTTCCATGAGAATCATGCAAGTAATGTAGGAGGAGTTGTGGACAACACATGGAATGAAGTTTTGTTAAAAATTGCCGAAGTCCAAACAGCCATATCTTTTACATTTCTTGCCCAAACAAAATTCCTGACAATATGCACATCTCCATATAGTGATTTAACACTCCATTAAGTTTCATGAGAATCATGCAAGTAATGTAGGAGGACAGGTGGACAGACAGACTGAAACCTATATACCCACCCCCCCCCCCCCCCCCAAAAAAAAAAAAAAAAAAACTTTGTTTGTGGGGGGTATAACAAACTAATTCCATCAGCTATCTTCATGGAAGACACTTCTATAGTACTGAGCAGTGATTTTCTATGCAGATGTGTCCTTTAAGAGGGTCATACAGGGGGCCCATGAACACAATCGAATGGGTGAAAAAATAATAGAAGATTAACCTGCACGACGCATTTTTATCAATTTGCACTAAACATAGGAAATAATGACAATCCAACATGTGAAATAAAAACTGCTAAACCGTGCACGAAAATAACCATGTACCACCCTCCTTTTGCATGTTTTGTATTTTGCAATATTGAAGAATGCCAACATACATGTACTGCGAATCGAGATAAAAAAATTTAGTTAAAAATTGACCATCAATACATAAAACCAATATTACAAAAGAATACTATAGAGATACCAATATCTATAAAGGTGTTATGAAAATTTGTTAAATATCTGTGATATTGACCCACATTGTAATCACATGAAAACAATTCTAGGTACCATTAAAATCTATCATTGTTCTTTATGTTTGATTTCCTCATTTGTTTTACATATGCCTTTATATACATTACAAAATGTCCTATCATTAGTATTGTAATATTAATCGATCATGGCTATAGATTATCCTTTATCAAACCAAAAATTACAATTAACTTTCATATAAAAAAGAGCTGTCAAAACTTATACAACAATGGAGGTGGTAAACAGTCAATTTTGATGACGCAGTTCCTCTATTCAGTCTTTATTACACAATGCATTATTTTGTAGGACTAGAGAATTTTCATACTGCTCTCAAAAGAATTTTGCTTAGTAACCTCTCATCTTTCATCTTCTGACTGAAAGTATACTTGTTGTCCATAATTCATAGTTTCCCACATAGACGTTTGTCATAATTCATTTCACTTTCAATTGCTCAAATATCTTAAAATTTCATTGATTTCAATTCAAAAACATAAACTTGACCCTATAATAATCATACAATATATTAAAGATATCCTAGTTTAGGGAATCTGCATCCAAATTTTCTCAAGCTTATTGAATTACAGTAACAGTACATGTATGTATAATACAGTAAATGCAAGCCAAGAGTGATTGCAGTATATTAAACCAGAGTAAACCTGTATCTCTTATCTGGATTTTATTAGCAACCAAAGACTTTAAATGACAGGAACTTAATTCTGGCCATGGCAGCATTTTTGACTGTCATATGGAATTAACAGATACAGTCAAACCTGTCTATAAAAGGGCACTCAAGGAAACAGAAAATAGTGCCCTTAATGAACAGGTGCCCTCTATACAAAGGTTAATTTTACGTGCTTTGTTGGTGGATGGCACTTTTTCCCTGTGCCCTTTATAGACAGTGATTTGCTATATAAAAGTGAAAACAAAATAAACAAATAACAGTTAAACAAAATAAAATATACCGAGACAAGAGAAAATAATAGTACACTGTCCTAAGAGGCTAAGTTTCAAAGACTATTCTTCCTTGTCTTCCAAGTTGTTCTCTTAATATACATGTACTATTCACAAAAAAACTTATACTTTGTCATATCATAAACATGTATGTATGTCAACTCAATTCACATATTTAAAAGGGGTGAAATACTACAACTGCTGAGCAAAATGTTGTTAGTTTTTCCCATATCTATCATTGTACATTTAATTGAAAAAATATATATTTTCCATAACTGAAATCACAGGTACAAGTTATATCATTTTACATGATTGTATATACATGTCTCAAATACATATAAAAAAATATTTGACTTGCAGCTGTGATTCAGTTACATGTACATTGTACATGTATGGTGAAAGAAAACATGCCAAAAAACAGCAAAACAACAGACCTCCAAGAAGAGAGAAATTTAGCTGAATAATAAGCAATTCTAGTTTGCTTTCCATGATACATTGTAAATCTAACCAATACAAAAGAATAGTATCCATTATACATGGTTTCCATAAACATAATATAACCTTAAAAATTTTTGGAACATAAGTAGTCAAGATTTTCTTATTTCTATAAGAATTTAGGGAGCCTGTTCATGCTTGTTTTATATGAGAATGCAGATTTTATGAAGAAATCGTCATGTGAGGAAAAACATCCAGCATTGGCAAGACAAATATACAAATATAGGTGTACAATATATCAATCATAGCCAGCATGCATCAATTGATAAAACATGACTGTTTATGTAATTTTTTGGATTTTCTTTATAGATCCCTACTTATTTGTTAACCTATTCTGATCTGTCATGTAATTCTTGTTTTAATTATTTACAATGCACTCAAATCCAGACACAAGTTAATACTATTTTAAATATTAAATTACAGTTGTCTTCAATTTATGCATTCAGTCATGTAAAATAATTATGGTGTATATTTACATATTATAAAGCAAGAGTACTTCGGTTTCATTCCTTGCTGACGTAAATATCCAAAACACCTGAAGTAGTAATATATACATGTATATACAATACATAGTCATTGTTGGAAATATAAAATTTATTTGGGCGAGCTTTAGAAACATGAGAAAAGGCGAGCTTTAGCAAGCCCAAACAAATTTTATATTATCCCACAATGACTTTGTATTGTCTTTATCCTGAAATCCCCTTTAGATGCATAAAATGCCTAAAGATTACGTTTTAAGCTGAAATCCAAGTGCAATGAAAACGTGGGAAACGGCACAACGTCATCTACTACACATTTACTACACTCCTCACGCTCTTCATGTAAACAAGTACCAGTACCAGTATATGTACCAGTTATTGACCTAATACGACTAAAGTTTATTCTACCCCTGTTATTAGACCGGACATGGCTTGATTGCAGGATAAATCTTATAATTACTAGTTACATGAAATTGGAAGTTTTGAAATATAATTTACGACCTATTTCCTTTTCTTTATAGATCAAGATTTTTTCGTAGAACTTCGACCCTATCATTACAATTGCTTATATCATGGCTGCTACTTTTTTACTGGCAAAGGATGGCAGCGTTATTCTTGAAAGAGTAACAGCTATCCTTACCAATTAAGACAGAGGAGAGTCAAACCTTACAACATGCAGGGCTTGAAATGATACAACCTCATAAAGTAGGATAGTCATCATTATAAATGAAGATTTACCACTGATAGTACATTTTGTACTGTAGTCTCTGTCAGTGTAATTATAAGATGTAGGAAACCCTAATTCGATTAGAAATACTAAATAGCCAAAGATAAGATGATTTTAACCAGGATAAAATTATAGAGATTTTAGTAAGTTCAAAGTGGGTCATCTTTTTGGAATTCTCTGGAATTATACCAGTGTCTATTTGAACATAAGATTATTTGCCAAATGAATGCATGATTAATAGAAAAATGGATTAAAGTTTCAAACTTCAGTTTTCATAAATATCTGTAACATTAACATGCAACAATAAACCATACAACTTTCACAATCCAAATTAGTCAAATTACACTGACTACAGGGGTTTCATTAAATACCCATTTTTGTGGTTTTAATTGGAGCATGTTCATGACTGTTATATGAATTGTAAAGTGTTATTAGGAGAAAATAGCAAAACCATAAAATTTCATTTTCCTTGAAACATTCAAATTTTCACCCAACCATGAAAACTGATGTATATGAAAATCAAATAAATGAATATTCATTATGCAATGTACACAAACATGTATATAGAATGAAGAAACTTACGTATAAATATTTCCCCATGAGTTGTGTACATCTTCTTCTTGTAAACAAACTTTGATTCTACCACCATCCTTTGTTGTATTGTCATAAGCTTTAGCTAGTGCTTCTTCCCAGTACAGTTCTATACTGTAATGTGTGACTTTACCAACAATGGGAGGAGGTGGACGTTCTGGTTCTACAAAAGAAAAGTGTCAAATATCTTACAAATTATGTAAATTGCAATATTCATCAGAGATTTCTGTTAATAAACGTATATTTATCTTTTTGACAAAACATTTCAAAACAAGAAACGATAAAATGTATACAATACCTTGTTTTTTCACAGTACTAACAGCACTGTGTTCAAGAACATTATAAGTACTGGTTGTTTGCATGTAAACTCCACTTCTTTTAGACTTGGATACATTTTTTGTATCACAACATGTATTTGAAAGTCCTTTATTTTGAACTGAGTTATAATCATTGCACAAGGACACATTCTGCAGAACTTGGCTTTTACCCATGTTTAATTTTGTAATTTTCAGTCTATCTACTTTCTCTGATACGGTCTGTATCCCTACTTCATTTGTCTGGTTACTATCCTTGTTGTTGTCCTCAAATGTCATATCATTATTAAACAACGACATGAACATTTTGAGTAAATTTTCAGTTTTTCAGTTCCAAACCAGAATTTCAAAATTCAAACAGAATCCACCTCTTCTCTGAACAGAGACTTAACTAGTGCCAATTTAAGATGGTAATTTAACACAAACCAAATTAATACACAACCAGATGTTTTTTTCTAACATTAAACTTGTTTTATAATGGCTACACATTAGTAAATCCTATAATATCTAATTCCTTTTAAGCTTTTGTCTCAGGAGATTAACATTGCTAGAATTAATATATATACATTGTACATGTAGTTAGAAAATAAAATTCATACAAAGTTGCATTGAACCAGTATTAAACCATTTTTCCATGGCAACAAGCTTTGTTTCCACAGCCTACTGGCATAAATTGTTATGAAGTCATAATATCAATATTTTACAGAAAAGCTGAATATTTCAACTGAGAATTAAAAAATGCACAGTACAATTAAAATAGATCATTGCAGATCTACTGTTATTTTATAAATTTTATTGATTCAAATCCCTTGTGTGTAAGATTAATGTTACATAAGGTTTCATTTCAGGAGTTATAAATGGTCAATATCTTCATACACTTGTAAATGTAGAACATGTACTATATTGTGGAGGAATGTTACTTGTCTGTTTAAAATTTTCTACAGAAGCTTCAAGTCAAACTGACAACAAGCCTGATTATTTTATCGCTGTTTGCAGCCACAATACTGCCCAATTGCCTGCCTTACACCCCCAAACTTATAACCAGACTTTTTCCGTTTGAAAATCTGGTTTATAAAAACTGCACTAAATTTAATTTACCAATAAAATTCAAAATCATTTTGAACTGAGAAATTTAAACCCACTATACACAAAATAAGATATAATGTAATGCATGCTTATAGTCCAACAATAGCCTTCAGGTTTAATTTGCAAGTGGCTATATATAAAAGTAATACCAAAAGTGTAATGATGACTGCAATAAGAACCTAAACTCCAATAACATGTATATGAACCTTAGACACAGTCAACCCCATCAAAACATGTTAACTTGAAAATAAAACAACAATGCCTAAGGATGGTCCAATGCAATTCATAGAACAAACTATATAATTTGAAGTTTCTAAATTTAATCCAGGCTCCCAGGCTGTGTTCACGTCAAACTTTCTCTACTCCAGAGTTAATAGCTCTCTGTTCAGTTGAAACTAAATTAACTCTAGTTTCAAATGAACAGTAAGAGTTGCAACCCGAGTAGCTACCCGGGAGTAGCATCATTATGGAAACTTTACGTGATTGGTTTGACCTCACTTAAGAGTTACTCGAGTTCAACTCTTTCTCCACCAAGGGTAGCAGAATGTTGTAAGCGGCCAGACCAGAGTTAACTGGAGTTTCCCAGCTGAACACAGCCCCAGTCTTCATTGTTCAAATATACAAGTACATGTGTAGCAACCTCGACTGCCAGCTGAACACCAAAGAATATACATTTTAAGATTGGATTTAATTTAACCAAATGAAATTTGTAAAAAATAGCAATGGGCTATGATGAATTCTTAACAATATGAAATAAAATACATGTATACATGTAATGTGTGCAGGTTTAAAAGACAATAGCAGAAAGTATCAAAACCATACAGTTAATATATAACTTAAAATAATCAATTCTAGCTGACAGAGGTATTGAGCCAGTTAAAAACATTGCAATCTTTGCTTAATGTAGATTCTTTGTTCTTTTATACATTTTGTACTTATATTAGATAGCTATCAAAATGAGGCATAAAATCTTTATATTGGTTAATTTTAGCATGCTTTATATGTATTCTGCAATTAATTTTAATAAGCTTTTAACTTTATATCTTTTCTGCAATTAATTTAACCATCAAAGAGATATAATTTCATTAATACTGAGATTGTTTACATTCCTCATTTGAAAATATTGACTGACATTTCACATGTTAAAGATCTATTATCAAATCATTATTTTTTTTTCTTCATTTAACTGTTCTCTATAAACATGAAATGCAGAATCAATATAATATTTTAGTTCACCTGCAAAATATATTAAACTCTTAAAACAGAATTTTTTCTTACTGCATTTCAGATGAATTAAATGAGTTTCTTTAAGTTGTAAAATACTATTCTTAAATTTTATTTGATGTCTAAATCTTTTAAATTAAATATGCTCTTGATAACAAAATATGGACCAAAAGTTCATACAGAGCAAAATAAAGAATTACCGTAAATGATGAAAAGGATTCTTGATATTCTCCATTCAATCTGTGCCAATTAAACATTATATTTAACTGTGTGACATAACTTGTATTAGAATCTGTATACCTAGTATCATGCATAGATTCAAATACTGCTAGTATAAAAGACAGCAAAAATAAAGAATATTTACTCAATCCTTCTCTTCAATAGCCAATTTCCACTTAAGTATATGACTATATATTTATAACTAGAGACATGCCCTGCTTAAATTGTAGGTCATCATGTATGAATGCTCAGTACTATCCCAGGCACATCCACTGATGAAGTTTCTTCTATACACTATGTTTAGTTCCAAAGAAATGAACCTAAACGCAAAACTGAACCAGAGTTGCTCAAGCATTAAATGTAGGCATAATGACCTAATTATGGTATGACTGCTCAGTACTACCCAAGGCACATCCACTGATCAAGTTTCATTGATACACTATGCTTAGTTCCAAAGAAATGAACCTATATGCAAAACTTAACCAGAGTTGCTCAAGCATTAAATGTAGGTCATAATGACCCAATTATGTTATGACTACTCGGTACTACCCAAGAACATCCACTGTTGAACTTTCATTGATGCACTATGCTTAGTTCCAAAGAAATGAACCTAAACACAAATTTAACCAGAGTCGCTCGAGCATAAAATGTAGGCCATAATGACCCAATTATTGTATGACTGCTCAGTACTACCCAAGGCACATCCACTGCTGAAATTTCATTGATACACTGTTAAGTTCCAAAGAAATGAACCTAAACGCAAAACTGAACCAGAGTTGCTCAAGCATTAAATGTAGGTCATCATGACCAAATTACTGTATGACTGCTCAGTACAACCAAAGGCACATCCACAGATGAAATTTCATTGATACACTATGCTTAGTTCCAAAGAAATGAACCTAAATGCAAAACTTAACCATAGTCGCTCAAGCATAAACTGTAGGTCATAATAGCCCTATTATTGTATGACTGCTCAGTACTACCCAAGGCACATCCACTGATGAAGTTTCATGTATTATACTTAGTTCCAAAGAAATGAACCTAAATACAAAACTTAACCACATAGTTCGGATATACAGAAGTACAATACAGAAAGACAAGGGTAACTCTATATGCACCATACACATTCATGGGTTGGGCATAAAAATATCAATTTTAGAAAAATTATTCAGTTTTTACATATTCAAGGTATGGTATGCTTATAATATTTATTATTCCTAAAAAAGTCCATACATTTGACTTTTTTGAAAAAGTCTGGCTGAAAACATTAGAGTATGTATATTTTTATCTTCATGAATACTATTTATGTACATACATAATGCATGTACATGTATATATACTTATTACTTAAATTTTTATATAGTGTTTATGAAATACCAGATAAAAATACATGTACTTTGTGAACATCTGTAGGTGACGACATGAAAGATCAGTTTTCAGATTTTAAAATACATGTACATGTAATTATATATTTCAATTATCTGTTAAGTGTATTATGTATTAAATATATATAAGTACCAGAAATGCTTCTTTATGCCTTCTGTCAAAAAATGTGTTTGCCTAGACATTTTGTCCAAGTACATATAAGATTTTGTATTTTGTTTTTATGCTATCACATCATTAACAAAATGTAATCCTTGTAATCCTTTTTGTAATCAAATGGAAAAGATGTCAGAAAATAAGTCTGTTTGTTACAAGATAATTTAATGTCACCTTCAACCGCATTTTGGATATACTGTGATGGTTAGTTTTTATTGGTGGAGAAAGCACTGGACATAGAGAGGAACTGACCCCAAACCTGCAACATGAAAAGTTTTGAAAACTCTATTTAGACTTTTATCGTGCAACTACGTCTTTAGCTGACCAATGTAGCCTGCTCAATACTGTTTTCGATATTGGTCAGTTGTCTGGTACCCTTGTCCTCACATTCAATGGTCATCTGAATTGCGTTCTGGTTCACAGTGTTTATAACGTCATGTTTCCCTAGATTACATGGCCAAAAAATCCCCTTCTTCAAATCAGCTGTAAATGTTCTATTTTCATGCCTTTTTGCCAAAACAGATAACAATTTTGTGTTGCAGGATAAAAACAATATATATAAATTGTCAGAAAATACAGAGTTTATTTGTACTCAATGAAAAATGGGTGAGAAACGGTCGGTGCACCTTGCATTTATACCAGTTTCTAACACCCTGTATAGGCAAATCCTAGGGGGGGTGAAGCACCAGAAACGAAAAAGATTGTTTTACTGCAAAATTAAGTATTGGAGAAAGCAAACAGATAGACCATGGAACTCAGTAAAAAATACTCTTTATTTTGGTAACACACATGTTATGCAGGGCTTTCTAATTTTCGCAAACACCTCGACAATTTGTTTTTGGTATGCTTCCCCACCCCTCCCTCCCCCTAAGATTCACCCAATTCAAATTGTCTGTTTATAAAAACTAGAGCATTTCTACCTGCTTCTAAAGGTACAGTTACATTGTATGTGATATGATTTTCATTTATGAAACACATCATAAACAAATTACTAGAAGTCATAGTTTATTTAAATTACTACCCCACAAATTAATCCAAATTTGTTTCAAATTGGATAGAAAATCATATCGTGTAATAGCATCTTAAGGCTACTACAAATAAACTCTTTATTTTTAGAAAGTGTAAATATATTATACAATGCATATTTTTAAATGTACCTTTACTTTATTTGTGTACTCTATGCAAACTATAGCAACATAAGTACTTCTCAAGGATAATTTACTCTCATCAACTCTGCCGTGTCAGAATCTCTTTGTTTTCAATAAAAAAGATTTTGTACGAATAAATAATTGAGAGTGATTAGCAATTAAACTTTTAATTAAACATGCCAAGCAGGAGGTGGTACATTTATTTTCAGTCAATAGTTGGTGTTCATTTCGTATCAAAGAGAATAATTTGCGTTTTATACAATCTTAATCAGTTGATATCGGAGAATCATTGAAATTAATCGTGATTCTTATCAAGATAATTGATAAGGTATTGTAGTGAAAGGGTGTGTGACTGATTAATTAATTAAACCATGAATTACTGTTTAATATTAAATTAAATATATTGCTGGACACAAAATTAGGTTAAGATTTATTCAATGTGTATTATAGGGACATACATGTATATGTATATTCTACTGCCAATTTAAAATTGTGCATGTACTATGTAATGGGCCCAATACATGAACATAAAAGTATTGAAGAATCTGTAACAATACTCGAACTCTGTCCCTTTATGTATTACGAACAGACCTTTCACATGTATATTGCTTGCAAGCCTTACAGTGTAACATATGAGTGCCATTTTATTTAAAATACTTTTAGAAACATTACGCAGATGGAAACATCTGCATTTTGCAGTTGAATGTAGCTTGCATGCCAAACAAATATACATGTATTTAAGGTTACTCTACCTACCCTATTTTTTGTGCCAACCCTGACCCCTTTTATTCCCATTTTAGGTAAAAAATGTTGCTGGTATTTATAATTATTTCCCTAATAAAACATCCACTGACCATTTTTGTCGAGCCTTCGACTTTTGTCGAAAAAGCGAGACATAGCGATCCTACATTCCGTCGTCGTCGTCGTCGTCGTCGGCGGCGTCCACAAATATTCACCCTGTGGTTAAAGTTTTTGAAATTTTAATAACTTTCTTAAACTATCCTGGATTTCTACCAAACTTGGACAGAGGCTTGTTTATGATCATAAGATAGTATCCAGAAGGAAATTTTGTAAAAAAAAAATTCCAGTTTTTCCGTATTTTACTTATAAATGGACTTAGTTTTTCTGCCAGGAAACATTACATTCACTCTGTGGTTAAAGTTTTTAAAATTTTAATAACTTTCTTAAAATATCCTGGATTTGTACCAAACTTGGACAGAAGCTTGTTTATGATCATAAGATAGTATCCAGAAGTAAATTTTGTAAAATAAAAATTCCAGTTTTTCTGTATATTACTTATAAATGGACTTAGTTTTTCTGCCAGGAAACATTACATTCATTCTGTGGTTAAAGTTTTTGAAATTTTAATAACTTTCTTAAACTATCCTGGATTTCTACCAAACTTGGACAGAGGCTTGTTTATGATCATAAGATAGTATCCAGAAGGAAATTTTGTAAAAAAAAAATTCCAGTTTTTCCGTATTTTACTTATAAATGGACTTAGTTTTTCTGCCAGGAAACATTACATTCACTCTGTGGTTAAAGTTTTTAAAATTTTAATAACTTTCTTAAACTATCCAGGAATTTTACCAAATTTGGACAGAAGCTTGTTTATGATATAAAGATTGTATCCAGGAGAAAATTTTGTAAAATATTTATTTCTGTTTTTCAGTTTTTTACGTATAAATGGACTTAACATTGCATTCTATTATGTGCATTCACCTATCACACTGAAAATATAGACAACATCAAAAGTAGGCGAGACACTGGGTTCCGCGGAACCCTTACGAATTTTATTCCTGTATACTGTTATTCTTAGAGGGGCATAACTCTAGAACACAATGAAATGTATTTCAGTCAAGTCAAGAGAGTAGAGATGATATAAGAACCAATTTTGCTAGATCATTTTTATAAAAAAAAAATCAAGCATCCTTTTGCCTTTTTGGTAAGTTAAACTCTTTCAATTTTCAAATCAAGTTATACATGTATTTTGGCTGTTGATAATCTTTAAAAGGTAATAGAGGTCCTTGCACTTTTACAAATGATTTACAGGTCTAAAACCTGAACAATAGTTACATTTACAAGCTCAGTGACCAATTTGGGGAATTCTAAATATATATATATAAAAAAATAATCCAATGAATCAAGACTGCAACTGGATTAGTAGTAAATGCTTTAAAATGGCCCTAAATGTATTTCAAAAGTTGAAATTGGAGATTTCGCTTTTATCTTTTGTCTTTTTTTTTTATTTTGTATATTGCGTAGTTTTCACAGTCACAGTGCATATAACACATCATCCTCTACAATGTATATTTGAACTGATCTAGATCTGATGCTGACTATTCAATTACATGTATCTTCAAAATATACATGTATACATCAATCAAATATATTTTGTGGAATAAAGTAACACACATAAAAACACTAAAGGAACTATTTAAAGGTTGTACACTATACTGAACTGTATCTGCAATAAAAATCTCAAAGAAGCATAAA
Source organism: Mytilisepta virgata (assembly GCA_028015205.1). NCBI lineage: Eukaryota > Metazoa > Mollusca > Bivalvia > Mytilida > Mytilidae > Mytilisepta > Mytilisepta virgata. Next base: position 51,023,511 of record CM051517.1, on the reverse strand, counting down.
GCGAGATAGAAAGTCCAAAGAGAACCTACGGGGTGCCTCATCACATTAAACTGCAAGTTGGTTTTTTGTGAATACATGCATATCAAAACATTCTGCAAAATAGTAAAATTTTCAATGTACCTTTTATTTACTTTTTTCATAATTATTGTCTTTTCCATGTAAGTTTCGTTTCCAATAGTTTGAAATATGTGTTAATTTTAGGACATAAAGATACAAGTGTCTCATCCAGACTTCTGTTGCATAGGGAATGTGGGACACATAATGTTTTCTATAGGAGTATTAAATATCAATATCAAATACAACCTAAATAAAGAATGTTTTAAGATGTACAAATTGTATATCAATTTATCTAAAAAACTATTTACATAAAATATAATCTATATTTTGTAAATTGTCAGTTCAGAAAATGATTCTATTCCAAATTCAACCTAAACACAGAAAATTTTAGGATGTACATGTACACATGTATACCAGTACTCTTCACAATAATATATACACATGTATCTGAAAAACTATTTAAATAAAACACATAAAATATGAGCTACATTTTGTACATTTTCCAGTCAAGAAAATGTTTTCCTTACCAGCTTTTGACTTCATTTTTTAGCACAAGTAAGTAATTCCCAGTTGAAAATATCAAATAATTAAATCACACCATTAGTTATGCCTTTTTATCAAGTACATTGTACCATATATCTATTCAAAGCTGTCCTTTACTTGAAAAAACTTAAATAAAGACCTTTAAATTATAATGTCATGATCAGTGATTATGGCAATCTCAAAATTTTAAAATCCTATGTACATTTGTACTACTTAATTGAACTTAAACGCTTAACATGAACTTTCCCCTTCAGGCAGACCTTTGGTAAATATTTTCCGACAATTTTGTCAGTAATATTCAAACCTATTCAATTCTTTATGTAAGTCTCATCTAATATTACCTGCATGTAATATCTTTAATTTTTATAGTAATTAGTTTTAAATCTGTAGAGTAAATAGTAAATGTATTATCTGCAATCAGAATTTCCTTAACAACTTCTTTACTTTAGCAAATAAAAGAATTGTCTGATTTAATTATATGAGTTGGTTTAATTGAGACAAAAACTGGGACATGAGTTTCAACTAGGGTAAAATATATATAAAGTTTATTTGAAAATTTCATTAAACTAATATCAATCATTACAATCAAGTGTCATGGATACATGAATTAACAATGTGTTCCTGTCCTTTTTCATTTCTTTTTATTTTCTGACATGGTTTGGTTAGAGAAGTCTTTATTCAAATATTTATAATGACTTTATTACCGGTACATACATGTATACTGTATCCTACTCTGAATTATCTCTTTTCATAATTTTTTTTATATTTAAAAATAGTTAATGCTTATGGAAACTATTTTCTACATGTACATGTATGTAAACAACTGTTCAGGTTAATTAATCTTTCAAATATAACTAGTAACAAAACAAAATGTGATTTTTAATTATGAGGATCTTTCTTTTATTTTTCGCAATAATAGCGATGCAGCTATTTGTCATTTAGAAAACTCTTTGTTTAATGGGGCAGCCATTGCCATCTGAAGTGAATTTAATATATGTTAAAGCGAATATGGCCATATTGTGCTAGATACTAAGGCTAGAAAAAGTTTTGTTCACCTGAAATGGATGCAAGTAAAGTAAGGGAAATAAATTGCTTCAAATTATAATTTTAGAGTCAGAATCGTGATACCGGAAATGAGTTTCTGGAAAGGGCTATTGCTGTGCTAGAATCATTGGCAACAGCATATTAAAACCATTGCATGAACATCCAGATTTACAGTTATCATCAGTCATGTCTAGAAAAAAACATGTAAGAGTTTTTTTTGAAAAGCACTTAGTTTAAGAACATCAAAAAATTTCAAGCCAAATTTATTCATGTATCTAAGTATCGAAGTACAAAATGTATTGAACAACTGATGATCTGTTCATCTTCAGACTTTCTTTTATTGAATTAAAACTAAAATTTTGAATGGAATTAAATTTCTTCAATGTCTATGTTCAATCCAAAATGCCATGTGTTCAGATTAATAAAAACTTACATTTAATACATTACTTGTAGAAACAGAAAAGTATACTCAATTTACCGGGGTACACTTGAAACTACTCTAATCTTATACAACACATGATAATTCTAATAATTACAATAATAAGGCTCATTTGAAACTAGATATTAAATAGAAAACCATATATTTATAATTATTCCTACAGAAAGCAAACTGTTTATAGAAAATCACACTTATTTATACAGAAGTCAGAAAGCAAACTATGTATATAATAAAGCATTCTTTAATATACTATGTTGTTGGGTTATTCGGCGCAGCGTTTAATTAGGCGCATTCAAATCATATTCATGTTCATGTGCAGAATTACCCGAAACGACTGTATGTGTCCATCATCAGAAACCCACGGCCGGTCGCACTTACCCTTTGCTTCCACTTGACGTACGATTTTTTAAAAGTTATTTCAATCAAAGTTATTTAAATATTTTTTTTTAATGTAAACGTATTTTAGAAAAAGGAACCTCTTTATTCATACATGTCTTTACCTGGGACTATTATAGTATAATAGTCCCAGTCTTTACATTAAAAATTATTAACTTCGAACCTCTGGCTCTGTTTTAAAACACATCAAAATGCACATGTATAATCTGTAATGACTGTATTATTTTTTTTAATGTCCAAAAAATCCTTTAAATTTCCTTTTTCAAACCTAAACTATTGCAACTTAAATAAGTACAAATTTATAATTTCCTTCCATATGAAAAAGAGGGCCATACACTGTCAGTGTCAAAGTTGCCGGCTCGCGTTTGTGCCACAAATAATTTGTGGGGATGAAATTACGGTACAACAGACTGCTATAGGGCTTATTGCGTGTTGTGTGACTTACCAGCCATTTTTCTCAAATTCCAAAAAAAATTGCTTAAAATCTAGGTTCTTCCAAAAATTTATCCTTTCACGGTATAAAAATAGTTATATCGAACTGTTTTGCTACATCGTTGCAGAATTCCATAAACAAATAACTCTTCATGCCAAGGAGGCAAATAAGGTTGAAAAATAAACTAACCAATCAAAGTTATTCTGAAAAAAAGGTGACATATGGCGCGAAATACAATTTCGTCCTTTCTGATACATACACTAGAGACGTTTTTATCATATACTGATTTTACAATCAACGAGAAGAAATAGTACCAATATGAAATTTTTAATTAATTATTGACATCATTTATCTCCCTTTATATATTAAACCGATAATATATTTTGTACTAGTATTCAAATTCAAATTATTTACTTCCTGATCAAAGGTTTTGAACTTTACATAAATAGAATCAAACACATTCACCCACTCACACATACACACACACCCACACTGGATTTGCCTAATGTAATTAGATACAGCACAACAAACAACATTATTATACATTTGAGAGAGTAACCCAAGAAGGATAACTCAAAATTTTAAGAATTACAGTCAAATTTATGTATGAACTAGACATTGAACCCGCGCGAGCGCGGGAAAATAAGCATTTTTCGTGGTGGCCATATTGACTTTAAAAAGTTGTTGCGGCCATGTCATTCATGGAACAGGAACTCCGTATGGATGTTGTCGCAGGCTTCCCATAAACTTTCCTGTCAAGTAGGTGGTATCAACCGGTCCCGTATCAACTGATAGTTTCATATATATGCTGTAGTATTCCAGAAATGGATGTTAATGCAAACTTTAACCAAAGTCAATGAAGCGTGAAATGTAGGTCAACGTGACCCAATTGTCATATGGCTGTTCGTTACTACCGAAGATGTATCCACTGATGAAGTAGACTGTATGCCACGTTTAATTACCAAAATGGACCTTAAGGTTCCATCAAAGTCAAAATCTATGACGAAAACAACCACAAAAATTGTCAATATTTTTATTGTTACAATTTATTCTGAACTGGAACTTTATGAAAAGCTTTCATTAAATACACATTTCATAATGCATTACTTCTTTCCTTCGGAATAAATGTGAAAATGAAATTGTAGATGTAAACATTTCCTTCGTGACGGATGAATTTTTCAAAAGATGCCGTGAGTTAGGTAAAGCATATTTTTGGAAAATAATTGTTCCAATTGTTCCACTGTCATCATGGGCAGGGCAAGTGAGGCTTAATTTCACAAATATATCCAATAATCAGACGATAAAAGCATTTTTAGTGTGTGGCTCCGTGTGCTGTCCACGTTTATAAAGATGTCCGAGATAAATTTCGTCATTAATGATAAAGATGACCATTTGTTAAAAATATTTTTATCTAGGGCTTACAGGGAATTGTATGGTAGAGATATATTTAGACAGGTCACATGACAAATAATGTAAAAATAGATAATGGTTGGTTTTATCACTTTGTGCAAGGTAAATATCCGAGCAATCCAAAAAACAACTAAGTTAGGAATTCCTCTGAACTTTACCTTACTTCTTCATAATCTTCAAAGTTCATAACCTTTACAGTTAGGAGAAATTGCGTTATGTAGAAAAACAATCATGAATATATGAAGCGGAAACATCCGACTCGGAGAATGTTTTTAACTTGTTTTATGCTTTTTCCGTAATTTCAAACAAAAATACATTTAAAATATGTGCATACTTGTTTATTTAAATCAATGTGTTAAAATGATGCATTCGAGAACCTTCTAAGGGATATGTTGGGAGAATTCATCGCGGAAAAGTGCATACAAATTCCATTTGCACATAAACAAAACTGCAGTTTAAATTTATAAATGCAGATTGTCAAATCCGATAATAGCCTTTATAATCTGAACCATACATCGTTTATTTTGAACCATGCGTTTTGCCGCCTATTCGGCTAATTCGTAAATTTAGTATTACACATTTTTACAGGTGCTTGAGGACAGGATCCTGTCTTTGGCCCCTCGTAGCCTCCCCCTCCCACTTATTAGCATAAATACCTGTTTTATAATTTTTACCATTTATTTGTACCATAAGGATACTACTCTACCATATATTTACTCATAATACACATGTTTACTAAATCAATGTGCCATTCGACTACCGTCGAGAAGTTCAATATAGAAATGGAAATCCTGCTTTATGAGTTAGTTATATGAATATAATATATATTATATTTATACTGAATTTTCTTTCCAGGAAGATATTTTCTAAATATTGAATGATAAAATACACAAGAGGTAAGGATCTTCATTAATCATTATCCAAAATTGAGATTAATTAGGATTACAAAGTTACAAATTTAGCCAGAATTGATTTGTTATATATAATAATAATATAAAAATATTTCTCTTCTATTCATATACACATGAACCTAGGACAGCTTAACAAAAAGTGCTCTTCGTCCTCTGCCATATTAGAATCAGTCACAGTTCTGACAAATTCGGTCACATCTTGACAGTGTTTCAGCTTTACCCATATTATTTATTATTTTTTTCAGTTTTAATTTCTAATTTATGATTACTGATTCGAAATTTTGTTAATCGATGACATGTTTTTGCAGTTTTATGTAAAGATATTAATCAAATTGGAAGGCAGATTTAAAGAAGCCATGTCCAACTGCATTTATTTCATTCTCGGGCATACATGTATTAAAAAAAAGCCGCCTAATGCCTTTCAAAATCTCCTGGGATATAGAAAATCTTATAAGAGCATATAACAGGCTCATGATAACAAATAAATTAATACATTTTTTTCTCTATACCTAAAATATCGCTTTGGAGGACAGTTTTAAAAAGATTTAACGTCTTTAAGACAGTTTTTCAACGTGAAGGACACTCAAAGCCAAAACAATTTTTGTGCTTTATGTGAGTTTATTTATCATTTTCATATATGACAGAAGAATGGTATCCTTCTCGGCAATGTTCCAAAAATTGATTGATTAAATATTGTTTAACGCCGAGTTGGCGATATTACAGCCAATATCACGGCGACCAAAAATTGATAAAAAATGCTTGTCAATTGACCCAAATCGCTTCTATATGATCTTTTAGGGTAGAAAATTTGTTCTTCCGTAAATGGCCATTTTCAGTGTGAGATGACCCGTTGAAGATCGGTTCACGCGACCTCATATCCCATTGCACGAGACCTGTTAGTTAACATAGTAATGTAATGCATACAATCGTTCACGATAAAAGGCAGGTAAGTATTTAACATTAAAAAATTAAAGGTTACCAATGAAACACAAGGAAAAGTGGCACTACTCCAAGTTTGACATATGTCATGTGTATATGTCATATTTGCCTTGATTTACAGGTAATGCATATTTGATGGATCTCCAAAATTAAGAAAATCATTACTTGGGATGGTTTTTATTTAACATGGCTTTAAGTCTAGCATAAATGATTACCCTTGAAGCCTGATAAGTAATGCCAAACTTGTTACTAGAAATACTTGAGTACCAGGATTTTTCCTTGCTAACATCCCAAGTTTATACTCGTAATAGGTATATTTAAGCAAATCAGTTGGTTAGTGTTCAAGTCTATATACCAATACATAAAAGTATGTGTTATTATGTCAATATGTATAAGAAATCTATCAAGTCCTGACAGTACCTTGTTCTGAAACGCCTAATATATATTTACAACACATTGTTTTAATTTTTTCGTGATCCCAAATTTTTAAATATGTCAAAAAGGGGGGATTTTTCCCTTCCAGGAGTAATGTTAATCATACTCCAATATTCACATCCATATAAGATAATCGGTTTTATTGTATAATAAAAAATGTGTAATCGGCTTCAAATGGATGGTTCCAAATTTTTTTAATCTCTATATAGCTTAAAGCTGGTTTTCAAACCTTTTTCATAAAGGTTTCTCCTATAGCTTCATTAAATCTATCCCTATTATATATTTATTAGTAGACCTAAATATTTCTAAACCTTTACACATTCAACTATATTGGTACCAAATGTACATTTTCTGCGAGTAATTTGTCATTTCCATTTCATACAATCACATTTGTCGTTCTTACATTGATATGGAGACACCATTCATTACAATAACAGTGTAATAAATCTTAATTTTTCTGCAGCCCTTGTTTTGACTCTTATATTAGAACTAAGTCATCTGCGTATAAAAGATGAGTGTCACAGAATCAGATTTTTGATTTGATAAACAAGGTAAATCATTGATAAAGATATCAAACAAATTGGGTCTCATTACATCTCCCTGATGGATAACAAGTCAGATGTGAACGAACGTGTCAGCTTTTGATCTACCTGAATACCTAAATTATCAGATTTATACATGCTTTCAGTATTCCTATAACAGCTAAGCAAAATACTAGCGTAAATAACAGCATTGAATGCTTTGCCGATGTCCTCGAAGCACTCATAGACTTTTTTATTTTCCAGTTTAAAATATTTATAAAGATACATTTTAAAACAAAGATGTGATCTGATATAACATTTGGGCAAAATACCAGTGTGTATAACAGCATCGAAAATGCTTTAATAGCGGATGTGAACAAAGCACTCGTAAACTTTTTTATTTCTCAGTTTCAAATATTTATAAAAATGCATTTAAAACAAAGATGTGATCTGATGCGCATGCATTCTTCCTAAAATAAATTTGATGCTCATGAATAATTTCATTATCAGTAAGGAATTTTCCAATTCTATTATTTAAAATAATGTTAAATAATTTTCCAATACTATTATTGCTGACTATGCCCCTATAATTCTCAGGTTGTTTGGGATCTCCAGACTTAAATATTGGGCAAATAAAAATGTCTGACCATTTCAAAGGGTAACTGTCAGACCTGAAAACTTAAATAAATAATTTTATAAGACGAGATTAATACACATCTGTGAGTCCTTTATCAGCTCATTGCTAATGCTATCTAGTCCAGGACTTTCCCCATTTTTTTTGTTGCTTTTTTTAGAAAGCTTTCTGGAACTGAGAAAATGTGATTTATTCATCCCGAACCGACAATTTTTTTTTTAATTAATATTACATGAATGAAATTGTTTTTAGGGACATCTTCTAATATGCATCGTCCTTTAAATTCAGACAATATACCATCTAAAAGACAACAGAAGCCCCGGAAAACGACAGTTGTCTCAGAAAAAAATTACTATATATGCCAAAAGGTTCTCTTGGCATATATAGTAATTTTTTTCTGAGACAAGCGCCTGTGCCAAAAAACCATAAGTCCAGAGACAAAGACAAGACGACACGACATAAAACATCCAAAACTTAAAAAAAAACAAAATGTACATCCTCCTAAATCAGGGTTTTGTATCCACGTTCGTTCCTACAAACCCTGACTTGGGAGGATGATTGTAACGAGCCCCTGTGCTCCGAGCCGACCAGTCCTAGAAACCACGTGTTTGGCGGAGAAGCAGCAAATACAGTTTATTGTATAAGCAGAATCTTAGGAAAGAAATAATGCCATTTCCGCCTGTTTTTATGTCACTTCTAGGCCGCCATTTTCAAAAAGTCGCCTAAAGCCTTTCAAAATTTCTGTGGGCGTTGTCTGGTATGTGGTCTCTTAAGATTTGCTAGTAATAACTAACAAGTAAGTATAACCAACATTGTTTCTACATACCTGAATATCGCATTTGGGGTCAGTTTTAACACAAGTTTGCCAAATTAACGTCTTTAAACGTTTTTCAACGTGAAGGACACTCCGAACCAAAACAATTTTTTTCTCTAAGTCAGTTTTATTTTTCTCCTTTCATATGACACTAGAAGAATGGTTTGGGTTCTGAATTTCCTTTTTGGCAATATTCCAAAAAGTGATACTAGTTGACCAAATCGCCCTTATACACGACTTTTGCGGGTAAAAAATTTGAACTTATTAATGATAAGGCATAATATTTCTATTTATTAACATACAAATCCATTGCATACAATCGTTTACAATTTTACAATAAAAAGTAGGTAAATATTTAAGATAAAAAAATCAATGGTTATGAAACAAATACAGGGGAAAGTGGCCCTACTCCTTTTTTGACCAGAATTCAAAATTTCTAAGACAAACTTATTTAAAGCTGAAACTAGAGGCTCAGAGGGCTGGGGCTGTATCGCTCACCAGGCATGAAAGCCGTTTTTATTGGTGTACCTCAAAGAGAGAAGTAACTTCTCCCTATCATTATTAACCTGTGTAAGCCTTGTAGGAACCATTTTTTTCTTCATCAAGGTCCTTCTACTTACAGGTCAGCATATTCTAAAATTTGGCGGTTTTTGCATGTAGATTTTTGCATGTATTTTCCATAGGGTCTTATGTTCACCTAAGTCCTCTGCTGGGGCCATCTTGAATGAGGGATTGACACTTGCTTGGTCAGCACCTAATGAGGAACATTCAGGCCATGTTTGGTTTCAAGCAATACTGCAGTTCTGTAGATTTTTGTTATATGCCATAGACACTTTCTGTCAAGTTTGGCTCTATTGGCCTAGCAGTTTTAGAGAATTTTTTTTTTTAATCAACCAATCGGAAACAAGAATTGCCCATGGCGATGTTTAGTCTCCTGATCTGGACAAAATGAAGAAAGTTTGTAAAAACCCCCCACAAATGCTACCTGTCAATTTTCGTTCCATTTCGCGAAGCGCTTTAAATCAGCCAATCATAAATAAGAATTGCCCATGGCAGCCATGCTTGTCGTTTGGATGACAGTTTTGGCCAAGCAGAAGGACCAGAAAAAAAGTTTTTTTAATCAACCAATGAGAAACAAGAATTGCCCATGAGGGCCATGTTTATTGCCTGATTGGGACGAAATGAGAAAACTTTCACGGTAAAGAACCTCCCATAGATGCTTCCTGTCAAGTTTTGTTCCATTTGGCAAAGCGATTTCAGAGAAGAATTTTTTTTTATATCAGCCAATCAGAAACAAGAACTGCCCCATGGCGGTCATATTTTAAGTCCGATCGGGACCAAATGAGGAAACTTTATAAAGGACCTCCCATATATGCTTCCTATCAAGTTTCGTTCCATTTGACCAAGTGATTTCAGAGAAGATATTTTTATATCAGCCAATCGGAAACAAGAACTGCCCATGGTGGCCATATTTGTAGCCCGATCGGGACAGAATAAGGAAACATTGTAAAGAACCTCCCATTGATGCTTCATGTCCCATTTCGTTCCATTTGGCCTAGTAGTTCCTGAGAAAAAAATCAATCAACCAATGAGAAACAAGAATTTCCCATGGCGGCTATGTTTGTTATCCGATTGAGACGAAATGAGGAATGTTGTAAAGAACCACCCATAGATGCTCCCTGTCAAGTTTCATTCAATTTGGCCAAGCGATTTCAGAGAATATTTTTTTAGATCAGCTAATCAGAAACAAGAACTCCCAATTGCGGCCATATTTGTAGTCCGATCGGAATGAAATGAAGAAAATTTATAAAGGACCCCCCCCCCCCCCCCCCATACATGCTTCCTGTCAAGTTTGTTCCATTTGGCCAAGCAGTTTCAGAGGAGAAGATTTTTGAAAACTCAGTCAATCAGAAAAAACAATTGCCCATGGCGGCCATGTTTGTTGTCTGATCGGGACGAAATGAGCAAACTGTATAAAGGACCTTACATAGATGCTTCTTTCCAAGTTAAATTCTATTTGGCCCAGTGGTTTCAGAGAAGATTGAAATGTGAAAGTTAACAGACGGACAGACGGAAGACGGGCGCCAAATGATGACAAAAGCTCACATGGCCTTTGGCCAGGTGAGCTAAAAATTTAAGAACAATTGTTCAAGTATATTAACTTGACTGTGACTTTTCTCGTAATTTTAAAAATAAATATACAAGTAGATAAATCTCACTTAAAAAATGTACGCAAAAGTAATGAGTTACATTAATCAACATTTTTAGGCCTCTTTATGTTCTCGCTTACCATTTTTACCTCCTTTCGTTAATCATACTTTGGTGACCCGGGAATGTATCATTTGCTTTTGCTATATAAAAAAATATTCGCATAGGATTGCACGTCAATTGTCGATATGCAACTATTGAATTTTGATTTGGTTCCTGGGGTCCAAACAGGTGGTCCGAATTTTAGTTCACGAGTCGTCTTTTTTCCTGCATATAGCGGTCGGAAAATCGCTTTATGCTTTTATGTTTAGTATCGAATTCTTCTATTTAAGTAATACTGTACAGAACAGTCTAGTTCTCATTTCACTCCTAGGGGTGGACTGAGGTTTCAGGTCAAAATACAAGCCTGGCCGCGTACCATAGTGGATAACATGTTTGGAGAATGTCACGCTCCCAGCACGCGAAAGACCCCTTCTATAGTTTTCGGAAAAGAAGTAGCCTAAAGGCTGCTACAGAAGGTTAAATTATCCGACCCAACCATACACCTTTTTACAGTGGCAGTCAAAACTGGTTCCTCTTTCTGTCCCGTCCCAATCCAATTTGAATTGTTTGATAAATTGTTGAACTGGTTCTCGTCCTGAAGATGCACGAAATATTTGCCACTGGACATTTAGCAAACAATGATTTCACGCATTTCCCTGGAACTACTCCATTTCTGGTTTGGGGTTTAAATGTTCAAGTAAATTGTCACAAATATCTAGCAAATAATGTCATATTGCATTCAGTGGTCCAACAGAGTCCGCATGCCCCTTGTACTTTGTGGGTATTGTTATAGAACAGTTGTATATTTTGTCGATGTGCAAATAGATTCTAGTCTAGGAGTCAAAAAGGTTAATTAATTTAATAGCAAATTGAATATTCTGTAGAAAGAAGTACAAATGTATAGGATGCACGTAAATATCGCAAAAAAAAATTGAAAAATTTTACTTTAAATTGCCTTTCGTCAAAAACGTGTCCTACGAATTTTCTTTTAAATCGATGTTATTGCCACTAAAATTTCCGTTTTATTGATATGAAAGCTATAGGGGGTCACCGAATTCGTTTTTGCAGTATAAATCATCCAAGTGTTTGTGCAATACTTAAAAACGTCGAAAAATAAGATTTAGAGCCACGGCGTCATGATTATTTTTGCCTTTTCGGCGCTTTTTCCACGCTGTACAGTAGATTCAACTATCCATACTCAAAAAACGAATTCGGTGACCCCCTATAAATTTTATATCAATAAAACGGAAATTCCAGTAGCAAAAACATATCGTTTTTAAAGAAAATTCGTAGGACAGGATTTCGAGAAATGTTAATTTGTAGTCAAAATTGCTGAACTTTTTTTACGATATTTACGTGTATTCTATATATTTGTTTTACTATTATCCGGATATTTAATTTGCTACATCTCAGAAAGTGTAAAAGTTATATATATCATTTTTTCGATGTTTATGTGCAGTTCCTCATGCTCTAGTTGTATGCAAAATTTCATAAAATTCCGTGAGATTACCCATTTACGTACCTGTCACCTTAAAAATGTATGTTTTTTGTGATATATATTTTGGAGGATATTTTTTATTTCAGACATTTGTGGATAATCCCACTACGTTTAGGTTTTTGTGTTAAGTATTTTGGAGTGTATTTTTATTTCAAACATTTTGTGGTGTTTGGTTGAATTTCTTAAGAGTATTAAAAGCTTGTGAATAGCGCACTCCTTGGTTTTAGGCTATATTACATCAACAACCCTTTTACATTTTGGATTCCATTTCAGGGTTGTGATATTACTCCATACCTCCTTTCATTTATCAAACACAATTTTTTATCACAGACCGAAAACTATAAAGGGAACAGGTTACTTGTTAAATCAATGACCATTAACTTTCCAAACAATTTACCAAAATTTGTTAATTGAATTTTTTCTTCCTTTCTTCAACACTTAATTCTTCTATAATGCGGTGTAAATCATGTTACAATTACCTTTTGGCAATTAATGTCTACATCATAGAAGTTTCCAATTTACATTTATCTCCATCTTTATACAAGAGACAACACCTTTGATATCCAATACATGATACCTCACACTTTAAGCATGAATCCCTAGCCCTCTTCAATGCTTGAAGTACTTTTACAATTCTAAATTAGTTTTCAAAAAAAATCTCACCATTGACAATTTGGATTTATCACATGATAAACAGTCATGTTCCTAACAAATTCTGCCAAATGAAATTTTGACTGTTTTTGGTTATCTGTTACTGATAAGGTTCCTAATGTCCAGAATCAGAATATGTTCGAGATAAAAGAGAATCATAAATTGACATTCTTGAAAATCAGTAAAGTAAACTTGGGGGTAAGATTCAAGATTCATGATTTATTAAAAGTCAACACAGACATAATAATTCCATGTTGTGCTTCTTTGTTTAAAATATCATAGGTCAGAGGTAAAATAAATCAAAGACAAAACCTATAAAAGAATTTATTGAAAATATCTGATGTTCATGATGGTAAAAAAATATTTTAATAAATGATCGAATGTGAAAAGTGATCAATCTAGATAACAAAGATATCATTCTTATTTCTTCAAGTCTTTCTAAATTATGAAAATAACAGATAACTCAACATACATTTGGTTGATAATCTGATAATGTGTAATCTTTTCTCATATTCTTGATGTGTTTAATCGGTTTGATAAAAATACATATTATTTTTAACCACTTCCCAGTGATTAAATTTCTACATGGGAATTACCGCCCTTTTTTTCTACAGTTATTGCAACGATAAACTAAAGAAGTCCCGAAATGATGTCTATGTAAACAAACTACATAGCAACAACATTTTCTTGAGGTTTTTGTCGAAAGCCATAGGAGAAACAGATTCTCCTTCAATTTACTCGTGAGTTATGGAATTTCTCCACCCTCAATAGTTAAAATTTAGATTTTAACACGCTCGCAAGAGCTTGCATGTTGAAAATCGAGAATTTAACTATCTCGGGTGGAGAAATTTCATAATTCACTCGTGCCTGAAGGAAAATCTATATTTAATTTACATTAAAATTTTCATTTATCAGTATCTCTTTGTTTATAAATATATTCAAGACCATTTTCTAAAGCCAATTTTTGCCTTAAAATTTTTAATCTATCTTATTCTACCTTCTAGGAGTATTTGTTCTTTTTTTCAACAAAACAGTAACATCGTTTATACTGGTACATAATTGTTAAACTAAATCTCTAAGTCTTTAACTGTGGATTCACTATTACTTTGTTGGATACAAATTTTTGAGGCATTTTGGGGGCTGTAGAAAACTGAAGTTGAGTATTCAATGAAATTTATATTGCATACAGATTTTGCCTTTCCAAAGTTTTGGTCACAAGCATACATGATGCAGATTAATGCAGAAATATGCATTATTGCATGATGGTATTTTTTCTTGATCCTGATTGGCAGGTTGTAGCAACCTAACATTCATAAAAAAAAAAACTTGAATTCATGGTTATGATCTAAAAATAAAAGTGGTAGGTTACACGGAATTCGATAGCAACCTAATATGATCTAAAAATAGAATGGGGACTCTACTGAAAGTGGTAGGTTACACGGAATTTGATAGCAACCTAATATGATTCAAAAATAGAATGGGGACTTTACTAAAATTTACATTTGTTGAATAAAACTACACTGTTGATTAATCTTTTTTTCTTTCTATGCCATAATCCTGTAATAGTAGATTTATTGACTTTGAACTAGATTGCTACCAATTTATCAACTCTCAAAATGAATATTCACCTAGCCTATGCCTCGGTAAAAATTACCATTTTGTAAGGTTGATAAATTCCAATAGCAACCTAGTTCAAAGTCAATAAATGTATATCATAAGCAAGGAAAAAGGTATCTGTCCCCCCTCAGTACTGCTTTAACTACAATATTCTTAGATACCAATGTTGAAATTTTCAGTTGATAACTTTTGAAATTCTGTGAAAAGTAAGGTTTCAAATGCCTCACACAAAGTTTACATTATCTAGATTTTGGTTAAACTGTTACTCCTTACAATGTTAACTGTTTAATTATTGGCTTCCAAAATTTGGATCATAATCATAATTGATGAAGATTAATCCAGAAAAAAATATAGTATACAAGAAATCCAGTACCCTGAGTTTTTGTCAAGTTTTATTACATGAAAATTACAAAGCAATGATATATGGTATTATGAATTACGAAAATTTATACCCTCAAATGAATCTGCAGTTATTTGTAACCGATTTCAGAACAAATATCGACATGGATTTAATGTACACAAGAAAATTAATCAATTTAATATAAATGGAATAATAAAGACTGATTATTGTTGGTCTTCAAAAATAAGCCAAAATTTAACACCTTACAGAATCAAGATGGCCCTAGAATTGATTAAAATGACTTTTTTCTACTTTTCTATATTTAAGTACTTTCATTTTCTTACATTTTGTCATAGCTCTGTCATTCAAAAATTTTTTTCACATTTTCTGTGCTTTTGTTTTACTTCAAAACTGCAAAAGTCATTGCAAATTTAACAGGAAAAGAGAGACAACCTAAAGAACATAAAAAGCATTTGTTGGATTTCATACAGTTAAAATAATATACTAATGTATATATAATTCAACAAAAATTAATTTCTCACATGCCGGTATTAAGATACAATACTGTCATTATTAGCAACATGGACAAATATTTCAAAAACTGATTTTACACCAAAATATATTCCTAAAATGAATAGTAGAATCTAAATGTTATAACACATTCTTAAATGTAGGAACCTAAATTTTGAATTTTTTTTACAAAATAACCTATACAAAAAATACCCTTGAAACATACAGAAATTCCTAAAATTTAAACACGGATATCTTCCAGTTATAGTGTGAAAAAAAAGTAACTTAAAAAGAAAATAAATGTTCCTATCAAACAAAAATAAAACTGTCCATTTCTAGGACAGACATATGTACAAACTAAAACTGTATAAAATTATATAACCAAATACATGATTTATGAACATCTAACACTTAAATATAACATGAGATATACAAGTCAGTCTCTTACATACAATGGTATACAAAAATACAGTCAAGTTTTTAAATTACACATTTTTTTTGTTGGAATAAAGATTAATTGGAAAATTTTAAGTGGTATTGCCCACAAACCTTAAACAAGTCAATTTCAAATTCAGAAAAAAATGTTAATTATAAGTATACAAATAATATAATTATATGCAAATGTCTTGTTTGACTAAATAAAGTTTTAAAATTTTTTATTAAAAAAGTTCAAAATATGAGACATATCCTCCACTATACTTATAAAAATATATTCCTTAAAATTTTCAAATTTGCTCATTTTTCAAAAAATTCTCCATGTAATCTTCTTTGCAAACAACAATTACAAAAATATTTTTTATAACTCTACTTCTGGTCTCAAGAAACCATTCAAATTTTTCTGTCTTTAACATGATCAATTTTCAAATTTCTCTTCTACTCAACGAGAAAACAACCCATTAACACATGATTCATTCTAGCTAACAAAAACAGAAGAAAAAAACAGATTTTTTGAACATACTCTAAAATAAAACAAACATGAACTAAATCAATGCCACAAATGCTCAAATATTTTGTACACAGACTTGTTCAAATAAATAAACAAATTTGACACAAAATCTGCCCTTAGAATTACATTTGATAAGAAATTTTGATTGACATCTACGAATTAGGATGAATGACATTTTTTTCTGATAATGAATGAGTACAAACAAATATTATATTTTTTCAAATTTAACCTGTAGAGAAAAAAAAAGTGATCTGAGATTCATACCATTAAAAAATAATCTGAGGTAAAATGCCAGATAAATTGATACAGATGCAGCAGTGCTGAGCACTAGACATGATATTGTAAAAACCATCAATTTAGAAATTTTGTGAATTAAATGTATTTTTTTAACAACATTAAATTGTTAATTACAAATAATTCTTATATGATTTGCATAATTCAAAATCCTTTACTATGATTGGTTAAAAGTACTTCCACTCTAGATTTTTTGGTAAGTCATATCGATAAATGGTGGTAAGAGGACTATTTTTTTTATAAATAACAATAACATGACAACTTGAAATGATGACACAACAACAAATTATGTCAATATTTTTGTAATTTCTATGTGTTTCTAATAATTATGAATGACATTTTATCTGTCTTGATTCTATATTTACTCTACATGTATACGGTCTGTTATATTCATGTGCCATATACATTGTAAATTAATGTCCAGAATATGTGTAGACTGGGAACACACAAGAGTATAATTTTCTAAGTAGTTAAAGAATTAACAAACAAAATTTATCAAATTTTTTTCCAGAGTACATTGTATATTAATGTATAAACTAGTTTATATATCAATAAACCCCTGAAAAAAATGTATTTAAATCTTTAATATATTTCACCAGTTATGAATACTCTTATAGTTTCTGTTATGATTATATAAAATTCTGAAACAACAAATTACATTTTTATTAATTTTTTTTTTAGTTATACGCCACTTTCAAGGCATTTCGCTATTTTTTATTGGCCAGTTTTTAATTGTGGAGTAGGTTTGACAGCCCGTAGAGAACAACTGATGTATGACAAGAAACTTGCAATCCTTGTAAATTAAGAAACTCTGGTTTCATAATATTTTTCAGACTGAACTTTGTTCAAAATGCAGAGTTCTTAAAATGTTAAATTTCTACAAACCTGACTGATCAGAATTTGAGTTGAGGATATATGTAGGTATTTTATGAAATCAAGGGAAGGTGCTCCAAAACAAAAGCAACCAAGATTACTAGTGCTAACGAAGATAACTTAACCCATGACAAACTAAGAACCTTTTTCTTTTATTTGATATTATTTGTATCTACGACTATTATTATGATTATTTTTTGGCAAAGTCAAAGAGCTCATGGCTACAGGCCACGGACAGTTGGACAAAGGAATCATGTAAAGAAAATTTAACCAAAATAATTTGGTCTCAACTTTCAACTCACCCTTCATCTTAAAAGTAAAGAAATAAGTTTACGGTATTGTTTTCTTTATGGTCTCGTACAGCTATATTTCAGAATCAATCTCCATAATTTATTTTGTTTGAATTTAACTAAACAAAAATCCCCATTTTGGTGAACATTTTATTTCTAGTCATTGTAGCCATAAAAGTTAAATAAGTCTAAATTTTGGAATAGTTGCCCTTCAAAGAGGCACACACTAATAAAGTTAGGTCTAATTGGCTTGACAATACTAATTAATATGAAGATCAAAATATTACATGTTTTCACAAACATTTAATGTTGTGAAATCTTGCAAGGTGTTTACAGCCATTCCCCTGAACATTTGTTCCAGATAATTCATATAAATATCCAATGAATTTGACTGACTGAGTATCTGCTCTACATGTACAAGTTTGTAAAAAAGTAAACAAATTGTTTTAATTATAAACAAACATTAACAACCTGTACATAGCACCCATTTTTAGCACTAGGATAAATGTGTTTTCGTGGTTATTGTAACCTCCCTTTATTCTTCTGAGTGACACTCAAAGATTTAACCATGATTTCTGTTACTTCTCCTTGTAACACATGTGGTAGGAACTGACTAGAATTTATTAATACAAACTCTGAAAAGAAACAAGATATACATTGAAAGTTGAAATACCAAATTTAATAGTGAAAGAAAAAGTGACATTAAATTCAATTGTTATATAACAATAGTATTTCAATATATTTCGCCTTAATATTGACTTGTACAGCTAAAATATAGAATCCTGAACCCAAATATATATGGTTGCTAGGGACTTTTTATCAGCTGCTATGGAATTTTTCAATGGCATTGACTCTTGACCTTCGATTAAGACTTAAAATAGGTAAATTGTAGAGTCCTGAACCCAAATATATCTGGTTGTTAGGGACTTTTTTCATCAGTTGCTATGGACTTTTTCAATGACCTCGAGTCTTGACCTTTCTTTTTGATTTGTACAGGTAAATTATAGAGTCCTTAACCCAAATATATATGGTTGATAGGGACATTTTCATCGATTGGTATGGACTTTTTCAATGACCCTGACCCTCCATTTTACTTGTACACCTGCCATTTAATTTATTTCAAGTTATGCTGAACATTTTTGCTGTTTAGTTGTCTTTATCTATAATAATATTCAAGTTAATAAGCTAAAACCGCAAAATTTCCTTTACATTAACAATTCATTGGCAATTACCCAAAAATGGGTTGAACGATTAGTCTGAAAATTTAATGGAAGGTAGATATTGACCTTATAAAAATTTTTACTTTCTGTCAGTTTTGCTCTAACTGCTTTAGTTTTTGAGATATGAGCCAAAAAGTGCATATTCACCTATGTTATATTTTTAGCCATGGCAGCCATGTTTCATGATGGACAAGAAAATAAAACACAAACTTTATACAAGATACCCTAAGGATCTTTAACATGTTTAAGCCTAAGTTTGGCTGAAATTGATCCTGTAGTTTCAGAGAATATTTTTGAAAGTTTACAAAGATGACTGAAAAAATGTCCAAAATTGTCTTTAAAGGGCAAGAACTCCTATAAGGAGTCAATTTACGATTTTGGTCATATTGACTTATTTGTAGATCTTCCTTTGTTGAACATTTTTGCTGTTTACAGTTTGTCTTTATCTTTAATAATATTCAAGATATTAAACTAAAACTGCAAAAATTTCCTTAAAATTAACAATTCAGGGGCAATAACCAAACAAAAGGTTGACCAATTCATCTGAAAATTTCATGGCAGGTAGATCTTGACCTGATGAACATTTTTACCAGTTTGTCAGTTTTGCTCTAAATGCTTTGGTTTTTGAGATATAAGCCAAAAACTGCAGTTTACCCCTTATGTTCTAATTTTAGCCATGATGGCCATGTTTCTCGACAGACAAGAAAATAAAACATAAGAGTTTATTTTAGATACCCTAAGGATAATTCAGACTAGATATGGCTGTAATTGGTTAAGTGGTTTCAGAGGAGAAGATCTTTGAAAAAGTTTATGACGGAAGACGGACGTCAAGTGATGGCATAAGCTCACATGTTCTTTAAGGACAGGTGGGCTAAAAATGACATTTGCCATACACGAAGTAACATAAAAAGTAAATCCCAGTTTTAAATTTCTCATCAAAGCCTTTTAATTTGCACTATGCATACTGTATTTGTAAATTTTTATTATTTTTTTTGGTTCAATTGTTGACTGTGATGATTTTTGGCATTCAAGTTAGTCCCAAAGAAATTATCAACTTAGTTTACAAAAGAATACAAAATTAACAGATTCTTTCATGCATACACTGCAAAACTACAATAACCTTTCTTAACTTTAGTTTTGATAAAGGTGCAACATTGTTCAACATCCAATAAATAAACTTAAACTCATTTAACATGACCATATCACATCCTTTCATGACTTATCGGGTAATTCCAGTAACATCATTTTTAATTACAAAGAGAAAATTTCTGGTAGTGATTTATGAAAAGCATTTCCAGGAGTCTTTACTGTTCACCTGGTTCCTTTTCATCCAAAAAAAGCAGAAACAAAGAAGAAGCTTCCTAAATTTTGCTTACTGTTTTTTATGTCAGTTTTAATGAATAATGTTGTGTTCATCTGTATACATATTGATCCTATCCTGGGCACTTGACACGTTTTTCAGACCGAGTTTTGTTTTACTTAGTTTTGTTTTCGCTGATGTTTTTCATATTTTAAGTAATGGCAGTTATTTTATAAGGTATGGACCCCTCCATCAAAATTTAATGCTATCTATCTATCTGCCCGAGTGGTTTCAGAGATTATCCAAAGATCACTTCAGCCAAACTGGACTAGTATTTTTAGGGGAGATGATACTTATACCTACTTGTCTATTTTTAGCAACAGTGGGCCCAATGGCCAAAGGAATGGACAACATGGAACAAATATTGAGAGTAGACCATATAATGACCATTTCAATTGGTTGAGCAGTTTTTACATTTTTATGAAACTTACGAACTCTATTTATCCCAATAACAGTTCACCTCAACGGGACCTCCTTTTCTTTGTCTTTGTATGTTCTATTGAAGAAGCATGCCCTCTTTTCCTAGATTTGAGAATATCATGAGATAAAGTCTCAGACATTTTACTACTATGTGAGAGCTCAGTCACATTTTTCTTCTCTTTCTCCTTTTTAGGTTTGTGGTGTGAAGCTTTCTTTCTTGGTTTTTGTGAACTGGATTTTTTGGATGATTTTGAACTGGATTTCTTTAATGATTTTGGATTTGACTTTTGATCTTTTGATTTTTTTCCAGACCTCTGATGTCTATTGGATTTCTTTGATGTCTTTGTGTCTTTGTTCACCAATGCTTCATCAGAATTATCAAATGGAACATTGTTCCATAATTTTGTAAGATGAAGCTTTCCCAATAATGCGAGAAACTGGTTTCTTTTTTTCTTGTCTACATCATCACTGAACAAATCTGAAACAAAAATGTACCAAAATTAAAATATCAAAGCCAGACCTTATTCTTTGACATAACATGATGAATATACTAAAATACAATGTATAATTTTCCTTTTTTTATCATGTTTATATGTCTACATTTAGACCTACTATACTGATATACATGTACATGGTCTACAATTTATATCACGTTATGGTATATCAGTTTTGAACTAACACACATCAACATCATCATGCAATTGTTCTCTCTGCCAGTCGTTAGTTAACGGCAATCATTGATAACCGTATTACCCCTTTGAAGTATGTTATTTTTACTTTATCATGTTTATTGTGACTGATTTTCATAATTTGTCTGCTTTTGTAATAATAAATGTACAGAGCCAGGATTTACACAAAGATTAACCATGCCTAAATGTGCTTCTCCCAAAACATTCACCTTTATTTTCATTGTTTTCTTTTGTCTATACTATTTATTTTAAAATGTTTACATGTAATTGTGGTTTGTTACTCTTTTTTAAGTTTTTGGTGACTTCTGTTTATGCAAATGATTTTTACGGTCCATTTAGTGCTAGTGTTCTATCATGATATGCATTTAACCCTTTTAAATGAAAGCTACTACCATAGTTGACAACCTACTGATATTATAACTGATTAAAGCTACATCTAATTGGATGTTGGAAATTAAATCTAAATACATTAATTTTCATTCTTGGGCCTTAACAATCCTGATTGTTATATATGTATATGCACTTTGCCCCTTGAAGGTACATGTACCTCTTATGGAAATACATTTGTAAAAGATATTCTATTCTATTTTATTCTATTCCTACTTTCTTACTGTCAACACTAATAACGCTGCTTTCAAATTTTGAAATAAAAAGGTGTCAATGCATCTTTTCTATGTGCCTGTTCAAAATCAAAACCCTGTATCTTTATTGAATATTTTTGGAGTATTGTTAGTATGGTTTTTTACTATAGACATTTTGTAATTTCAGCTTCATAACTTTTTAATAAAGGATCATTTAGAACTTTTGTTGTGTGGGCACATGCCTGCATTAATTGAAGGCTGCACAATGACCTCTTTATTCTTTTCTACTTTCATTTCAGGATTTTTGTCTCACCAACATTTGCCCCATATCTTCTTTCAATTCTGTCTTTTCAAAGAATTACATGTATATTGATACAATTTTCCAATTTAATTGAAATTTTTCACTTCCTAAATACTTCTACCTGGCTAAAGCCCTCTGTCTGATACCGGAGATTTTGGATATGGAAAATGCCATGAAATAATTTATAATTCATTACCTGGAAATGCTTTCTTTGCATAAGGTTTTAACTGTATTTTGACTTTCCAGTGACCTGTATGTTTATCTTTGTATGGGTCTATTGATAAACAATTTTGTACATCAGAAATGAGCTGCAGAATCTTTTCATTACTTTCAGTCTGATCAACTCTATTCAAAATATTTTCACTGTCTCTGTTCAAAGATATTTTATCTACATTTGAATTTTCATCAGATATTGCACAGGTTTCAACTTCACTGCTGTTACAAGCATGATCATAAATTGGTTCAACATTATCTTTTTCGTTCCCAACATTCTCAGTGTCCGATGAATCCTCTTGGTCAGGACCGTCTTCATCATCCAACTGACTTTCAGACTCGTCAGTAATAACTTGTGCTAAAGTTGCCAGTAAATCTAATGGTTTATCTTCTAGTTCTGTAAGTTTTTGCACTTTTGCATGGGATCTATCGATCTCACCTGATTTCTTGAATACTGGAGAGTTTAACATGAACGCTTTTATATTTTTTGAGGTAAAAGGAGAATCTGGTGTTGGTTTTCTGTTTTTAGGTGGACTCAATGTTTTTGATCTCTTTTGACGTTGATCAGAATGTGTTGTTTTAGAACTTTCTCTGTAAGTATCAGGAGACAGACTCTTTCGTAAAATATTTTCCTCACTGCATACTTTAAATCTTAAACCGTTCTTTCTTGGAGATGTGTCAAACTGCATAATTCTTGAATTGTTTGTCCTGATGTCTTCATTTTGTTGATCGTATTGCTCTGACCAGTTTGTGTCATTGCCATGTAATTCCATTGGCTTTGATTTTGTAAAATTGAGATCATCTAATGCTGTTTCTGGGTATAAGTATTTTTCATCTTGGATTGATATATCTCCCTTGGATACGTCAATTGGCATTTCAATTTCATTACGAATCTGTAGACTCGACTCAACTGCCAACACTTTGTCAGAACATGGTGTTTCATCAGCAATGTTTCCTTGCTTTTCCGATAATGATACTGACTGTGATTGAAATTCAGATAAAACATTGGGTGTTGAATGTAGAATAGGCTGACTTCCCTCCACAGTTACAGTTTCAGGCATTGCTTCCCTTCTTAAGGAACTAAATCTTTCAAATTGTTCGTAATGATGATAGAGCTGACTTAGAGGTGACGTACTGTCAGCAAATGGCTCATTTTCATTATTGTCAACCATTTCTACCACCACATTTCCTTGTGTAGGTGTATCAAATACATTGCTTATACTACCATCTAGATCTATTCCTGATAAAATACGCGACTCTGTACGTGGTGTTATAGTATGATCTGAAACTGGAGTCCTTAATTCACCATTCTCTGATACATAATTTGAAACTGGGGAACCTATTTCAAAATTCTCTGTGGCCTGATTGGAAATTGTAGTGTCTGTATTACAAATTTCCATAGCATGATTTGCACTTGTAGCCTTTATTTCACAATTCTCTGTAACAACGGATTCTTGTGGAGTTACAACTTCTTCCACCAGATGATTCACGGCATTTCTAGTTTCCTCACCATCCTCAGCTGGTTTTTCAAGATAGTGATCTTCATATTTCTGGTTTTTCCCACTTTTCGTCCTTGTGTTTCTGTTTGATTTTTTGGCACTTTTAGTATCTACCTTACTCTCTTTCTTCCCCTTAGAGCCTTTTGGTTTAGTATTGGACAATGTTAAAACATAGCGATTATTCTCCATCTTTATCTTAATTTTGCTTAAATCAGGTTTATCTGCCTTATCGTGGTCTTCCTTTTTAGAATCATTGTACTGATATGGTTTTTCAGCAGGTTTCACTCTGAACGTTGGTTTTTTTCCAGGAATGTAGAGCTCTTTGTTTGCATTCTTTTTCTTTGAACTTTCTTCTTTAATTGATTTTATTTCTTCCTTGTTTTCAAATTTTCCTTTTGTCAAGAAATCAATTGCACTATCTTTATCTTCAAAGATAAAAATTTCTTCCTCTTCATTAGACTTCTTACTCTTTGATGCATTTTTCAAAGAAGATTTGGGTCTACACTTTTTCCTTATAAAGGATGAGTCGTGCTCAGGTAAATCCTCTTCTACACTCTTTTGATACATAAATGCAGAGTCATTCAGTTTCTCAGGCGATTCATATCCTACAGCTTGTTTTGACGACAATTCAAAGGACTTCAAGTTAGTTTTAGTGTTTGGTTTATCTGGAGTCTGGGGTGGCTTTGGTTGTTTTGGTTTCATACTTGTCTTCTTCATTATGACCTCAAATGTTTTGGGGTCCATTGTGTAGACAGCACTCTCCGATTCATGGTCATCCACACCATAAATGTTCGTCACAATATGCTCTTTAAAAATTACTCTTGCAAAACAACCATAAACCTGAACATTACAACCTAGAGAGCATTTTCCCATGCAGCAAACACATCGTAAGGTAGCTATATCTATCCACATCGTGTTCTTTACATCATATTCTGGAGTATTCAGGTAATTGTTCAACACGCTTGGTGCAAGTCGAGGTCTCTGACGCAGTGCACCAAGTCGAGCCTGCAGAACTTGAAGTCTTAATATCTGCTTTTGACAAAGCTCTTTTATTGATATGTACAGCCTATTATCCGTCTTAAATGCTACAAATTTTAAACCTCCAACATGGATGAATCCTACAGAAAAACACTTTGTGTCATTCTTTCCTTCATTTTCGTCAGTTTTTAACAGTACATATTCTTCCGGTTCCTGACTGTAAAGTATAACTCCACCACAACTCCCACATCGTACATGTCTTTGAAATACCTTCCTATAGTAGTCTCCATTAGCAACCATTCTGAGATGACTATCAAAACCAGGTTTGTCTCCTTCATACATTACGATAAACTGTGCCATCTGTCTGAGCATGTTCAGTGATACAGCACATTTATACTTACATAAATCAGGAATACACTGACGCTGTTCTAGATATCCTTCCTCTTGTGGTGTTAAAGTGTACTGATCTAAATCTTCTGATCGCTGTAGGAAACTTATTAAATCAGCCTCATATTGTGGCATCATCTTTTCGATAACTTCACCAAAAGCTATATAACCCTTTTTTTGATCATGAAAAATCCCAGCATATTCCCGATTTCCTATGACAACAATTCCAATTTGAGGCAGAAAGTACATTTGTTTATCACACACCCAAATCTGCTCTACTGCCACAATCTTATCGATGAAATTACATGTACAGTTAGCAGGATAATTTGAAAAGTCAGGGATAATAGTGCTGATACAAGAATCTATTGTTCCAATCATTTGCTGAGGAACTTTTTGCTGATCTTTATAGATTTCAGGTTGAATAATTTGAGATATGGTATTCTGAGTAACCTGTTGTTGATTGTTTTGGTTATTTGTGACATACTGCTGGTAGTTATTTACCGACTCTGTACCTCCAGTTCCACCAAACTGGGGGAAATCTACCACCGTGTTTGTTGTTTGTGTACTGTCCACCAAAACTGGTACTGAAACATCGGATATAAAATTTCTAAATTCTTCTAATCCATCTGAGTCTATACCTATATTGTCTTTGCCCTGTACTAATAACTGATTACTGTGACATGATGTTGTTAATTGTTGTAATTCATTTGGATTTGGTAATAAAAGTGTGTCGACCTGAGAAGCTGTTGGTGATTCTGTAGTGGAGTCTGGTAAGTTACAAGACTGATTCATCATTACAGATGTAGGAATGGTTTTAGTTACTTCTGATTGTGAACTGTATGTGGTATTTGGTTGCAACAGTTGCGTCATATCCATTATGACTTGTATTTCTGAAAAAGAAAATAAAACGCAGTTGTCTAAAGTAACAAGCAAAAAGTTAGAGGGCACTCCATATATAAAACTGGGAAATATTCCAAACAACAATTTTCAAATTATTTAAAAGGCCTTCTGGATAGAAAGGGCAAATTCCCCCATTTTATATATGGAGTGTGCTCTGATGTCCCAGGATCCAAATCAATTCTGACTTTTTGTGTACGGACTGTTTTGCAATGGGTTTCAAAGAGTCAACATCTTTTTTATTTTTCCCAGCTCTTGATCGAGGCCATATAGGCTGAAACGTTGGGCAATTTGAACTTCTTACTTTTTATTGTTATTATTATTTTGCCTTTTGTTTTATTCGACTTGTGTCTTTTGTATGTTTTAGTTATTCTATGCCCCATTTAAAAGTTCACCATTTCCATTTATTTTCCTTGTATTCAATTATGACAGGCTTTGGCATCAGAGAAATCTCTGACAATTGTAAACAGTGCATAGCATCCTATCAAAAACAACTTGTTAGTTTAGTTTAAACTATAATATTTATTTACAGTGGATTCATTTAAATAATAACCATTTTAAAAATAATTAGCCCCAAAAAGCATTAAATTAAGCACGCATAACATTGTATTTCAATATTTCAAACTTGTTGTCAAACCAAAATGTTTTGGTTGTTGTAACTTTTTGTAAGGCTCAATAATAAGATACTGTCTCTTAAACTCATATCCAATAATCCTTATACTTTTATATTTGGTGTTTTGATGACAGGTTTTAGATTTTTTTCAAATAATCCTCTTAAAATTTTTTATATAAAAAATATAGATAAATTAAAGAACTTTTGTGAGCACGCTCACATACCCCACGTCTTCATATTGTCACTGGAGAAACAAAATCTCACTTCACCAGTAAAATGAATACAATCAATTGCTTACCTTCACATATTTATCCTAATTTGAATGGCAGCATGTTGGGAAATTTAAATTCCAAGCGAGAGGAGTCAACAGTAATATTATAGTGAGGCAAATAAATTCAAAGGGGCATAACTCCTGGAAAAAAAATTGAATCGTAATTTTCTGTCGATATGCACATCTACGTAGTATGTCCTTATTATCTGAAAAGGTTTCATGAAATTCTGTTGTGTGGTTTGAGAGGAGTTGCGATGACAAACTGTTGCAGTAGTACATTAAAGTAAATAAGTTCAAAGGGGTGTAACTCCTAGAAAAAAAATTGAATGGCAATTTCCTGTCGATATGCACAACTACATAGTATGTCCTTATTATCTGAAAAGGTTTCGTGAAATTCTGTTGTGTGGTTTGAGAGGAGTTGCGATGACAAACTGTTGCAGTAGTACATTAAAGTAAACAAGATAATTGAAGGGGTTTCAGAGGAGTTGCAGTGACAAGATGATACTTTGGTGTTTTCAATAACTCCCATAAAATTAATTGGATCAATAAGGCAGTAAAGTATGCACATCTAAACATCATGACCAACCATCCTACCAAATATGAAAGCAATCCATTAAGGGATTTCAGAGGAGTTGCAGTGACAAGATGATACTTGCTTTTTTAGCTGAAAATAGTCTAAGTCCAATAACTGAAATAAAATTAATCGGATCAATAAGGCAGTAAAGTATGCACATCTACACATCATGACCAACAATCCTACCAAATATGAAAGCAATCCATTAAGCGGTTTTAGAGGAGTTGCAGTGACAAGATGATACTTTGGTATTTTAACTGAAAATAGTCTAAGTCCCACAACTCCCACAAAAATTATCCAATCAATATGGTGGTATAGTATGCACATATACACATCATAACCAACAATCCTACTAAATATGAAAGCAATCCGTCAAGCGGTTACAGAGGAGTTGCAGTAACAAGAACAGGACTGACGGACGGACTGACGGACGGACGGACTGACGGACAGACGGACGGACGGGTCAAAAACATTATACCCTCCGCAACTTCGTTGCGTGGGGTATAATAACATTCTTAAATCAAAGTGCATAGCACTGGTAGGGTTAGGTTGCTAGCATTTGACTTTTATTTGTACAAACATTGCTGATGATTATTTCAATGCTTTTTGTTTGTACAATGTATTGCAAAATAGGTTTTGGTATTGAATTCTTTTTATTAACAGTATTATTTACAAGGAAATATATCAATTATGAAAGTTAACGAGCTCTGCGGAAAAAGTGTCTATTATATAATAATGTTCCTGTGGGTAGGTGACTGATTTTTTTTTAAATTGACAGCATATGTATTTCTTTGGTTTCAAAATATACAGTGATTTTTTAAAACGTATATTTTCGCAACACAGTGTATCTGAGCTGAAGGTTCTACTACTCAACTTTACTGCGCATGTCTGTACATAAATATGCACTAATCAATCAAAGAAAGCACGAGTCGGCTAACGCTTCTTGAATTATCACTCTAAATTGAATTTTTTTAAAAAGTCAAACGCATAATAATGATTTGATGAATTAAAATAAACAGAAATCAAAGGTCTTCAAGTTATTAAGGTTATATAAAAAGACAAAGTTTGGACAATTGTAGAAGGGGGTCATTTCTATTTACACTACATTGCGCATGTGCAGGTAGATCAGAACGTAAACATTCAAGCTTTCAATTAAAATAAACCCATTATACCTTCGTTAATACAGTTTTCTAAATTAATGATAAACACAGTGTTTTTCAATCTTAATGTGCAAGTTGTCGGAATTTCAAATAACCTGTATGCAATTCTATCACTGACCAACAGGTTTGACAAAATGAAGTCACGATGATCAGGTCAAAAGGTTAATCAAATACACAAAAAGAACGTAAACATTCAAGCTTTCAATTAAAATAAACCCATTATACCTTCGATAATACCGTTTTCTAAATTAATGATAAACACAGTGTTTTTCAATCTTAATGTGCAAGTTGTCGGCATTTCAAATAACCTGTATGCAATTCTATCACTGACCAACAGGTTTGACAAAATGAAGTCACGATGATCAGGTCAAAAGGTTAATCAAATACACAAAATACCATCAGAATTACAAGAAGAATAAGCAAATAATGTGCAAAATATGTTCTGTATAAGTTAACAATCACGTTCACAACAAAAATGGAACTTACCTTTGAAATCTTTTGAAAATAAACCTGATTGTAATCCTTCCCAAAATATCCGTGCAAATGTAAACATTCAAAATCCTTACGCCGATAGCATTGTACACTTTAAAAGGTGCGAATACTTTACACGGCTTTCAAAACAAAAAGGAAATCGTCAATAAAACACACATCTTTTATTAAATAACTGGACAATTACACTTCTCGGTGTGTTTCAGTTACATTTCTATTAAAAAACAACTGCACCAGCAACAACAAATATTAGGACTATTTTACCGCGGAATGTTTATTTTCTTATATGATATTCCAATATAAACATAGTCGTAATTCGAAAAATATGGAGGTTTCTTTGCGCATGTGTCATCTCAAAATCGAGATAAAAAGCTGCTTAACTAGCCTTGCTTAAGCTTCAATCCTAGATAAGCTTGCATATTTACTCATAAAAACATAGTTTCAAAAACTTCTGGTCCAACTTTTTCCACAAAACACCAGATTTCCAAAGTTTCCTTCATTGTCTAACCAAACGACCGACGGCATAAGGGTTTTGGTTGCTTAGCAACCTAACCCTAAAAAATATTCTGTGTAAAAAATCTTTGTTGATAAATCTTTTCACAAAACAGCTCAATTTTTCACTAAATTTCCTAAAAATTTCTAAAGTGATGTCCTTTCAAATAGTCTTTTTCTTATTTTCAAATTTAAAGATTAATACACATATCTATGCAAAACTATACCTGTATACACCTGCAAGGAATGAATATTTCTTACAAACCACTAGTACATTTTTACGTCTTTTTTTCTGATAACCTGAAATTACAAAACAATTTACATATTACTGTAAGTAATCCTCCATGAAAATTAAATAAAAATGTTTCTACATCAAAAACAAATTCAGCGTTGTATGTACTTTTAATGCCATTTATTATTAAAAGTATAAAACACCTAATAATATGAGATGCATATCAATGAAAAAAAAGAGTAATACTATAACTAGAGGCTCTCAAGAGCCTGTGTCGCTCACCTGGATTTAACTTTTCACCTTTAGCAGGACTAAAAATTTAAGTGTTGCAGTCAATTTGGCTGGTTTTTCTATAGGATTCTATGTTAAACTAAGTTTAGCTATGGCAGTCATCTTGGTTGACAGTCCAGGTCAATGGAAACATTTCTAAAAGAGAACCATCTAAGGACCATTACTGCTAAGTTTTGTTCCAACTGGCTAAGTCGTTTCAGACAAGAAGATTTTGAAATGAATTTTCCCATATGGTCCAATACTTAGCTAAGTTTGGCCGTGACAGCCATCTTGGTTGACAATCCATGTGATCAGACATATTTCTGAAAGAGGACCATCTAAGGACCAATGCTGCCAAGTTTAGTTCCAATTGGCTAAGTAGTTTCAGACAAGAAGATTTTTGAGTGAATTTCCCATAGGGTCCTATGCTAAACTTAGTTCGGCTGTGGTAGCCATCTTGGTTCACAGTCCACGAAATTGGACATATTTCTGAAAGAGGACCTCCTAAGGACCATTGCTGCCAAGTCTGGTTCCAATATGTTAAGTTGTTTCAGACTGATAGATTTTTCAATGAATTTTCCCATAGGGCCCTATTTTAAACTAAGTTCGTCTGTGGTGGCCAATTTTTTAAACAGTCCGGGTCATCGGACATACTTCTGAAAGAGAACCTTGTTAGGACCATTACTGCCAAGTTTGGTTCCAATTGGCCTTGAAGTTTCATAGCAGGGCTCACCACACTTGAAAATAACAGGGATACTCAGAGTCTCCCTCAGGGTAGCAACAGGGAGACTTCCAAGTCTACCAGAGAGACTGTTTTTTTTTCCCCCAATTCGTCGCCTGTCGAGTAAATACCTGTTATTTTGTGTCTTATAGTGTATACTATACATTCCTTTATTGTGTTTTATCCTGTATTGTTTGAGATTTTATCTACATTTACTCCATATCCTTCCATTTTAGTCATAATCTGAGATTTTGTC
This sequence comes from Mytilisepta virgata, assembly GCA_028015205.1. NCBI lineage: Eukaryota > Metazoa > Mollusca > Bivalvia > Mytilida > Mytilidae > Mytilisepta > Mytilisepta virgata. The sequence continues at coordinate 50,992,043 of CM051517.1, read as the reverse complement.
TCATGTGCATTTAATCAATATCCTTTGTCAGAGATTGTGAGTTTGTCTTAAGTACATTTGATTTGTATACTTAGAGATGTTTAATACTTTTTTACTATTTTTGCAGGTTTCCTCTACAGCCATGATGATATCTTGTAATAAACTGATTAATTTATATTTGAAATGAATAAAACTCAATTTCTGATTTTCATATTTTATTTATTTGATATTTGAATCCAGCATAACAGACATAATAAATATATGACTAAACAGGGTTCTCACTAAGAATTTTTCATGATGAGTCCCAGTCCCAGGACTCATCAACACTTTTTTAACATACATTGCTGCTTGATTTTGACCATGGTAGGCCTATTGCACTATTGTTAAAGTTTAATTAAAATCATGTGCTGCCTTAAAATACTGATAAATATAATTTGAAATAAAAAAATAAAAAATAAAAAAAAATGAAATTATGCAGTGGTGCTCCGAACTTGGAAGAAAATTTCTGTTACAGATATGAGCAAAAATATTTGTACCTTTTGATACAACTTATTTATTATTGCCATTTTATTTTTTAATATTTATTTATCTATAATCTTTACTATTATTTTTTCTCAAACATACTCTTAAAATCCTCCCATTCACCTTGCTTGAAAACCTTAATAATCAATACATGTATTGACAAAATTTCCATTTGTGCATAGATATGTCAAAATCCGCTAAATTTATTTTTAAATAAGGTCTACATATTGTTACCAGTCGGTAAAAAACACCGTGACCAATGAAAAATCACGAGAATTCCGATTGCCGCCATTTTCTACTTTTTGTCGTTTCTTTCCCGTTCTCCTTTGATCTCCAAGAAAAAAATGGCGGCTCGAGACTTTTAATGAAAATAACGGTCTTCAGACGCAGTTGATTACGTACGTTGTTCGGAGGCGCCTTACTTAAAAACACAGGGCGACTCATTTGTCGCTCTGGAGCCGATGACAGGGCGACATTGGTGAGCATTAGGCGACTTAATCGCCCTAATCGCCCTGTTTGGTGACCCCTGCATAGAAAAGATTTTTGAAATTCATCCCACCTTTTTTCTATTTTTAGTAACAGCAGCCATGTCGGTTGTAAGTTGTAGGATGCCGGAGATAATTTTGGAAGAGGGGCACCCAAGGACTATCCCACCAAAGTTTGGTCCCAATTGGCACAGGGGTTTCAGATGAAAAGATCTTTAAAGGTTTTTTAAAGGAAAGTTTACGCCGGATGCTGTCTTTAAAGGGCAAAAACTCCTATAAGGGGTCAATCAATGATTTTGGTCATATGGACTTATTTGTAGATCTTAATTTGTTGAACATTTTGCTGTTTACAGTTTGTCTTTATCTATAATAATATTCAAGATAATAAGCTAAAACTGCAAAATTTCCTTAAAATTAACAACTCAGGGGCAATAACCAAACAAATGGTTGACCAATTCATCTGAAAATTTCATGGCAGGTAGATCTTGACCTGATGAACATTTTTATGTTGGTCAGTTTTGCTCTAAATGCTTTAGTTTTTAAGATATAAGACAAAAACTGCAGTTTACCCCTGTGTTCTATTTTTAGCCATGTCGGCAATGTTGGTTGGCAGGTGGGGGTCATCGGACATATTTTTTAAACTAGATACCCTATTGATGCATGTGGCCAAGTTTGGTTCTATCTGGCCTAGTAGTTTCAGAGGAGAAGATTTTTGTAAACGTTGACAGACGACGACGGACGCCAAGTGATGAGAATAGCTCACTTGACCCTTTGGGTCGGGTGTGCTAAAAATTGGCTGGGGATCGGACCCGCGACCTTCCACACTCCAGTCAAACACGCTACCACAAGACCATCAAAGCAGCTAAATTGGAATTCACTCATCTGATCATGACATGGAACTGAGTTTGATAGAAACAAATTCAAATAAGATTTGAATTTATTCAAATTTACTCTAGCCCATCAAAATACTCAAGAAGCATTAACATATTTCCATATTTATTTAGCAGTCTGAGCTTTATTATTCATCAACCAAGTGTTCTACATTGTACTTGCAAAAGTAAATGTTTCTCTTTCAGCTACCAGGTAGTTGTTTGTCATGATCATACTATATGCTCAATATTCAACAATTGTTATGCTGGTCTTTGCTGCATGTTAAAAGAACCCCATTTCACAGTTTTCTTTTATGCCAAAATGGTTTTTAATAGCCAATTAACATAAATTTATGCCAAAATGAAATAATGCAATTCGTCCGTAACTGACATGATCTTAACATCAGAAGTATTTATAGCTCTTTCGATCTATTTGTTGAAGATTTCTCCGCCTATTCTTGTTTGGAATCATTCAAAATTTATTAAATACTTCTTACTCAAACTGAAGTACTGTTCTATAATATTTTTCTAAGATAAAAATAGATTGATTTGGATTAAAATTTCACTTTCGGTTGTCTCAGATTTGATCATTTTTGGTATAACTTTGTACTACCTATATTATGAATAGGCTGTGTTAGTGCTAAACAATCTGCACATCGCCAAATGCTAAAGAAAATGACCAGTGGCAAAAGAAAATTGTTGGCAATATGGAATATAATTTTAAACATAAAATAGTTTCGGGTGCATATTTCCAGAATTTTTGTCTATCTCCGTCATTTGTTTTGTGCCTCAGTACTGGTTATTTTTTAATTAACAGAGGTAACAGATTCACCAAAATTTACGAGGCCACAATGGCCAAACATCATACATGTGCTATCCCATGCACTGGGCGTGAGAGTCACACATTTTGCAGCTAATTACTGAGATTTCTTATTAGCCATATTTAAGTTTCAGTACCCACAAAACATGCTTTTTACATCGAAATTTTCCTGATATTAACTATCATACAATAATTACTTGATTTAAAACTTATATACTAATGTATTCATAGGCATTGTTGTGAGAAATCCAGGGCTTTCAATGAATTTTAAAGTAGATGGCTGATTTCATAAAGTAGCTGGAGAAGAGCAGGTGCACTTGTGCGCATGCCTTTTCAGCCAATGGTTTGGGGGCCACTTAAGACCCCCAATGGGTCAAGGGCAGAGCCCTTGTAGGGGGTCCAGGGAGGGGGGCAACGCCCCCCTTAAGCTCATGAAAACTTGGATTCTAATTAGAGAATCCAAGTTAGAAATGGATTCAGAAATGAACTGATTGAGATTCATGGGAAAAAATTATTTCTGTAGTTTTCAACTGCCACAACAGTAATGCAAAATTTGTAAGTGACAGAAGTTAAGTTCTTGTTTTTTATAAAACTTAACATAAGTCAATGAAGTGCGATAAATCAGTCAGAGTGACCTAATTTTGGTGGGAAGCTGTCTTAATCCCTGAGATGCATCCTCATACCAAGTAATATGATTGTAGGTCCCTTGGTATCGGAGAACTGAACTCGGACGTAAAACTTAACCTTAGTCAATGAAATGCGATAAGTAAGTCAGTGACCTAATTTTGATGGGAGGCTGTGATACTTTCAGAGATTCATCCTCACACTTAACCTAAGCCAATGAAGCATGATAAGTATGTCTGATTGACCTAATTTTGGGAGGAGGCTGTGTTACTCCCCGACATGCACCCTAACACCAAGTAGTATGATTGTAGGACCTTTGGTATCAGAGAACTGAACTCAGACGTAAAACTTAACCTCAGTAATATATAGGTCAGAGTGACCTAATTTTGGTGGGAGGCTGTGTTACTCCCCAAGATGCATCCTCACACCAAGTAATATGATTGTAGGTCACTTTGTATGTTAAAACTGACATAAAACTTAAAAGCCGGTTAACCGTGTAATATGGGTCATGTGACCTTCATCTTATATCACATTGTCAGTTTCTTCAAAATGCACTTGCACACAAAAATATATGACCCTATGTCAACTAGTAACTGAGAACAGTCTGCGAATGCACATGCAGACACTGGGGTAATCCATTAGTCCCCCTCAACTTTGTTGAGGCGAACTAAAAATGTTCAGTTACCGTTTAAAGTTAGATGGCTTTTGTAAACATTTTATTTTTCCATCAAAGTTAAATTGTTGCCCGCGTGTGAGGTCATGAGATTGGTCCAAAATGTGAGACTCTCACACCAAATGCATGGGATATCACATGTATGATGTTATGCCATTTGGCCTCGTAAACTTTGGGTGAATCTAGCTGTTATCCCTGTTGTTTAAAAATTAACCTGTACCGAGGTGAAAAGAGAAGTGAAAAAAACAGATGGAGATGGATAAATTTGATCTGGAATCAGCAGTTACAGAACGGAAAATTCCGTAAATTTCTACTTTCCATAACCAAAACTATTTTACATTCAAAATTATATTCCACATTGACGACAATTTTTTTTCTCGCCACAACTGAGCAATTTTCATTAGCAATAAGCATTTGGCGACGTGGCAATCGTTTACCGCTAACAGCAAACCACGATAAAAGAGGAAAATTACCTACAGATTATCAATTTACATTTACTTCCTTTTCCAACAACATGATTTAATATTTAGCATCCTTCACCTGCGTCAATATTTAAGTTCAGTAGATGTGGACTACATTGGTTGAATAAAAATATACATGTATAAATCTTTATTTCAATTTTAAATGCAAGTCAAACATATGACCTCCTCCCCATATGGATTTAATAATTGCCACGGGACATTAAACAACAATTCAACTGGACATCCATCAAAAAGGTCAACAGTAGTTACCTCCCTTTACCCGTTACACTGGCCTAGGTAACTGCTTCAAAATAATATGGGCCATATTCAAAGTTTTCTGTTATGACAAAATCTGAATACTAAGAAAAAATCAACTGGTAGTAAAATATATTATTTCAAAATGAATAGCGAAGTGAATTATAATTTATATTTTCTTTAATTTCGAGTAGAATTTTGGGAATTGTAGTAGACATCAAATGCAGTTTAACTTTGAAGCTAAGAATAAGAAACTGTAGAATTAAAAAAAATTGATGCATGCATTCAGTGTCATCAACATAGCCAGGGAGTCGCAGAAATACATTTTTATGCTAAATTTCTGAAATTTCCCACCATCTTCAATTAACCAGTTCCGGTTGTGGTAATGAAGAAAGAGAAGATTTTAGTTTGAATATAGCAATAAACAATATTGCATGGAGAAAGATCGAGATAAAGAATATAGTTCCATATTTTCTTTTTTTTTTTCTACATTAGCCTTTTATTTAAAAACAATTGATTGACACGGCATCGTGTTACTTTGTTAGTCCGAAATTTGAATAAAAGAAAGATCATGTCCAACTATCTTGGACACAACCATGTAACTATGTATTTATTCAATACTGGTACCGTCAACAAGTTAGCAATCCTTACGTAAACAACTCTACCAATGTGTATCATACTAGTCACTAGTACTACTATATATACTAGTAGTGTACAGCAATTTTCACGTGAAACAGTCAGGAGATCCAAATGAAAAATTGATTTTATTAACTATTTTCCCGGTTTTATCTTATTATATCGGTGGATGCTTGTTGCACATGCTTCGTGGCGTTGGTCTTCTCATTTAAATTTAAGAATGTAAAAACTTAAACAAACATATGGGAAAGAACATCGCATAAATATCATACTGATACAAATGTACCATGAGAAAAGTATGGATGACAAGAGAATTTTGCATGTAGCGAATTAAATAAGATGATGGTCACGTTAATTTTGGTCAGGATTTTATTTGTTTGGATAGGGACTGTTTCGTTTTGATAGAAGACACATTAAAGTTTAGTTCGGTTGTACAGCGAATAGCTTGGTCAGTTTTAAATTTCTTACCAACCTATTCATTTTGCTATTCGCTCTATAATTTTTCCTATTGGTATTTAGACCTTCTGGCTGTTTTACGCGCAAATTGCCCCAAAATTGTCATACAATATAGTACCTTTATCTGGTGTCCGATTATACGCCGTTTGTACTGTTTCAATATACAATTTATAAAATCCCTCTTAAATCAAAGGCTTTAAAGAAGTATGGTTTTATTGTTACATACTTTCGTCAGATTTAATTTAATTGCATTGCGAAACAAACAATATTTTTTGCAATACTCCCCACAAGTAATCAAGTTTTATATTCAACTGAGATACACAAGATTTTGTACCATTTCAGTATATTTTTTTTATAATTTAAACAATTCTAAAGAAACTATCACTTAAGTAATACGCTTCGGTCTTTACATTTGAAATTAAGGCATATTTTACCTTGGCCTGTGTAATTGACAGGTGTTAACCTAAAGTCTTTGAATATTGACCAAAACCTCATTATCAGGCATCTAGATATAGATAAAATGATCTATTGAATGGCAAGAACAGCAGGATATGTTGACAATGTTATTATTTTCAAATCTTGTATATTATTTTCAGATTCACATAAGTTACAAACATTGAAAAATGCTGAGTTAATACAGGACACATACAAAAATTTAACGAGCATCAAAGAACTAGTAAAGTATTACTTATCTTTTTGTAAAAAACTAACATTTTCAAACTGAATTGGAAGCAAGAAGATAGATAAGTACACTAAGGAAGAGTTTGTATATGTTTATTTTGATCTTTTGTTACAACTAGGTATATATATATATTTTGTTTTCAAAACAATTCAAATTTTACAAAATAATTATTTGTACGGCGGTTTTCCGAATGTATATACACCATGTACTCTTCTATTACGGAAAATGAACTGAAATTTTCAGACTGAAAAGGTAACCAAGAAAACATTAACCTGAACTAAAATGAAAAATATGTAGTTTCATAGAATTGTATTTCTTGAAAAATCTTATATATACATTTTCAGAAAATAGCTTAATCCTATTAATAGACTTGCTACAAGGCTCTCTGTAATATTAATAATTTATGCAATATTTTTGTATAGAAATTGCATCTTACTATCAAACACTTAAATACTATCCATCTCCATACACAGAGTCTTGTATAATCTGCTTGGATTTTATACATGGAAACCTTCTTCATTAATATCCAAATCAATTTTATCTTTTTTGTGACAAATTTATTTAAAGCAAATTTCCAGACAAAAATAATTATTCTTTTTTCAAAAAATCCCAGCCCACTCTCTTTTTGGTAAGTAAATGGTTAAAGTGCGTTTTGTACGAACAAGTTAAATTTTTAAGGGCTTGCCATTCTTAGCTAGTTTATCCATCCCTGTTTTGAAGGATGAACGGTGCCCGCTTGCTGTATTTTTGTCTGTTGGTTTGGTGTCGTTGTCCGCTGAGGAGGCACTCACAGGACATTGTATTCGAGGTGAAGGGTATGTTCCGACAAAAAGGTGTCATTCTTTACCTCCGTTTCTTTAAAGGGGTATAAGGGTAGAGGGCTTATCTTGAAAGGGGTCATCAAATGATTTCTTTGACGGGGTAATGAGACAAAATTTTAGTCGCAATAAAATAAGTTTTAGTTTCAATAGAATAATTTAGGGATTCTAGGGGAAATGTCTCGATTTTAAGTCTGAAGGGTTATGCTTTTTGTCGCTTTTTTTCTAAATGGAGTTTACAAATCCATATATTTTTTCTAGAAAAGGCACCGGGGTTTCATGATGCTGGCGGAACACCCCTACAATTTTTAGGTTAGCCCCCCCCCCCCCCCCATGATTTTTTTTCTGTAAAAAAACAATGACAAATAAAATTCTTATGCTGCCTCATGTCTCTTCAGAAAATGGAAGGGATCATAGCAAATAAACGTTTACCATGTTTATATATATATAATGATGATAATAGTAGGATGTGTGAAAATCAGCACTTTCTACTTTTTGATACAGTGACATTAGTCAATAAAGATACATTTTTTGTTCCTCTCTTAGCCAGTTCCTTGAGAAGTGTTCTGTTTTTACCCAACAATGTTTCTGGGCTTCCATATATTAAACTGGTATAAGAATCTTTTATATTCTTCATGGTTGGTTCAAAGTCATCTCTTGCAAATACTGCTGTCATGTCCTTTAAGTAAACTGCATTGAAGGACTTCTGGTGTAATACATTTACTTGAATTGATTCCAAGTACATCTATAATACTAAATTTACGAATTAGCCGAATAGGCGGCAAAACGCGTGGTTCAAAATAAACGATGTTTGGTTCAGATTATAAAGGTTATTATCGGATTTGACAATCTGCATTTATAAATTTAAACTGCAGTTTTGTTTATGTGCAAATGGAATTTGTATGCACCTTTCCGATATGAATTCTCCCAACATATATCTCTTAGAAGATTCTCGAATGCATCATTTTACCACATTGAGTTAAATAAACAAGTATGCACATATTTTAAATGTATTTCTGTTTGAAATTACAGAAGAAGAATAAAACAAATTTAAAACATTCTCTTTCGAGTTGGATGTTTCCGCTTCATGTATTCAGGATTTTTTTCTACAATAACGCAATTTCTCCTAATTGTAAAGGTTATGAACTTTGAAGATTATGAAGAAGTATGGTCAAGTTGAGAGGAATTCCCAACTTAGTTGTTTTTTGGATTGCTCGGATGTTTACCTTGCACAAAGTGATAAAACCAACCATTATCTATTTTTACATTATTTGTCATGTGACCTGTCTAAATATATCTCTACCATACAATTCTCTGTATGCCCTAAATAAAAATATTTTTAACAAATGGTCATCTTTATCATTAATGACGAAATTTATCTCGGACATCTTTGATAAATATAAACGTGAACATCACTAAAAATGCTTTTATCGTCTGATTATTGGATATATTTGTGAAATTAAGCCTCGCTTGCCGTGCCCATGATGAGAATGGAATAATTATTTTCCAAAAATATGCTCTACCTAACTCACGACATCTTTTGAAAAATTCATCCGTCACTAAGGAAATGTTTACATCTACAATTTCATTTTTATATTTATTCTGAAGGAAAAAGGTAATGCATTATGAAATGTGTATTTAATGAAAGTTTTTCATCAAGTTCCAGTTCAGAATTAATTGTAACAATAAAAATATTGACAATTTATGTGGTTGTGTTTTCATCATAGATTTTTACTTTGATGGAACCTTAAGGTCCATTTTTGGTAATTCTACGTGGCATACAGTCTACTTCATCAGTGGATACATCTTCGATAGTAACAAACAGCCATATGACAATTGGGTCACGTTGACCTACATTTCACGCTTCATTGACTTTGGTTAAAGTTTGCATTAACATCCATTTATGGAATACTACAGCATATATAGGCATGAAACTATCAGTTGATATCACCTACTTGATAGGAAAGTTTCTGGGAAGCCTATTGAGTTCCTGTTCCATGAATGACATGGACGCAACATCTGTTTATAGTCAATATGGCCACCACAAAAAAAATGCTTATTTTCCCGCGTTCACGCGGGTTCAATGTCTAATGTAATATATGGTTGTATTATATGTAACAGTAGAGCATGACGTATCTCCCAAAATTACCCACCGCACCAACTGGGGATCGAACCCGGAACCTTTGGTTCAGTAGTCCACTGGAGGATGCTGTATCGCTGTGTACAACCTGTATCATCGGAAAAAGACAAACTGTTTTTCACAGTGAAATCTACCTTTAACAAGAATAAGTTATGGTTTAGTTGGATCGAGAGGAATTAATATGTACAAGACACCCCGATCAGGGCCCAGTTGTTCAAAAGTTAACCACAATTTTCAGTTACAAATTTTCAATCCCTTGACTATGCCAGAGAACCAAAAATTTTCTGATGGGTTAATCCTATGACTTTGTGTGTCCATGCAAAATTCAATACAGAAATATTACTTATCAATCAAAATAATGGAAATTGAAAAAAATGATTAACTTTTGAACAACTGGGCCCAGATGTTTACTATCAATTTAAGGTGTTTGTGTGAGACGGTTTTTGAGAAGAAGCTTTTTGTATGTATTCCCCATAGAGTTCTATGTTAAACTATGTAACACGGTGGCGGCCATCTTGGATTTCAGATCACCACCAAAAACTAAAAATTAGTATAGGACCATCCTAGTATTATTTGTGCATTATTTAGTTTAAATGTATGAAACAGTTTCTGAGAAGAAGCTGTTTGTATGTATTTCCCATAGGATTTTCTGTTAAACTATGTTCCACGGTGGCAGCCATCTTGGATTTCGGATCCGCACCAAATACTCAAAATTAGTAGAGGAACATTTAAGGAACATTCCCACAATATCACAATTCAATCTGCCAAGCGGTTTCTCAGAAAATTTTTGAAATTTCAGCCAACCAGAACGCATTTTTGGCCCTAGCAGCCATGTTAAATTTCCGATCAGCACCAAAAACTCAAACTTTGTAAAGTACCACCCAATGAACATTCCTGCCAAGTTTTGCTCCAATTGGCCAAGTGGTTTCAGAGAAGAAGATTAAAATGTGAAAAGTTTACAGACAACAACGACGACGATGACGACGGACGCAAAGTGATGACAATAGTTCACATCACCCTTTGGATCAGGTGAGCTAAAAAAAAAAAAAATGATACTAGTATATTATTGCCATTGAAATTCTCTTTTTATTAATATAAAATTTATTAAGGGCCACCAGATTCGTTTTTCTAGTATATTAGGTTTATTGCTATATAAAGAGTGAAAAAAAGCGCCAAAAAGCAAAAAAGAAAAAGAAAAAAGCGGAATGTCGTCACGACATCGCGATAAAAATGTAGATTTTTAGTGTTTTTACAGACAGGACGTATTGTTGAATGATTTCCTCAAAGAAAACGAAACTGGTGACCTTATGTTTATTTAGTATCATTGAAACGAAAAAGTTGGCAGCAATAACATAACGTTTTACACGCAATTTTCGGCAGTAAAAGAACATTGTTTTAAGGATTTTAAATCAACTTTACTGAAGAAATACAAAAGCTGAACACAATTTTTTCGATATTTAGATGCGGTTTCGGATATTTTAGCTACACATAAAATACGTGAAAAACCGTAATTTATCGGATTTAGGTACCCCCTACCTTAAAGTAGTGAAACTGAGAAATCACGAATTGTTCTGTGTTTCCGGCATTACTGATTTGGCAACGCCGGTAAACTTTAGTTTTTGGTAAAATAAAGCATTTTTACATCAACCTCAAGAACATATACCGATAAACTTTTAGTTTTTGGTAAAATAAAACATTTTTTCTTCAACACCAAGTACATATGCCTGTAAACAATCATGTCAATGCTAGATTTAAAATAGCATTTTTCTATTAAATGTATTAAATGCTTGATATAAAAAGATATTGCTAAACAAATAAACAAATTAACTGAGACAAAATAATAAATTGACTAAATCTAATAAATCTATCAATACAGATTCTGTTTATTGAATTTTTCCTTAGAACTTCAAGAATGAAATAATCTCTTATCAAAACTTTCGTGCAAATGTTAATAAGAATGCTTTCTACATAAAATGAATAATTCACAAATGTTAGAATGTCAAATCAATTCATTCAATTCGAGCTAACTTCCCTTAATATTGGAACAAAACGTTTTATTGTTTCAAACTTTCATCTCATTACACAAAACAATTTGGTTTTATAATGACACAAATGGAGAATCTCAGAATTTCTGAAGAATTGTGATAGATGGATTTGAACACGAACGAGTTCTAAATGTTAAATACTTCAGTCGCACTTTAACATCTGTCTTTATCAGTTAATATTTCTTAATGAGGAGTTAGAATCATACTTACAAGATAAATCAGCACGGAACCTTTTTAAAAAGAACTCTAAATTCTTATATATTAACGTACAAACGTTGCGTGTGAAATGTTGAAAAAAAATCTATACCGTAGTGATCGAAAACATAGGTTATAACAGTGACTGCATTTTGAAACCGAATTTGAAAAAAATGAATATAGAGGATAGAGCAAAGATTGAAAAACGCATTCTAGCCAGACATAGGAGTGAGAATTCTATTTTATGGCGAAATAAAATCGAAAGAACAACAAGACCACAAATCGCAAGCATTGGAAGGTGGAGTAGTAACAGTAAATTTCAAACAGACTCTAACGAAAGACTTTTAAAGGCAATAGGAAAGAGAGCTAATAGTGACAGTGACCTTAGTGACAAAGAAAGGAAACCCGTAACATTACCACCGATTGCCCTGCCGCCAGTCTACTTATCGATGAACTCATCGCCAAAAACAAGGGAGTTTAGGACACAAACTAAAGGCTCGTTTTCTAGTATCGAGTGGGAAGAACTTCAAAAGTGTAGGTATCTTAGGCCTGCATTATCAAAATATTCATCACAGGACACTAATGAAGATGGTACTGACATTGACTGACTCTCAGCTTTACAAAGTGTTATAGTTGGTTTGAATTTAAAATGTATATTATCTAACCAATGATGTTTATTGGCTGTATGGAATATGTAAGGATATAAAAAACGTCTTGAATATAGTAGCATTTCACTGTACATAGGAAAATGTGTGAAAATGTGTTTGAAATAAATTGAAGGAAAGGCACGGTACTTCGAATCACTAATATTCTATATTTCTATATTTACTGTGTCGATTCTCTGATTTCCAAAGATGTAGATTGTCTAAGGTATATTTTTTAGGGCATTTACTTGTTCAGTTTGGTGGACTTGTTTTCCAACAGACAATTGGCATTCCTATGGGTACTAGTCTAATTGTGCGCCACTCCTGGCCGACTTGTTCCTTTACTCATATGAGGCAGACTTCCTTGACGGGCTTCTAAGGAAAAACAGAAGCTTTAATTCAGCTTCCGCTACATAGATGATGTTTTATCACTCAACAATTCATGTTTTGGGAATTTCTTACATCTCATCTATCCCAATGAGCTCGAAATTAAGGATACCACAGACACTGCCAAGTCTACATCTTATCTTGACCTTCACCTCGATATGGACACCAGACGAAGGTTGAATACAAATCTTTACGACAAACGGGATTACTTTGACTTTCCAATCGTCAACTTCCATTTTTTAGCGGCAATATCCCAGAATCGCCGGCCTATGGAGTATAAATATCACAACTCATATTTATTCCAAAGAGTTTATGATGGATAAAAACTGTTACTATATTATGAGCAACAGACATATATTAGATAAGATATAATAGGAGAAAAGAAGGGAACAGTTACAAAAGTAAAAACAGATATATATTTATAATATACCCTCGTATTTCAAGATTGTTCTAAATATCATTCCATAATTTATTGCATTGTTTGGTGTAGCTCTATGTACATTGTTGCCAACTAGGGTGCAGCTATATATATTGTTGCCAAGTTGGGTGCAGCTATATATACATTGTTGCCAAGTTGGGTGTAACTATATTTACATTGTTGCCAAGTTGGGTAACATTTAGGTCAATGTCAGAAAAATACAAACATTTTTGTATGAGGCGAGTGTTGCCCTTCTACGGTTTCGTGCCGAATAAAAAAAAGTTTATATTTTACTGACATTGACATAATATTGTTTCTATACTGTAATTCAAATTGATACATTGAAAGCAATTTAAATGGTAACACAAATTTCAAACTTATTTCTAATCCCCAAATGAACCTCTGATTGTGAAAGAAGTGACCCAACTTGAAATCGACATTGTACAAAATATCACTCTTTTATATTTTAAGGATATAAACAGTAAACACAACAGGGAGCAGCCTAAAGTGCTATATCACTACAGTTTTTTCCTTGCCTCACAAAAGTCATAAAGATGTGCTGTTTCGTACGACATCATCATCAATTTGTTAATGGTTGGTGATTAGGTCAGTTAAGGGGGAACCATATATAGACAGCCAATGAATTTGGTACGCAGTTGAATTAGCATTCGCATGGCAATTTGTTGGCCTGGCCCTCTCAGTCATATTCTATTGACTATGAATCTTCACTATACTGTACATATTGTGAAAGTCTATGGGAAACAGTCAACATTTGAAAGTGTTGCATTATTCACATGTTTAAGAAATGCCTTACTTATTTCAGCGTTTGAATTATACTAGCAAAATTGTATACAGGTGAAACATATCTCCCTGTCAAACAGTTTGTACCATATATACAGTTAGGTTTAAATCACTATCATTAATTCATCAGCCATCAGATCATGAGCCCATCCGAGTAAACAGTACTTCAATATTTTGATATTAAATATCTTAGCAGTTTGTTTTTATATCAGACAGGCCACCCAGAGCTCGTCGTGTATGAGCACACGTCCCTTACCAAAGAATGTTATGAATGTGTGCCGACCTCTTTTGTACTTTTAGGATTATATCTCAGAGTCTCATTATTAATTAAAACCTTCTTGAGAATGTTTTTCATGTTAAATAAATAATTCAAAACAGTAGTTTGTTAGTTAATTTCCATGTAAATCAACTTAATGTTTACAAGCACAAAATGTTTTATCGCAGTTGTTTTTAATTATTAGTTACAAAAAGAAGGAATGAAATAAAAGTTAAGGGAATAAAAGGGGGTAGTAAGTTTCAATAAGTATGAATAAATTCTCGGAAAAAGGATGACATATGGACTTTATCATGAATGAGACCATATTCTATCAATTAAAGAATAGAACATATTGCACTGAACCTACTGGAAATGTGTAGTATATTAAATATGAATAACGACACTTTAGGAGTCCGTGTGGCTTGACAATATAGATAGGATACGACAGAAACCTAGCAAAGGTTTCCGACACTTAACTCTAGACAATATAATTCCATTCAAAAAGTTTAAGATATATGAATTCACATTAGAAAGCAGAACGTGATTTTAACAACGGTTTCATTTTATGCAACAATTAACATTATTAATGTTAAAACAAAATTATATTTTGATAAATTACTTCGTGACGGTGAATTTCAAAATATCCCATAGTTTATTACAACGTTTCTTAACTGATAGAGAAACATTCTAAAGATAAGCTTAAGGAAGATGAAAACTTGTGCAAATGTTCTACAGTATTGTAGGAGCAAGTTGATCTACACAAAAACTGTTCTGCCAAGTCGATGAATATCATATAAGACAATGGAACAAAATAAGGGTTAAATTGTGGAATTGACTTTTCACCGGACTTGATTATATAAGTTTATATCCATCCCAGGATTTTGTGGTATTCATATTGCAGGTGTTTTAGTTTTGTGTTGCCTTATTCTGGTTTTCTTTGGTTTGCTATGTGTTATCAGTTTCTTTGGTTGTGTTGTTGTTGTATTTGGTTTCTGTGCTAGTGTTCTACGAGTTCTCCTTGTCAATGGACTTTGGTATTGTAGAATCATTTTGCCCTTTGTTTGATAGCTTCGATATTATTTTCCGATATTCAAAACTTCTATCACAGTCAAGTCATTCATTCGTAAAATGAAAGCCAACGTAAAGTATTACATTACTAACACAATGACAGATATTGAACCTTCACAAAACCGTTCATGCGGAAAATGTTTGTCAAGGATGTACCTTCGTTTATATCCAAGATTTGTGGACTGCAAAAGTGTGAATTACGTGTATGTGTTATTCGATAGTCTTTATGGATTTATTTTTAGGTATTGTGTGTTTCAAAGTTAGATCTTTTTCAAATTGGTTTCTACTGCCGTACGAAGGGAACATGATAATAATTATAACAAGACTGGTGCATATAACTTTATAAAAATTAACATACATCAGTATAACATATAACACACATATAGCACTAAGTGCTCATCTGCAGTGCCGTTGACATTCTTCACGTTTGAAGTGGAATCTGTGATTTTACCTGGGATTGTTACAAATTATTCAGTGTTTAAACATTCTTAACCTTTGTAGGCTAATCAACATTTCAATATGTAAAAGGCATTCTCTTAAAAGTTGCAAAAGCCAAGTCGCAATATAATTTTAATTTATTATTTAGGAATTTATCTATGACATCATGCAGTAATCAGTATTTGTTGAAATTCCACGAACGAATTCCTTATAATTGGGTTGCCAGGTACTTTTTCAAGAAATTTACAAAATAATCCAATTGTTCCAGCACCTCATGCTTAATTGTTCTAATCACACGTAACGGAGAAAAACTGCTTAGAACATTTAAACTAGAGGCTCCCAGGAACCTGTATCGCTCACCTGGACTATGTCCATCTTGACTGGCAGCCTGTCAAGTTCGCACTGGCTCACTGGTTTCAAATAAGAAGATCTTTCAGCGATTTTTCCACTTAGGTCCTAAGTTAAACACTGTTGGGCTTTGGTGGCCATCTTGGATGACGGGTGGAGTCATAGGATATAATTCTGAAAGAGGACCAACTAAGGACCGGCTCTGGCGGTCATTTTGGATGGTGGGTGGGGTCATCGGATACAATTCTGAAAGAGGACCACCAAAGGACCATTGCTGCTAACTTTTGTTCCAATTAGCCAAGTGGTTTCAGAAAAGATCTTTAAGTAAATTTCCCATACGTTAAACTATGCTCGGCTCTGGCGGCCATCTTGGATGACGGGTGGGGGTCATCAGATATAATTCTGAAAGATGACCACCAAAGCACCATTGCTGCTATATTTTGTTCCAATTTGCCAAGTGGTTTCAGACAAGAAGATCTGTAATTAAATTCCCCATAGGATACTATGTTAAACTATATTCGGCTCTGGTGGCCATTTTGGATGACAAGCTGGGTCATCGGATATAATTCTGAAAGAGGACCACCTAACGACCATTGATGCGAAGATTTGTTCCAATTGGCCAAGTGGTTTCAGACAAAAAGATCTTTAAGTAAATTTCCCACAGGGTCCTATGTTAAACTATGTTCGGCTCTGGCGGCCATCTTGGATGACGAGCTGGGTCATCGGATATAATTCTGAAAAAGGACCACCTAAGGACCATTGCTGCTAAATTTTGTTCCAATTTGCCAAGTGGTTTCAGACAAGAAGATCTTTAAGTAAATTTCCCATAGGGTCCTATGTTAAATTATGTTTGGCTCTGGTGGCTATCTTGGATGACGGGCCGGATTATTGGATATAATTCTGAAAGAGGACCACCTAAGGACGATTGCTGCCAAGTTTTGTTCCAATTGGCCCAGTGGTTTCAGAGAAAATCTTTAAAGGAAAGTTTACGACGACGACGACGACGACGGACGCCAAGAGATGGCAATAGCTCACCTGGCCTGCCTTGGGCCAGGTGAGCTAAAAAAAGTAAACATCCAACGGACGTCCAAGATATAAATTTAAGTTATTATTGCAATTGCTATTTCAGTGATGATTTCTTTAATATATGGTTTCTAAGAACTTCTAAAAATTAAAAACCATGCAATGTTTGAAATCCGATTGTGGTCGTCAATTGCCGTTCGAATGATCACGTCCACAACATTTTTCTAAAAAGTGAAAGGTCTTTGAATTAACACATTTGATTTATTTGATCAATTTATTCGATTAATTTGATATATGGTTGCTAGGTTGTTTCCCCTAAAAGAAATAAAGGTCTGAGAGTCCATCAGGATATTTAAAAAAATTGGAAATGCAACCACTAAAATCGAACTGTGACCTTCAAGAATGCAACAGACTTAACTTGGATATTCTTTCAATATTGAAGTATTGAAATCTATATTTGCTGTAAAGTAAATTCTTATATCATTTCCGATTACATAAACCGTTTTTCAGTTCTGAAGACCGAGGAAAACAGTTAATCAAATGTTAAAATAAATAAACGCGCAAGTTTGTTTTGGTAAAGTCAAACTAGGATGTAATCTTCCTGAAATCGGTATGTTTCATCATTTTCGGCTATAAAATGTGTTTTCTTCTTCATCAAATATTCAGTCACATCAGATCGATCCGAAATGTAAAAATGAAGAGAAAAAGAAAGAAATTTTGTTCAAAACTGAGGAATTTATTGAAATAATTCAACACAAAATTTACTGGAGTATTGGTAATCAGTAATCTTTAAGCAGTTTTAATATTTTAGTAATTATTAAATAATACACATCATCTTTGACAACCTAATAACAGCTAAATGCAGATGGACCTAAGCATATATCGTGTATACTCAATCATGTTTTTTCTCCCTGTAGTGATCGGTCATGTCAACTTCCGGATAGTGGTCGTTTCCGTTCAGGGAATTTTGTTTGTTTGTTTTGAGCTCATACCTCAATGGATATTAAAAAAAATAATGTGCATATGTTTACATGTTGTTAAGCTAAACTAAGTGACTTACGAAAGGTGCAAAGCTCTTTAAATACCTATAGGCGTGTTTTACATTTGGTTTTTTAAATATTAAACAAGTTCCAGACAATAAAAAAACCGAAAGATAAATAAGAGCAATATCGTCTATGGAACGAGTTCTATCAGTACTAAAGTTGCAAACCTTGCTATCGTTCCCGTCTAAAGGTTTCTTAAAAAACAAATTACCAATTCAAAATTGCTATAACACTAAACCCGGTTAATGTTCGAAGAAAATAAAACACGCCTTATATTAATAACATCATAAAACATGCATTGGGCCATACAGTTATCATGAATTGTATTTAACAAATAACACTGCTACACTTATGCACGCAAATGTTTATTTCAATGGGAACTGAATGCCCTACTAAAAAAAGTGTCCCCAAACTTACGCTTCGCTTCTTTTGCCACAGCGAGACTGAAGAATAAATTTAAAAAACCAACAGGAATGATAATAGCTTAATTATAATTTATAAATTAAAAATTTAATTACTAGTATGCAATTCTTTCGTGTCCGATTTGTATTTTGTGCCTTCATTTTATGTTTAACTACAATTTAATGATCAGAATATTAGAAAAACGTTTTCTTATTTCTTTTTTGTAACCGTGGAATCTGAAATTTGCGAAACAAAAGTCATCTATATTCCCATTGAATTTTCATGCCTGTGTCAAATAATTACATAGTTAATAAACTGTGCCACAAAAATAAAATGTAAATCAAGACACAACAGACAAGGGAAGTAATAGAAAATTACTAACGTACAATGCAATTAAATCGTGAAAATATCAGTTTCAAAATATCATTGAAAAATATCATATTTGGCAATGTATTTAAGCAAAAAGCTTTATACAATCCCCCAAAATGTATGTGCTCCACATGAAAGAAGCCATACAGTATATGGAAAGTGCAACAAAAAAAATATAAAAAAATAAGTATGTTGCGGAACAGCTCATGCGACAATAGATAACAAGAAAAATAAATGTAAATGGTTAGCTGTCAAAAGGGGCATAAAACGACTAAAATGTATGAAATACACAAGTCGAACAAAACCAAATATTAAATCGTAAAAAAAACTACAACAAACTAAAAAGTTAAAAATATCCAACGTTTCGACTAATATGTTTTTGATCACGAGCATGTAAAAAAATAAAAATAAAAAGGTGTTGACTCTTTGAAACCTGAGTCCGTACATAAAATGTAAACAAAAACAAAACATTATTTGACTTGCGTGTCGATCGGTAAACGTACTTCATAGAAAATACATAAATGGCAAGGTAGATTGTATAACTATATAGTAATAAATTGCTTCGCTGAGCGCAGCTGGATACGACCGCAGAGCTCCAACCCTGAACAATTGGTGCAAAAATGGACACAATATTCGCACTTGATACAGGTCTGAATTTGGATTGTAATTAAATATTTGACACATAATAGGTTTCTGACACAGAACAACTGTAATCAAAGAACTTAGAATTGGTCATATAATTTGAATTTATATTCAATTTTTTGCTTTTTGTGCAATACACTATGAAGTTGCACATTGACCCCCCCCCCCTTTTTTGCAAAAAAAATTTGAAATTTTCTTTTTAATTTCTGAAATCTGAAATGAGAAAAAAATTGCCCCCCCCCCCAATTTCTCATTTACCCCCCCCCCCCTAAATTTTGTTTTCACCTCCCCCCTCGATTTCTTTATACATAATTTACGATTTGTAAGGGAGGTAATCGAATCATACACAACATTTTACTTTAAATGTGTTTGGATTACCTCCCTTACACCAAGATAATAACCAAAAATGCTTATTGGGCCCTTTTTGGCCCCTAATTCTTAAACTGTTAGGACCCAAACCCCCAAAATCAACCCCAACCTTCATTTTGTAGTCATAAACATTGTGTTTAAATTTCATAGATTTCTATTAACTTATACTAAAGTTATAGTGCAAAAACCAAAACTGCTTATTGGGCCCTTTTTTGGCCCCTAATTCTTAAACTGTTGGGACCAAAACTCCCAAAATCAATCCCAACCTTCCTTTTGTGGTCATAAACCTTGTGTTTAAATTTCATAGATTTCTATTAACTTATACTAAAGTTATAGTGCGAAAACCAAATGTCTTTGGACGACGACGACGAGGACGCCAACGTCATACCATTTTTGCGGTCGTATAAAAATAATAATATATTTGACGTTATGATATATAGAAAACGTACCATATATGATAACTGTGAAAAAAAATACATTGTACTGCTAATTATGCCAAATAAGTAAGTTTCCAAACTTTTTAGTTTTCAAGATATAATTTGCCATTACAAATGTACAAATACATGACATTTGGCTAAACAGCCCTAATGGCTCTACAACAGTCCAGCTCTGTTGATTCTAGTTCAGCGGTATTGGCCTAAAACTTATACTTAAAATTAACTCTTAAAAATCGTTTAATTCTCTGAAATTGGTAGTATCTCCTTCCTGACCTTAGATGGTTTGTTTTTGGCTTTTTTTTCGAAGAATTTTCATTAGGGGCAAGGCAAAATAGCATGGTTGTGTGGCAGCTGAAGCTGTGTAATTCTGAATATTCAAATGGCGAAAATCAAAATGGTATCAGAGTATACGTATTATTTATTTACATGGTGAATAAACATCCTAATTTATCCTGCAATCAAGCCATTTCTGGTCTATTAAAAGGGGTAGAATAAACTTTAGTCGTATTAGGTCAATGACCTAATAATGTCTACTGGTACTTGTTTATATGAAGAGCGCGAGGAGCGTAGTGAATGTACCAGATGACGTCGTGGCGTTTCCCGCGTTTTCATGGCAGTTTGATTTCAACTTCAATCGTTATTTTAAGGCATTTTACGCATCTAAAGGGGATTGCAGGATAAAGACAATACAAAGTCATTCTTGGAAAATATAAAATTTATTTGGACTGGCTGCGAAACATGGGGAAAAGGCTCCCTAAAGCTCGCCTTTTCTCTTGTTTCTAAAGCTCGCCCAAATAAATTTTATATTTTCCGACAATGACTATGTTTTGTATATATATATATGGAAGAGTATATGTATACCAATACCAATATACATACATAAATTAACAAATGTACACAACATCCATATTCCAAGATCGCATTACCTATCTTGTGAGGACAACCTACTTTTTTCAAGAAAGGAATAAGTGCACAAGAACGTCTTAATTGAAAGGAACAGGTGTCCGGCTTCAATATTTTTTTAATAGTAATATTTCTCTTGGATACTGATAAACAACATAAATATATATATAAGTATCAAATAAGAGTTCTTTAATATTGTATTAGTTATGAAATGTACACGTATTTATGTACGACAACGGCAAAAGTAGAAAGGTTACTATAAATAACCTACGGTTGGTGTCAAATTTACATTTGTTTGTTTATCTAGTTGGGGTTTTACGCCGTTTTCAGCACATTTGGCTATTTCGCGGCGGCCAGTTTTTATTGGTGGAGGAAGCCGGAGTACCGAGAGAGAACCACCGACCTTCGGTAGGAAAATTGGCAATCCTTGTCAATTTTAGATCGGAGTCGAACACACCCCGCAATAGGTGAGATTCGAACTCACAACCTCAGTGTTGACAGGAGTAGTCATGACGAACTACCTTGACCACTCGGCCACCGAGGCCCTGTCAAATTTATACAATTAAGGTATGAAAATAAGACCGAGTAAGCTGTGGAAATTGTTTCTTTTATCTATGAAAAAAAGTTCTGGATATTATAACAAGTGTGTTCGATGCGAAAAACATTTTGTTTTGTCGGAAATTGTTGTCCCAAGAAAACTTTCAACTGATGAATTTAGTTTCAGATTTAAAAGATTTTTCTTTTTTTAATATTTTTTTCAATAAATTTGGACAACATTTTGTACAACAGTCCTTTGCAAAATGGGCAAATCTGCTAACATAATTAAATAATCACAAACGAAACCACAATATATCATAATAAATAAGATAGTGCTCATAAAAGCCGCATTAAAATGTTACATTTCATAAGTTACTCCTTTGCATGCAAGCTCTTCCTTTACTCGTGATAAATACTCGGGATCTGGATAACCAAACCTACAAAAGACAGACTTGCCAATGAAGATGAGTAAGAAGAGTTTCCAGCAGCCTTATTCTAAAAAAATTCTTGATACTCGTAAATTGTAGCTCATCAGAATTCCATTTTGACTTAAAATATGAAATTAAGTGTGTGAAGATTGTGAAAATGGTGTCATTTAGTCCATGTCTTGTGGTCTGGACTAAGCTCATGGTTAAACGCCATTCAACTTAAGAAGTTATCAGTCTTTCTCATATTCTATTTAATCGCAAGCTTTCAATTTAATAAATAAATAACACTTATCCATATATATCTCGATTATATGATTGACAAGGAAATATGAGGTAAAGTTGATGAGATTAAAAAAGTACTAAAGAGGCTGTACAGCCTCTAAAAAGGGTATCTGAGTACACTGCATGACAAGCCCTTAATGACACCATATTAAACTAAGACCTTAAAATATCACTTTTTCGCTCACTTTTGTGGACCACCAGTTCTAGAAGTCTTGTGATGGATGTCATTCCATGTAATTACACCTTCTTTACCAGTGGTGCGTGAAGAACCAATAGTAAACACCAGTCCTTGCTCGAAAGCTTGTCTAAGGAGACCAAGAACTTCAGTTCCCTCTTTGGTTTTAGGTAAGAATGCTTTTCTTTTTATTCCTTCATATGGTTCACCGTCCTAAACGTAAAAATTGACATAGTTTAATAATAACTTCGAATAATCACTTCAACTACAGGTTGTACATAAAATTCAAGTCATAAAGTAAATCGTACGTTGTAGAACATATTCAAATACCAAACCAACCAAACAAAATCAAAATAATCTTGGGACAGGGCTCTGTAACGGATGCTATCTTGACTAAGACAACATAATTTCTAAATTTCATTATTTTTAGACTGATTTCAAAGTTTAACAGGAATGAATTATAAATGTTTAAAAACAGAAAGTACTAAATCGACATACTTCCAACTAAATAAGCATTACTATTTATGTATATCAAATTATCCGGCAATATACATGTACATTACAATACTAATAAATAAACGTACCTCTTGGTATCCGTCTGGAAAATCGTAAACTACAACATATGTTTTCTTTTTCTCAAATCCAGGTAATGATTCATCCTCTTCATATATGTTAGCTACCCCATCTCTTGGTTGGTCTCCATAAACTTTTCCATATACTGTACCACAAATTGGACAGGATGTTTTCAATTTAAACATCTCTGTTATACACTCTCTGCAGAATACATGTTTGCAATCTTTCAGCTGTACAGGATCATCTAATTCGCTTAAACATATCACACAGTTCATGTTATCATCTTCTTCGTCGTCGCCTAAGATTATAAGGTTTCCAGTTTTGGGCTTTGTCATCTTGTAGCTTTCCATGTACGTTGAGACATCGGTCTTCTTTGATTCTCCAGGATCAATTTTCCATGTTTGTATTCTGGTGCTATTTTTAGGCATTTCATAGTGCTTTTTGTAATCAGGTTTTTTAAAGTCTGGTTTTGGCGTCGGTGGGGGTGGTCGTTTTTTTGCTTTCTTGGCAAAAAGCTCTTTCAGCGTTTCAGTAACATAGTCATCTATATTTACAAGGTGAATCTCTGATATTCTCAGATCATTTGTTACCTGTAAGTACTTAGTTATTGCATCTACAGCAGTCCCGCAACATCTGTTAATGGTTGGTTTATCTCGTTGGGAGCCTAAAATTATATTCTCCAATATTAAGATCTACACTGTCATGACTGTTATCATAAATTAATGATTCTAAGCCCTGTTTATCAACATTATAAATGGTACAGGATTATCATAACATGTATAAATTAGGAAGCTGCAATTTGATTGGAATGGTGGGGGGGGGGGGGGGGGGGGAGGATGGAAAGAATTTGAAACTAGAGGCTCTCAAGAGCCTGTGTCGCTCACCTGTATCTAATGTGATTTTGGAAATTATGTAAAATTATATAATGATTAAGACCAAGATTGGTTTAATTTGACACAGTATTTAAAATTATAATCAGGTCATCTTAGTGTAGTCTTACAATACCTACTGAAGACATCTTATCACTATTATTTTTGAATATGTGGTCAAGTTGTGACCATTCAGAATTTTTTTTAGCAATTTTCTGATAGACTTCTAAACATCTTGGATGATGGACCGGCAACAAAGTAACAACACTTGGTCAGCACCTCATAAGGAACATTCATGCTATGTTTTGTTATATTCCATTCAGTGGTTATCTAAAAGAAGTCATTTGTATGCATTTCCCATAGGGTGCAATGTTAAACTTAGTCCCCCGCTGGCGGCCATCTTGGATGATGGATCGGCTACAAAGTAACAATGCTTGGTCAGCACCTCATAAGGAACATTCATGCCAGATTTAGTTTCATTCCATTCAGTGGTTCTCTAAAAGAAGTCATTTGTATGCATTTCCCATAGGGTCCAATGTTAAACTAAGTTCCCCGCTGGCGGCCATCTTCGATGATGGATCAGCTACAAAGTAACAACATTTGGTCAGCACTTCATAAGGAATATTCATGCCATGTTTGGTTTCATTCCATTAAGTGGGTCACTAAAAGAAGTCATTTGTATGCATTTCCCATAGGGTTCTATGTTAAACTAAGTCCCCCGCTGGCGGTCATTTTGGATTATGGATCGGCTACAAAGTAACAACACTTGGTCAGAACCTCATAAGGAACATTCATGCCATGTTTGGTTTCATTCCATTCAACGGTTCTCTAAAAGAAGTCATTTGTATGCATTTCCCATAGGGTCCTATGTTAAACTAAGTCCCCCTCTGGCGGCCATCTTGGATGATGGATCAGCTACAAAGTAACAACACTTGGTCAGCACCTCATACGTAACATTCATGCCAGATTTAGTTTCATTCCATTCAGTGGTTCTCTAAAAGAAGTCATTTGTATGCATTTCCCATAGGGTCCTATGTTAAACTAAGTTCCCCGCTGGCGGCCATCTTCGATGATGGATCAGCTACAAAGTAACAACACTTGGTCAGCACTTCATAAGGAATATTCATGCCATGTTTGGTTTCATTCCATTAAGTGGGTCACTAAAAGAAGTCATTTGTATGCATTTCCCATAGGGTTCTATGTTAAACTAAGTCCCCTGCTGGCGGCCATCTTGGATGATGGATCAGCTACAAAGTAACAACATTTGGTCAGCACTTCATAAGGAATATTCATGCCATGTTTGGTTTCATTCCATTAAGTGGGTCACTAAAAGAAGTCATTTGTATGCATTTCCCATAGGGTTCTATGTTAAACTAAGTCCCCCGCTGGCGGCCATTTTGGATTATGGATCGGCTACAAAGTAACAACACTTGGTCAGAACCTCATAAGGAACATTCATGCCATGTTTGGTTTCATTCCATTCAACGGTTCTCTAAAAGAAGTCATTTGTATGCATTTCCCATAGGGTTCTATGTTAAACTAAGTCCCCCTCTGACGGCCATCTTGGATGATGGATCGGCTACAAAGTAACAACACTTGGTCAGCACCTTATAAGGGTTCATTCATGCCAGATTTAGTTTCATTCCATTCAGTGGTTCTCTAAAAGAAGTCAATTGTATGCATTTCCCATAGGGTCCTATGTTAAACTAAGTTCCCCGCTGGCGGCCATCTTGGATGATGGATCGGCTACAAAGTAACAACACTTGGTCAGCACCTCATAAGGAACATTCATGCCATGTTTGGTTTCATTCCATTCAGTGGTTCTCTAGAAAGTTCAAAATGTAAAATGTTAACGACGACGACGGACGACGACGGACGACGCCGGAAGACGACGGACGACGGACGCCAAGTGATGAGAAAGGCTCACTTGGCCCTTCGGGCCAGGTGAGCTTAAAAGGCAGGATGCAAAATTTGGTGAAAAAAAGACAGGACCAAAAATCCTCAGAAAAAAGGCACGATGAAAAATATAGTGAGAAAAAAGGCAGGATACATAACTAGAGGCTCTCAAGAGCCTGTGTACCTCACCTGTATCTAATGTGATTTTGGAAATTATGTAAAATTATATAATGATTGAGACCAAGATCGGTTTAATTTGACACAGTATTTAAAATTAAAAACAGGTCATCTTAGTGTAGTCTTACAATAGCTACTGAAGACTTCTTATCATTATTATTTTTGAATATGTGGTCAAGTTGTGACCATTCAGAATTTTTTTACAATTTTCTGATAGACTTCTAAACATCTTGGATGATGGATCGGCAACAAAGTAACAACACTTGGTCAGCACCTCATAAGGAACATTCATGCTATGTTTTGTTACATTCCATTCAGTGGTTCTCTAAAAGAAGTCATTTGTATGCATTTCCCATAGGGTCCTATGTTAAACTTAGTTCCCCGCTGGCGGCCATCTTGGATGATGGATCAGCTACAAAGTAACAACACTTGGTCAGCACTTCATAAGGAATATTCATGTCATGTTTGGTTTCATTCCATTAAGTGGGTCACTAAAAAGTCATTTGTATGCATTTCGCATAGGGTCCTATGTTAAACTAAGTCCCCCTCTGGCGGCCATCTTGGATGACGGATCGGCTACAAAGTAACAACACTTGGTCAGCACCTTATAAGGGTTCATTCATGCCAGATTTAGTTTCATTCCATTCAGTGGTTCTCTAAA
This sequence comes from Mytilisepta virgata, assembly GCA_028015205.1. Taxonomy (NCBI): domain Eukaryota; kingdom Metazoa; phylum Mollusca; class Bivalvia; order Mytilida; family Mytilidae; genus Mytilisepta; species Mytilisepta virgata. The sequence continues at coordinate 50,965,237 of CM051517.1, read as the reverse complement.
AGAAGTCATTTGTATGCATTTCCCATAGGGTCCTATGTTAAACTAAGTTCCCCGCTGGCGGCCATCTTGGGTGATGGATCGGCTACAAAGTAACAACAATTGGTCAGCACCTCATAAGGAACATTCATGCCATGTTTGGTTTCATTCCATTCAGTGGTTCTCTAGACGACGCCGGACGACGACGGACGCCAAGTGATGAGAAAAGCCCTTTGGGCCAGGTGAGCTAAAAAAGGGCAGGACAACACCAGGTAGTAGAAAAAACGCAGTCTAGAAATTTTGCTGAAAAAAAGGCAGGACTTAAGATTACTTCCATGCTCCCCCCATAAAAATCAAATGGTTGCTCCCTTAATGGATCTTTATCTTCTTAAAAGATACATGCAGCTGCAAAATATGTCAAACTACGAAGCAATGAATGGTGCTTAAACAATTCACGAAAGGTTTGATGTCTTTCATAGGAGATTTTAAAATACCCTTTGCTGATTTTTGTACATTGTTAGTAACGGCGGGTATTGTGATCCAAGGTATGAACCCCCCAATTCCTATGGTATAAATTTAAGATGTGACCATAAAACGACAATTCCATTAAAGCTTGGTCTAAATTGCCAAAGTATTTTCAGAGAAGAATAGTTTTAGATATTATTTTCCTAAAGTCGAGGTTTAGACCCCGCTCATTATTTTAAAGGGTACAACCTAAGGATCATTCCAACATGCAAAGTTCGGTTCAATAATTTTTAGCCGTCTAAATTGTCATAGTAGTACATACACTGGGTCATAACGTATTTGTGCGATTCTCTATTAAAGCAATATTTCCATCAGAATTAACAGACAAACATAAACAATGTATTGAATTATACGAAGATCGCTGGACATTTGGGACAATGACTTTATTTGGTCATGGTGTGCATTTGTTACTCAGCGTGTGCGGTAACTGTCTGTGCATATCGACGATTTATATATACCAATGATTAAGGAATAGAACAAACCATTATGCGTCGTATACAGCATAGTATAAATTTACTGTATCTAATATGAGTATCTTTGGATTGTTATTTTGAAACTCCTGGGATGATGCCTCTGCTGGTGGACCCTAGGTCCCCGAGGGTATTCGCCAACCCAGTCGTCAGACTTGTCTGACATGATTATTCATTGATTTTTTACAGAAATTACCAGTATTTAGCAAAATTCAAAAATAATAGAAATACTAAGGGTTCATTCCTTGTATTGCACATGGTAGATCTCCTTGGCTGAAATTTGGCTTCCTATTTCGGTATTTTTGGTTGAGTACTTCTTGTTTAATATAAGTTTGGTTTTTGGTCTTCCAAATGTTTCGGTTTTAATGCTGCTGAAGAGAGGTAACTCCTTGAAATGCGTCGTATACAGCATAGTATAAATTTACTGTATCTAATATGAGTATCTTTGGATTGTTATTTTCATACGATGATTTTTCAATGTGGCGTGTAACAAACATGAATGAAAACGATCAATTCTGCGTGGTGACCTCTCAACATATAGTTCATGTGCACTTCACCCAGACAGAGCACATATTAACCAAACAGGGTTAAAATATTTTGGTTTTGAATGTCTGCAGGCTGTCACGAGGTTTACGATTGGGTGGAAATGATTTTATTATAAGATTGGTTATGTTTTGAAAACGATTTCATTGGGTTGTGTAACATGTGTAATACAGACATAGATATTAAGCAGTAGGCTTAACAGCCAATAGAAAACGATTTCACAAATATCTTCTGGCTGGTTTTCAATATATAGTAACAGCGGCAATTTTGGTTCAAGGTCCTGATCCCCGAACATATTTCAGAAAGAGGGTTACGTAGTGAACATTCTACTAAAGTTAACTCTCAAATGGTGTAGCAGTTTCAGAAAGAAAAGAAAACACGCGGCTATATCAGTTGGAAGTTCAGATTATTCCATCGACGTTTGGTTCCAATTAACCGGGGGAGGGGGTTATAGGAGGTTTTTAAAATAAACTTTCAGATTTCTTTGCTGATTTGTCTATTTTAGTGTTTGGTCAGAATTTCTAAAATAGTTTTAGAGAAGATTTTAAAATATTTTTTCACATTTTTTTAATTTCTATTTTCAATAACGGCGGAATTTCTGGTCACAAGTCACGACCACCGAACACTAATTTGAAATGGGACCATTCCATCAGTTTGGTATGAATTGACCAACCGTTGATTCATAGGAGAATATTTTTAATATATTTATCCTATTTTTTTTTAATTTTCAGTAACGGCGGCCATATTGGTCGGAGGTCTGTAACACCCCGTCCATTTTCCCCCAGACAAAATTTTGAAAAGGGACCATCCCATCAGAGTTTGATATCAATTTACCAGAGATGTTTAAGAGGACAATTTTCAAACTATATTTTCGCAAAATTTTCTATTTTTTATTGACGACATACTTAGAATTCATCAAAGTCTGGTCTCAACTGAATTTGTGGTTTCAGAGGAAAAGGCTGTTAAATATTTTTTGGCAGATTTGTTATTTTAGTAACGGCGGCCATAATTGTTAGAAGTCCGGACCTCCGGACACATTTTTGAAAGGGCACCTACTGACTATCATTGCAATCAAAATTTAGTCTCAATTACTTAGGTAGATTTAGGAGTAAATGCTTTTTAAATATTTTTTTTGACGATTTTTAAAAATTATTTTAGTAACGGAGTTCGTGAACCCCGGACGTAATTTTGAAAGAGGATCACTTAAGGAATTCCATCTGTTATCAATTGCCAAATTTGTTTTCGTAACGGAGGATTTTCAAACAATTTTGCCAAATTTTTTTTTGTAACGGAGGAATATTGGTCCAAGGTTCGCACCCCAACACAATTTTGAAAGGGAACGGCCTAACTGCCATTTCATCAAAGTTTGATTTAAGAGTAAAAGATTTTGAATTCTGAATATTTTATTAGAAGATTAAAACAAGTTTACGGACTGACGATGACGACGGATGCCAACAGCTCACATAGACTTTTGGCCCAGATGTGCAAAAAACTAGATACCTTTGATGTGAAAACCATCACTTTTGAGCTCCTGTACCCTACTTCGTGCGTAATCCGTTGTGGTCGCCGATGATCTCGGTATACGAATGGTTAAAATAAAAGTTAATAACCCACAAGGACGACTTTTCCGCGGATGCAAACTCGGAATGCATCAATAACATCATAGCAACATGTACACGTTTTTGACGTAAAAATCAGGAATGCAGAGAATTTTCATTTATACTTTCAAATATCAAAATTTATTTGAAAAACGTTATACAACAATAATCTTACATCGTTAATCGAGGATTATCGGATTTATCAATTCTTGATAGTTAAATAATCGAATTTTAAAGTCCTCCAGAATTTAACTAACTCGATTAGATAAATCCGATAATCCACTTGTAAGGATATAAGAATCTATACTTCACACAACCGGAATTATTGTTCAAGACTGAATTTTGATATGTATTAACCATTATTTTGATAAGGTATATAATTATTGTATAACTACCCTTATTACTTTTATTTTTCGTATTTAGTCCGGAAATGGTCTTGGGTCGGTCTGGAAATAGCCTAGATAGGTGAAATCTTGTCTGGGCAGAGCAATTCAACTCGGTTCTTGGATCATTTAAAGAAGAAGGGTATAGTCTGGAGCCCTGGGTTTGATCTGGAAATTACTTGAACAATCAGGGTTAAGTCTGGGCAACACTTTCTTGTTCCATCAAAATAATATCACATGTGTGTGAATATAAATTCTAAGCAACCTTTAGAAACTGTAGAATTTTATATGCATGAAAATGGCCATACAATGCATCAAATTTATTTCGGTAATTTTTGATACATTTTATTAACCACATCGTGTCAATGAATTTAAAATCTGAGTATTGACTAAAAGATTTTGACTGCTGAAAATTTAGTTTTCAAAATTCTCAGTGATTCCATTAAAAAATGGGTACTTTTTAATTCCGTACTGGAGTCCGGATTTTAAACTAGAATTGTCCGTTTTTGGATCCGCCTGTTCTGATACTCGCTACAGTCCTGTCGATTTGTGCATGTATAGCTAAATTCGACCTAGCAACAATTCACAATGTAAAAACAATATAGTTTTAAAATTTATCATCTCACCTACTCCAATCAGAGGTATTGCCACCTTTACCCCTGTCTTCTTCTTCTTCATTAACCCGTTTGCACTTTTCAGTATATTTGTAAAAGCGTTGTACAGTTGTGTCTGGAAATGGTCTTCATAACTGAATTTTTCTCGCCTGATTATAGCATGTAACACATGACGAAAAGGCAAATTTTTACCAGCAATGGTTACCAAAGTACTTCCGTTTTTCTTTGTACTAAACCACGGTTGAATGTCCTTGTGTGCATTCCGATATTTATTATCTCCTGCATCAAGCAAAACATTCGACAGGGCCCCATTTCCCCTAACTTTCGGATCTTCACTAACAGCAACCACATCAATCCCTCTTAGTTCAAGTATATCTTTGCTGTAAATGCGAACGTCAGTTTTCTGAGGAAATGTTATGATGGCACCTTCAGTGGATTGAATTAAAGTTGGATACTGAATATGGTGCACATCCCTAAATCCCGTTGCACTTCCGGTACGACTGCTACTTAAATCCTTTGACCTGTTATATTCAATGGAATATCTATTACCTTGATGGTGTTGTGGCTGTAACGAAACCTTCTTGAGCACTTCTTCTAAGTCCAAACATCGTTTGTCTCCAATGTATCTGTCATACCACTCCTTTACCATATCAAGGACATCGTCATTAATGTCAATAATATGGAATTCTTGTAACGAACCAAATTTTTCCTCCTTACTGAATTTAATTATTCCTTTAAGATACATTGCAGCACACATTTGTTTAGGAACGGCAAAAATACCTGCAAACACCAAAATCTTCATAAGATCAAAGTATCAAATGGAAACAAAGAGAATAGTATATTATATTTTGAAATACAAAAAACAATACAATTGCACATGGGGGTAGGAGACAATAATCCTTTTTGTACAAATAAACAAACTGTAAAAGGTTTTTTTTCCACGGATATATCTGATACTTCTCTTTAGAATAAAAGTAAAAAAGTATTACACTACCTTTTCTTCCTATTAGTCGTAATGAATTATTGTCTTTTCCACTGCTGTAATGTCCAAAATATTTTACGAGAGCCGATTTTCAATTTTTGTGTGAATTTCGTTGATTTTTGCATCATATATGACGTCACCACAAACAAATGTGACATTGCAGAATATGTGCAAGTTCTGTTTCTGAACGTTTGATCCATGTTGCCTTTTAAGATATACCGATTTGTTGTTTAAAACGTACACACATGTAATGGCAATGGAATCCGGAGTCTTTAAAATCAAGAAATCAGTTGTCGAAGTAGTAGTCAACGTCAAATGCATTAATGGCCTTTGTACGGTATACTTATAATTTCTATGCAAATTAGTTTCATTTGAGAACAAAAATGCTGCAGAAATAAATGATTACATAACAAACTGTTTTTTATATATATACTGAACCGCAAAAGAAACGTCGCACAAAATGACATGTTCACATACATTTATTTCAAAGTGACATTTATATATTTTAAATTAATTTTTACAAAATTTAATGAATGATTTACAGTCTTTTGGTTAAAATGTTCACAAAAACGTCATAATTGTCGCAACGTCACATGTTTTCAATGCTGTGCTCCCACGTCCGTTAATAACGTGTATGTCCTCCACCGGCACCAATTACTGCGGCACATCTTCGGTACATGGAGTTGATGAGCCGATTAATAAACGCCATCGGAATACGTGCCCATACTCTCTGAAACGCTTGTGAAAGTTCAGCTGCAGTTGTCGGACTTGGCTGTTCATTATTCAACCGTCTTTGAACTTCGTCCCATAAATGTTCAATAGGGTTTAAATCTGGACTCAAAGCCGGCCAATCCATAACATTAATGTTATTCTGCTGTAGGAAGTCTCTTGTGGCTCTTGCGGTATGCGCACGTGCATTGTCCTGTTGGAAAGTCTTGTTTTGATGACGTGCGAAATGGGGCTGAACATGGGGTGTCAAGACTTGGTCGATGTAACGGGCAGCTGTTACGCCATTTCCTCTGCCTGGGCCAAGGTTCTGAAAGATGACTGGACCAAGTTTAACGTTAAGGCCGATTCCACCCCATAACATGATGCTAGGTCCTCCCCACGCGTCTGTTTCCAGAATGCAGCTGTCTTCGTAACATTCCCCGCGTCTTCTCCACACTCTGGTTCTGCCATCGGCTGTTGAAATGCAGTAACGGCTTTCGCCAGAGAAGATGATGTTACGCCATTGTCGATTTCGCCAATTCTGTCGCTGAGTGGCCCACTGAAGACGAGCTTGACGGTGTCGAGGAGTAAGAATAGGTCCTCTTGCTGGACGGCGACATCTCATGTTTCTAGCAGCTAATCGCCGACGAACCGTATCATCACTTATGGGTCGTCCATGTGTTCCAACAGTGTTTCTGGCAGTTTCGGCAGCTGGGGTGAACCGATTCATCAAATGGTGACGAACAATGCCTCTATTCTGTCTAGGGGTAGTGACTTGGGGTCTACCACTCCGTGGACGGTCATTTGTGCGGTTTGTTGCATTGTACCGTGTCCGTAGACGTTCAATTGTTCGAACAGCACAGTTGAAGTCGTTGGCAATAACTCTGGCAGATTGCCCAGCATCCAATCGACCGATGGCCTGTTCTCTCTGTTGTGGAGTCAGACGTGGCATAGCTTCTGTGTCAACACTGATACTAACACTCTTTAATTTTCTCCGGCCTTTTATACCCATAAAGGAGCATGAATTTCACGAACATTTAAGATTTAAGAAAAATTACCGCCAAGTGTGTCCCACGAGCGGTTTTAGGTACGGTCGCTCTACGATAACAACTGAAAATTATTCAACCGAAAATTTAATTCACAGGTAATTTAATCTTACCTGGTGATGTAATCGTAATACTGATTATATAAAAATCATTAATTAATATTTATTTTGAATTTTGCTAACATTTTGAAAAAGCGACGTTTCTTTTGCGGTTCAGTATACTTGTCTTAGACATTACCGTTTTACTGCTTAACTTAAAAATTCAGTCGAAAAATGGCCGTCTCAACGGAATTTAGAATTCCAAAAATAAATTTTCCTAATTTTACCTTTCGCCTACCATCATAAGTAAAGTCAAGAAATACCAAAGGGATATCCGAAGGAGGGGAAAATCGAAACAACTAACAAACTCCGGAGAACAATGAAAACAAGACCAAAACAATACATGCACTAAAATTCAAAACTAAAAACATTTGAACAACATGTACTTCAACAAAAAACCGGGGGTAGACTCAGGTGCTCCGGACGAGTAAGCAGTCTCTGCTTCCTGCAGGACACCCGCCATGTTGCCCATATCCAATCCGGTATGAGGAAGGGACAACTTCAATGGAACAGGTCCATTTTCATTTGGGAAAGGGTCAGGAGCCGAGCTCTGTCTAGAAAGTAAATGTGTATGTCACAATCTCTGGAATAACGTAGGAGTTGTGAAATATATACCCCATACGCCGGCGCTTCTGGAATATTGCCGCTCAAAAATGGGAATTTGACGATTGGAAAGTCAAAGTCATCCCGTTTGTCGTAGAGTTTTGTATTCAGCCTTCCTCTGGTGTCAATTTCGAGGTGAATGTCAAGATAAAATGGCAGTGTCTGTGGTATCGAACTCATTGGGATAGATCTTCTGTTTTTCCTTTTGAAACCCGTCAAGGAAGTCTGCCTCATATGAGTGAAGGACCAAGTCGGCCAGGAGTGGCGCACAATTAGTGGCCATAGGAATGCCAATAGTCTGTTGGAAAAAAACGTCTACCAAATTGAACAAATATGTTGTGCATCAAAAATTCAATCATCAGGACAATTTCGTCCTCTGTATATTTTTTGTTAGATTAAGAGCGGTTTTTAACAAAGTATGATTTATCTCTACCAATGACAAGGTATGGGTATCTGCTGTTGCCATTTTTATTTTAAAAGCATCGATGGATTAGATCTTTCAATTTCTCCTTCAGCTGTGAATGAGGAATTATGGTATAGAAGGTAGAGAAATCAAATGTTTTTATGCTATTACAGACCTAAATGGACCGAGATAGTAAAATATCCTTTAAGTCTTTGGAGTTCTTTAATGTCCACATTTGATTGATACCACTTCTTGAACAGCTTATCTCACTATAACTTTGGAGGCCCGTTTTAACAGCTGTTAAAATAGAAGTTAGAAGTTGAGACAATGGTTTGGTGGAACACCTGGCAGATCCTGCTATAAATCGTTCTTTGTATTGACACCTATGTAACTTAGTATCCAGTACAAGGTAGAAAGATCACAATCATCATATTTGACAGGAAATACCAAATGCCGATAAGACCGATCTATGATTGTCGGTTGTTTCTTCCTTTGAAAGTGTAGTAGCTTTATAGGTAGGATTGCCAAGTGCCTAGTTTATTAATCAAGCATTGAATATAGTAGCTTTTGCATACAAAAACGATGTTATTAGGGGCTTTATCTGCAGAAACAATATATTTGTCATGAATGGCAGACAATGTCTTGGCAGCTTCAGGGTTGCTGAGGACTGATGTCATTTTATACTCATAGAGCTTCTAAGTTTATCAATTCGGACTTGAATCAGCGATCTCATAGCTTTAACCCACTCTGAAAACGAATCGGGTGGCTCTTGTTTACGTTTGGTCCATTGTCTGGTGTAGTCCTCCACTGCATCCATCAGTAGTTTGAAATTATATTTCCAATTTATGGATCGTTGTTCGCGATACTTAGGACCTTTTGCAAGGACACCACGAAGAGACTCATTGTCTATGATATTTAAGTCTCCTGTGATGACATGGCCAACTGGACTATATTTGGATGGAGAATTTTTACATGAACAACCATGGGGCTTCGCTTTGAGATCGTCGATTTTGAGGTCATGCAATATACGTTAGTGATTGAAGATTTTTGGCGCAATGGGTGTAGTATAGGTATAAGAAATAATGGGAACAGACTGATCTTTGAAATAAGGCGGAACTTTTAATCTGACGTACCTACCAATATTTTATTTTTTACTTGATATATACGGATTCACTCTTGCTCTGGGTCTCATAGCGTCAACATTTTTTCTACTTGCTCCTGAACAGGCCATATTGGCCGAATAGTAGAGTAATTTCAACTTTTAACTTTTGTTTTGTTATTTTTTGCATTTACTTTTGTTCGATTTTTGTCTTTTGTTCCTTTTGGTCGTTCTTTTTCCGTTTAATCTGTCACCTATTCCATATATATTTCTTGCAAAAATACTTTTCTTATATTAATCCATATTTATAAATTGCATGAATCTTACAAGGGCCACTAATTAAGCATAATGAGCTTATAAAACAGGCTTTCGCTGTACTCTCTATAGAGTCCGAAAATGCATTACGGTCCACCCATGCAAGATAAATGTTTATACATATACACTCAAACATCTTTTTTTTGGTCAAAAATGCGTTTTCCTGGAAAAAAATACTGGGCAGAAGAGGTCAATCAAGCGTCCGACCTGACAATTTTTTATTTCAAAAAGCTTAGGCCGAAACATTTCTTTTTCTTAGTTTTGACCCATATAAAAAAATAACTATTAATAGATCTTTCAAACAGTATAACTTTTGAGCTTGTATCGCTCACCTGAATTCCATTTGCAAACCAATGGCTATAAAACCAGCAACTGAAAGGCTACTTGGTTGGTGATTGGAATCAGCGGATATTTTTTATATATGATTATCTACATGCAATATCATTGCTGTCAAGATTTGTTTAAACTGGAGGTGAATTGTACCGTCCGATTCTGTGTTAGCCATTGGTGTCTACTTAAATTAACAGTCTTGGTCATAGGATAAATATCACTGCTGCCATTTTCGACTTCTTTTTGCTCAGTATTTTCAGAGCTCACATTTCCTGTCATCAATTCTGAGAGGATCATATAAGGAGACTTCGGGTCATCAGACAAAACTCTGAAAGATGAGATCTAAGGACCATTGGCTTAAATGTTAAATTAAGTTCAACTTTGGTGGTCATTTCCGCTGACATTCTGGATCATTCTGGCACAATTCTGAAAGAGGACTATATAAGGCCCATTGCTTCCAGTATGGTTCCAATTGGCCAAGCGGTTCCAGGCATGAATTTTCCGATACGAGCATACGATAGACTAATTTCGGCTATGGCTGCCCGGGTTATCGGACACAATTTTGAAAGTTGACCTAACAGGAGAGTTTGGTTCTATCTTGCCATGTAGTCTCATATATAGGAGAATTTTTAAAAATTCATCTCCCTTTTTTATATTTTTAGTAACAGGTACAGCAGCCATATTGGTTTAAATTCGGGGTTATCGGACACCAGTTTGGATTTGGGCCACCCATGGGCCCCTTCACCCGATAGTTTGGTCCAAGTGGGCCGACTTATTGGCCTTCTAAATGTTTGTATATATACTATTACATATACGAAAATTGTCGTCTTGAACCTATAGTATACGTTCAAGGTTTTTTCTACTTATTAACAATACTCACACAAACAGTAAATCATAACGTAATATTGTTCATATAATTTTCACACAACGATAAGGTACTTTTCATTTTCAATGACAAATCATTTAATCTCAAAGCTGACATTAATTGATAAGCAATTATAATCAAAACACATTGTATTAGTTTTCATCAATTAAATGAAAAGTATTATCCACTGATTGGGTGCTTTCTTTATTTTTGCTTGAAAACAAAACCTTGTTCAAGACTTATCAATCGTTTTAGAACAACAATAAACATATTACAGTATTTCATGGGCTAGTTTTTCATGTACATTTATGCTACATCAGTTTTTAACTTATATATACACGCATGAACACTAACCCAACAATGTGAAAATCAGATTTTAATACTGCAAAACGTTTTGTCCGCCTTCGGCAGGTCTCGGACTCACTCCGTGGAAACACTACGGCACCTATTTGCCTGGTAAAGGCCTAGAGCACTTGGCGAAATCCACTATATAAAAATATAGCTTCCCAAAGTATTTTAATTTAAAAATCTTCCATGGTAATAATTAGCTATACAAACTCGTATACGGCATTGGCAACTTTCCTTACTTAAAAGAACTTCAATTACTCGAACTTCCGATAACTCGAACAGATTTTGACCGTTCTTTTGTGGTAGAGTTCGAGCCATAGAAGTGCTACTGTATAATTTGATTTTTCTGAAATTTAACTGTGGCATCAATTTACCTAAGTGTAACTGGACATAGTGTAGGTTTGGATAATCAGAAAATGAGAAGATACTGGAAATTCTCGTTACTTTTATTTTTTTTTTTATAAAACGCCTTTTTATTTTAAAACATCTTTAAGCTAACATTAGCATTTAGATAACAATATTGTATTTTAATATCTGTCGCTGTAAATTACACAGACGTCAACTTTTGTTTTGATATTTGCTAATATCTGTTTATTTGGTCTACTAACGTGTCGACAGTAAACTCATTTTGCTATTCTCAAATCCGCAAATTTTAAAATGCAATATAATATCTCCTTATTAGATAGTTAACTATTCAGAATTACCAGATATTAAGGAAATAAAATAAGCATCATCAAACAACCACAACAAAATTGTTAATTGATGATAAATAAAAGAATATTACCTGAGCTTATAGGTGGCATCGCAATAGTTCTAAATTTACAATCTTCTGCTGTTTTAAGAATGTTAATCACGGTCTCCATTAAAACACCTAGACATTTAGCTTTATCTCGGTAATCATGCCATCTTGGTCCAACTGCATGTATCACACCATTGTAAGGTAGTTTTCCCGCAGTTGTTACAACATTTGAACCATCACGAACTTTTCCTTCTTGCCTAATTTTGGCTTTACATTCTCGTTCCATGTGAAACCCTGCAGCTTTTGAAATGATTTCTGCTACACCTCCAACATTAGCTAGTTCATTATTTGCTGCATTCACAATTGCATCTACCTTTAAACTGTTAATTCCTCGTTTGTATAATCTGACGTGCAAATTTTCATTTGTTGTAAATTCGAATTTACTGGTAGGGTCGAAATGTTGAAATGATCCAGCATTCATATTTTTTCCACTCGTTTGTGAATTCCGAGGTGTATCATCAACAGTTGATGGCTTTTCTCCTATTGGGTCGGTACTTAAATAAGTTCTTTTTACCCGATTTAAATCAGATTGCAACTTGCTGTATATCCTAACTATGTGTTCTTTGGTTGACTTGACGGGTAATACATGAACCATTAAACCACACGTCCGAATATCTTGTTTGACAGCATCAAAGGTTTTTCCAGAAATGCATTCATAGAACAGTTGTGCCTTTAACAAGTCTTTCCATCGACCAATAAATTTCTCTGCAATTGCCCGAGCCGTGATTATAGCTTTTACTTTAATCTGTGGCAAATATTTATTTATTTCCAATTTAAGCATACAACTTCTTGCTTCTTCCTGAAATTCTTCGCTATAAAAGAACAACATTTTTTCTGCTTCTTCAGCTTCTATAATCCCAAATGTTGTCATCTGTGAAAAAAAAACATAAATGTATATACAGAGTTGTAAGCACTATTTACTCTAACATTATAAATGTTTTGACAAATAAATCAATATTATTAGTCTAACAATATAAAATTTTCACAAAAGACTTCTCATTTTGAAAGTAAACCTAGCATTTTTACTGTTCAATTTTTCTTATCCGTATCTACTTTAATAGAAGTGTTTGATTTTTCTCTCTGTACTTTTGTTTTTTTCTACATTAATTTCTGTGTTCAAATGTTGTGGTTTCTGATTCAATTTTGATCTTGAAGTTTCTTTTGTAAACCTCAGAGCTCAGCTAGTATTAAAGTCAATAAATATTCAGGAAATATCGGAAATCCTGATGTAGCAATCATTTTTGGCCGGGTTGCACGAGGTGCAAATCCGGCTTATAGTATGGTGATGTCGGGCGGGTGGGCGTGCGGGCGTTCGAGCGGGGAAAATAGGGTACCAATCTTGTGCCAACAACTGTTCCCACCGTTTTCAACACAGATTTATCAAACTTTACAGGAAGATTGTACACATATTGAAGTACTGCACCTGCTATTATGGAATTGTTTAAATATTTTTTTCCAATTTTTCCAGACTTGGAAACTCAGTAATTTTTCCATCAAAATGTGAAAACACAGTACCCATTCTGTGTCATCAATTTCTCCTACAGTTTTCAATCCAGATTTATCAAACTTCAAATATTGAAGTTCTGCACCTGCTATTATGGAATTGTTTGAATAATTTTTCCCAATTTTTTCCAGACTTGGAAACTTAGTAATTTTTCCATCAAAATGTGAAAACACAGTACCCATTCTGTGTCATCAACTCCACCTACAGTTTTTAATCCAGATTTATCAAACTTCACAGGAAGAGTGTACACATATTGAAGTTGTGCACCTGCTATTATGGAATTTTTTGAATAATTTTTTTTCCAATTTTTCCAGACTTGGGAACTTAGTAATTTTTCCATCAAAATGTGAAAACACGGTACCCATTCTGTGTCATCAACTCCTCCTACAGTTTTGAATCCAGATTTATCCAACTTCACAGAAAGAATGTACACTTATTGAAGTTGTGCACCTGCTATTATGGAATTGTTTGAATTATTTTTTCCAATTTTTCCAGACTTGGGAACTTAGTAATTTTTTCATCAAAATGTGTTTTTGTTTTTTACGTGGTTTCTGCTTTTAAGGCATAGTGTTTGTTGTTTGCGTATTGTTGTGGGGTCTGTCATTGTTGGCATTTTTTTGTATTAATTAATTAAAAACAATAAATGCATTATACAACAACAATCTACAGTTAAAGTATCAACATTCCAAATTGATTGCATACAATACCTATATCTTGAAAGATACTATTAACTTCTTCATGGTTCATAACCCATTCTTTGCAACCTGGCCATTTGTAACTTTGACCCATTTTTTTCAATAATATTCAAAATGAGCAAATACCAATGAAACTAGAAAACATTTTATGTTAGTAAACGCCATTCCTTTGCAAACAAGACTAGTTATACAGGTTAGAGTCGTTACTCTTTTAATCATTTGCTGATTATTATATAATTATATAACTGCATGCTGTTTGCAATGGACAGGTAGCTGGACAAATTGAACTACAGGATTACGCCACTCAAAATTTGAGTTGCAATGACTAACATCGAATTATGCCATTCTGCATTATACAAGAAATATGGATTTATTTCTGTTAAGTCAATTAAAAAGGTTTTCAGGGATGCGAAAAACTTTCGAGTGGACAAGAAAATCATAATAAACAACAAAATGGATAACAGGAAAGGTCAACAATGACATATTAATCAATCAAAGCAACCCAACAGTCAGAACGCCGGACAAAACACTAGAGGTTCCCAGGAGCTTGTATCGCTCACCTGGACTTTCGCCATCTTGAAGGGCAGCCTGGAACATTGCTGTCAAGTTCAAACAAAAAGATTTTTCGATGAACTTTCCCATTAGGTACTATGTTAAAGTATGTTTGGCTATGGCAGCCATATTCAAAGGCGGACAGGGTCATCAGATATAACTCCGAAAGAAAACCAACTAAAGACTATTTCTGCTAATTTTTGTTCCAACTGGCCAAGTGGTTTCTGTCAAGAAGATATTTTAGTAAATTTCCAATAGTGTCCTATGTTTAATTATGTTCGGCTGTGTCAGCTATCTTGGATGGCGGGTCGATTCATTGGAAAAAATTCTGAAAGAGGATCATTTAAGAACCATTGCTGTCAAGTTTCGTTCCAACTCGCCAAGTGGTTTCAGATAAGAATAAGTAGATCTTTGGTAAATTTCCAATAGGGTCCTATGATAAACTATGTTCGGATCTGGCGGCCATCTGGGATAGTGGGCGGGGTCATCTCATCGGATAGAATTCTAAAAAGAGACCACCTAAGCTTTCTTCCGACAAGAAGATCTTTAAGTACATTCAACATAAGGTCCTACGTTGAACTATGTTCGGCTTTTGCCGCCATCTTGGATGGCGTGCGGGGTCATCGGATATTTTCTGAAAGAGGACTACCTAAGGACCATTGCTGCCAAGTTTTGTTCAAATTGGCCAAGTGGTTTCAGACAACAAGATCTTTAAGTAAATACCCAATGGGGTCCTATGCTAAACTATTTTCGGCTCTTGTGGCCATCTTGGAAGGCGGGCGGGGTCATCGGATATTATTCTGAAAGAGGAACACCTAAGGACCATTGCTGCCAAGTTTTGTTCCAATTGGCCAAGTAGTTTCAGACAAGAAGATCTTTAAGTAAATTTCCCATATATACCAGCCATGTGGAATGACAGGCAGGGTCATCAGATATAATTCTGAAAGAGGATCACATAAAGACCATTGCTGCCAAGGTTTGTTCCAATTGGCTCAGTGGTTTCAGAGAAAATCTTTAAAGGAAAGTTTACGACAGACCACGACGACGGACGCCAAGTGATTGCAATAGCTAACATGGCCTGTGAGGTAATAAAAGAGTACAAAACACAAACATGAGATAGTCAGGATAGTCTGACTTGGTACAAACACTTAATAGTGGTGGGTTTAAACCGGTTTTATGGATACCAAAACCTCCCCATTATCTATCCTGACATTCTGGTGTATAAAACACAATATAAAGACTAATACAGTATGATTCCCAACAAGGCTACCGCTTGCTTGAACTGCAAGATTAGAGAGGACAGTACATAATTTAGAAAGCAGGATCAGAATGTCCCCGTTTTAAGTGTAAAACTAGGTAAGGCTCTCATAGCTGCAGGTCAGATATTGTTGCTCTACTAAACAAAAAATCTGAAATAACACTTCCATAAAGGGTTTAATGCTATCTCGTCATAGAGTTCAATAGAACTCGGCAGTATTCCAGAGAGGCCAGTATGAATTTAAATTCTTCAAATCATTGGGAGAAAGAGCAATTTTTACAGAATTTCATATCAGCGCCCTCAGTGTGAAAAGATAATTAACTACCAAGTTTCTGTTGGTTACTAGCGAGACTTTTGCATTTATTCACGATATTACAGTAGAACCTAGGATGAGAAAACCCGTTCATGATAAGTGATTTTCTGGAAGGTGGATATTTAGATAAAAGATGTTGATATCTATCATAAAATTTATAACCTGTAATAATTTTTAGTAATCGCAAGGTTTTACTCGTTAAAATTCTTCTAGCCGAGAGAGAAAGCACTTGTATATTTGCAAACTTTAATACATTGTACCACCCTCGGTCTCTACATTACATGGGCATTTTACAACTAATCTCAAAATCTCTTAGAAATTCGGTAAAGAACTAACTTTTAATTCTGAATATTTTATACAAGCATCCACAAAACTCTGGAACAGGTTACCTAAGACAATTACAGAACACAAATTCAGTGGAATCATTCAGAGATAAATTACAAGGACATGATGGACAAGATGCCCCAAGTTATAGTATGTAGGTACCAGAATTGGACAAATTTTACATGTAAGACTGAAAATGAACAGCACTTCATTAAATGGACATCTATTCTGCCGCAATTTGGTTGTTTCACTGAACTCTACATGTGGTAATGTTAAGTCAACATTTCACTTTCTGTTGTATTGTCCAAAATATATGCAACTGCGTAACGAAACAATTTTTTTTTCTGTTGTATGAACCGGTTAATACAAATAATATGCTGTAGGGTTCAGAGAGTCTAAATTTTAAACAAAATTCAAACATGTTTTATAAAGTTAAAAAGAAAATTGTTTTCTTTTTAAGAACGTCTTAAATCATACTTTTTATTATCGGTTGTGCAGAAATTACGGCATCAGATAATGTTTCTTTCAATTTGTAACTGAAAAATCCAGCTAATAGGTAACGATATCTGTTGTTTTACAGATCAGGAAAAAGTCCCATTGTTACCGTTTCCACGGCAAATATCAGGCATTTTACTTCTAGGACTTGATTGCATATCTATACTGGAGGAAAGATGATACCAGATACTGTCAGTTATTGGCATCCCAAAATTATTGATAGTCTTTTTTAGAAAAGATAAACGGTAACATCTCGTTTCTAATTTTCTTGTAGTGACCTGGGCGTGAACATTTTACTATGATTTTCAAGTTTTCAAGAAAATGCGTCGACACATTCTCGACCATTAATTCGATAAATCTAGCATCTGCTTGAATCTATTATTTTTACAAATTTCTATTTTGCCCATTTACATGAATTATTGATGATAGTATAATAACATCAAAGATCTAAATTGTAACAATATAAATATGCTTTAGGGTGTGATCCCAACATACCCAGATTTATGGATTTATCAGGTACACTCGTCACAAATAAAAATAGTTGACCTAACATAAACTGAGAAAAAGGCGTAATCCAAAAACGTCAAACTGACATACGGAGCGTGAAAATGACACTTGACGGACGGAAATAAACCCAGCGTTACAAATCTACATACAAAATATGGTTGGCCTACTGTGTTACTACGAAACTAACCTGACCATTGGGGCGTCAAACTGAGGTCAAGGGCATTCGACCTGTCGGATCGACTTATACTCCTCTAAATGAATTTACATGTTAAACCGTGTATAGTAACTGACAAATAGACCTTATCCAAAAACTTTGACCTTGCCATTGGATCGTGAAAATGAGGTCAAGGACATCCGACACCTGTCGGATGGACATACACTCCTCACAATGAATCTACAAACCAAATATAGTTGACCTACCAAGTTCAGTTACTGAGAAACAGACATAATAAAACAAGAGGCTCCCAAGAGCCTGAATCGCTCACCTGTTATCTTTTGTGTACCAGTAGATCTTGCATCAATGATTATTTTTGCTATTTAATGTATACCGTCACAATTTTCTCCTTAATATTGACCTGTACAGCTAAAATATAGAATCTTGAACCCAAATAGATATGGTTGCTAGGGACTTTTTCATCGGTTGCTATGAACTTTTTCAATGGCACTGACTCTTGACTTTCAATTTTGATTTGAACAGGTAAATTGTAGGATGCTGAACCGAAATATATATATGGTTGCTAGGGATTTTTCATCGGTTGCTATGGACTTTTTCAATGGCACTGACTCTTGACTTTCAATTTTGACTTGAACAGGTAAATTGTAGGGTCCTGAACCAAATATATATGGTTGCTCAAATGTTGGAAATCTAAGTTGGCCACCAGCATCGTTTCTAATCGGTTGCTATGGACTTTTTCAATGTCCTTGACCCTTGACCTTTCTTTTTGACTTGTACAGGTAAATTATAAGGTCCTCAATCCAAATATATATGGTTGCTAGTGACTTTTTCATCGGTTGCTATATAATTTTTCAATAACCTTGACCCTTGACCTTTCTTTTTTACTTGTACAGATAAATTATAAGGTCCTTAATCCAAATATATATGGTTGCTAGGGACTTTTTCATCTATGGACTTTTTAATTTTGCCAAATTTCAGCTAAGGAGATCTACCATGTGCAATACAAGGAATGAACCCTTAGTAATTCTATTATTTTTGAATTTTGCTAAATACTGGTAATTTCTATAACAAATCAATGAATAATCAAAAATAGCATGAATAACTCCTTGGCTTCCTATTTCGGTATTTTTGGTTATGAGTACTTGTTTTAAAATAAGTTTGGGTTTTGGTCTTCCAAATGTTTCGGTTTTAATGCTGCTGATGAGAGGTAACTCCTTGAAATACGTCGCATACAGCATAGTATAAATTTACTATATCTAATATTAGTATCATTGGATTGTTATTTTGAAACTCATGGGACTATGCCTCTGCATGGTGGACCCTAGGTACCCGAGAGTATTCGCCAACCCAGTCGTCAGACTTGTCTGACATGATTATTCATTGATTTGCTATAGAAATTACCAGTATTTAGCACAATTCAAAAATAATAGAATTACTAAGTGTTCATTCCTTGTATTGCACATGGTAGATCTCCTTAGCTGAAATTCGGCTTCCTCTTTCGGAACTTTTTTGTTATGAGTACTTCTTGTTTAAAACAAGTTTGGGTTTTGGTCTTCCAAATGTTTCGGTTTTAATGCTGCTGATGAGAAGCAACTCCTTGAAATGCGTCGTATACAGCATAGTATAAATTTACTATATCTAATATTAGTATCATTGGATTGTTATTTTGCTATGGAATTTTTCAATGACCTTGACCCTTGACGCTCCAGTTTACTTGTACTGCTACCATTTAATTTATTTCAAGTAACGCCCTAAACATCTGTGACAATGTCAGACTATTATTTTCTGTTTACATGTAAATAATCTTTCAAGGGCAAAAACTCCTATAAGGGGTCAATTGACGATTTTGGTGATGTTGACTTATTTGTAGATCTTACTTTGCTGAACATTTTTGTTGTTTACAGTTTGTCTTTATCTATTATTATATTCAAGATAACAACCTAAAACTGCAAAATGTCCTTAAAATTAACCATTCAGGGGCAATAACCCAATAAAGGGTTGTCCGATTAATCTGAAAATTTCATGGCTGGTAGATCTTGACCTGTTGAGCATTTTTACATTTCAGTTTTGCCCTAAATGCTTTGGTTTTTGAGATATAAGCCAAAAACTGCATTTAACCCCTAAGTTCTAATTTTAGCAACAGCGGCCATGTTTGTTGATAGATCAAAACTTCAGACATAATTTACAAACTAGATAACCTAAGAAACATTGTGTTAAAGTTCGAAGTTATTTTGCCGAGTAGTTTCACAGGACAGGAGAAGATTCTGAAATAGTTAACGACGACGACGACGGAAGGCAAGTGATGGCATAAGCTCACATGGCCCCTTGGGCCAGGTGAGCTAAAAAACTCTAACCTGACCCATTGGTGTGTGAAAATGGGACCAAGGTCAGGTGAGAATACCAAAGGTTGAGATGCTGAGTTCATACTCATAGACAACGACCACACCATATTTGGTTAACTTAGGTGAAAAAGTTGCCAACATATCACTTTCGTCGAAGGCGAGACAAAAATAAAACTACAACATGTATATACAATTTTGGATTATCTATGTCAAAGGAGGCACGTTAGAATACATGTATATAAAATCTTACTTTGCGAGCAGTTGATTATCATATTTCTACAGCCGATATAGTTATAAACTTTCAAATTTCGAGCCTTTCATTCATGGTCCAATGCTTACTTACTCCAACCATGGCGGCCATCTTAGATTTCTGATCGGTACCAAAGTAGCAACATTTTGGTATTTTCAAATCTATAGTTTCGGAGAAGATCTCAAAAATCTAACCAATCAAAAAAGTCTACATGTATTGTGGGCCCTGTAGGCCATGTTTTTTTTTTAGCAGAAAGATACCAAAGTAACAAGATTTGTTCGTGTCCTCATAAGTACATATAACATCCATTGAGTTCAGTATCAATCTATTCAATTATTCTTCAGTCAGTGTTAACTGAATCCGATGCTGGTGGCCATCTTAGATTTCCAACATTTGAGTAGTATCCCGCAAGAGCCTCACAAGTGTCATATTTTTCTAAATTTCCAATTACCATGGAGAAAGATTCGGAATATGAAGTACTGAATATATGCAAAAAAATACCGAAGCAGCAAAACAGTTGGAAAAGGCCGTAAATTCGAAATTCAAGGAAAAGACAAAATCATGAGAATGGAACAAAACGACCAAACGCGACAAGGATACATTTATAACTAAAAGAATAAAAAAACAAAAAATAATCTTAGGCCACACCAATCTGATTTTTAGTTCTTTGGATTTTGTTGCTCCCATTTTTGGACTATGTAAATTTGATGAAATTTTTTTTACCAAAGAACGAAAAATAAAATACAAAGTTACTTACCGCAGAAGAAGATTCAGAACCTACAAAAAGTAATTATAAATTATTATATTTATTTTATATATATTCCGTAATATCAAAAGATAAAAAAGCAAATCTGTTAATTATGAACAGCATAGGTAGACAGGAAAATCGATTTTTTTTTAAAATGACCCATATGAAGCGTTGTTCTTTGTAATATATTTGAAAAACAGAACATTATAATCCAGGTACAAATTCACAGTATGAAGGGCGTGATAGGTTCTATACGGCCTACTCTCATCATTTTTGCACAATTCCTATTGAATGCACCTATAAAATACTTAAAAATCAAAAGGTATCACTGATCAAAAATTGTTTATGGAGAAAACGGGATGCGCAATTTATAAAGAAAGGAATCAAGGAATCAGTGAAATAAAATGCATATGAAGTCTTTATTACTATCCTCAATGGTCTTGTATTGAAATGGCTATAATATGCTGAATCATTCTCATTAAAAAATTAAACACTTCATTTTTGTAGTTTTATTTCTGTGTAAAAGCCTTGACCGAAGCATATTTTTTTAATGAAACACGGAAGCGCTTCATATAAAAATGTGCGGCCGGTCAAGGCTTTTACACAGAAATAAAACTACAAAAATGAAGTTTTTAATTCTTATAATTGTGGACAAGTTGATTTATGTACAATTTATCTATTTGATAATATCCCCAAATTTGTACTTCATTTATATCTATTTTATCCTTATATTATAATGATCTAACTATATTGAACACATTTTGTATTATATGGTTCAGTGAATCCAAATACTCCATGTAGGCTCTTTGATTTTTACTCACTACTGGCTATAGGACAAACTACTTTTTTTAATAGTTGTTTTATCTGGTACTGGCAGGTTTGACCTTGTATTTTGACTATATATACTGTGATTTTTATCTATATTGTCAATGCGGAATAAGTCAGACCAGAAGCAATATTATGAGCTGTAGCCAGCAGTATAAGGTATTTACCATTTAAAAGTTTTCGTCTTAAATATTTCATTCTAATGCAACATAACATATAACGTCCTTTTTGATTGGATAACGTCAACCGTAAAATCCACGCTACGCGTCGCCAGGTAAACTCAATTTGCGACGGTAAAACCAGCGGTTTACGTCGGCAACTGATAAAATACAATACAGTTATCCCCTAATTTAGTTTCATTTACTTTGGTAATTGTATTTCAAACTTTATATTTTCTTATGTACCTGTAATTAACTTTCAATGGTGTACAGTATTTTATTGAGTCGTATAGTCAACTTACTTTAGTGAACAGTTTTCATTTGCATTGATAAACAAATTGTTTAATTTAGAGTTGTTATTTAACTGTATTTTACATTATTATATATTTGCAATTGTGTAATTAAACATAATATACATTATTTGCTACAAAATTATATATTCATATGCATTTATATTTATTTGTCATTATCTGTATATTTCAGATCTGTCATTGCCTTCTTTGATTATATTTAATAAAGTATTTGAATTCCGCATTCGAGTCATCATAAGCCTTATTCCACCTGGTCACATAATTACCTTGTATATTTTAAAAGTAAAATAATTGACTGAAGTTTTAAAATATTCTCAGTATTTCCTATAAATATTAATCCCCTGCATTGTCGTCACCATGAAAGCACGTGCTTACGAAGATTTTTCCTTTTATTGGGTCTTTTAAGAACCATGTGACTAGTGTGTTCAATGAAACAAACAAGTAATGTAATCATATGGCATTAAATTGAAGTAATGTCAAGTTCAGTGAACATTTGGGGGTACAACACTAACGTCACAGACTGTTTGGTGGAGTTTAACTAGTTCAGCGAGTATTCAAAGCCCGGGGATCCCCTTTTTGCAACACGGTGGAAGGTCAGATAAACAGTAAAATTTTAAACCCAGATGACAACAACTAACGCAGCTAGTAAAGACAATTTCAAACAAGTAAATAACAAGCCACAAAAGTGTCGACTAATGAATGTTTGTTTGCTTAATGCTTTTTTATAATCATTTAAGACTTGAGTGGCAAATGGAAAAAACAAATTACATGTATTTATACAACAGATAAAGGAACTGACTTGCTCATTCCAAAATAACTTACCAAAATCTTCATAAATCTTAAGGTTCCCACCGCCTGTTGCCATCGCCTGTAAGATAAATTTAAAATAAAATTATTAGGCTACTGCGATCCTCACCAAAATTTAAAAATGTAAAACCTTATTGCCCGATTACAGATGTTATGCAATCATTCTATGAAGAAATTAAACATCAATTCCAATAAAAATGAAAAAGGAGTTAACGTCGCAAGCTTAAATTCATAAACTTCAAAATTCCACCTCTGTGGGTTCCAAGTTATGAAAATTGAAATTCCAAAACCTTATTGCGCAGCTATATATGGTGTATGACAATACTTTAAAAAAAATATATGGTGTAATAAAATGCATTTGGTTTAATTAAATGAAAATAATATAAAAAAGGCTTGTTACCTGCCGTGATAAGTCCTCCCAACATCAAGTCAGTGTAATTTGAATCATATTTTTATAAAATGGCACAACACATATACAATTGCAACACAACAAGAAATTTATTTTAATTTATGACCATGCAAATGAAGCAATATCTATTATTACATATTATGTCTGATACATTGATGTCTTCCTTATATCAATATTATATTAAATCTACAATATGATGGAACTTTTGTTGGGTTTTCGAGAGGAATCATTTTTAAAAAATTCATCAAATCCGATGAAGAATTAAAAAGTTTCAAAAATTAGCGCGTCACCTTATATCTCAACAAGAGTGGACACACAAAAATGTCTCGCCTGTCGTGTATTTCTCATGAAAGTAAATGCTATCAGACACATTGCATACAGTATTCGAAAAACAGGCCAAAACACAAAAACTTAACTATAAACACTGAACCATGAAAATGAGGTCAAGGTCAGATGACACCTGCCAGATGGACATTTACACCTTACAATCCTTCCATACACCAAATATAGTAGACCTATTGCATACAGTATTCGAAAAACAGGTCAAAACACAAAAACTTAACTATAACCACTGAACCATGAAAATGAGATCAAGGTCAGATGACACCTGCCAGATGGACATGTACACCTTACAATCCTTCCATACACCAAATATAGTAGACCTATTGCATACAGTATTCGAAAAACAGGTCAAAACATAAAAACTTAACTATAACCACTGAACCATGAAAATGAGGTCAAGGTCAGATGACACCTGCCAGTTGGACATGTACACCTTACAATCCTTCCATACACCAAATATAGTAGACCTATTGCATACAGTATTCGAATAAAATGCTCCGCTGGGCGCAGCTAGATACGACCGCAGATGTCGAACCCTGAATAGTTGGGGCAATTATGAACACAACATTCAAGCTTGAAACAATACTGAATTTGGATTGTGAATAAATATTTGACACAGCATAGGTTTCTGACACAGAATGAATGTTGTCTAAGAACTTAAAAATTTTTAATTTACCTATTCAAACCATATCAGTATTATTTGTTTTTATATATAAATCAGAAATAACCAATTTAAAATTTAAAATTGGGCACACATATCAATTTCTTGCTATTGCGCAATACTGTGTAATTGAAAATTTCTTCAAATATTTGACACATAATAGGTTTCTGACACAGAATAACTGAAATCAAAGAACTTAAAATTGGTCATATGATTTGAATTTATATTCAATTTTTTGCTTCTTGTGCAATACAATATGCTGTGGAGAATTGCCCCCCCCCCCCAAAAAAAAATAATAATTTACCCCTTTTTTTTAGCTTTTGTGCAATACACTATGAAGTTGCACATTGACCCCCCCCTCCCAAATAAAAAACAAAAAACATTAAAATTTATTGTAACCCCCCCCCTTTTTTTGCTAAAAAAAATTTGAAATTTTCTTTTTAATTTATGAAATATGAAATGAGAAAAAATTACCCCCTCCCCAATTTCTCATTTACCCCCCCCAAATTTTGTTTTCAACCCCCCCCCCCCATTTCTTTATATTTTGCAACCATAACAGCCCATTTAAATACACCATAACATATTAAAATAGAAAATGACATCATAGTCATGGATGGCAAATTTTAAATATACATAATTTAAAAGCAGTTTAGATGAGATAAACAAAAAAGCTTCATCAGCACATTTTATATTGGCAAATTTCCAATGGAATTTGTTAATAATAAAGTTTTGATAACAGGGCACACATATCAATTTCTTGCTATTGCGCAATACTGTGCAATTGAAAATTTCTTCAAATATTTGACACATAATAGGTTTCTGACACAGAATAACTGAAATAAAGAACTTAGAATTGGTCATATGATTTGAATTTATATTCAATTTTTTGCTTCTTGTGTAATACAATATGCTGTGGAGAATTGCCCCCCCCCCCAAAAAAAAAATAATTTACCCCCTTTTTAGCTTTAATTTTGGACCCCGATTTGGACCAACTTGAAAACTGGGCCCATAATAAAAAAAAACTAAGTACATGTTTAGATTCAGCATATCAAAGAACCCCAAGAATTCAATTTTTGTTAAAATCAAACTAAGTTTAATTCTGGACCCTTTGGACCTTAATGTAGACCAATTTGAAAACGGGACCAAAAATTAAGAATCTACATGCACGGTTAGATTCGGCATATCAAAGAACCCCAATAGTTCAATTTTCGATGAAATCAAAGTTTAATTTTGGACCCCGATTTGACCAACTTGAAAACTGGGCCCATAATAAAAAAACTAAGTACATGTTTAGATTCAGCATATCAAAGAACCCAAAGAATTCAATTTTTGTTAAAATCAAACTAAGTTTAATTTTGGACCCTTTGGACCTTAATGTAGACCAATTTGAAAACGGGACCAAAAATTAAGAATCTAAATGCACGGTTAGATTCGGCATATCAAAGAACCCCAATAGTTCAATTTTCAATGAAATCAAACAAAGTTTAATTTTGGACACTTTTGGCCCCTAATTCCTAAACTGTTGGGACCAAAACTCCAAAAATCAATCCCAACCTTCCTTTTGTGGTCATAAACCTTGTGTTAAAATTTCATAGATTTCTATTTACTTATACTAAAGTTATTGTGCAAAAACCAAGAAAAATGCTTATTTTGCCCCTTTTTTAGCCCCTAATTCCTAAACTGTTGGGACCAAAACTCCCAAAAACAATCCCAACCTTTCTTTTGTGGTCATAAACCTTGTGGTAAAATTTCATAGATTTCTATTTACTTATACTAGAGTTATTGTGCGAAAACCAAGAAAAATGCTTATTGGGCCCTTTTTTGGCCCCTGATTCTTAAACTGTTGGGACCAAAACTCCCAAAATCAATCCCAACCTTCCTTTTGTGGTCATAAACCTTGTGTTTAAATTTCATAGATTTCTATTAACTTATACTAAAGTTATAGTGCGAAAACCAAATGTCTTCGGACGACGACGCTGACGACGGATGACGCCAACGTCATACCAATATACGACCGCAAAAATTTTGCGGTCGTATAAAAACAGGCAAAAACACAAAAACTTAACTATAACCACTGAACCATGAAAATGAGGTCAAGGTCAGATGACACCAGCCAGTTGGACATGTACATCTTACAATCCTTCCATACACCAAATATAGTAGACCTATTGCATACAGTATTCGAAAAACAGGCCAAAACACAAAAACTTAACTATAACCACTGAACCATGAAAATGAGGTCAAGGTCAGATGACACCTATCAGCTGGACATGTACACCTTACAATCCTTCCATACACCAAATATAGTAGACCTATTGCTTATAGTATCTGAGATATGGACTTGACCACCAAAACTTAACCTTGTTCACTGATCCTTGAAATTGGGTCGAGGTCAATTGAAAACTGTCTGATGGGGATGAGGACCTTGTAAGGTACGCACATACCAAATATAGTTATCCTATTACTCATAATAAGAGAGAAATTAACATTACAAAAAATCTGAATTTTTTTTTCAAGTAGTCACTGAACCATGAAAATGAGGTCAAGGACAATGTACATATGACAGACGGAAACTTCGTAACATAAGGCATCTATATACAAAGTATAAAGCATCCAGGTCTTCCATCTTCTAAAATATAAAGCTTTTAAGAAGTGAGTTAACGCCGCCGCCGCCGGATCACTATCCCTATGTCGAGCTTTCTGCGACTAAAGTCGCAGGCTCGACAAAAACGATAACAGATATAGACAAAAACGGATCGAAAGTGATTTTTTTTTCTAGCAAGGAACCACATAAAAAATCAGACAAAAAATAAAATGCTACGCTGGGCGCAGCTAGATACGACCGCAGATGTCGAACCCTGAATAGTTGGGGCAATTATGAACACAATATTCAAGCTTCATACAATACTGAATTTGGATTGTGCATAAATATTTGACACAGCATAGGTTTCTGACACAGAATGAATGTTGTCTAAGAACTTAAAAATTTTTAATTTACCTATTCAAACCATATCAGTATTATTTGTTTTTATATATAAATCAGAAATAACCAATTTAAAATTTAAAATTGGGCACACATATCAATTTCTTGCTATTGCGCAATACTGTGCAATTGAAGATTTCTTGCTATTGCGCAATACTGTGCAATTGAAAATTTCTTGAAATATTTGACACATAATAGGTTTCTGAGACAGAATAACTGAAATCAAAGAACTTAGAATTGGTCATATGATTTGAATTTATATTCAATTTTTTGCTTCTTGTGCAATACAATATGCTGTGGAGAATTGCCCCCCCCCCAAAAAAAAAATACCACTTTTTTACCTTTATTTTTGGACCCCGATTTGGACCAATTTGAAAACTGGGCCCATAATAAAAAAAACTAAGTACATGATTCAGCATATCAAAGAACCCAAAGAATTCAATTTTTGTTAAAATCAAACTAAGTTTAATTTTGGACCCTTTGGACCTTAATGTAGACCAATTTGAAAACGGGACCAAAAATTAAAAATCTAGATACACGGTTAGATTCGGCATATCAAAGAACCCCAATAGTTCAATTTTCGATGAAATCAAACAAGTTTAATTTTGGACCCTTTTGGCCCCTAATTCCTAAACTGTTGGGGCCAAATCTCCCAAAATCAATCCCAACCTTCCTTTTGAGGTCATAAACCTTGTGTTTAAATTTCATAGATTTCTACTTACTTATACTAAAGTTATTGTGCAAAAACCAAGAAAAATGCTTATTTGGGCCCTTTTTTAGCCCCTAATTCCTAAACTGTTGGACCAAAACTCCCAAAAACAATCCCAACCTTCCTTTTGTGGTCATAAACCTTGTGTTAAAATTTCATAGATTTCTATTTACTTATACTAGAGTTATTGTGCGAAAACCAAGAAAACTGCTTATTGGGCCCTTTTTTGGCCCCTAATTCTTAAACTGTTGGGACCAAAACTCCCAAAATCAATCCCAACCTTCCTTTTGTGGTCATAAACCTTGTGTTTAAATTTCATAGATTTCTATTAACTTATACTAAAGTTATTGTGCGAAAACCAAAGGTCTTCGGACGACGCCAGACGATGACGCCGGACGACGACGACGACGACGCCAACAACATACCAATATACGACCGCAAAAATTTTGCGGTCGTATAATAAAAAAGTTAGACAAATACAGTTTAGCATAAAATATTATTGGAGAATTCTTTTATGATATATTACAATTTTTTATCTTCTGGGAAGTATAGATTATCGGGTTTTCTGCACATTGATATTGTTAAATATCAGCCGCGAGCCACAATATGAAGATTTTTGGCGAGTGAGCGCAGCGAACGAGCCTTAAAGATTCATATTGTGTCGAGCGGCTGATATTTTACAATATATTTACGCAGAAAACCCGATAATCTGTTTATCGTATAAATTCTGTACATTTTAGTCGCCCCTGTAAGACATTTTGTACGCTTTTTTGTCCTCCTGGAGGTAACCTTGATAACGTATGCTCTCACATTGTGACTTCGCTAATAAGTCCTGCTCTCATATTTTGACGTCGCTGATAAGTCCTGCTGTCGCGGATAATGTCTCCTAATACGTCACAAAGCCTTAATACGGAGATTACAGAGCGGGTGAGCAGGGTGATATAGACGTAGAGAAGTACGATAATAGTAAATTATTCCCGCGAACAATACCAATACCAATTATGCATTCACTAGGTCTTGTCATTGAGCATAATGATTATCCCGGCCAGTAGTTTCGAAGCTATTCAGAAACATTGATGATACATCCAGTGTTTAAAGGGGTGGGACATGAACTCTGAGGATATCTGAGCTTTTCGCAAAAAATAAAAATGTTTATAATTAAGGGGCAAGGATCTCAATGTCTTTTGTTGATTTTTTACGAGGGAATACACCCATTCCCCGGGCAATGTGTAAACTCGTGTTTTGCGTCTCCTTATAGGCAATAAGACATATATGTGGTTACGGGGTATGGAGTTAAACGGTCTATGAGATTTGAACATTGCGTATTAATATCAATTCTCTGTAAGCATCAAACAGATTCTGAAAATGTTGGCCAAGGACATATCACAGAATTCCTTTATATTATGTGTAAATATTTAGTATATAGGGTTATTTTAAAATGTCATACAAGATATTTCATTGCTATTTGTTAAAGGGATATACTTTTGACGGATTTTGAAATAATCAAAAATTATTGATTCGAGGGGCGAGGATGACCCCCCCCCCCCCCCCTTTCCACCTTTTTTTTGGTGAGAGTGTTAGGTTTTAATCAATCTGTTTGTCTTGTCATGGGGAAAATGAAAATACATGATTTAGGGGCAGGGATTTCAATTCTTTACGAGATAATTAAAGACCAATGATTCGAGGGGGTGGGGATGAACCCTGGGTAAATGAGGTATATATCAGTTCATGCGTCTTGTCATGGCGAATAAGAAAATATACGGTTTAGGTATCGGGTTTCTTAAAGATTTTTAATTTCATACAATTCAAGATAATTGGTTTAAGGGGCGAGAATGACGCCCCCTGAGTAATGAGGTATGTATCATTTAAAGGGGAACCACGGTGTTGTTTATACGCATCGCTCTCAGCGCCACTATTATGCCGTTTATTCATTATGACATCGCGCTTGACAAACGAAAGTTTATGAGATAATTGAACATTATTGATTTGATGCGAGTGGTAATAACCCACAGTGGAAGCTAGGTATGTGTCACTTGGTGCGTAAACGCGCGTCTTACCATGGGGAATAAATAAATATATGGTTTAGGGGTGGGGATTTTAACGGTTTATGACTGAGATAATTGAACATTATTGATTTGATGGGAGTGCTGATAACCCTATGAAGAAGCGAGGTATGTGTCATTTGGTGCGTCTTACCATGGTGAATAATTATATAAGAACATAATATATGGTTTAGGCGTGGGGAGTTTAACGGTCTCTGAGATAATTGAACATTATTGATTTGATGCGAGTGGTGATAACCCCCTGTGGAAGCAAGGTATGTGTCATTTGGTGCGTCTTACCATGGGGAATAAGAAAATATATGGTATAGGGGTGGGGATTTCAACGGTTTATGAGATAATTGGACACTATTGATTTGATGGAGTGGTGATAACCCTCTGGGGAAGCGAGGTATGTGTCATTTGGTGTGTCTTACCATGGGGAATAGTAAATTATATAGTTTAGGGGTGGGGATTTTAACGGTTTTTGAGATAATTGAACATTATTGGTTTGATGGAGCCGTGATAACCCACTGGGGAAGCGAGGTATGTGTCATTTTGGTGCGTCTTATCATGGGGAATAAGAAAATATATGATTTAAGGGTGGGGATTTCAACGGTTTATGAGATAATTGGACATTATTGATTTGATGGGAGTGGTGATAACCCTCTGGGGAAGCAGGTATATGTCATTTGGTGCGTCTTACCATGGGGAATAAGAAAATGTATGGTTTAGGTGTGGGGATTTTAACGGTTTGAGATAACTGAACATTACTGATTTGATGGTAGTCGTAATAAGCCCCTGGGGAAGAGAGATATGTGTCATTTGGTGCGTCTTACCGTGGGGAATAAGAAAACATGTGGTTTAGGGGTGTTGATTTCAACGATTTTTGAGATAATTGAACATTATTGATTTGATGGGAGTGTTGATAACTCTCTGGGGAAGCGAGGTATGTGTCATTTGGTGCGTCTTGTTTGTTTGTTTGTTTAGTTGGGGTTATACGCCGTTTTCAGCACATTTGGCTATTTCGCGGCGGCCAGTTTTTATTGGTGGAGGAAGCCGGAGTATCCGGAGAGAACCACCAACCTTAGGTAGGAAAATTGGCAATCCTTGTCAATTAAGATCGGAGTCGAACACACCCCGTCACAGGTGAGATTCGAACTCACAACCTCAGTGACGACAGGCTAGTAATCATCAGTAGTCATGACGAACTACCTAGACCACTCGGCCACCGAGGCCCCTGGTGCGTCTTAGCATGGGGAATAAGAAAATATATGGTTTAGACGTGGGGATTTTAACGGTTTGAGATAACTGAACATTACTGATTTGATGGGAGTGGTAATAAGCCCCTGGGGAAGCGAGATGTGTGTAATTTGGTGCGTCTTACCATGGGGAATAAGAAAACATGTGGTTTAGGGGTGCTGATTTCAACGATTTTTTAGATAATTGAACATTATTGATTTGATGGGAGTGGTGATAAACCCCTGGGGAAGAGAGGTATGTGTCATTTGGTGCGTCTTCCCATGGGGAATAAGAAAATATATGGTTTAGGTGTGGGGATTTTAACGGTTTGAGATAACTGAACATTACTGATTTGATGGTAGTCGTAATAAGCCCCTGGGGAAGAGAGATATGTGTCATTTGGTGCGTCTTACCGTGGGGAATAAGAAAACATGTGGTTTAGGGGTGTTGATTTCAACGATTTTTGAGATAATTGAACATTATTGATTTATGGGGGTGAGGATCACCCTACTGAAAGAATGAGATACATGTCATTTAATGCGTCTTGTTACGGAGAATAATAAAATATATGATTTAAAGCTTTTGATTTTAATTGGATATGAAATTTTTCAAAATTTTCGACTTGGGGGGGGATGACCCCCCTAGAAGAACGAGGTATATATCATTTAATAGGTCTTGTCACGGTGTATAATAAAATATATGATATGAGATAGTTATTGGTCACTCTTGTAGTTTTTCGATGAAAAAAAAAATTCCCCATAAGGTCCTACAGTAAACCCCCCATTGAAAAATGAATAGTATTAGGCACATCTAGAAACATTTATCTTTCATCATTGAAAACCTCAGATCCATATCTCTGACGGTTATTGAGAACTCGAACGAACAAAATCGGAGAGGAAGAAAAAAAATGTTCGATAAAAATCGCAAATCAAAATCTATAAGTCTCCCACTTCGTTTGGGAGATTTAATTAAAAGTGAAAGAGGAGTTAAGCTTACACGTTTAAATTCACAATTTTCGAAGCTCGACCACTGTGAGCCTCAAGAAAATAAAATTCTAAAACCTTATTGCGCATCTACACCTTTTACAGTGACAGTCAAAATTGGTTCCCCTTTGTGTACCCCTATTTGAATTGTTTGATAAATTGTTGAATTGGTTCTCATCCTAAAGAAGCATGACATATTTGCCACTGGACGTTAAGCAAACAATAAATAAATAAAACAAACAATCTACAGGTAGTATGCAATCATTCTATTTAGAAGTTAAATCCTTTACCCCAAAGGTAAAACGAGAGTTGATGTCACAAGAAGGTGTGACGGACGGACGGAGACAATCTTCCTTCCAAAGTGCGGGGATAAAGAAAGCGAAGGTCATGCATCATTGAAAAAGAACAGGAAGACAGAGATTAATAGGTTCTTACACGAGTTCAAAGTGAAGACTGGACAATCTTCAACGAGTTTTCAAAATTTTACATTTTATGACGTAGAACAGTCTAATAGTAGCTAACAGGCACACTTCCGGTTCTTGAGACCTATGCCATAGGAACGAATTGCAATCATTCCAAAAACGAGCTGAAGATTTTCCACATCTTCACTTTTGATGGTGTATAAGTACCCATTTCTTCCTTAAATACTCGATTTTTAAGTTTCTTTCAGGGACCGTGCAATATTTATCAGGCATGTGGGACCGGTGCAAAATGCAGTAGGACACATACTTTTTTGCTCTTATGCTGATGCTGATCAGTTTTTTCATCCTTAAAAGTGATAGGACAGAAACGTTTTTATAATTACTTTAGAAAACAAAACAAAAAACACGTACGATGTGCTAATTTAAAAAAAAAAGCAAATAAAGCAATAGTCCTTTTCCATAAAACCCTAATATTCTGAAATAGATAGGTACCATACAGCCATATATAACTATTCCCTATACCCTTTGTCACACTGTCAGCATTATTGCTGGACTATTAGTACCACACTGTATGAGTATGTATACTACTAAGTACATATTACTCTTACTACCAATCAAGTTTCATTGTATTTCAATGAAATTTACAAAAAATCTGAACACTTTATTTTGTAGATGAAACCATACCTAAATGTTATATCAGACAACTCGCATAGTAAACTTTAAAAACTAAAGCATTTTGTTTTGACTTGTATCAGATATAAATAATAATTAATCAAATATCTTTATTGTCTTATAAACAAGGTTTGTGACAAAGAAAGAAAGAACATAACAAATAAGAATAAACAGATAAACTACTACATACACAGTTGTAAATACATAACTAGAGGCTCAGTGGGCTGAGCCTGTATCGCTCACCTGACAAAATACTTCTACAAACTTCCATTAATTCTTTGGTTGAATTTGCTTCAAAAGTTTCAGAGCAGATGAACAAAATATATTTTTCTCATACGGTCCAAAGTTAAAAGTATTTCCCCACTTGGTTCAATTTGCTATTATAGTTTTAGAGATGATCAAAATGTTTTTTCCCATAGGCATGTATGTTAAACTATGTTCCTGCTGTCAGCCATAATGTTTGTCACATTCAAACGAAATGAGCAATGCCTCTAAAGGACCTTCCATACATCATTCCATAACAGTTTGGTTAAATATGCTTCAATAGTTTCAGAGGAGATGATCAAAATATGTTTGTCCCATCGGGTCCAATGTTAAACCACGTTCCTCGTTGGTGGTTATGCGTGTTGTTGAATTGGAACGAAATGAGCAATCTTTGTTAAGAACCTTCCACGCATCATTCAAGTACAGTTTGATTCAATTTGCTTCAATAGCTTCAGAGCCTATGATCAAAATATGTTTTTCCCATAGGTTCCAATGTTAAACTATGTTCCTTGCTGGTGGCCATGTTTTTTTTTTGATCCGACTGAAATGAGTAAGGACCTCCTGCTCTGGCAGCCATTTTTTTTGGCGGATCACAAAAATTTCATCAGTCTTAGTAAAGGACTTCCATACATCATTCCTGTAAAGTTTGGTTAAATTTGCTCAAGTAGTTTCAGAGAAGATGAACTTTAACATATTTTCCCATAGGGTCCAATGTTAAACTATGTCCTGCACTGGCAGCCATGTTTTATGGCGGATCACAAAAATTTCGGCAATCTTAGTAAAGGACCTTTCATACATCATTCCTGTAAAGTTTGGTTAAATTTGCTCAAGTAGTTTCAGAGGAGATGAACTTTAACATGTTTTCCCATAGGGTCCAATGTTAAACTATGTCCTGCACTGGCAGCCATGTTTTACAGCGGATCGGAAAAATTTCGGCAATCTTAGTAAAGGACCTTCCATACATCATTCCTGTAAAGTTTGGTTAAATTTGCTCAAGTAGTTTCAGAGGAGATAAACTTTAACCTGTTTTCCCATAGGGTCCAATGTTAAACTATGTCCTGCTCTGGCAGCATGTTTTTAGGCGGATCGGAAAAATTTCGGCAATCTTAGTATAGGACCTTCCATACATCACTCCTGTAAAGTTTGGTTAAATTTGCTCAAGTAGTTTCAGAGGAGATAAACTTTAACATGTTTTCCCATAGGGTCCAATGTTAAACTATGACCTGCTCTGGCAGCCATGTTTTTTGGCGGATCGGAAAAATTTCGGCAATCTTAGTAAAGGACCTTCCATACATCACTCCTGTAAAGTTTGGTTAAATTTGCTCAAGTAGTTTCAGAGGAGATAAACTTTTAACATGTTTTCCCATAGGGTCCAATGTTAAACTATGTCCTGCTCTGGCAGCCATGTTTTTTGGCGGATCGTAAAAATTTCGGCAATCTTAGTAAAGGACCTTCCATAAATCATTCCTGTAAAGTTTGGTTAAATTTGCTCAAGTAGTTTCAGAGGAGATGAACTTTAACATGTTTTCCCATAGGGTCCAATGTTAAACTATGTCCTGCTCTGGCAGCCATGTTTTTTGGCGGATCGGAAAAATTTCGGCAATCTTAGTAAAGGACCTTCCATACATCATTCCTGTAAAGTTTGGTTAAATTTGCTCCATTGGTTTTAGAGGAGATGATCAATATGTGAAAGTTTACGGACGACGGACGGACGACGGACGACGGACGACGGACGCCAAGTGATGGCAAAAGCTCACATGGCCTTTGGCCAGGTGAGCTAAAAAAGACATAAAAAATGAAGCCACTTCTGACCTCAGTTCTAATGACTGCTTCAAAAAAGGAGCCGATTAATTTTACATGTTCCCGAGACCAATCTAAATTATATAAAATGCTCCGCTGGGTGCAGCTAGATACGACCGCAGATGTCGAACCCTGAATAGTTGGGGCAATTATGAACACAACATTCAAGCTTGATACAATACTGAATTTGGATTGTGAATAAATATTTGACACAGCATAGGTTTCTGACACAGAATGAATGTTGTCTAAGAACTTAAAAATTTTTAATTTACCTATTCAAACCATATCAGTATTATTTGTTTTTATATATAAATCAGAAATAACCAATTTAAAATTGGGCACACATATCAATTTCTTGCTATTGTGCAATACTGTGCAATTGAAAATTTCTTCAAATATTTGACACATAATAGGTTTCTGACACAGAATAACTGAAATCAAAGAACTTAGAATTGGTCATATGATTTGAATTTATATTCAATTTTTTGCTTCTTGTGCAATACAATATGCTGTGGAGAATTGCCCCCCCCCCAAAAAAAAAAATAATAATTTACGCCTTTTTTCAGCTTTAGTGCAATACACTATGAAGTTGCACATTGACCCTCCCCCCTCCCAAAAAAAAACAAAAAACAATAAAATTTATTGTAACCCCCCCCCCCCCCCCTTTTTTTGCTAAAAAAAATTTGAAATTTTCTTTTTAATTTATGAAATATGAAATGAGAAAAAAATTACCCCCTCCCCAATTTCTCATTTACCCCCCACCCCCTAAATTTTGTTTTCAAACCCCTCCCCCCATTTCTTTATACTTTGCAACCATAACAGCCCATTTAAATACACCATAACATATTAAAATAGAAAATGACATCATAGTCATGGATGGCAAATTTTAAATATACATAATTTAAAAGCAGTTTAGATAAGATAAAAAAAAAAGCTTCATCAGCACATTTTATATTGGCAAATTTACAATGAAGTTCATTAGAGTTATTGGAAAATTTCCAATGGAATTTGTTAATAATAAAGTTTTGATAACAGGGCACACATATCAATTTCTTGCTATTGCGCAATACTGTGTAATTGAAAATTTCTTCAAATATTTGACACACAATAGGTTTCTGACACAGAATAACTGAAATCAAAGAACTTAGAATTGGTCATATGATTTGAATTTATATTCAATTTTTTGCTTCTTGTGCAATACAATATGCTGTGGAGAATTGCCCCCCCCCCAAAAAAAAAAAAAAAAATTACCCCCTTTTTAGCTTTAATTTTGGACCCCGATTTGGACCAACTTGAAAACTGGGCCCATAATAAAAAAACTAAGTACATGTTTAGATTCAGCATATCAAAGAACCCCAAGAATTCAATTTTTGTTAAAATCAAACTAAGTTTAATTTTGGACCCTTTGGACCTTAATGTAGACCAATTTGAAAACGGGACCAAAAATTAAGAATCTAAATACACGGTTAGATTCGGCACATCAAAGAACCCTAATAGTTAAATTTTCAATGAAATCAAACAAAGTTTAATTTTGGACCCTTTTGGCCCCTAATTCTTAAACTGTTGGGACCAAAACTCCAAAAATCAATCCCAACCTTCCTTTTGTGGTCATAAACCTTGTGTTTAAATTTCATAGATTTCTATTTACTTATACTAAAGTTATTGTGCAAAAACCAAGAAAAATGCTTATTTGGGCCCTTTTTTAGCCCCCTAATTCCTAAACTGTTGGGACCAAAACTCCCAAAAACAATCCCAACCTTCCTTTTGTGGTCATAAACCTTGTGTTAAAATTTCATAGATTTCTATTCACTTATACTAGAGTTATTGTGCGAAAACCAAGAAAAATGCTTATTGGGCCCTTTTTTGGCCCCTGATTCTTAAACTGTTGGGACCAAAACTCCCAAAATCAACCCCAACCTTCCTTTTGTGGTCATAAACCTTGTGTTTAAATTTCATAGATTTCTATTAACTTATACTAAAGTTATAGTGCGAAAACCAAATGTCTTCGGACGACGACGCTGACGACGGACGACGACGACGACGCCGACGACGAAGACGACGACGCCAACGTCATACCAATATACGACCGCAAAAATTTTGCGGTCGTATAAAAAAGTACAGGTACTTCACTTTGTACATTAAATTACATCTTTTTGGCACATCAAACAAAACACACAAAGCCAACTTTAAAAACTAAAGTAATTCTTTTGTAATATCTCAGATAACAATAATACTTAGTATTTACATTGTATCCTCAGTCCATATTTCTTACTACATGGCAAGTTTCATTAAATTTCAATGAAATTTATAAAAAAAAATCTGAGCACTTCACTTAGTAGATTAAAGTATGTCTTATTAGTATATGGGAAACACACACAGTCAACTTTAGAAACTAAAGTAACTCTTTTGTAATACCTTAGATATCAATACTACTTAGTATCCTCAGTCCATATTCCTCTTACTACCTGCCAAGTTTCATTACATTTCCATGAAAGTTATAAAACAAATCTGGGCACTTCACTTGGTAGATTAAATTATTTCTTATTGGTATATGCGACAACACACGCAGTCAATTTTAAAAACTAAAGTAACTCTTTTGTAATATCCTATCACTTTCTGTGCCATTTTTTTCAGATTAAGCTAATAGGACACATACTTTTTTCTGCATGCAAGTCATAGGACATTGAGTTTTTACAGCCCGAATCAGTATATGACATTTACCTTTTTAAAGCCATAATCAGAATTTGCACCGCTCCCACCTGCCTGATAAATACTGCACGGTCCCTTACCAATGGAAATTCAAAGAACACAGTCGAAGAAGTTATACAACCCTTTCCAGGCGAACGATGCCTCAAGGCATCATGGCCCTTTCCAGCCATTTGTATGCCCCTAATCCTCTCCACTGATATTTGGATACACTTGTTTGGTCTTGATTGCAAGAGAAACATTACAGCTACAGAAACAGTAACATTTGGGACCCAAATTCACTTGTATGAATTAACAGTACCATGCAGAATAGCCTTGGTGCCATCATTTGTCACAAAGGGCGAATTAAGAGGGAGGGGTGGGCTGCTTTTGGGCCCCAAATGGAATATTGTGGGGTGGGAAAATTTTACTTATGAGCTGTACAGGAA
Organism: Mytilisepta virgata; assembly: GCA_028015205.1. Lineage (NCBI taxonomy): Eukaryota > Metazoa > Mollusca > Bivalvia > Mytilida > Mytilidae > Mytilisepta > Mytilisepta virgata. The sequence continues at coordinate 50,926,608 of CM051517.1, read as the reverse complement.
CAGCGAGGGTCATTTAATACCTCAGTGTGTATGAAATATTTTTAAAATTTAAAATAGGAATTAATGGAAAGATGGCACACATCATGCATTACTAGATATGTGGGGCCTTCTCTCTGGTTTCCATGGCAACGGGAACATCCCAAAATCAGCAAAAAATAGGCATATTTCTGGTGGGGAGGGCTCTTTTTACTAGACCCAGGCATTAGGCTAATCTATTACTATAGAATCCCTCTTTAATATTGTTTATGGCATTGGCTGAAAAAAAAATATGGTTGCAAATCGATCATTTGGTAATTTACAATTTCTTATCACGCAGCCAGACTAGTCTGGTGCTGTTTTCAATTTAAAGGTAAATTAAAGTTCAGTGCACTGATGACAGCGCCCACAAATAAAGACCAAATCCACATTTCTCCTAAAAACATTGAAACATGCTTGCCATTCGTGATACATGTATCTTAATCGTACATGTATTTGAAAAAAAAGTACTATAAAGTACTATAAAGATCCCAGCGCATTTATTAACTTTCATATAATTTTGTGATGGGATTTACAAGAAGTTGCATGCCAGACTTATAGCGAGCGCAGCGAGCGCTATAGGCGCACATATGCATTTTCTACATATTAGTCATTTGGAAAAGTCTTTGCTTAATGGGGGCAGCCATTATGCAATCCGAAGTGAATTTATTTGTGCTACATACTGAAACTAGAAACAGTTTCGTTCGCCAGAAACGGAAGTAAGTGAAATAACTTGCTTCAAATTTTAATTTAAGAGTCAGAATCGTGGTACCGGAAATTAGTTTCTGGAACGGGCTATTGCTGTGCTCGCATCATTGGCCACGCCAACAGCGTATTAAGTGTATTTTATTAACTATGATTTATAGCGAGCGCAGCGAGCGCTATATGAGCATATGCATTTTCTACATATGGGTCATTTAGAAAAGTCTTTGTTTAATGGGGCAGCCGTATTGTGCTACATACTAAGGCTAGAAAAAGCTTCGTTCGCCGGAAACTGAAGTAAAGGAAATAACATGCTTCAAATTATTTTAGAGTCAGAATCGTGATACTGGAAATGAGTTTCTGGAAAGGGCTATTGCTGTGCTCGCATTATTGGCCACGCCAACAGCATATTGACATTATTACAAAAAGTATTTCCCTGAATGCATTATTTGTTTGTTTTCAATTGGTACTAGTTTGACATACATGTTTATTGACAACCAGAAATTTTTATTAATGAAAGTGATTAAAACTCTCATGATGTGTGCAAGAAAAGTTCCTTATCAAGACATTAAAAGATAATTTGGAATCAAACGTATGAAAGATCAAGATGTATGAGGATGTAAACTGAGGAAGCCTTTGTATAAATAATAAATTAAATGTTTTTCTGAATGCTCCTTAAATTGATTTTGTGTTTAACGAATTAAAAGTTTTTAAAACAAGACAGAGTAATTGGACAGCCTTATTATTTTATTTTACAATTCATTTATAAAAACCCCTCTCAGTGCATCTCTGGAAATACAAAGCGTACATTAGATATCTGTATATTTATTTATACTTTGACTAAGTTGATGCTGAAATTTCCAGAGGATTTCATTGATAAAGTGTTATACATTTACTTACAATAAAACTCTTTAATACCAATGACAATAATCAGAATATTTCTATCGGTGTCTGGGAACAATATGTTTAGGCCAGAAAACAAGAGGATCACAGATGCCTGTATCGCTCACCTGGATTCAATTTGTCAATCAACAACCATAAAAGCAACTTAGAAACAAAAGTGTGTATTATTGGACATAAGTCTGGGAGAGGACAATCTAATAACCATGGCTACCAAGTCTGGCTCCAATTGGCCAAGTCTTTTCAGACTAACTCGAATAATTCAAGCCGTTTCCGTATCCGATTCTCTCCTTCGGTTAATATAATAACGACTGGATTAATTATTCGGGTTACTTTCAGACAAGATTTTTTTAATAAATTTTCCCAAAGGGCCCTATGTTAAACTAAATTCGGCTGTGGCGGCCATCTTTGTTGACAGTCCGGATCATCTGACAAAATTTTGAAAGAGGACCACAAGAGGACCATTTCTGCCAAGTCTTGTTCCAATTGGCTCAATGGGTTTTTTTTTATTAATTTTCCCATAGGGTCCTATGTTAAACTAAGCTTCGCTGTGGCGGCATTCTTGGTTGACACATGGGGTGACCTGACATATTTCTGAAAGAGGATCATCTAAAGACCATTTCCGTCTGGTCCAAATTGGCTTAGTGGTTTCAGAACACAATATTTTTTAATGAATTTTCCCATTCGGTCCTGTTAAGCTAAGTTCGACTGTTGCAGCCATCTTGGTTGACATTCTGGGTCATCGGACATAATCCTGAAAGGGGGCCATTTAAGGACGAGTTTTGCAAAGTATGGTTCCAATTGGCGGTGTAGTTTCAGATAAGAAGATTTTTAATGAATTTTCCCATAGTATCCTTCATGTATGTTTAACTAAGTTCGACTCTCTTTCAACCCCTTCTCTCCCTCTGTCCAGCCCTTGAATAAAGAACTATTTATAGTATATCGGACAGGCATCTAAAGAATAGATTGCACCACCATTTTTCTATGTAACACCTCACGACTTTCATTGTCAATTTCCCCCCATAATTTATAGCATAACTCAAATGTCCAAATTTCGTCCACTGACACAGTATATGGGAAATGGGAAACACCCCACAATTAACCTTCATTTTGAATTTTTTTTTATTGTTTCAGTTATGCTGTTATATTATGATATTGCGTTTATTTCTTTCATAAAAAAGATGAAAATATTTTTTAAAAAAATTGACAATGAAGGTTGTGGGTTGTTGCAGAGAAAGGGGGATAAGCAGAGGAAAAAGAGGGGATGCAAAACACATGACATGTCCTTTTGATATATCGTCTATGCCTGGAAATAAGAGTGAACGAAAACGCCAGTCCGAGTTGTTCTTGTCAGAGCAATCCGAGAATTACATGTAAAAGCTGAAGAAACAAAAAAATAAATCGGACACAAATTCCAAAGGTCCGAGTTGTCCGAAAATATTTACGTATATTACGTTAGAGTCTTTTCAGATTTTAATTTTTAACTGATGTAACGCAGTTGTAGCTGTATTGTTTAATCGACAGAATTGCGTAAATATATATTATCAGCATCAGGGATAAAGTCATAAAACTGTATTTTAACAAATGCTAAATAATCCAGGAAGTAATAAATTTATGGAAACTTCATGACCGAAAAAGTTAAAAATCATGAAAATAGAGTCTGATGACTCACCGGAACGAAACATGGAAACATGTCGGATTGAGAACGTTTGAGTTAACTCATCGATAATTCCAGCATTTAAAGAAACGTATCGACCGAGACGCGTGAAATTTTCAGACAACACATTCTGAATCAGTCAAATTTTGATTTGAATTGTGTCTATTGCAGTTGTTATGTGATGACGGCCCAAAGAAATCGAGCCCAAAATTTTAGTAGTATAGATGCGAATGGTGGGTATTATAGTCAGAATTTTCTTGTGTGTTTTCCAGACAAGAGTGGGCACACAAAAATGTCTCGCCTGTCGTGTATTTTTAATGAAAGTAAATGCTATCAGACATATTGCATACAGTATTCGAAAAACAGGCCTAAACACAAAAACTTAACTATAACCTCCGAACCATGAAAATTAGGTCAAGGTCAGATGACACCTGCAAGTTGGACATGTACACCTTACAATCCTTCCATACACCAAATATAGTAGACCTATTGCATACAGTATTCGAAAAACAGGACAAAACACAAAACCTTAACTATAACCACTGAACCATGAAAATGAGGTCAAGGTCAGATGACACCTGCAAGTTGGACATGTACACCTTACAAACCTTCCATACACCAAATATAGTAGACCTATTGCATACAGTATTCGAAAAACAGGCCAAAACACAAAAACTTAACTGTAACCACTGAACCATGAAAATGAGGCCAAGGTCAGATGACACCTGCCAGTTGCACATGTACACCTTACAATCCTTCCATACATCAAATATACTAGACCTATTGCTTATAGTATCTGAGATATGGACTTGACCATCAAAACTTAACCTCGTTCACTATCGTTGAAATGGGGTCGAGGTCAATTGAAAACTGTCTTGACGGGGATGAGGACCTTATAAGGTACGCACATACCAAATATAGTTATCCTATTACTCAGAATAAGAGAGAAATTAACATTACAAAAAATCTTAACTTTTTTTTCAAGTAGTCACTGAACCATGAAAATGAGGTCAAGGACAATGTACATATGACAGATGGAAACTTCGTAACATAAGGCATCTATATACAAAGTATAAAGCATCCAGGTCTTCCACCTTCTGAAATATAAAGCTTTTAAGAAGTTAGTTAACGCCACCGCCGCCACCGCCGGATCACTATCCCTATGTCGAGCTTTCTGCGACTTAAGTCCCAGGCTCGACGAAAACTATCGATCAATAACATTAAGAAAACAAGGTTAACTCTATATGCCGCATCGACATTCGTGGGCGGTGCATAAATATCATGATAGCAGAAACTAAATCAGCCGGTATACTGTTATATCATTACATATTTTGTAGATCATCCAATATGAATGAAACTATTATATAACTAGTTGGATATTGAACATCTTATTGTTATCGATATTGTGAAATGTCAAGCGCTATGCCAAGCATTTAAAGGAATAATATACAGTTTGGTTCCCCTACTGATTTTTACCATTGGTTGATTTTTATATATACTTTTCAAATATGCAAAGAAAAACATACCTTCATGATTTTATTTTGAATAAGATCTTTGATATTATTTTTGATACATTTGATTCCAAAACCCTGATTTTTGTCTTGCCTGCGACGAAACGTCACGAAGGCGAAATAAATGTAAATACTTTCCGGGGCGGCGTAAACTTTTTTAAAACCTTAATAACTTTGCACACATAATACCTAAAATTATCATTTTTGGTCCACAGATCCCTTTTGGTATAAAGTTTGACGCAGTATACATGTCTTCTGACCCTGACCTCTTTTTCATGGTTCACTGGCTTCATAAACATAAATGGAAAATCTCCGTCAAAGTTTCGTGTTTAAATCCATTTCTCAGCAATTGTAATACCTAGGCCAACCATATTTGGTCTATAGATAGTTCTTAGTGGGTACATGCCAGTCTGATGCCTGGCTTGGGACCTTGGCCTCAATTTCATGTTTGAGTGATTTTGTCACATTTTCGTGGTTAAGGCGATTTCTCAGCAACTATAATAACTAGACCAACCATATTTGGTCAAGAGATAGTTCTCGGTGGGTACATGTCAGTCTGACACTTGCTTGACCTCGACCTAAATTTCATGCTTGAGTGACCTGTGTCACATATTCGTGATTAAGTCCATTTCTTAGCAACTGTAATGCCATATCTGGTCAATAGATAGTTCGTAGTGGCTACATGCCAGTCTGACACTTGTCTCTGGAGCTTGACCTCAATTTCGTGATTAAGTGACTTGTGTTACATTTTCGTGGTTAAGGCCATTTCTCAGCAACTATAATACCTAGACCCACCATATTTGGTCAAGAGATAGTTCTTAGTGGGTACATGGCAGTCTGAAACCTGTCTCTGGAGCTTAACCTCAATTTCGTGATTGAGTGACTTGTGTTACATTCTCAGCAACTGTAATTTTTACAAACAAGTCAATTTCCCAACAAATGTTATAAATGTATGAAGACCCACCATTTATGGTCTGAGACTGTCAGCTGACCTTGGACACAGTTTTAGGCTTGAATGACATGAATGAGATTTTTCAGACAAATGTTGCTTGACCCTTTATACTTTTTCTTTTAGCACAATTTCTCTTGACTTGCAATATCGGTTATCAGATAATCTTTATTCTATGTACATGTGCGTACTCAGGCGAGACATTTAGTGTGTCCATTCTTGTTTTCATTTTTCAAGACTTTCACAAATACTGCTTAACTTTTTAAAGAAAAAAAATAACTTCATCAGGTCTTTTGTAAACTATTCCCAAAAAATTGACATTGTTCTTTGGTAAATAATTTGTCAGAAAGATAGATAACCTAATGAAGAAATTATGCAGATATTGGCCAAATAAGGAATATTAATGATAATAAGATAAGTTTAAATGTTTAAAAAAATCCTCTACTGAATTCTTCTTTAAATTCGTATTCCCTTAACAACCTTACTGGCTGTATGGTCGCTCGCCCTTCCAGCGTTCACATAGCATAACATGTCTTCAGTCACACTAAGTCAATTTATGGTATCTTCCAACGCCAAATCCCATCTCAATCACTAGAACAACTCACTCATGCATTACAGCAAAATTTACAAAGAATACCAAATGTTGTGAAGCAAAATTATTATTTGCTATACCCATGAGATGCAGAAAAGTTTTTGCAGCACGCCCTCTGTCAGAGAAGTTAAATTTTAGTAACTGTAATGTAGTTTACATAGTCGCTTAAAAATAACAAAAATGCAATGCCGATCTGAGAGGAAATAAAATAAATTATTATTGAAGTAAAAACTAATCGCCGTTGATTTGACCATAAACATTACGAACAGAAAAGAAAACTACTGTCATTTAAAAACACTGAAAATTTGCAAACTCACAAGAGTTGTATCACAATGGGATGAGGAGGTACTTGACAATAATACTAGTGTATTTGTGATGACTGCCCTTGAATCAACAGATCCTCATTTCGACAGGCAAGTGAAAAGAATATACCCGGTGCCAAAATCCGGTAAAATTTAGTATTTTCTACAGGAATGTATCAGGATAAAAATTGTCAAAATCCGGAAATCCGGCTCATTCTGGAAAATTTGCAGGAATTCTGAATTTTTGCCATCAAGAAATTATGAACAAACGTATAAAAAAAGCTACTCTGATCTAGACAGCAAGGCACTCATAAGTTATCAAACTTATCAGATTCTTATTCAAAGCACCCCTCCTCCTCCAGGGTTATAGCAACATTTCCCTTCTGGCCAGTGAAGCTTAATTCAGGCAACTTTTACATGATAAAGGACAAAAATAAGGAGGAAGGTATTTGTTGAATTCTAGGCTATATTTAGATTTCATGACATTTTCCGGAAAATAGATAGAAAAACCTGTTTTATATATAATAACATTGCGGTTATACATTTCTGTATTATTACATATAAGAAGGGGTTTCCTTTCAATCCTCCATTTTCCGCTTTATTATCTTTAGAAATCACGCGACTGTGATGTAACATTCATCACTCACTTTGTTTTGATTTACAAGCAAACGGATGATTACTTCTTCGACCAATGACGGGTTAACAATAAAATCAGTATGTGTAAGTCCTTTGTCTAGTAAAGGCTACACTTTTCGTAATCATATGTTCATTTCTCACTTACCTTAAAGTACAGCAAATGAACCTGAATTAAATAATATCCTTTCGACTGAGATATAGTGACATATCGAAAGCGAAAGTAGACTTGGGTGATATAATCAACTTTCGAAAACGGAAACGGAAAGTAAATTTTTCCGACATACGTTCACAAACGAGTATTCTACAACAAAAAGCAAGTTGAGGCACATTAAGTTAAGAAAATGACTATAAAAAACAGTCAAGAAAAATTTAATTTAATTAAGAAGTAGTATTCCTTCAGTTTGGACGGGAAATATTTCAAGGCAGATGTTAAATTGCTCTACGTCCTTGTATAAATGCAAGTGACGAAATTAGTCATGGTAAAATGTGTCTGCCTGGACACAGATTCCTAGTAAAATTAATCAATGGTTACTTATTTTACCAGTAATACTAATCCGTAGCCAGTTAACAAAAAATCCGAGACATTTTTTGGTTAGGTAAAAATGACCATGTCATTAATTTTCCTAAGTATAAAATATGTCCATGTCCTGAATTTAACTAGGAAAATAATTTGTTTTTAAAGTAAGTTATTAAACCCTGTTTTGGGGACTTAATTAATATTCAAAGACATGTATTGAGATTTATGTTTTAGGTTAAAATAAATTATGAATAATATGAAATAAAAATAAAAACTGTTCCTCGATACTAAGGAGTATCTCCCTCATGCTTAGCACTGTCCTTAGATTATTTTGGCTTTACCCCTTTTGGTCATATGAGACTTTTGAATTTTCCCTTCAACATTTTGGATTATTGTTTTTGTTTTTTAACATCTTAGGCCTTGAGCACGTACAATGATGACGAAAAGTCTACATCTTGTGCATCAAAATTGGTATCAAAGAATTTGTAATATCCTTTCGACAGAGATAATTTTATATAATACATAGATTTGTGCAAGATATCACTGTAATCTCCATCAACATTTCAAAAAGTGGACTTACCTAGGAGAGAGATCAAAAGTTCAATGTAGGATAAAAAAACTTAATTCCAATAGTTTGGGGGAGGGGGGGGGGGGGGGGGGGGGAACAGGACCCATGATACAAAAAGTATACTCTCAAAGCATATGCCCATATTGGTCAATCAATTTTTCCCAAATTAATTTAAGTTGAAAAACTACGTTAATTCAGTTTTTTATCCTACATTGAACTTTTGATCTCGTCCCTTAACATATTTTACTACGGGACAAAGTTTAATGTTATACATGTCTCTTGTTATAATAAAAACTTTCTTCGAATATTATTGTATCCATCTTATGTAATACAGAGAACTGTGCAAAATATAAATGTCAGTTTTTGTTAAATTTTACAAGTAAATTAAACCCCAGTGTCTCCTGCACTTTGTTTCCTTGGCACAAATGTCCATGTTACGAATTTTACTAGTAAATTAAGTCCCAGAACCAGTTTTCCTTGAAAACTAATGCTATATTACTAATTATGGACTCGTTTTCTTCTAATTTCATTGTATTTGCCATCGTCAGAGACCGACGGCCGATCGCGTTTGAGAGTAAAATGAATGAGTTAAGTGAAGCATCATTGGATGAGCGCGACTGGCCCGTTGGGTTTCCGACGATGTGTATTTGCATATACATGTATGTTATAATGACTCGCATTACATTATATAAAGGTAATCCACTTCCACAAAATGTAATCTAATTTAATAATGGAAGTGAAAACAGTTGTACTTTCCATGATGCACCAAAAATAATCACATGCGCTTGGGGCATGGATACAGGCAACCCCCTTTATTGTTTTTATTTAATTCAGCTACATTACATTTTGAGTCTTCATGCTGTAGATACACGCTTTTAAAAATAGTTCAAAGTTGCAATTTGATCATCATAAATGTACTTCTCGAAGAATTCGATAACCACTGAATGGAAATTTGAAAATTCTGGATTTACTAGGCTGAGCGGCCAGAGAAACAAAACAGGAACACGCGCGAAGAGGTAAGTTTATTGATGTGGTGGTTTGCATGAAAATATGACAATACGGCGCGTACAATGTACCAGGTTCGAGCTGTTGTACGATTTAAAAAATTTGGTCTTTCCGTGCAGCCCTTATAAGAGTAGACAAGCAGAGCATATTGACATAAGATTGGACGAATCTAAATATCAAGAATATGTTAAATGAAGAAAAATAAGATGAAATAAAACAGAATAGCCTATAATAAAATAAAATAAAATATTATGCAAAAAGGGGAAAGGCCTGTATCCATGCCCCAATCGCCCGTGAAAAGAACGGGCAATGTAAACATAGCTGGGAAAGGCCAGTATCCATGCCCTAATCGCCCGTGAAAACCTGCAATGTAAACACAGCTGTTTCCGAGCTATTCTAAAATTCAGTTTGAAGGACTCTATCGCTAGAACTCTAAGAATGGGAGAAAATAATTAATTATATAGAACACTTTCTAAAACAATGTCACAAACAGTGCACACAAAACACGAATCACCTACATAGGAAGATAAAAACAAACTAGAAATAGTACACGATGTATGATAAATTAATAAGTTCTCTTAAATCAATCTCAAAAAGCGTTGGAGTGACTGTTACAGTCATGAGAACGGGTCGTTTGAAGGGTTCAACTATTCGAGTAATGTTTCTTAGAGGGGAAGCCGACCAATGTCAAAATCAACGATCATTTCCCTAGGACGAAGAATTTGTGTCTGATGTGTTTATATTTTCGGTTCGATTTTTTATTATTTGTTTTCTATTGTAAAAAAACACACGAATTTATGGTTGCGGAGAGTTAAAGATGGGGTTTTTTAAGAAAGGTAGCACGTAATTTTTTGGTTAAAAAGAGGGAAATAATGTGAAAAAGATGGGATCGAATATCAACAGCGGATCAAATAATGATTTATTTGGGAAAAAATGTCTATATGATTCCTCATGATCGTTAGAATTATAACATTTTGAAAACTCTTCATTCTCTTATCCTAAACACTGTATTTTTACTCTACATTATTATTTAAATTAGATCTGTGTATACAGTTTGTTAATACATACGGATAATTAAAAACATGGCAAAAAGATGATATACATGGGCAGTGAAGGTGGGTAAATATCAGTTTGATTTTGAGAGTTATTAACCATCAGTCACACAAGTTGCATTTAGGTGAACGCATTAGTTACTGGACTCCGAAATCACCGTTTAACTTTGTAGTTCTAATTACATAACAAAAACTGTGTGTTTTACAAATTGTATTTCATTAACCGGTTTTCAAATATTTTGATCTCGAGCACTGCTGATGAGTTTTCAGTCAACGAAATGGCCATACAGTGCATCAAATTTATTTCGGTATTTTGTGATACGTTTTATTATATACTCAAACACGACTGTATTTGTTTTTTATTACAAATATCAAACAAATTACATGTACAAAAGTAATTTGTCATAATAATGCCAGATTATTTCTCTAGTGCATAATATTTGATAATGATATTTTTCCACATCATTCTATTTTTTCGATCTTCCAGAAATGTGAAGAAATGTATTATTATTTCCTTAGTTTGTTTGATTACTTTCGAGTATAATTGCACAATCACAAGTGCTACTAATTTTCAACCTCTTTCACAACAATAATTGTTTGGAGCAGATTTTACAACCATGATTATGTGTATCTAATGGAATAATACACACATTTCACAAAGGAACTACGTGTATTACATCGAATAACATTCTCAAAATTTTGAAATTATGCGGCATATTGTAAAAAAATAACCATAAACAGTTATTATGAATCAGAGAGATAAATGGGCGTGATAATGATATTTTTTATATGTTATGTAGTTCTAGTAAATTGTTTTGGTTTCATGTTTATATATTAATTATAGATTACACTAATTTTTTTTAATGAAAATCTATTAATTCAAAAAAATATACGAAGGTCATATTATATTGATTGAGCAGCGTGGAATTCACAGAAACCTTTTTGTTTGAGTTGTTTACCGTTGAGCGTATTTATTCTTGAGAATTTCTTCTAATGTGTGTAAAACGTCGTATCTAAAGTCATGTAACCATCCGTATTATTTCCTCCAATTCATAATAGTACTACTTGAAGGACAAGCTATCTCACATGTTTGTTTATTGGGTTTACCTTTTTTCAGACAAATTTTGACAGTATTTATTACAAGTAGATTTATTTGCATTTGATACTGTATGTACTTTGTTGATTTACCTTCAATGCACAGATTTAACCATTCATGTAGTCTGACTCCCTAAAACCCTTGCTAGAGGTCGTCTTCACTTTACATTGGGTGTGGGATTAATCTCTGTTTTGCTGATAACAATAATTATACATCCTCATAAATCAGGGTTTTGTATCCACGTTCGTTTCTACAAACCCCTGACATCACAAATTCATATTTTGCGTATCGGAAGTGAACGATTTTCATTGGTTCTTCTCAAGGTCAAAAGAGAATCCATTTGCGTGGTGGGTAGAATTTTCTAGGTCACACACCAAGCGGCGATATTTTCGACCCGCAAAATATTAATGTGTGATTTTGTAGGAACGAACGTGGATACAAAACCCTGACTTGGGAGGATGTAATAATTGAATTAATTAATGATCAATTATTCTTCAGATACAACATTATCGCAGTTAGCCAACAGTTTTTCTTTCTTTCTTAAACTGTATAGATTTTGTACATCGGTTAATTAACAAACTCACAAAGACAAATTTTTTTAAACATTTTTGATATATTCTCAAACTACAGACTCTTGTTCTTGGTTGCTCCGCTCGTCCCCTGAATGATATATATGCAACTGTTTAGCACCTAACTGATATGAATTGCCAAAGGTGTATCGAATTATTTATATACAGTTTGGTTAAAATGAAAATAAGGAGCATTCATCAAGATTTTTAAAACAATTACCAGATGGTTACATAATAGAAAACGTTTATATACGATTTGCTGAATTTTCTACTTGTAGTAGCTGCAGCCATATTGGTCTAAAATTAAACTACTGAATAAAATTGCTGAAGAGACAACACACCTTTTCACAAGAGTTTAGTCAAATTGGTTTCAGAAGACACGTTGAAATATATTCAACGCGTGGTATTTTCTGGCACATCTCAAATACGGAAAATTGGGAACAAGATAAGGCCAACAATTTTTAAGATTTTTAAAATTTATGAGCAAAGGGATACTTTTATGCAATTTTTCAAACACTTTCGTTTGTTGTAGTCCTGAATAATTTCTTGGAGGGCAACAAAAAATGATACGAACACTGCACTATAAATTTTCTGTCAAAAGAATTTTACTTATAACGGAGTTATTCCCGATAAGATGAATGTACCTGTATCAAGCCGGACTGCTGATTCTCGGTTAATTGTGTTTGTGTTCATTTAAAATGTTTTCGTCTGAAGGTCTGCCTCTTTGGATCGAACTAATTTATTGGTATTTAATTGTTGATCTTTCCTGTTATCCGTTTTATTATTAATATATAAATTAGCAGATTTATAACAGATTACAAAATCAGTGGGGAGTAAATTGTTGTCTTGTAAAACATGTAGTTTACAATTTGAAATCAAATAAACACGTATATAAAATCGTGTTAACTAATCTTCATCTTTGATAATATGCAAAAAATATAAAACAAGATCTTTGAAATAGTATATAGAGCAAATTAAACTGAAGCATTACTTGAATAGGCCACCTACCTTGAAAAAGTTATTTTTCATTTCCCACAATGTCGAACATTTCAACATGTTTGACATGCATAATTATTTAAGACAAAAACAAATGTCATCCTGACATGGTGTACATACTTAAAACTCAATCCTTTCATTTTCACATGTATCTAATTTTGTAGTTTTATCAGACTCAGTGATGTACACGACAAAATAGCTAAAGCTAAAATTTGGAGTTTTTCGAAAAATAGCTCAGATCTACGAACTGCTTACTTTGTGGCGAAACTTACTACTGTACCAAACACATATGAACAATTGTGCAAGTTTTGTACAAGACCCTTCGACGACTTAATAGTACATGCATGTACCAATTGTCCAGCCACGCTCGACCTCCGTAATGTATGGTGGGAAATAATTTCAGAAAACTTCTCTGTGGAATTATACGTCGAAGTGAGTGAACTTGATGATGAACAACTCCTACCCGTGATGCTAGGAAAACAGCCACAGTCAAATATAACTTAAAACGAACTCCTATCACTCCAGCGCCTGTCATACATTCATACTGTCAAATCAGCTACCGTATAAAACAGAACATGCATGTAATATCATCAGTTACTCAGGTTTACTATATTTATGTATATAGCATTTTTACTTACTTTGCATAATAATATTTATTTTCTCTCTCATTATGTACATATTTTCTTGTAATGTTGTTGTGAAATATTGTATAATTCATTGTAATTTCTAACTTAGATGAATTAAAGAATGAATGAATGAATACATGAAATGTTGACACAGATGATTGGCATAAAACTAATACAATCTTTAATTCCATAAGTAAATGTTGCTAAACGATTGGTTTTCAATATTCAACCTCTTCTTTTAAACAGCTGTTTTCTTGGCAAATAGATTTTGCAATGTTTTGGTGACTTGATCATCTGTGTCAAAAAGATTGACCTCTGAAATTCTTACATTTGGAGTTGTTTGTAAATACTTGGTCACGGCATTTACAACAGTCTGGCAGCAACTGTTAATGGCGATTATATTTCTCTGGGTTTCTGAAAATACAATCTAAATATATGTGTATATTGCAAATAGAATATACATCGACAGATTATAATTTATTTAGCAAATCAAAAAGAAAAGGAAATTGTAACTAATTCTCAAAATAATAAATTTGGTTTCAAAAACACAAAAATAACTTAGGAACAACATTTGAGTTTTCTGTCACAGTGTCAAGCGATCTAATGGTTCCAGAATGGCGGAATTACTTATTTAATATTTTCGCGTTAGAAGAATGGTGTCCGTTTATTTGATATCTGTTAACGATGGATATAATTTATTCAAAGGAGTACATTTCGTAATTAACTCATGTTTATTCTAAACTTGAACAATTTGAGCTGAACGTTTTGTTATCCAATGTTTTTTCCCACTGTCGTAACATTTTATGTACCTCCACCAATTTATAACTACCACCGGATTGACTTTGCTGAACTTCACGACGGGTGCCGTATACGAAGCAGAAACTGCTTACCATTCCGGAGCTCCTGAGTTCACTCCTGGTTTTTATAGGAGTTCGTGTTGTTCCTTAGTTTTCAGTGTTTATCTATTGTGCTTGTGGCTGTTCATTTGTCCTCCCGGGTTTGTCTGTCTAATGAAATGCCTTTTTTGGTTTGCTCCATATGTATATTTGTCCTCTTTGCACCTTATTTGAAGTGCCCCAATTTTTGGTAAATGATTAATGTAGTTATCAGCAACTTCAGAAAAGAACAAAAATACAGCAAGGGCTGAAATTTTCAGGACATTCAATAGCCGATAGGTCAAAGTACTAGGCAAGAGCTTGTAGGGTACGGAAATTTACCGGCATGTTTATTGCTTTTTATCAACAGCATTATCTCTAGTGCTGAGATTATATTAGCCATTTAAAAAGCAATTTCAATTCTATTCTGAAATATTCAATAACATAGGTAAGAGATGAAAATCCAGTAGCCCGTCGTACTTTAACTAAAACGAAATATAATAGTCCGCCGATAAATCACACCAAATCGGGCATCGGGGTAGTACTGTTTTCAACCCTTGCACAGGTTACGTACACGAGACAAACATTTTGCAAAAGTCGAATTCATATCGACATGAAATGTTTCTAATAACTCAAATTTTTATTAAATTATATTTAGGCTTCAAAAATATGGGACGGAATGATAATATTTTCGAAATATTCGCTTTGTTAAGTGTACGTACAGGTCACTGACTTGATCACTGTCGTATCTCGCAATGAAACAATGTTTATCATAACACAAAAGGTATGGTCCAGTGGTCAAGTGTTTGAGGTGTAAGTTCCTTAAAATCCCATTAGTATATTTAAAACTAGCAAAAATGTCATAAAATTACAAAATAGCATTACAATCAACTATAAAGTAGTGCTCAATAGGGATCTTTACACATGCACCCAGTTTGATCATTTATTGTGATTCACTAAAGTTCACGGAACCTCAAAATCGACACCAAACATTTTGCCAAACGTACAGAAAACTAAACACGACAATAATCACCATGTTCAGCTCTACACTCTATCCAACCATACCACATTCCCAATTAAAATATCGATTGAAAAAAATAGTTCATCAATGTTTTTTCAAGAAAAATGGCACACACAGGTATAAATTTCTAGTTTTAAGTAGAGGACTCTGATTCTGACAAAAAGTATTCTGAAGATGAAATAACAAACATGTTAGATTTTCTCATAGACAACATATTTGTTGAATTTGGCGGTCGAATTTTTCAACAAACAATCGGCATTCCAATGGGCAACAACTGTGCTCCTCTCCTCGCAGATCTGTATCTGTACTCATATGAAGCGGGCTTCATCAAAGGGCTTTTAAGTGAAAACAAAAAGAAACTAGCCCAATCCTTTAATTTCACTTTTCGTTATATACATGACGTGTTGTCGTTAAATAACGATAAATTCCAAGACTTTCTACATCTCATCTACCCCAGTGAACTTGAAATTAAGGATACTACAGATATTTGGATTTGTTTCTCGAAATAGACAATGAGGGACATCTGAAGACCAAATTTTATGACAAACATGATGACTTTAACTTTCCTGTTGTTATCTTTCCCTTCTTGAGTAGCAATATACCAGCATCGCCTGCATATGGCGTCTTTGTTTCTCGGTTTATCCGAAATTCAAGGGCATGCGTGAGTTACCATGACTTTCGACAAAGAAAATTACTGCTATCACAAAAACTTCTTAACCAGGGTTTTATCAGGGATAATTTGATGTCATCACTTAGGAAATTTTCACGAACTGATTGACCGTTACACTGTTCCAGTATCTAAGATAATGTTGGACCTGTTCCTACTGTCGTAACATTCCATGTATCTCCACCGATTTGTGATTACCACGGGATTGACCTTGTTGAACTTCACGACGGGTGCCGTATACGGAGCAGGAACTGCTTACATTTCCGGAGCACGTCTGTACCCAAACTTAGGACAAGCTACCCCCCCCCCATCCCCCACCCAGCGGTTTCTTTTACTATCAATTTGTAAAAAAACAGGACACTTACCTAAACCAATCAAAGGGATTGCCAACCTTATCCATTTCTTTTCCTTCATTAATCTATTTGCAGTTGTCAGTACGTTTGTATAAACTTTAGAAAGATGCTTCTGAAAAGAATCGCCGACAAGGTGTTTATCTGGCTCTATTATGGCATGTACTACATGAGAGAAAGGTAAATTGTCTCCAGCAATTGTTACTAGTACTTCTCCGGTATGATGCCCTTGATTCTCAGTCATCAAGTCCTGAATTGCTCTGTGTTCTTTCCTGTATATGTTATCTCCAGCATCAAGTAATGCTGTGGACAAAAGACCATTTCCACTGACGTGTGGATCTTCCGTAACTGCAACAACATCAATTCCTTTTAGTTGAAGTATCTCTTTACTGTAAATGTGTACGTCAGTTTTATCTGTAAGATTAATAACTTGGGCTGATAAATCATGTTTGGAAATATTGACTTGTGCTCCTTTAAACTCAGCAGAAGACCCAGCAGTACTTCCCGTACGACTCTTACTGTAATCCTGAAATATGTTATATCCAGTAGAATGTTTATTGTGTGCTGGAAACGGAATACTCTTGAGAACTTTGTTTAAGTCCAAACATCGTTTGTCTCCAGTGTATCTGTCATACCATTCCTTTACCATATCAAGGACATCGTCATTAATGTCAATAATATGGAATTCTTGTAACGAACCGAGTTTTTCCTCCTTACTGAATTTAATTATTCCTTTAAGATACATTGCAGCACACATTTGTTTAGGAACAGCAAAAATTCCTGCAAATACACAAATATTTAGTATCAATGGACATGTATAAGCATATAGTGTAAGCGTCAAATGTTTTACATTCCGTTATGCATGCTTTCAGATCAAAGTTTACGTTTCGCGATGAATTTCGGATTTAGCAACGAAAACAGACTCGGTGGGACACCACCTTCCGAAACCTTAAAAACAAGTGATAAATAAAACAATTATTTTGCATAAATATGTGTATCTTATTTTCATGAAATGATGAAATCTTATGGCCATTTTATACATAGTTACAAAATGTTATGCTGTACATATTACATGTATTATCAACAAAAACAAAATCAAATATGTACCAGCTAACGATGTACGACGATGTCTTCGGAGTATTCTAATTACTGGTCACAATATTTCACTACTCACGCAGAAATTTTATGCAACTATGACTAACTTAAACTTAGGGAACCTTATGAAATTATTTATGACCTGTCGTTTTTGATGCATAGATCAAATCATCATAACATAATTATTTAAAAAATCTGTCTTAAGGATGTACACAAACTGAGGAGCCAAACATTTATAGTATTAAACTTTTTTCTGAACCTGATTTTTGGGTTTATATGACTGTAAGAAAGTAATTTATGAAGAAAAAACATATGGTGGTGGACTTCTTTTTTTTTGATACGGTCATTTGAAAATACCCCATTTTTTTATGATTTTCCCATTTTTCATCAATTTTTACCCATTTTGGGGCTATTATCATGAAAAAAAAATCTGAATAAATTTAACTTAAAATAAAATGCTCCGCTGGGCGCAGCTAGATACGACCGCAGATGTCGAACCCTGAATAGTTGGAGCAATTATGAACACAACATTCAAGCTTGATACAATACTGAATTTGGATTGTGAATAAATATTTGACACAGCATAGGTTTCTGACACAGAATGAATGTTGTCTAAGAACTTAAAATTTTTTAATTTACCTATTCAAACCATATCAGTATTATTTGTTTTTATATATAAATCAGAAATAACCAATTTAAAATTTAAAATTGGGCACACATATCAATTTCTTGCTATTGCGCAATACTGTGCAATTGAAAATTTCTTCAAATATTTGACACATAATAGGTTTCTGACACAGAATAACTGAAATCAAAGAACTTAGAATTGGTTATATGAGTTGAATTTATATTCAATTTTTTGCTTCTTGTGCAATACAATATGCTGTGGAGAATTGCCCCCCCCAAAAAAATAATAATTTACCCCTTTTTTTAGCTTTTGTGCAATACACTATGAAGTTGCACATTGACCCCCCCTCCCAAAAAAAAACAAAAAACAATAAAATTTAATGTAACCCCCCCTTTTTTTGCTAAAAAAATTTGAAATTTTCTTTTTAATTTATGAAATATGAAATGAGAAAAAAATTACCCCCTCCCCAATTTCTCATTTACCCCCCCCTCTAAATTTTGTTTTCAACTCCCCCCCATTTCTTTATACTTTGCAACCATAACAGCCCATTTAAATACACCATAACATATTAAAATAGAAAATGACATCATAGTCATGGAATTTGTTAATAATAAGGTTTTGATAGCAGAGCACACATATCAATTTCTTGCTATTGCACAATACTGTGCAATTGAAAATTTCTTCAAATATTTGACACATAATAGGTTTCTGACACAGAATAACTGAAATAAAGAACTTAGAATTGGTCATATGATTTGAATTTATATTCAATTTTTTGCTTCTTGTGCAATACAATATGCTGTGGAGAATTCCCCCCCCCCCAAAAAAAAAATTACCCCTTTTTTAGCTTTAATTTTGGACCCCGATTTGGACCAACTTGAAAACTGGGCCCATAACAAAAAAAACTAAGTACATGTTTAGATTCAGCATATCAAAGAACCCCAAGAATTCAATTTTTGTTAAAATCAAACTAAGTTTAATTTTGGACACTTTGGACCTTAATTTAGACCAATTTGAAAACGGGACCAAAAATTAAGAATCTAAATGCACGGTTAGATTCGGCATATCAAAGAACCCCAATAAGTCAATTTTCGATGAAATCAAACAAAGTTTAATTTTGGACCCCGATTTGGACCAACTTGAAAACTGGGCCCATAATAAAAAAAACTAAGTACATGTTTAGATTCAGCATATCAAAGAACCCCAAAAATTCAATTTTTGTTATAATCAAACTAAGTTTAATTTTGGACCCTTTGGACCTTAATGTAGACCAATTTGAAAACGGGACCAAAAATTAAGAATCTAAATGCACAGTTAGATTCGGCATATCAAAGAACCCCAATACTTCAATTTTCGATGAAATCAAACAAAGTTTAATTTTGGACCCCGATTTGGACCAACTTGAAAACTGGGCCCATAATAAAAAAACTAAGTACATGTTTAGATTCAGCATATGAAAGAACCCCAAGAATTCAATTTTTGTTAAAATCAAACTAAGTTTAATTTTGGACCCTTTGGACCTTAATGTAGACCAATTTGAAAACGGGACCAAAAATTAAGAATCTAAAGGCACGGTTAGATTCGGCATATCAAAGAACCCCAATAGTTCAATTTTCGATGAAATCAAACAAAGTTTAATTTTGGACCCTTTTGGCCCCTAATTCCTAAACTGTTGGGACCAAAACTCCAAAAATCAATCCCAACCTTCCTTTTGTGGTCATAAACCTTGTGTTTAAATTTCATAGATTTCTATTTACTTATACTAAAGTTATTGTGCAAAAACCAAGAAAAATGCTTATTTGGGCCCTTTTTTAGCCCCTACTTCCTAAACTGTTGGGACCAAAACTCCCAAAAACAATCCCAACCTTCCTTTTGTGGTCATAAACCTTGTGTTAAAATTTCATAGATTTCTATTTACTTATACTAGAGTTATTGTGCGAAAACCAAGAAAAATGCTTATTGGGCCCTTTTTTGGCCCCTGATTCTTAAACTGTTGGGACCAAAACTCCCAAAATCAATCCCAACCTTCCTTTTGTGGTCATAAACCTTGTGTTTAAATTTCATAGATTTCTATTAACTTATACTAAAGTTATAGTGCGAAAACCAAATGTCTTCGGACGACGACGCAGACGACGACGACAACGACGACGACGACGACGCCAACGTCATACCAATATACGACCGCAAAAATTTTGCGGTCGTATAAAAACTATAGGTAGGTGTTAATATCAAAAAGTCTTATAATTTTTTTTTTTTTTTTTTTTTTTTTTTTGTAAAAATGACCATGCAGTCAATTTAGTAAATTTGGGGGTTTTCTCGTTGTTTTAGAATAAAGAGCATATAATTTCAACTTCTTTGTTATAAATGATTGAACAAATACATATTAAAGAATTTTAAAAAGAAAAAATTGATATGGGATGTACTTATTTTTGGTAAAATCATTTCTTTGTACCCCTCACTTGTTTTCTCAAAATTTTGGCTGATGACACTGACCAGATTGGTTATATAATTTGAAAATTTTAGTACTCAAAAACTACTTATTATAAGTACATAATTTTTTCACAGAGTTAAGTTGGATTATAATATTTTTTGAATCCATTAATATTTGCACTTGTATCACATGTTTTGGAAATAATTCCCGAACGAGATTTCAACGAGACAGAAACATCAGAAGAATACATCCTTAAAATTCAACTTTGGAAATTCAGTTACATCAATAGGTAAATAAAATGCTCCGCTGGGCGCAGCTAGATACGACCGCAGATGTCGAACCCTGAATAGTTGGGGCAATTATGAACACAACATTCAAGCTTGATACAATACTGAATTTGGATTGTGAATAAATATTTGACACAGCATAGGTTTCTGACACAGAATGAATGTTGTCTAAGAACTTAAAAATTTTTAATTTACCTATTCAAACCATATCAGTATTTTTTGTTTTTATATATAAATCAGAAATAACCAATTTAAAATTGGGCACACATATCAATTTCTTGCTATTGCGCAATACTGTGCAATTGAAAATTTCTTCAAATATTTGACACATAATAGGTTTCTGACACAGAATAACTGAAACCAAAGAACTTAGAATTGGTCATATGATTTCAATTTATATTCAATTTTTTGCTTCTTGTGCAATACAATATGCTGTGGAGAATTGCCCCCCCCCCCAAAAAAAAAAAAAAAAAATTTACCCCTTTTTTAGCTTTTGTGCAATACACTATGAAGTTGCACATTGACTCCCCCTCCCAAAAAAAAAAACAACAAAAAACAATAAAATTTATTGTAACCCCCCCTTTTTTGCTAAAAAAAATTTGAAATTTCCTTTTTAATTTATGAATTATGAAATGAGAAAATAATTGCCCCCTCCCCAATTTCTCATTCCCCCCCCCCCTAAATTTTGTTTTCACCCCCCCCCCCCCCCCCCCCCATTTCTCTTGATACTTTGCAACCATAACAGCCCATTTAAATACACCATAACGTATTAAAATAGAAAATGACATCATAGTCATGGATGGCAAATTTTAAATATGCATAATTTAAAAGCAGTTTAGATGAGATAAACAAAAAAGCTTCATCAGCACATATTCAAAATTTGAGATAAAAAAAAGAGTTATCCCTCTTTGTACATATTTTTATAATCATGTTG
Source organism: Mytilisepta virgata (assembly GCA_028015205.1). NCBI lineage: Eukaryota > Metazoa > Mollusca > Bivalvia > Mytilida > Mytilidae > Mytilisepta > Mytilisepta virgata. The sequence goes on along the minus strand of CM051517.1, from coordinate 50,904,627 downwards.
TCATATTTGCTCTAAGTCATATTTAATTGTTAGCAGTAGTATGTATGTTAGTATCATATAATTTTAAAATTTCTGATTTGTAAGTTTATTCAATATATATGTTTGGATTGAAGTCATTGTTGGGTGTTACTGAAGTTATCCTTTAATTGTAATGTAAATAATGTAAATTGGTTTAAATTATACTGATTCTTGCTATTGCACAATACTGTGTAATTGAAAATTTCTTGAAATATTTGACACATAATAGGTTTCTAAAACAGAATAACTGAAATAAAGAACTTAGAATTGGTCATATGATTTGAATTTATATTCAATTTTTGAATTCTTGTGCGATACAATATGCTGTGGAGAATTGCCCCCACCCCACAAAAAAAATAATTTACCCCTTTTTTAGCTTTAATTTTGGACCCCGATTTGGACCAACTTGAAAACTGGGCCCATAATAAAAAAACTAAGTACATGTTTAGATTCAGCATATCAAAGAACCCCAAGAATTCAATTTTTGTTAAAATCAAACTAAGTTTAATTTTGGACCCTTTGGACCTTAATGTAGACCAATTTGAAAACGGGACCAAAAATTAAGAATCTAAATGCACGGTTAGATTCGGCATATCAAAGAACCCCAATAGTTCAATTTTCGATGAAATCAAACAAAGTTTAATTTTGGACCCCGATTTGGACCAACTTGAAAACTGGGCCCATAATAAAAAAAAACTAAGTACATGTTTAGATTCAGCATATCAAAGAACCCCAAGAATTCAATTTTTGTTAAAATCAAACTAAGTTTAATTTTGGACCCTTTGGACCTTAATGTAGACCAATTTGAAAACGGGACCAAAAATTAAGAATCTAAATGCACGGTTAGATTCGGCATATCAAAGAACCCCAATAGTTCAATTTTCGATGAAATCAAACAAAGTTTAATTTTGGACCCTTTTGGCCCCTAATTCCTAAACTGTTGGGACCAAAACTCCAAAAATCAATCCCAACCTTCCTTTTGTGGTCATAAACCTTGTGTTTAAATTTCATAGATTTCTATTTACTTATACTAAAGTTATTGTGCAAAAACCAAGACAAATGCTTATTTGGGCCTTTTTTAGCCCCTAATTCCTAAACTGTTGGGACCAAAACTCCCAAAAACAATCCCAACCTTCCTTTTGTGGTCATAAACCTTGTGTTAAAATTTCATAGATTTCTATTTACTTATACTAGAGTTATTGTGCGAAAACCAAGAAAAATGCTTATTGGGCCCTTTTTTGGCCCCTGATTCTTAAACTGTTGGGACCAAAACTCCCAAAATCAATCCCAACCTTCCTTTTGTGGTCATAAACCTTGTGTTTAAATTTCATAGATTTCTATTAACTTATACTAAAGTTATAGTGCGAAAACCAAATGTCTACAGACTCCGACGGACGACGACGACGACGACGACGACGACGACGCCAACGTCATACCAATATACGACCGCAAAAATTTTGCGGTCGTATAAAAAGGGTTATTAAGAAAATAAAATTTGATATTTTTATTTATCTAAACACGAAATGTGCATATCTTGTGCATCAAAACTGGTTGTCAGGAATATTGATTTTAGAATACAACAAACAATTAGCCTTTCTATGTTATTTCGCATATGGGGGTACGCCAGTATGCAATAAAATTCCATATTAATTCATATAAAAAAATGGGTCAAAGAATCAAATGCTTAACAAGACTAAGGAGTGGAAATTTGTAAATGTTATTGTAATTGATGAAATGAAGGCTATAAGAATATGTAATGTTACAGCAACTGGGAATTCTGCAAAAGTGTTTCTAATGTATCCATGATAGGAGGTGCATTTGTCCAATATATATATATATACAAACATTCTACCAAGTCTGAAGACTCTGGATTAAAAACTGTAGGAGGAGTTGATTACTCAAAATAGGTACTGTACTTAAAGAATGTTGTTACAAATTGACTAAGTTTCACAATCCGGAAATTCCGCAAAAATGTTCCAAATTTATCCATAATAGGAGATGCACGTGTCCATTATATATATATACACTCTACTAAGTTTGAAGGCTATGGATTGAAAACTGTAGAGTAGTTGATTACACAAAATAGGTACCCTACTTTCCCCGAGCGGGGCCCGCCCGACATTCACCATACTATAAACCAGATTTCACTCCGTGTAACCCGGCTAATTATAGCATTCAGTTATGACTGAAGTGTAATGGAATAATTTAAAGCAATTTAAAATTTATGTTCTCGTTGAAAATGAGATTGAAAAGGGGGGAATGTAATTTTTCGGAAAATCGGAAGCGATTGTGATATTCATTTTTGGGCTCAATCATCCTTCATAAAATGGCTGCGCTCAGTGAATCTTTTAATTGTGTATTGTAACCTTTTACTAACGACTAACGAAAATTTCATCATTCTCTTAAAAGTATTTATACAGCAAAACATCAGATTTTGAAGAAATTACTTAATAACATAACTCGTTGAAAAATTTTAAAACACATCATTACAATTCATTTGGAAATAAACAGTTTAAAACTTAAGTTCGTAAATTCTTATACAATTTTAATATATTATGATATATATTACAATACATAATAAAAAAAATAAAGAAAAAAACAGAAAAAAATGCCGCGACATTCGACCCCCATGGGCACCAATTTTAGAAAATTGAAATTCTAAAACCTTATTGTGCATGACAATACCGTATAGCAATAACAAGCAAAAATGAAAAATGAAAGACGAGCTTAAGTCACAATCTTACATCGTCAATTTTCGAAGTTCGACCCCTGTGGACCCCAAGTTTAGAAAATCAAAATTCTAAAACCTTATTGCGCATCTACAGGTGGTATGCAACCATTCTATATAGAAATTAAATTCCTAAAACCGAAAGTGAAGGAGGAGTTGATGTCTCAAGAAAGTGCGATTGACGGACGGACAGTTGGAAGGATGGACGGACGGAGACAATCGCTTTATCCAAAAAGTTTCTTCGAAAGTGAGGAGATAATTAAATTCCTAAACTCAAAAGTGAAGGAGGAGTTGCTGTCACAAGAAATTGTGACGGACAGCTGGAGACAAAGGCAATATCACCTGACTTTCTTCGTAAATAAACACAACGGAATATGGCAAATGAAACAGCATCACCTGAGCTTATAGGTGGCATCGCAATAGTTTTAAATTTGCAACTTTCTGCTGTTTGAAGAATGTTAATCACGGTCTCTTTTAAAAAACAAAGACACACAGCTTTATCTCGGTAATTATGGCATCTTGGTCCAACTGCATGGATCACACCATAGTATGGTAGTTTTCCTGCAGTTGTCACAACATTTGAATCATCAGGAACGTTTCCTCGTGTCGACAGTAAACTCATTTTGCTATTGTCAAATCCGCAAATTTTAAAATGCAATATAATATCTCCTTATTAGATAATTAACTATTCAGAATTACCAGTTATTAAGGAAATAAAATAAGCATCATCAAACAACCACAACAAAATTATTAATTGATGATAAATAAAAAAATATTACCTGAGCTTATAGGTGGCATCGCAATAGTTCTAAATTTACAATTTTCTGCTGTTTTAAGAATGTTAATCACGGTGTCCATTAAAACACCTAAACATTTAGCTTTATCTCGGTAATCATGCCATCTTGGTCCAACTGCATGGATCACAGCCTGGTATGGCAGTTTTCCTGCATTTGTTACAACATTTGAACCATCACGAACTTTTCCTTCTTGCCTAATTCTGGCTTTACATTCTCGTTCCATGTCAAAACCTGCAGCTTTTGAAATGATTTCTGCTACACCTCCAGCATTAGCTAGTTCATTATTTGCTGCACTCACAATTGCATCTACCTTTAAACTGTTAATTCCTCGTTTGTATAATCTGACGTGCAAATTTTCATTTGTTATAAACTCGAATTTACTGGTTAGGTTAAAGTGTCCAAATGACTGAGTATTCATATCAATTTTTCCACCTGATTGTGAATTCCTAGCTGTAGTGACAGGATACTGTTTAGTTGTGGGCTTTTCTCCCAACGGGTCGATACTTGAATAAGACGTCATGACCTGATCTAAATACTGTTTATACCTGCTGTATATCCAAACGACATTTGATCTGGACTTTGACTGGACAGGTAATACATACACTTGCTGTTTACATTTTCTTATAACCTTTTTTACTTGATCTAAGGTACCGTCATCTTCTCCAGAAATACTTGTTTTGTAAAGCTGCACCTCTAACCGGTCTCTCCATCGTTTAGCAAATTCCTGTGCCATCTTCCTTTCTGAGCTTGCACTTCTTACTTCTATCCGGAGCATTGTTTTATAAATTTCCAAATCAAGATGAACACGTTCCGCTTCTTCAATCAACTCTTTGTAAAAAAAGAACAACAGTTTTTCTGCTTCTTCGGATTCTATAATCCCATGTGTCGTCAGCTGTGAATGAAAACATCATTTTTAGGAAATCGATACTGTTCATGAAGAAGAATATATAAATGTTTCCGAAAATATCAGTTTATTAGTTCAATTTGTTTTTCTTTTCCATACCTAATTGTATTGTTCGGGATATCAGAAATCTCTTGCATATACTTAAGCATATTGCAATATAGATGTTTAACAAGGAATTTATGACAGAAAAGTGAAAAATATGAACGCGATGCTGGCATTAACAGTATTGTATTGTGTACAATACCGGAAGAAACCTTCATCTATTAACTAATGAAGCCACTAGTTTTGGGATTTCTGCTATTGCTAGCAAAACGATTGTCGCTTTATTGCACATTGTATTGGTAATACCAGTACTGTGTACTCGTACATGCTCTTGTTACTCTATTTCACAATTATATATAAGGGTCATTGTCAAACTAGAGGCTCTCAAGGGCCTGTATCGCTCACCTGGATTTAACTTGTCCGCCTTCAGCAGGATGGATAATTTAAGTGTAGCGGTTAGTTTTTTCATAGGTTCAATGTTAAACAAAGTTAGGTATTGGTAGCCTTGAGCTGTTTTCTGCTCTTTGGTCGGATTGTTGTGTCTTTGACATATTCCCCATTTCCATATAATATTTGGATTTGTTTCTTGAAATAAACAATCAGGGACATTTGAAGACAAAACTTTATGACAAACGTGATGACTTCAACTTTCCTATTGTTAACTTTCCCTTCTTGAGTAGCAATATACCAGCATCGCCTGCATATGGCGTCTAATTTTCTCAGCTTATCCGATTTTCAAGGGCATGCGTGAGTTACCCTGACTTTCGACAAAGAAGATTACTGCTGTCACAAAGCTTCTTAACCAATGTTTTATCAGGGATAAGTTGATTTCATCACTTTTTTTATATGCTCCTTAGATACATGTGTCGTGTTCCTATGTATGAGACTACATGGCAAGATGGAATCAAACTCTTCTCTTACACCAACTTTCAAAATTGTGTCCGATATCCCGGACAGCCATAGCCGAACTTAGTTTAACATATGCTCCTATGGGAAAACTCATTTACAAATCTTGTCTGGAACCACTTGGCCAACTGGAACTATACTTGACAGCAATGATCCTTACATTTGTCTTCCCGGGTTTGTCTGTCCAATGGATTACGTTTTTTTATTTGATCCATAAGAAAAATTTTACGTCATATTCAGAAAAAAACACTTTTTCTCATTACACCATGTCCCATTCATATCTCTCACCAAGGACATTTTGATATAACTTTTTCCGGTCTTTTTATTTGACTAAATTTGTTACACTGTGGACATTTGTTCAGAGACTCAAACAAAGTGTCAAAATTTTGGTATAACTTACAGTGAGTTTACTGAAAATAATTCTAGTTTTTATCCTTTACATTGACATATCGCTTCTGTTACACCAAGGACATTTTACCTTGGAACGGAGTGGAAAACTTTAAGATTCATAATTTTGCATTCGGTGTCCTGTTTGCATCTTTTGTTACATGGCTGCTGGGGTTCTCTGGATTTAAGACACATGCTGAATTATTTGCTTACCCACAGTTCATTTCTGACAAAGTGCTATAAATGTAGTTCAGGAATTTCATTTTTTGAGAATGACTCGTAACTGTTCTAAATTCTCGCAACTTTTTATGGACAGTTCAAGGCTGAAAAGGACGGAATCTGTCCATTGTTTTCTTTATTTTACAGAAAGAAGCTTTTTGACCGTTTTTAGAAATAAAATGACAGACATGCCAACAGGCCAGTATATGTGCGAACAGTTTGAAGCAATTATTATTGTGTTGTTTATTTTCTACAAATTTGTAGATATTCATTCTAAAATAATAACTGTGATTCTTCAAGGAATAAGTATACCAAAAGTCAGATTTATATCCAGCAACCCCCACAAGTAGTTTTGGCACTTACCAAAAGTAAAAAATATAAAACTATGTTACTTTATTGCCCATCTAAAAATAGTATGTTATCACCCTATTAAAAAGTAAAGTCAATACGCCAAATAAATAATGAAAAAAGCTTAGATCACAAGCTTAAACTTATTTTTAAACTTAATCTTGGAAATTAGACCCAAGTGGGCCGGCCCCAAGTTTCAAAACAATATTCTAAAACCTAATTGTTCATCTGCATGCATATGTTCTACGATATTACTGTAAAAAATAAAATGCATAAATTGAACAAGGAAAGAGGAGTTTAGGTCCTATTTTGGGTCATCGGACGACTTCAGACCCACCAAAATACTGTAGATCTTGACAAGATAAATATTTTCCCCAAAACCGCTTCGGTTTCTGAATTATTTCGATAACAAGGTTTCAGGTCAAAATAATAATTTCAATAAAAAAATCGAATTGTGACTGTGAACTTTGACCTAACAATAATTTTGAAGGTTATAGCTTCTGTTGACTATTATAATTAGTGCAAGTCCCAAGTCTCTACGACTAACCGTTCAGGAATTTTGACCATTACCCATATGTAAATATGGAAAAGTCCATGCTTTCGTGTGGGAAACCCCAAAAATCCAAATGTTATCTAGTGCACAATTACACCTGGTATGAATCATTACTGTCAAGTTTTATTCTATTCCAGCTTGAACGGTAGGATATTATGCATTCACAACCTTCTCCATAATTATGTAGATATGGCAAATTCCATGTTTTGGTATGGGAAACCAAACGAATCAACCCGATCCAAAAAATTCTTTAAGTCTTGTATAAGTACACTGGTATGTATTAATTCTGTCATGCGTTCTTCCTTTTCTCTCAAGTCTGAACTGTACGAGATTCTGAGTTAACAAACTTTCCTATATGTAAATATGGCAAAGTCCATGTTTTGGATCGGGAAACACCAAAAATCAATCCGATCCAAAAACTTTTTATGCCTTGCACAACTATCCCTGGTATGCATTAATTCTGTCAAATTTCATTCCATTCCGCTGAAAATTTAGATTTTGTGTTCACAAATGTTCAAAAACAATAAAACTGCAAAGGTGGGAGAGGAGGGGGGGGGCATAATAAAATACATGAAGATAAAATGATCGAGGAGTGTATGTCACAAGAAGGTGTGACGGACGGACGGATGAACAGATAGACGTTCGAGAACGGTAGCAATAACCCAACGTTCTGAAAATTCGGGATAATTATTATTATTATTACTACTTAACTAGAGGCTCACGGGAGCCGGTATCGTTCATCTGGATTCAATCTGCCAATCAACAGTCATACAAGCACGTAAGAAACAAACGTCTGTATTATTGGACATAATTCTGAAAGAGGACAATCTAATAACCGTGGCTGCCAACTTTGGTTCCAATTGGCTCAATGGTTTCGGACAAGAAGATTTTTTATTAGTTTTCCCATAGGGTCCTACGTTAAACTAAGTTCGGCTGTGGCGGCCTTCTTGGTTGACATTCTTCGTCATCTGACAAATTTCTGAAAGAGGACCACCTAAGGACCACTTCTGCCAAGTTTGGTTCCAATAGGCTTAGTGGTTTTAGAGGAAGATTTTTAATGAATGGTCCTATGTTAACCTATGTTCGGCTGTGGTGGTCCTCTTGGTTGACAGTCCGGATCATCGGACACAATTCTGAAAGAGGACCATGTAAGGACCATTGCTGCCAAGTCTTGTTCAAATTCGATTAGTGGTTTCAGACAAGAAGATATTTAAATGAATTTCCCATAGGGTCCAATGTTAAACTAAGTTGAGCTGTGGCAGACATCTTGGTTGATCGTCTCGGTCATCGGACATATTTCTGAAACAGGACCATCTAATGACCATTTCTGCTAAGTTTGGTTCCAATTGGCTAGGTAGTTTCAGACAAGAAGATTTTTAAATGAATTTCTCATAAGGTCTAATGTTAAACTAAGTTCGGCTGTTGTGGCCATCTTGGTTGATCTTCTGGGTCATCAGACATCAATCTAAAAGAGGACCATCTACACCATTGCTACCAAGTCTGGTTCCAATTGGCCAAGTAGTTGCAAAGGAGATTTTAAAAATTCATCCCACTTTTATTCTATGTTTAGTCATAACAGCCATATTGGTTGGAAGTCGGGAATGCCGCACACATAATTTTGGAAGGGGGCCACCCAAGGACCATTCCACCAAAGTCTGGTCCACATTTGCTGAGCGGTTTCAGAGAAGAAGATTTTTTGCAATTGTGGACGGACGGACAACGGACGACAGACGCAAAGTGATGGCAAAAGCTCACATGGCCGTTTAGTCCAGATGAGCTAATAAAAAATGGGTCAAAGACACAAATGGCCGGGTTGCTTTACTGGGTGTTTACTGTAGTGGTGACAAAGGTGATTACAAGATCATATTGCACATTGGCAGTCATGAATATTTATATAGACAAAATCAGACACATTGTATGTTGGTGTACGAGCACAGAGGCAGTCATCAATTTAATTAGAAATAGGTGAAGTAAGCAATATTTGATTTGATCACATGTTGATACACACTTGTTTGGAAAAATGGGAAATACTTCCTGAAATAAATCTATAAAGTGAGCTGCACATCTTCAATATGTATTAAAAGATTCTGTGAAGTTTCAATGATGCGGGTGAAAACCTGTAGGAGAAGTTGATTTCACAAAATAGGTACCCTCTATTGAAGATGTCAATAAAAAACGACTAAGTTCCAAAGTTTGGAAAAATGGGAAATAATTCCTGAAATAATTCCATAAAGTGAGGTGCACATCTTCAATATATATAGAAACATTCTATGAAGTTTCAAGGATGTGGGTGAAAAACTGTAGGAGGAGTTGATTTCACAAAATAGGTACCCTCTATTGAAGATGTCAATAAAAAACGACTAAGTTCCAAAGTTTGGAAAAATGGGAAATAATTCCTGAAATAATTCCATAAAGTGAGGTGCACATCTTCAATATATATAGAAACATTCTATGAAGTTTCAAGGATGTGGGTGAAAAACTGTAGGAGGAGTTGATTTCACAAAATAGGTACCCTCTATTGAAGATGTCAATAAAAAACGACTAAGTTCCAAAGTTTGGAAAAATGGGAAATAATTCCTGAAATAATTCCATAAAGTGAGGTGCACATCTTCAATATATATAGAAACATTCTATGAAGTTTCAAGGATGTGGGTGAAAAACTGTAGGAGGAGTTGATTTCACAAAATAGGTACCTATTTTCCCCACCCGCCCGCCGCCGCCCGCCGACGCCCGCCCGACATTCACCATACTATAACCCGGATTTGCACTCTGTGCAACCCGGCCAAAAACTGAAAAGAGGGAGACATGATCCCGTCCAAAATATATAAAATGGGATACACCTGTATAACAAAGGCAACAAGTTTGCACCAAAAGACAAAAAATTATGGCCTGGATCTTTATCAAAGTTAAAATTTATTTTAAATCCTGAAAAAAAGATATTTTGGTCCAGCCACGTTGCTTTTTTGGCACTTTTAACCCCCTATATCTCGAAAAATGTAAAAGATGGGAAAGACATATTACTAAAAGCACTCACCAAGATGAATCAAAAGATGAAATGTCCATTGAAACCCTGAGAAGAAAATTTTTAGGTTTCCTCCATAACTGCTAACTTTGATCCCTTGTACATTCTCGGGAACAATAAATAATAGAAAAATATTGTTGGCAAAAATAATGAAAACAGTCATCAAGGTTGATTAAAAGAAAACATCCCTATAAAAATTGGATGAAAAATAAAAGAATTTACACGTCAACAAAACATTGCTTTTTTGCTTTATTAAACCCCTTATATCTCGAAAACTGTAAAAATCTGGTGGAATACTAATGGGCACACTCATCAAGATGAATTATGAGAAAAAATCCCCATTAAAATCGAATGAAAAATGAAGTTTTAGGACGACGAAGACAGGCGCATACCAAATATTTGCGGTATTGTAAAAACCCAAAAAAGTTTCTTCTGGACAAGAAAATACCACAAATTAAGTACATGTAGTTATTTGACCTTGGAGTCAAAGTCTAAGGTCAAATTACGGTCATAATGGTGCACGAAAAATCGCCTAATCGTGATAAACCTACATACAACAAGGCCCAAATAAACATCTCTGAAAAGAACTTTCTGAATTTTATACCCTTTAGGGTAAAAGATAAATGAAGTCAGCAGGAAAGTACCGTTGATTGTGTAGGATAATTCTGTAAACTGGGTAGTTTCCAACAAACAGTTGATAAACACACAGCTCCCCCATGAAAATAGATTTTTTTGCAGGCTAAATGCGTAAACAATTCTAAATTGCCTATATACAATATACATTTATTGCACTGACATGACTGATATTAAGGTATTTATGAAGATTTATTCACACAAGAAATATCATAATTCCCGAGGGGAATATGATATTTTTGTGTCATTAATGCCTCATATTTCCCGATAACAATGCTATAGACAAATTTATCTAACAAAACCAACCCAAATGTGTCTGCTATCATGACATTTATTTTTTGTAAATTCCTCTTTACTGATAACATTTCTGGAAAAGTACCGAGATTTCTGAAGGAGTTGAACATGATTAATTTGAGGAAAATATTAAATTTGTTCATGTCGATCACATGATCGCGGTTACCAATAAAATTTAGTTTTATATGTTGTATTATAAGTGTATGGAAATTTGTGATTTGAGTAACACGCCGAATCCCTATTGTAGTTGCGTTTTTCAAAACAAAGTATCAAATGATTTCCTGCACTGCCTTGAACAATATGAACAATAGCATGCTGCATTCATGACGGGGTTATCAATTTTATGAACTCAAATTGCGTGGGACATTATAGAACTGATAGAGACCAATTAAAACGATCAATGGAATTCTACCGAAATCTGATGTGAAAATGGAAAACATTATAATATTCTCATCTATTATTGCTTAGCATCATGGTACGAAGGTAATTAGTTTCATTCGATATACACGCCGTCTTGAATTTTTTTCCCCAACAAATATTACTTCTGATTGGTTGCCTTAAGGCAATAATTAAGGTACAGTAACAAGTATTGGACTATGGGCTAGAATGAGATAGAGAATTGTGAACCTGTGCCGTACATGGAGAAGATATGAAAACCGGTAAATTTAAAGTTTGTGTATTCAGAACCCGACCTACAATTATAACTTCATGTTTACTCTTAGATACATAATCTGGAAGGGCGCTGAAATCTAAAATCTTTTTTTCTGCTTATTTTCACTGAAAACAAAGTATTTTGATTAGTTTAAACATATTTATTTTAATAATCAAAGATTGATAGATTGATTATTGTTTTACGCCGAGTTGGGCGACATTTAAGCCATATCACGGCGAAATAATCAAAGATACATAATAACAGACAAATTACATAAATAACAATCATGACAATAGGATTCCGAAACAAGCTAATAGTTTCAAGTATTCATTTCAGTTTCAGTATAGTAATAAAGATTATTTTGAAGGAATTTTTCAATGTGTAAACTAGGGCGATTCACCTGCAAACTAAATAAAGTCCGGAGTACTATATGCAAAGTTTGTGAGTGATAAGCCCGAGTTTACACATTAATAAATTCCGTAAAAATAACCTTTATTACTTATAATTCCAAAGTAATTTAGAAATATGACGTTTTCCATTCGAAATTAACATTTTCCTCATGCATTATATTGAACGCGTACGTATTCATACGCACAACGTCATGAAAGTAATTTATCAAGTTATAAACTTTTTACCAGAAGCTACTTTTAGCAAATTAAATTACTGCATTTGATGTTTTAAAAACAACATTGGAATTATTTTGAAACATTTATTTTTTTTCCAGTAATATGGAAAATTATCAGTCACATGAATATCACTTATGACTTCTGATTAATCACATAAAAAATATAAATGCTAACTTCAACAACCACATACACAACATCTTACTTTAAATTATGATACTGAGAAGCACTCCAAAGCTTTTTAGTAAGCTAAAACTTGTTATATAGTTATGTTTCGATGCATGTCCACCACCTGAAAAATTTTTATTAGTTAATGTAGAGCTGAGCAATGCTGAGGCACCGACCATTTTATTTCTGAAGGGGGCCTGGGATTTTGAAAACAAATATATCATGTCCAGCTTGATCTTAAATTTTTTTTACATTTCCTATTATCATGATTATGTTTAAAAAAATAAAATAAGCCTGAATATTGAACATGGCATTAATTCCGACAAAAAAGTTTCTAGTTGAACCTTCAAGATGTGTGTAAAGGGTAGATCTAGAAAGAAAATGTCAACTATTAAAGTCTAAAGAAGGTAATTGAAGATGTTTTACATATTAAACTTTATTGCACTTATATGTATGTATAGGCCCTTTCGGCTTAACTGCGCGTAATTGGTCAGGAGCTTGTGTATAGGCGACATAGGTAGACAAAATGACAAGGTCACAATTTTACGTGAAAGTGTGTGTTTGTCCTGATAAATTTCGATATCGATAGTAAATTTTTGTAAACGTTTTTAGAAGTGCATGATGTTGATACCCTTGATATAACATTTTCTCTGTAAGAACTAAATTACGTTCATTAAAGTCCGAAACATGACTACCGGTACATACCTGATCTAGTTGAGATATATAAACTCCATAAGAGGGTGTTAAAGGTAAATTTCGGTCAAGGAATTGAAAATTTACTATTCGAAAATTAAAATCATCTCGTTTGTCATACATTTTAGTAGTACGGTTACTGCTTTCAATTGTAATGTCGAGTTCTAGAAAAAATGTATGGTTATCCCTTTGATGGTCTTATTTAGAGTTAACTCAGCAGGATAAATTTCATCGATATAATTTTTTTCAAATTCTGGGCTATTTGGCAAAAGAATATCATCTTAATATCTAAAGATGTTATTGAAATATTCTAATAGGCCGTATTTAGTCGGGTCTCTATAGGTTAGCCCTAAAATGCGATTCATAACAAAAGTGAAACAAGCCACCAGAGGTGTACAATTCGTGCCCATATGAATACTAAAAACAATTCCAAAACGAATAAAAATATTGTCCAGTTAAAAGTTTAAGGCATTAGTCTTATCATTATATATGTCAGTTAGTATATTTGTCCTTTCTATCATAACTGAAGAAAGCTTTCAAGTAATTGCAACTTATATAGGTATTTCCAGATTTTTCAAAGCACTATTTGATTAGATCTAACAATTTATCTTTAATAATAGAAGAGAGAATGGAAACAGCTCAAGGCTACCATTGGGTCTACAACGCAGCGAGCAAATCATACACCCGGAGGCGGGTTTCAGCTCGCCCCCTTAACAATAATGCATACAACATACTAGTTCGGCGAAATGGACGGCACACTAAACTCCGAAACACACAAATGAACCAAAAGTATAAAAACACACAAGACTTACGAAGTCTAGAGGTTCCTGATTGGGACAGGAGCAAGAATGCGACGGGGTTAAACATGTTTTGTGAGTACTCAACCCCCCCCCCCCCCCACCAATACCTCTAGCCAATAAGGAATAAACAAACACAAAGCCATACACACAGTAAAACATTTCAAAAGATGTCCAAGTCCGATGTTAAAAAAGGGAACAGACGAAACTAAGCAAAATTACATGCCAGCTCCAGACCTCGATTAAACTGATCGAAAGATTGTGTCTTTATCGTATATTTAGTGATCAGTAGTATGTGGGTAAAGTTGTGTAAAGGGTAGAAAAGTCAAAACTGTTAATTGAATTAAGTGCATCCTCTGTAGAATGAAGTTCATCCAATACTTCTAGGGAACTTTCTTAAAATTAATACGTTGTTGATGTCATATGTTATTTTGTATGGACCATTCAATTCCTCTATTTTGGTAGTGTATGCGAGTTCTTATTTATTTGGGTTTGTCTATGTTTTTTCATAAAGAAAAGGTTGTACTATATAAGGTATTTGTCTAAAATATTCCCACTTGAACAATTATATGTAAAATTTTAAGGAAATAAATCATGTTTGTGTGTGGTATTTGCCAAAAATACCAGTTTCGAGACTGGAGAAAATTTCCAGCCTCGAAACCGGTATTTTTGGCAAATACCACGCACAAACATGATACATTTCTTTAAATCCACCGAATATTCTTATCTTGCTGTTAAACGGAACATTTTATTATCGTTTGTTACCGTTATTTAAAAATAAATCCCGAGACTTCGTGGTTACTATACTGAACCGCAAAAGAAACGTCGCTTTTTCAAAATGTTAGCAAAATTCAAAATAAATATTAATTAATGATTTTTATATAATCAGTATTACGATTACATCACCAGGTAAGATTAAATTACCTGTGAATTAAATTTTCGGTTGAATAATTTTCAGCTGATATCGTAGAGCGACCGTACCTAAAACCGCTCGTGGGACACTCTTGGCGGTAATTTTTCTGAAATCTTAAATGTTCGTGAAATTCATGCTCCTGTATGGGTATAAAAGGCCGGAGAAAATTAAAGAGTGTTAGTATCAGTGTTGACACAGAAGCTATGACACGTCTGACTCCACAACAGAGAGAACAGGCCATTGGTCGATTGGATGCTGGGCAATCTGCCAGAGTTATTGCCAACGACTTCAACTGTGCTGTTCGAACAATTGAACGTCTACGGACACGGTACAATGCAACAAACAGCACAAATGACCGTCCACGGAGTGGTAGACCCCAAGTCACTACCCCTAGACAGAATAGAGGCATTGTTCGTCACCATTTGATGAATCGGTTCACCCCAGCTGCCGAAACTGCCAGAAACACTGTTGGAACACATGGACGACCCATAAGTGATGATACGGTTCGTCGGCGATTAGCTGCTAGAAACATGAGATGTCGCCGTCCAGCAAGAGGACCTATTCTTACTCCTCGACACCGTCAAGCTCGTCTTCAGTGGGCCACTCAGCGACAGAATTGGCGAAATCGACAATGGCGTAACATCATCTTCTCTGGCGAAAGCCGTTACTGCATTTCAACAGCCGATGGCAGAACCAGAGTGTGGAGAAGACGCGGGGAACGTTACGAAGACAGCTGCATTCTGGAAACAGACGCGTGGGGAGGACCTAGCATCATGGTATGGGGTGGAATCGGCCTTAACGTTAAACTTGGTCCAGTCATCTTTCAGAACCTTGGCCCAGGCAGAGGAAATGGCGTAACAGCTGCCCGTTACATCGACCAAGTCTTGACACCCCATGTTCAGCCCCATTTCGCACGTCATCAAAACAAGACTTTCCAACAGGACAATGCACGTGCGCATACCGCAAGAGCCACAAGAGACTTCCTACAGCAGAATAACATTAATGTTATGGATTGGCCGGCTTTGAGTCCAGATTTAAACCCTATTGAACATTTATGGGACAAAGTTCAAAGACGGTTGAATAATGAGCAGCCAAGTCCGACAACTGCAGCTGAACTTTCACAAGCGTTTCAGAGAGTATGGGCACGTATTCCGATGGCGTTTATTAATCGGCTCATCAACTCCATGTACCGAAGATGTGCCGCAGTAATTGGTGCCGATGGAGGACATACACGTTATTAACGGACGTGGGAGCACAGCATTGAAAACATGTGACGTTGCGACAATTGTGACGTTTTTGTGAACATTGTAACCAAAAGACTGTAAATCATTCATTAAATTTTGTAAAAATTAATTTAAAATATATAAATGTCACTTTGAAATAAATGTATGTGAACATGTCATTTTGTGCGACGTTTCTTTTGCGGTTCAGTATATTTTCAGACATGGTATTTTCCATTTAGCGTTGTATTTTTCACAAATACCACACTTTGTGGTACAACGGAACAGTAACAAAAAGATTGAAATTCATAAAATTTGCAAACAAATACAATTCAATTATCCAATCAAAATACAACATACTTATATATGGAATTAAATGAAAAATCTAAGAAAATAAATTCTGATTTTTATTTTTTTTTTCATGGGAAAAAAATATGCTTTGCTTGATGTGTAAATTTTTTTTTAAATTTTCTCCAGACATAGAAAATATATTATAAAGCAGAAAAATCACAGCCTCCCCCCCCCCCCTCCGCCGCCCCTTCCTCTTCGGTAATAAAATGGTCGGTGCCTTAGGTTCAGTTAGTGTTTATATATATTTATGGATTTACGATTGCACGAACGCATATCTTGCAGATTTTTTCATGGTAAGGAGTCGTTAAATAGGTAGATAGTATTACGTAATTTTATTCGGATGACAGTTATTTGATGGATTTAGATAGTGACAGGGATACAGGCTTTCCCAATAAACTGCCATAAGACGTCATACGGACGGACGTAAACCGGTGGTGGATATGATTCGAAACAATCATCTTACATCAAATTACTTACCGAGGAAGAAGCGTCATAACCTAAAAAATTATTATAATTATGACATTTCATTGCAATATTTTTGAGAAAAGGGGCAACATTCAAAATTCATGTAATCATTAAAAGTGTTAACAGAGCAGTATATATCATCGGTCAAAATTGATTACATTCTCGGTAGAATAAAACATATTTTATCAACTGCTAAGGTAGGCTGCATCATTCCCAGTTAACATATTTAAGTCTAATGTACATATGTGCCATTATCTGGAATGAAGCTAATTTAGATCACGTAATTAGATTTCATGAAAAAAATATCTAGAAATAAATGGAGATATGGGATAAATGTCCATAAATGGGATAAAAATCTTTTAAAAGATGTCGTCATACAACTTCAACGAGTGCCAACATTATAAATCAAAGCTCCAAAAATGACTGGCACTGTAAGGTGGTAGAGCTAAACTTATTATCATTTGTAAGAGAATATTCAACTCTCCCTTGAGCATTTTCGACATTAGAAGGTCAAATTAACAAACAAAAACATGTTTACAGTAAATGTTAGAACAGCAGTTACTACCGCAGTGCGTTTGGCTCCAAAAACGAAAGAACAACAATTATATATACAACTAGATGGAGGCAGTCGAAAACGACAGCTATACCAGCACTCCCCACATGTTTGTATCCATGTGCACCACTTTCACAATCATATTCTTGAATATGGGCCCAAATTTTTGAAAATAAGAATTGTAAAACAGTACTGTGCATCTACATATAGTGTATTAGATTACTGTATAAAATAAAATGCGTCAGGTAAAAATGAAAGTGGGTTTTTAGGTCACAAGGTCAGATTCACATTTTTCGAAATTCGACCACTGTTGGCCCCAAGTTTTGAAAATTAAAATTCTAAATTCTTATTCTGCATCTACATAACATAGTGTTTGACAATACTATACAGAAATAAAATGCATAAAATGAAAGAGGAATTTAGGTCACAAGCTTAAATTCATATCTTAAAAATTCTACCCCTGTGGGTCCCATATTCCTCAAACCTTATTGAACATAATCGTATAGGTATGACATTAAAAGATCGATATAAAATGCATAAAGTGAAATAATTAAAGAAGAGTTTGAGTCACAAACTTGATGATTAATTTTCGATATTGGACCTCTGTGGGCCCCATGTTTTGAAAATCAAACTCTTAAACCTTATTGCGCATCTACGTATGGCAATACTGTCGAAATAAAATGTATATAATAAACAAGAGGCTCCAAAGAGCCTGGATCGCTCACCTGTTATATTTTGTGTAGATCTTGCATCAATGATTATTTTTTGCTATTTAATGTATACCGTCACAATTTTCTCCTTAAAATTGACCTGTACGGCTAAAATATAGAATCCTGAACCAAAATAGATATGGTTGCTAGGGACTTTTTCATCGGTTGGTATGGACTTTTTCAATGACCTTGACTCTTGACCTTTCTTTTTTACTTGTACGGGTAAATTATAAGGTCCTTTACCCAAATATATATGGTTCCTAGGGACTTTTTCCTCCGTTGCTAGGGACTTTTTCATCGGTTGCTACGGACGTTTACAATGACCTTGACCCTTGACCAGCCATTTTACTTGTACAGCTAACATTCAATTTATATCAAGTTATGCTCTAAACATCTGTGACAATATGTCAGACCATTATTTTCTGTTTACATGTAACTAATCTTTCAAGGGCAAAAACTCCTATAAGGGGTCACTTGACGATTTTGGTTAGTTTGACTTATTTGTAGATCTTACTTTGCTGAACATTTTTGCTGTTTATAGTTTGTCTTTATCTATAATAATATTCAAGTTGATAACCTAAAACTGCAAAATTTCCTTAAAATTAACAATTGAGGGGCAATAACCCAACAAGAGGCTCACCAGAGCCTGTATCGCTCACCTGTAGTCTGGTTTTCATTGGACAATTAATGAATTATTTGACCAAGTTTGTTGCAATTGGTTCAATTGTTCAGGGAAAATTTGTTGAAGATTTATTTTTCATAAGGTTTAATGTTAAAATATGTTCCCTGATGGTGGTAGTCCTGGCAGGAAGTTGATAAAATTGACCAGGAATAAGGGTGAACCTTAAATAAATGTAACAGAACCCGACCTCAAATTACACAAACCAATAACTCCTAAATAGAATTTGGGATTCCCTTCAAAATTTCAGGATAGGTAGATCTCAACATGGCAAATATTTTTCAATTTATATTTCACTTCTATCTCAAATAGTTTTGGAGATAAATGCAAAAATGTTAAAATTTTGAAAATTTGACAAAACAAGAAAACACCCTAACATCATATATACTTTTATGCATTTATTCTCAATAATAAATAGTTATATAGAAATATCCATGAAATAAAAATCCATGAAAAACCTACATTTAATTTTATTTATCTCTTTTTACCATTTAATATTATATAACTTTACAGAATTACATTTTTTTTTATTTTACATTTAATAGATCCGTTATGCTAGCAATTTTAAATATTTAGTTTTTAAATTTAAAATGCTCATTAATATTATTTAGAGGCACAAAACATAAAAATTTTTAAAACCTGTAATTACATATTTTAAAAAAATAAGCATAGTCATTTTAGACAACAAAAAGCATATTGGACATGTTACACTGGTCCAATAAGTTAAACTTTGGTCTCAGCTAGCATCCAGCTTGGATCAGGTACGGATCAAAGCCACACAATTTTTGAAGGTGACCAGTTTGGTTTCAATTGGCCAAGTATTTCCAGTCTCAGCAGAAGAATTTAAAACTTTTCCCATAGGTCAAATATTAAACTATGGTCCCCGCTGGCACCCATTTTTGATTAAGTACAACCCTAAGCAACACAATTTTTTAAACAGGGCCACCCAAGGTTTATTATGACCAAGTTTAGTTCCAATTGCCCAGTTATATCTGATGATAAGATTTTTGAATGTTTTACCATAGGGTCCAATGTTAAAATTTGGTCCCCTCTGGTGGCCATCTTGGATTGGCTACGGACCCAAGAGACACAATTTTTAAAGTAGACCGTTGTAGCCAAGTAAGACCTGAAATTAGTTTCTATGAGAACCAAAACTTCTGCTATCCATTACAATTTCAGACCACCTTTCAAAAAAAAAATCGGGCAGGGGTTCCCCCTATAATCTAGGTTATATATACTGCTGAAATTAAAACCCATCAAAATCAGATATATATTAAATATTCCATCAGACATTAGAAATTTTTATTTCACTAATGCCAAATTTTGAGTTAGAGTTATCTTTCTTTGTATAAGAGTTGCAATGTAAAGACAAAAGAATTTGAAACGCTTGTGGCCCCGCTGGCGGCCATCTTGGATAGGATACGGATGTGAGCAACACCACTTTTGAAGGGTACCACCCAAGGACTCATGTGATTAAGTTTGGTTCCAATTGGCCTAGTACTTTCAGAGGAGAAGATCTTTGAATGTTTTATCCCATAGGGTCCAATGTTAAATTATGATCCCCGCTGGCGGCCATCTTGGATGAGGTATGAACATGAGCGACACAATTTTGAAAGGGGGCCACCCAAGGACTATTGTGACCAAGTTTGGTTTGGATTGACCCAGTGGTTTCAGAGGAGAAGATCTTTGAATGAAAAGTTTACGGACGACGGACGGACGACGGACGACGGACGACGGACGCCGGACGACGGACGACGGACGACGGACGACGGACGCCGGACGCAAAGTGATGGCAAAAGCTCACCCTGGCATAGCCAGGTGAGCTAAAAATGGGTAGACCGATTCGTCTGAAAATTTCATGGCAGGTAGATCTTGACCTCATAAACATTTTTACTACATGACATATTTGCTCTAACTGCTTTAGTTTTTAAGATATGAGCCAAATAGTGTATTTTCACCTTTTTTCTATTTTTAGCCACTGCAGCCATGTTTCTCGAGCGATAAGAAAATAAAACATAAAATTTATACTAGATACCCTAAGGATCTGTCAGCCTATGTTCGGCTGAAATTGATTCTGTAGTTTCAGAGGAGAAGATTTTTTAAAGTTTAAAAAGATGGAAAAAAAATGTGAAAATTTGTCATTAAAGGGCATAAACTCCCATAAGGGGCCAATAGACCATTTTGGTCATGTTGACTTATTTAAAGATCTTACTTTGCTGAACATTTATGTTGTTTACTGTATTAGTTTACAGTTTGTCTTTATCTATAATAATATAGCAACCTAAAACTGCAAATTTTCATAAAAATTAACCATTCAGGCGCAATAACCCAACAAAAGGTTGACCGATTCGTCTGAAAATTTCACAGCAGGTATATCTTGACCTGATGAACATTTTTGCTCTAAATGCTTAAGTTTTTGAGATATAAGCCACAAAATGCAGTTTACCCCCTATGTTCTATTTTTAGCCATGGCGGTCATGTTTCTCGACGGACAAGAAAAAAAATATATATAATTTATTCTAGATACCCTATGGATCATTCAGACAAAGTATGGCGGTAATTGGTTGAGTGGTTTCAGAGGAAGAAGATGTTTGAAAAGTTTACGACGGACGACGGATGGACGACTGACGACGGACGCCAAGTGATGGCAAAAGCTCACATGTCCTTTTAGGACAGGTGCGTTAAAAATGACAAAGGAGATAAGGTCACAAACTAAAATTAACAATTTTCTAAATTCGACCCTAGCTCATCCAGGTCATCCGACACAGTTCTATATTAAACTTAGTTCGGCTGTGGCAGTCATCTTAGTCGGAGGTCGGCGCCTTCACACACATTTTTGAAATAGCACCACCTTATGGCCATTCAAAACACAGTTTGGTTCTATTTGGGCAAGTAGTTTCAGACAAGAAGATATTTATGTGAATTTCCCATAGGGTCATATGTTAAACTAAGTTCTGCTGTGGCGGCCTTCTTGGACTACCCAAGGATTATTTCAGCAAAGTTTGGTCGAAATTGGCATAGTAGTTTCAGAGGAGTAGATTTTTAAAATTTTGACCCCCCTTTTTTCTATTTTTAGCTTGGCCGCCATCTTGGTCGAAGGTCGGGGACACCGGACACACTTTTGGAAGGGGACCATCCAAGGACAAATTGTGGACGACAGACGACGGACGACGGACGGGAGACGCTAAGTGAAGACAATAGCTCACATGACCCTTCGGGTCAGGCGAGATAAAAAAGAACGAGGAGTTTAGATCACAAAAAAGTGTGACAGACGTACATATACACACATACAGACCCAAAGTGCGGGGATAACAGGCCCTACAAATACTGACCAATGAATGTTTATTGCATGATGGAAGTATCATCAGTAGTCTCGAGTGATATTTGGAAATGACCAAAATTACTTGCTAAAGATGACTTAACAGACTTGTTCGTTCCAAAATAACTTACCGACATCTCCAAAAATATTAGGGTTCCCACCGCCTGTTGCCATTACCTGTAAAAGCAACATCAAAATTAAAAACACAACAGAGGTCATGTGCAAGTTCATCTTCAATCGAATAGTTTTATACAGATTCATTTTTGTACAGTTAACACTGAATGCCTTGTATTTTGTCATTTCTTAACAGAAGAAAATTTCAAATTAGAAGAGGTAGGGTCAGTAAAATTTGTTAAACTGAAATAGTAAAGATGGATTGTTATAACTTCATTACAAATATCGTTGAAGATGTGGTATGTGACACACAAAAAGACTCAATCTAAGATCCCCTTTCAACTGGCAACGAATACAAAAGAACTATTTCATATAAAAAAAACTGAAACCAAGAACACCAAAAATACATTGACGATGCAACTAAAGTATATGTGTTTTCAATACCAAACATATTAACGAAAGATTGATTTGCAACTGCTCATCAGCCAAGGCTCTACATAGTATTAATCAAGATTTCCAGTGGTATCATGGGACCAATAACTCTGTGGCGGAAAGTTTAATAGGTTCTTAGGCGAGTTCAAAGTAAAGACTGGAAAATCTTCAACGAGTTTTTAAAATTCACGTCTTTCCCGAGTGGAGCGCAGAGAAACGAGGTAAAGGACGCTGAATTTTAAAAAACAAGATGAAATTTTTCCAGTTCTTCACTTCTGAACGAGTATAAGTACCCATTTCTTCGGTAAATACTCGATTTTTAAGTTTCCTGTACCTATGTAAATTCAATGAACACAGTCGACGAAGTTAAATAACGTTAAGCATGATTGGTAAACAGGTATTTGCATTGTGAACTGCGCGATTTGAGTGGAAGGTGAGGTCTCGTGTAGTGGATAATGAGGTCGCGTGAACCGATCTTTGCAAGTTTTTTTTTTTTTGCGATCCCAAGAAGTTGTTCAAAAGCTTACAGAAGGTAGTATCCGCGCCGGCTAACCGCAACTGTCTATCCTGCTTTGTAACCAAAGAATAAACCAAAGCATAAACCAGAACTGTTGCCATTCGTGCTACGTTTAGAGCTATGAATGTCGATGGAAGAATTGTCATAAAATCTCATGATACGGATGTGCTTACTTTGCGATACATCAAGAACGACAATTTTCAAATTGTGGGGTCCATATAATTAATTTAAAAATCATTATTATCTGATTTTTCCGGGATTTTAACAAACAAATGCAGGATTTAAAGGCAAAACCCAGTTTTGCTACGGATGATTGGATGTGCACGGTGAAGCCCATCACCAACAATGTAAATATGAGCTTGGCATACACGTACATCCGTAACCTTCACTGTGGAAAACTCGTAAATTATCAAACACATCAGTTGCTTGTTGGAATCTTGCCCCTTCCCCCTGTAGGACTGTATCAACATTGAACAACAGTCGATTGAAATTTATAATTTTCCTTATCGCCATGCCCATGGTCATACGATAAACATGATAACGGAAAATAAGGAGGAACTTATTTAAAAATAATTATTCTATATTTAGATTCCATAACATGATCTTCTTTGTCTTGTAAATGTTAAATACGTTATAATCATACAGTTATTTATTACTTACCTTTTATAAAGGACAGCAAATAAATCAGAATTAAATAACGATGTATATCGAAAGCGAAAGTAGATTTGTCATACATGATAACAAACTCCCCGGCAGTTCCAGTTCCGTCCGTATCCGTTCCTCCACTAATCAGTTTGACTTACTTTTTTGGTTATAACTTCGCTTCCGTGTCTTCTAACGTTCTATTGTTTTATTTGTATTTTGGAAAACTTGTGTACTTTTGATTTCATCATCGAAGATATTCGTATTTGCAGGCAAAAATTATTGCTCTGCAAATTTTACACCGGTAACAGGACAGACATGCATTTCAAGGATGCCAGCATAATTTACTTTTTTATGAGCAGATATATAAATATCTTCAAGACTTTACTTTCTTGTTAAAATTCAATTATATACTATTCAAAAAAATAATTTTGCCGATTTGAAAATATACAAAAAATCATTGAAAAATAATGTGCAAAACATGGTTCTCTCAATCCGGACACTCGCAAATTGCTCATTATTGAGCTTCAAAATCAATTTAATTTGAATTGCAAGGAGAAAATCGTTCTTATTCTAGATGTGCCGATTTGAAAAAATTGCGAACTTTGGTTAAGCACAAAAAAATAATGCCATTGTGTCTGAATATTTTTTTAACATAGGTGGTCAGGAAAATGGACTTTTTTTAAAATTAACCATCTAATTTGGCATATATTGTTTTCTATATTCAGGATTAAGACTGTATAAATAATTTTCACAATGATACCCATATTGGACGGATTTAAATTTTTGAAGTTTACAATTTTGTTCTCTTATTTTACCGCTGCTTAACATTCAGGCGGAAAAAAAAAGATTTACTGGTGTTTACAAAGACGCTGCAAAATTACTGAAAGGAAATTAATTATAAAATATGATTTTCTCGCGGCGGCTGACTATAGCTATGTAATAGAATCATGGTATATTTATTTAAGTTTGTCTAACTAGTCTAAGATTTTCTAGTCTGGGAAACCCGTATACATATATGTTATGCTTACGGTATTATCCATGGTTTCAAGCTTCTGGACGTTTACTAAGCCATATCAAAAGAAACAAGCCGATGCTAATACTGTTCTCATTTGTAATATTAAAATTACTCTCAGTAAGTTATATAAATAAAAAGACAAACCTTTTTCCAAAAAATTTAAAAACAGTCGAAAACAGTATATTGACTTCTACGATGTACAGAAATTTTGAACCATGGGAACTTCTAAGCCATAGTCTAAAACCTCTATAATTCAATTAAGAAGTTAATTTAAAATTGGAGAAAACATTTCCCGATACTCACGAATAATATTTCTTTTGAAACATTAAATACATTGCAAACCAAAGAGAATTAGAACAAGACATCACAGAACTAAAGCAATTACAATGTGAACACTCACAAAAAAAAACGGGAATGACATCAGGGTAAACGTGCCCTACGCCGTTAACCCCCACAAGTCTCAAACGTTTAAAACAAGAAAAAAAATATACTTTTTATGAGATATATTGATCTGTTCGCCTGAAGAGAAGGTTTAAACAACCGACTTTTTTTGTTTTGATACATACTGCTCACTAACTTTAATTACATTTTTATTTAAGCTAAAACCAGAGATGAAACAGTACCATTTTGAAGCTACGAGTGTCTCCTGCTTGTATAAAGAATGACTACTATATACTGCACAAACAGTGCACTAAGAACATGAATATCCTTCATCTAAAGTTAAATACGAAAAATAGAAAAAATAGAAAAATTGAAATCGGAGAACTAATAAACATATTTCGTGTAGTGACCAACCTGTCACAAACGCGGAAATTCTGCCCTTTGACGAAACAATCGTCGAACGATTAAAGCAATGTTTCTTTGAGATAGAAGCTACGACACGTCGGAAAATTGTGACTCCTGATATTATAGGATTCACGGGTCAGGTTACTGGTAACATGTGGAACTGGTATCAAAATTTCACAAGTATTACACAGTGATGGCATGGAAATGCGTTTTAAAAAGTCTTACAAAAAAGGACTTTGCATGGTATAACTTTTTCAAAAATATCAACATTTTAGTATTGAAAATGATGATCCTCTAACTATACAGTGTTGTCCATGTTTTCAGGGTTGGATATTTACTGATATATTGTGGTACTTCATGCTGACAAAAGTTACCAAAACGGATGATATATACTCTTAGCAAAAAAGTGCATGCTTGCAAAACGTTTATCCCTATTTCTATCAATATCCAGGGACTATTTGCCTCTTTTTTTTAAATTTGGATGGATGGATGGATGAATTATTGTTTAACGTCCAGTGGCAACCAGACGAGAACATGTTGATATGATAATGAATATGATCCCTGCTTTGTACTAGACCGACAGGCTAAGTCGGAATTTTAATGTACTCACGCAGGAAGACATATCACCTCACTCGGACACATTATACTAACTTCTAGCCGACTAGTCTTTGCTCTTATTCCTAGATGCCGGGTGCTTGGCGGAGAAGCAGCCAATACCAATTTTAATGTCTTTGGTTTGACCCGGCTGGGGATCGAACCCGCGACATTCCGCACTTGGGGCGAGCACGAGACCACCGAGGGGGTTTAAATTTTGAAGTTTAAAATCATCAAGTTTGCCATCAGTTTTTTTATTATTTCAACTCCCCTTTATCATCTATGTATAATTCTAATATGACCTGCTTCAAACACTTTCAGTCCGAATCCGTGGTAAAATAAGGATATTTTGATTCCAACGTCACAGACGTCAGAGGGCTTATTAAGCAACGTCATAGTAAAGTTTCCTACAAGGTTTAACGACGTCATAGTATGATATGCGTTAGAATAGAAAGAATTCACGGTGGCTTGAAAATATCATGATTTTACCACGGGCAGTAGTAGTATATGGGCACAGTTCCGTTATGATATGTAGTGGTGGTGTTGCCGGATATGAAGTCAGAGAAAGTGACGACACCGGAAGCGTAATCTACGTGACCGGAAGTGGTTTGCGCGCATGCATAACCGGAAGTGATAGTTTTTTCCACTAATTTTCCATTCTTTGTTTACGGAACTGACGTGACTCACGTGCCCAGACCCGGAAGTGTGTTGTGTGTGTGCATGGGCAGAACTGGAAGTACCGGGAGGTGCTTAGAGCGAATGTGCAACCGGAAGTAGTGGATTTCCCCGCCATTTTCCCATGTATTCTTTACGGAAGTGACGTCGGCCACATGCTACTAGACCCGAAAGTTTGTTCTGCTCATGCTTGAGCGGAATTCGCATTGTATTATCTCCCCTTTCCCCGCGCTTCTCATTCTCGGTCGTCTCTGGATCTGTCATCGGAGTGTACAGGTTTAGGGTCTCGCATTGAGTCTCTAGGGGACATGTTGTGGCCATCTTGGTTGATCTTCTGGGTCATCAGACATAAATCTAAAAGAGGACCATCTACACCATTGCTACCAAGTCTGGTTCCAATTGGCCAAGTAGTTGCAAGGGAGATTTTGAGAATTCATCCCACTTTTATTCTATGTTTAGTCATGGCAGCCATATTGGTTGGAAGTCGGGAATGCCGCACACATAATTTTGGAAGGGGGCCACCCAAGGACCATTCCACCAAAGTCTGGTCCACATTTGCTGAGCGGTTTCAGAGAAGAAGATTTTTTGCAATTGTGGACGGACGGACAACGGACGACAGACGCAAAGTGATGGCAAAAGCTCACATGGCCGTTTAGTCCAGATGAGCTAATAAAAAATGGGTCAAAGACACAAATGGCCGGGTTGCTTTACTGGGTGCTTACTGTAGTGGTGACAAAGGTGATTACAAGATCATATTGCACATTGGCAGTCATGAATATTTATATAGACAAAATCAGACACATTGTATGTTGGTGTACGAGCACAGAGGCAGTCATCAATTTAATTAGAAATAGCTGAAGTAAGCAATATTTGATTTGATCACATGTTGATAAACACTTGTTTGGAAAAATGGGAAATAATTCCTGAAATAAATCTATAAAGTGACATGCACATCTTCAATATATATAGAAACATTCTATGAAGTTTCAAGGATGTGGGTGAAAAACTGTAGGAGGAGTTGATTTCACAAAATAGGTACCCTCTATTGAAGATGTCAATAAAAAACGACTAAGTTCCAAAGTTTGGAAAAATGGGAAATAATTCCTGAAATAATTCCATAAAGTGAAGTACTTATCTTCAATATATATAGAAACATTCTATGAAGTTTCAAAGATGTGGGTGAAAAACTGTAGGAGGAGTTGATTTCACAAAATAGGTACCCTCTATTGAAGATGTCAATAAAAAACGACTAAGTTCCAAAGTTTGGAAAAATGGGAAATAATTCCTGAAATAATTCCATAAAGTGAGGTGCACATCTTCAATATATATAGAAACATTCTATGAAGTTTCAAGGATGTAGGTGAAAAACTGTAGGAAGAGTTGATTTCACAAAATTGGTACCCTCTATTGAAGATGTCAATAAAAAACGACTAAGTTCCAAAGTTTGGAAAAATGGGAAATAATTCCTGAAATAATTCCATAAAGTGAGGTGCACATCTTCAATATATATAGAAACATTCTATGAAGTTTCAAGGATGTGGGTGAAAAACTGTAGGAAGAGTTGATTTCACAAAATTGGTACCCTCTATTGAAGATGTCAATAAAAAACGACTAAGTTCCAAAGTTTGGAAAAATGGGAAATAATTCCTGAAATAATTCCATAAAGTGAGGTGCACATCTTCAATATATATAGAAACATTCTATGAAGTTTCAAGGATGTGGGTGAAAAACTGTAGGAGGAGTTGATTTCACAAAATAGGTACCCATTTTCCCCACACGCCCGCCGCCGCCCGCCGTCGCCCGCCCGACATTCACCATACTATAACCCGGATTTGCACTTTGTGCAACCCGGCCAAAAACTGAAAAGAGGGAGAAATGATCCCGTCCAAAATATATAAAATGGGATACACCTGTATAACAAAGGCAACAAGTTTGCACCAAAAGACAAAAATTTATGGCCTGGATCTTTATCAAAATTAAAATTTATTTTAAATCCTGAAAAAAGATATTTTGGTCCAGCCACGTTGCTTTTTTGGCACTTTTATCCCCCTATATCTCGAAAAATGTAAAAGATGGGAAAGACATATTACTAAAAGCACTCACCAAGATGAATCAAAAGATGAAATGTCCATTGAAACCCTGAGAAGAAAATTTTTAGGTTTCCTCCATAACTGCTAACTTTGATCCCTTGTACATTCTCGGAAACAATAAATAATAGAAAAATATTGTTGGCAAAAATAATGAAAACAGTCATCAAGGTTGATTAAAAGAAAACATCCCTATAAAAATTGGATGAACAATAAAATAATTTACACGTCAACAAAACATTGCTTTTTTGCTTTATTCAGCCCCTTATATCTCGAAAACTGTAAAAATCTGGTGGAATACTAATGGACACACTCATCAAGATGAATTATGAGAAAAAATCCCCATTAAAATCGAATGAAAAATGAAGTTTTAGGACGACGAAGACAGGCGCATACCAAATATTTGCGGTATTGTAAAAACCCAAAAAAGTTTCTTCTGGACAAAAAAATACCACAAATTAAGTACATGTAGTTATTTGACCTTGGAGTCAAAGTCTAAGGTCAAATTACGGCCATAATGGTGCACGAAAAATCGCCTAATCGTTATAAACCTACATACAACAAGGCCCCAATAAACATCTCTGAAAAGAACTTTCTGAATTTTATACCCTTTAGGGTAAAAGATAAATGAAGTCAGCAGGAAAGTACCGTTGATTGTGTAGGATAATTCTGTAAACTGGGTAGTTTCCAACAAACAGTTGATAAACACACAGCTCCCCCATGAAAATAGATTTTTTTGCAGGCTAAATGCGTAAACAATTCTAAATTGCCTATATACAATATACATTTATTGCACTGACATGACTGATATTAAGGTATATATGAAGATTTATTCACACAAGAAATATCATAATTCCCGAGGGGAATATGATATTTTTGTGTCATTAATGCCTCATATTTCCCGATAACAATGCTATAAACAAATTTATCTAACAAAACCAAGCCAAATGTGTCTGCTATCATGACATTTATTTTTTGTAAATTCCTCTTTACTGATAACATTTCTGGAAAAGTACCGAGATTTCTGAAGGAGTTGAACATGATTAATTTGAGGAAAATATTAAATTTGTTCATGTCGATCACATGATCGCGGTTACCAATAAAATTTAGTTTTATATGTTGTATTATAAGTGTATGGAAATTTGTGATTTGAGTAACAGGCCGAATCCCTATTGTAGTTGCGTTTTTCAAAACAAAGTATCAAATGATTTCCTGCACTGCCTTGAACAATATGAACAATAGCATGCTGCATTCATGACGGGGTTATGAATTTTATGAACTCAAATTGCGTGGGACATTATAGAACTGATAGAGACCAATTAAAACGATCAATGGAATTCTACCGAAATCTGATGTGAAAATGGAAAACATTATAATATTCTCATCTATTATTGCTTAGCATCATGGTACGAAGCTATAGTTTCATTCGATATACACGCCGTCTTGAATTTTTTTCCCCAACAAATATTACTTCTGATTGGTTGCCTTAAGGCAATAATTAAGGTACAGTAACAAGTATTGGACTATGGGCTAGAATGAGATAGAGAATTGTGAACCTGTGCCGTACATGGAGAAGATATGAAAACCCGTAAATTTAAAGTTTGTGTATTTAGAACCCGACCTACAATTATAACTTCATGTTTACTCTTAGATACATAATCTGGAAGGGCGCTGAAATCTAAAATCTTTTTTTCTGCTTATTTTCACTGAAAACAAAGTATTTTGATTAGTTTAAACATATTTATTTTAATAATCAAAGATTGATAGATTGATTATTGTTTTACGCCGAGTTGGGCGACATTTAAGCCATATCACGGCGAAATAATCAAAGATACATAATAACAGACAAAATACATAAATAACAATAGGATTCCGAAACAAGCTAATAGTTTCAAGTATTCATTTCAGTTTCAATATAGTAATAAAGATTATTTTGAAGGAATTTTTCAATGTGTAAACTAGGGCGATTCACCTGCAAACTAAATAAAGTCCGGAGTACTATATGCAAAGTCTGTGAGTGATAAGCCCGAGTTTACACATTAATAAATTCCGTAAAAATAACCTTTATTACTTATAATTCCAAAGTAATTTAGAAATATGACGTTTTCCATTCGAAATTAACATTTTCCTCATGCATTATATTGAACGCGTACGTATTCATACGCACAACGTCATGAAAGTAATTTATCAAGTTATAAACTTTTTACCAGAAGCTACTTTTAGCAAATGAAATTACAGCATTTGATGTTTTAAAAACAACATTGGAATTATTTTGAAACATTTATTTTTTTCCAGTAATATGGAAAATTATCAGTCAAATGAATATCACTTATGACTTCTGATTAATCACATAAAAAATATAAATGCTAACTTCAACAACCACATACACAACATCTTACTTTAAATTGTGATACTGAGAAGCACTCCAAAGCTTTTTAGTAAGCTAAAACTTGTTATATAGTTATGTTTCGATGCATGTCCACCACCTGAAAAATTTTTTATTAGTAAACATCACTTCCGCGTTTGTAAGGCATTTAATGTAGAGCTGAGCAATGCTGAGGCACCGACCATTTTATTTCTGAAGGGGGCCTGGGATTTTGAAAACAAATATATCATGTCCAGCTTGATCTTAAATTTTTTTTACATTTCCTATTATCATGATTATGTTTAAAAAGATAAAATAAGCCTGAATATTGAACATGGCATAAATTCCGACAAAAAACAGTTTCTAGTTGAACCTTCAAGATGTGTGTAAAGGGTAGATCTAGAAAGAAAATGTCAACTATTAAAGTCTAAAGAAGGTAATTGAAGATGTTTTACATATTAAACTTTATTGCACTATATGTATGTATAGGCCCTTTCGGCTTAACTGCGCGTAATTGGTCAGGAGCTTGTGTATAGGCGACATAGGTAGACAAAATGACAAGGTCACAATTTTACGTGAAAGTGTGTGTTTGTCCTGATAAATTTCGATATCGATAGTAAAATTTTGTAAACGTTTTTAGAAGTGCATGATGTTGATACCCTTGATATAACATTTTCTCTGTAAGAACTAAATTACGTTCATTAAAGTCCGAAACATGACTACCGGTACATACCTGATCTAGTTGAGATATATAAACTCCATAAGAGGGTGTTAAAGGTACATTTCGGTCAAGGAATGGAAAATTTACTATTCGAAAATTAAAATCATCTCGTTTGTCATACATTTTAGTAGTACGGTTATTGCTTTCAATTGTAATGTCGAGTCCTACAAAAAAATGTATGGTTATCCCTTTGATTGGTCTTATTTAGAGTTAACTCAGCAGGATAAATTTCATCGATATAATTTTTTTTTTCAAATTCTGGGCTATTTGGCAAAAGAATATCTTCTTAATATCTAAAGGTGTTATTGAAATATTCTAATAGGCCGTGTTTAGTCGGGTCTCTATAGGTTAGCCCTAAAATTCGATTCATAACAAAAGAGAAACAAGGCACCAGAGATGTACAATTCGTGCCCACAGGAATACCAAAAATAATTTCAAAACGTATAAAAATACTGTCCAGTTAAAAGTTTAAAGCATTAGTCTTATCATTATGTATGTCAGTTAGTATATTTGCCCTGTCTATCATAACTGAAGAAAGCTTTCAAGTAATTGTAACTTATATAGGTATTTCCAGATTTTTCAAAGCACTATTTGATTAGATCTAACAATTTATCTTTAATAACAGAACAGAGAATGGAAACAGCTCAAGGCTACCATTGGGTCTACAACGCAGCGAGCAAATCATACACCCGGAGGCGGGTTTCAGCTCGCCCCCTTAACAATAATGCATACAACATACTAGTTCGGCGAAATGGACGGCACACTAAACTCCGAAACACACAAATGAACCAAAAGTATAAAAACACACAAGACTTACGAAGGCTAGAGGTTCCTGATTGGGACAGGAGCAAAAATGCGACGGGGTTAAACATGTTTTGTGAGTACTCAACCCCCCCCACCTTCCCACCACCAATACCTCTAGCCAATAAGGAATAAACAAACACAAAGACATACACACAGTAAAACATTTCAAAAGATGTCCTAGTCCGATGTTAAAAAAGGGAACAGTAGAAACTAAGCAAAATCACAATGATCATTAACATTAACAAAGGACTACTGGCAGATACTGACATGCCAGCTCCAGACCTCAATTAAAATGATCGAAAGATTGTGTCTTTATCATATATTTAGTGATCAGTAGTATATGGGGGAAATTGTGTAAAGGGTAGAAAAGTCAAAACTGTTAATTGACTTAAATGCATCCTCTGCAGAATGAAGTTCATCCAATACTTCTAGGGAACTTTCTTAAAATTAATATGCCGATGTCATATGTTATTATGTAGGGACCATTCAATTCCTCTATTTTGGTAGTGTATGCGAGTTCTTATTTATTTGGGTTTATCTATGTTTTTTCATAAAGAAAAGGTTGTACTATATAAGGTATTTGTCTAAAATATTCCCACTTGAACAATTACATGAAGAATTTTATAGAAATATATCATGTTTGTGCGTGGTATTTTTGGCAAATACCACGCACAAACATGATATATTTCTTTAATTCCACCGAACTGTTAAACGCAACATTTTATTATCGTTTGTTACTGTTATTTAAAAATAAATCCCGAGACTTCGTGGTTACTATTTTCAGACATGGTATTTTCCATTTAGCATTGTATTTTTCACAAATACCACACTTTGTGGTACAACGGAACAGTAACAAAAAGATTGAAATTCATAAAATTTGCAAACAAATACAATTCATCTTATCCAATCAAAATACAACATACTTATATAAGGTGGAATTAAATGAAAAATCTAAGAAAATAAATTCTGATTCTTCTTTTTTTCATGGGAAAAAATATGCTTTGCTTGATGTGTGAAATGTTTTTAAAATTTTCTCCAGACCTAGAAAATATATTATAAAGCACAAAAATCCCAGCCCCCCCCCCCCCCACCCCCAACCTCCCCGCCCCTTCCTCCTCTGTAATAAAATGGTCGGTGCCTTAGGTTCAGTTAATGTTTATATATTTTATGAACGCATATCATGCAGATTTTTTCATTGTAAGGGGTTGTTAAATAGGTAGATAGTATTACGTAATTTTATTCGGATGACAGTTAATTGATGGATTTAGATAGTGTCTGATCCTTTTGCTGTGTTTTATAGCAATAAAATATGTTTAAACTAAAAAAAAAATTAGATAGTGACAAGGATACAGGCTTTCCCAATAAATTGGCATAAGTCGTCATACGGGCGGACGTAAACCGGTGGTGGATATGATTCGAAACAATCATCTTACATCAAATTACTTACCGAGGAAGAAGCGTCATGACCTAAAAAATTATTATAACGATGACATTTCATTGCAATATTTTTGAGAAAGGGGGCAACATTCAAAATTCATGTAATCATTAAAAGTGTAAAAAGAGCAGTATATATCATCGGTCAAAATTGATTACATTCTCGGAAGGATCAAACATATTTTACCAAGCTTTTAAACTGCTAAGGTAGGCTGCATCATTCCCAGTTAACATATTTAAGTCTAATGTACATTGAACATATGGGCCATTATCTGGAATGAAACAAATTTAGATCACGTAATTAAATTTCATGAAAAAAATATCTAGAAATAAATGGAGATATGGGATAAATGTCCATAAATGGGATCAAAATCTTTTAAAAGATGTCGTCATACAACTTCAACGAGTGCCAACACTATAAATGAAAGCTCCAAAAACGACTGGCACTGTAAGGTGGTAGAGCTAAACTTATTATCATTTGTAAGAGAATATTCCACTCTCCCTTGAGCATCTTCGACAGTAGAAGGTCAAATTAACAAAAAAAAACATGTTTACAGTAAATGTTAGAACAGCAGTTACTACCGCAGTGCGTTTGACTCCAAAAACGAAAGACCAACAATTATATATACAACTAGATGGAGGCAGTCGGAAACGACAGCTATACCAGCACTCCCCACATGTTTGTATCCATGTGCACCACTTTCACAATCATATTCTTGAATATGGGCCCAAATTTTTGAAAATTAGAATTGTAAAACAGTACTGTGCATCTACATATAGTGTATTAAATTACTGTATAGAATAAAATGCGTCAGGTAATAATGAAAGTGGGTTTTTAGGTAACAAGGTCAGATTCACATTTTTCGAAATGCGACCACTGTTGGCCCCAAGTTTTGAAAATTAAAATTCTAAATTCTTATTCTGCATCTACATAACATAGTGTTTGACAATACTATACAGAAATAAAATGCATAAAATGAAAGAGGAATTTAGGTCACAAGCTTAAATTCATATCTTAAAAATTCTACCCCTGTGTCCCATATTCCTCAAACCTTATTGAACATAACCGTATAGGTATGACATTAGAAGATCGATATAAAATGCATAAGTGAAATAATTAAAGAAGAGTTTGGGTCACAAACTTAATGATTAATTTTCGATATTGGACCTCTGTGGGCCCCATGTTTTGAAAATCAAACTCTAAAACCTTATTGCGCATCTACGTATGGCAATACTGTCGAAATAAAATGTATATAATAAACAAGAGGCTCCAAAGAGCCTGGATCGCTCACCTGTTATATTTTGTGTAGATCTTGCATCAGTGATTATGTTTTGCTATTTAATGTATACCGTCACAATTTTCTCCTTAAAATTGACCTGTACGGCTAAAATATAGAATCCTGAACCCAAATAGATATGGTTGCTAGGGACTTTTTCATCGGTTGGTATGGACTTTTTCAATGACCTTGACTCTTGACCTTTCTTTTTGACTTGTACGGGTAAATTATAAGGTCCTTTGCCCAAATATGTATGGTTCCCAGGGACTTTTTCATCCGTTGCTAGGGACTTTCTCATCGTTTGCTACGGACGTTTACAATGACCTTGACCCTTGACCCGCCATTTTACCTGTACAGATACCATTTAATTTATATCAAGTGGTCTAAACATCTGTGGCAATATGTCAGACCATTATTTTCTGTTTACATGTAACTATTCTTTCAAGGGCAAAAACTCCTATTAGGGGTCACTTGACGATTTTGGTTAGTTTGACTTATTTGTAGATCTTACTTTGCTGAACATTTTTGCTGTTTATAGTTTGTCTTTTTCTATAATAATAATCATACAAGTTGATAACCTAAAACTGCAAAATTTCCTTAAAATTAACAATTGAGGGGCAATAACCCAAAAATGGGTAGACAGATTCGTCTGAAAATTTCATGGCAGGTAGATCTTGACCTCATAAACATTTTTACTACCTGTCATATTTGCTCTAACTGCTTTAGTTTTTGATATATGAGCCAAAAAGTGTATTTTCACCTATTTTCTATTTTTAGCCACTACAGCCATGTTTCTCGAGCGATAACAAAATAAAACATAAAATTTATACTAGATACCCTAAGGATCTGTCAGCCTATGTTCGGCTGAAATTGATTCTGTAGTTTCAGAGGAGAAGATTTTTTAAAGTTTAAAAAGATGAAAAAAAATGTGAAAAATTGTCTTTAAAGGGCAAAAACTCCCATAAGGGGCCAATTGACGATTTTGGTCATGCTGACTTATTTGAAGATCTTACTTTGCTGAACATTTATGCTGTTTACAGTTTGTCTTTATCTATAATAATATAGCAACCTAAAACTGCAAATTTTCCTAAAAATTAACAATTCAGGCGCAATAACCCAACAAAAGGTTGACCGATTCGTCTGAAAATTTCACAGCAGGTAGATCTTGACATGATGAACATTTTTACTCCATGTCAGTTTTGGTCTAAATGCTTTAGTTTTTGAGATATCAACCAAAAACTGCAGTTTACCCCCTATGTTCTATTTTTAGTCATGGCGGTCATGTTTCTCGACGGACAAGAAAAAAACATAAAATTTATTCTAGATACCCTATGGATCATTCAGACAAAGAATGGCTGTAATTGGTTGAGTGGTTTCAGAGGAATAAGATCTTTGAAAAAGTTTACGACGGACGATGGATGGACGACTGACGACGGACGCCAAGTGATGGCAAAAGCTCACATGTCCTTTTAGGACAGGTGCGTTAAAAATGACAAAGGAGATTAGGTCACAAACTAAAATCAACAATTTTCTAAATTCGACCCTAGCTATTGGCCCGAAGTTTAAAAAATCAAAATTCTAAAACTTCAAATACACTATACAGTGTGTGACAATACTGCATAGAAATAAAAAAAATCAAAATTCTAAAACTTCACATACACTATACAGTGTGTGACAATACTCCATAGAAATAAAAAAAATCAAAATTCTAAAACTTCACATACACTATACAGTGTGTGACAATATTGCATAGAAATAAAACCAGAGGATCCCAGTAGCCTGTTTCGCTCACCTGATAGTGCATTGCCTATTGTTTTCACGAGGTTAAAAGTTCGGTTGTGGTGGTCATTTTGGTTAATAGTTTTGGTTAACGGACATAATTCTGAATGAGGACCATCTAAGGACCATTGCTGGTAAGTTTGGTACAAACCTCTCAGTAATTTCAGACAAGAAGATTGTTTAATGAATTTTCCATAGTAAGGGTCCAATGTTAAACTATGGTCGGTTGTGGAGGCCATCTCGGTTGACAGTCCAGGTCATCCCACACAGTTCTATGTTAAACTTAGTTCGGCTGAGGCGGTCATCTTGGTCGGAGGTCGGGGCCTTCACACACATTTTTGAAAGAGGACCACCTTATGACCATTCAAAACACAGTTTGGTTCTATTTGGGCAAGTAGTTTCAGACAAGAAGATATTTATGTGAATTTCCCATAGGGTCATATGTTAAACTAAGTTCCGCTGTGGCGGCCTTCTTTGACTACCCAAGTATTATTTCAGCAAAGTTTGGTCGAGATTGGCATAGTAGTTTCAGAGGAGTAGATTTTTAAAATTTTGACCCCCCTTTTTTCTATTTGTAGCTTGGCCGCCATCTTAGTCGAAGGTCGGGGACACCGGACACACTTTTGGAAGGGGACCACCCAAGGACCAATTGTAAACGACAGACGACGGACGACGGACGGCAGACGCTAAGTGATGACAATAGCTCACATGACCCTTCGGGTCAGGCGAGATAAAAAAAGAACGAGGAGTTTAGATCACAAAAAAGTGTGACAGACGTACATATACACACATACAGACCGAAAGTGCGGGGATAACAGGCCCTACAAGTACTGACCAATGAATGTTTATTGCATGATGGAAGTATCATCAGTAGTCTCGAGTGATATTTGGAAATGACCAAAAGTACTTGCTATAGATGACTTAACAGACTTGTTCATTCCAAAATAACTTACCACCATCTTCATAAATATTAAGGTTCCCACCTCCTGTTGCCATTACCTGTAAAAGCAACATCAAAATTAAAAACACATCAGTAACCTTCACTGTGGAAAACTCGTAAATTATCAAACATATCAGTTGCTTGTTGGAATCTTGCCCCTTCCCCCTGTAGGACTGTATCTACATTGAACAACAGTCGATTGAAATTTATAATTTTCCTTATCGCCATGCCCATGGTCATACGATAAACATGATAACGGAAAATAAGGAGGAACTTATTTAAAAATAATTATTCTATATTTAGATTCCATAACATGATCTTCTTTGTCTTGTAAATGTTAAATACGTTATAATCATACAGTTATTTATTACTTACCCTATAAAGGACAGCAAATAACTCAGAATTAAATAGCCATGTATATCGAAAGCGAAAGTAGATTTGTCACAGTGTATATAAAGTGCGAATCCAGTTAGTTCATTTTCATTATCATATGCGAGTATGTCTATTGTAGAATGAAGGATCATGGGAAAACTGTATTTGTTTACGTTTCGAAAATACCAAAATAATTGATTTGAAGATAAGTTTTAACATATTTTCATTGTGATGTGTCTTTTTAATGTACAATAACAGCATTAAAGTTCAAATATGTGTTATAATAGCAACATAATATAGCATATCGATTATTAAAAGCGATCCATTTTAACTATAGATGCGATGAATTATCACTGTATGTGCAATCATTTCTGATGTAGAATTTTCGAAGATGCGATGAATTTTCATTGTAGATTTATGTGATAAACGGACTTGCAACAAATGAAAAAACTTAGTTGACTACTTTAATATTTATGATATTTTCAAATTGAAATGCAAACTCCTCATTCATTCTTTCTCGAATGTATAACTATTAAAACTTGTAACAAAAACGGTTCTCAAAAACTTTTGTATTCTTACAATAACGTATCTTCCATGCAATACATACACATGCAAACAGAGAAATATGCATCTTCAAACGCAACTGCTTTAATGTCCATATTCTGAAGAAAAGATAGTTTTTGGTAAAATAAATTTTCTTGACTCGATTGTTGCTTATATATAAAAAAAAGAAGATGTGGTGTGATTGCCAATGAGACAACTCTCCACAAGAGACCAAATGACTCAGAAAACTATAGGTCACCATACGGCCTTCAACAATGAGCAAAGCCCATACCGCATAGTCAGCTATAAAAGGCCTTGAAATGACAATGTAAAACAATTCAAACGAGAAAACTAACGGCCTAATTTATGTACAAAAAATGAACGAAAAACAAATATGTAACACTCATACAAACGACAACCACTGAATTACAGGCTCCTGACTTGGGACAGGCACATACATACAGAATGTGGCGGGGTTAAACATGTTAGCGGGATCCCAACCCTCCCCCTAACCTGGGACAGTGGTGTAACAGTACAACATAAGAACGAACTATAAAAATCAGTTGAAAAAGGCTTAACTCATGAGATGAATAAAAATACTACAAATACAAGCTTGCATGTTCTTTACTGAATAAGATGAAACGGCATGTGACATACAAATTATCCAAAGTCATTAAAGCGTGAAATGTAAGTTGTGTGGGGCGAACTTTTCTGTCCAAGCTGTTTGCACTGATGAAGTGGCATTGTTACGTGATACAAACAAAAACTAAATAAAATGATCCGTAATGCACATCTCGATACTACCGC
This sequence comes from Mytilisepta virgata, assembly GCA_028015205.1. Taxonomy (NCBI): domain Eukaryota; kingdom Metazoa; phylum Mollusca; class Bivalvia; order Mytilida; family Mytilidae; genus Mytilisepta; species Mytilisepta virgata. The sequence continues at coordinate 50,864,726 of CM051517.1, read as the reverse complement.
AGAGGTCGAACCCTGCACAATTGGGAATAGTATGTACACAACATTCATGCTATAATTCATTTTTGATGAAATAAAAAAATGTTGAATTTTGGACCATTTGGACCTCAATGTGGACCATTTCTATTGAATTTATTGGAGTGTTAAATCAAACTTTCCTGCACAAAGTAAACATTATCAAATCCTTCTCTTACTTTAACTATTGTTTGAGAGAGTCGGCTAAATTAAGACTTTAATAGATAAAAATGAATAAAATTCATACAGTGAAAATGCACCGCATATACAATACTAATGAATCGCCCTACAGTGAAAATGAAAGTAAAGTATCATTATTCGACAGTAAACATGACTCGCATAAAGAATGCATCATAGTGGAATTTAGTTCAATATGAACAAACTGAATGACAAAACCTATTCTACGTTATACAACATTAATAATTGTGTTGAAATGAATATTTTTCTGCAACTACATCTTAGCTGCTAGTTTTAAATCACCTGCACGATCTGTTCGTGAAACGTCCTAAATATTCACCTATTTCGGTATATATTTCACACCTGGATGGCTCTAGGCGCGATAAAAACCCGTCCGCATCTCTTACATTGTCTTACTAGTATTATTTATTTCTAAACATATACATTTGAACTATTTTTCTTCATTTTCTTCAAAAATCATAAATTTTTCGTCTGTTTATTTATCATTCTACATCAGAAATTAATGGCATATACAGTGAAAATGATATTTTAGGATCCGCACTTTACATACACTGTGTCATACATGATAATAATCAACTTTCCAAAAACGGGAACGGAAAAGTAAATTTTCCGACATATATAAATATTTAAATTGGGTTAAATTAAGATATGAAAAGAAATAGGGAAATAGCCAAGAAAAGAATAATTTATTTATACAGTAGTAGAAACAATTATGAAATATGTTTGCCCCCTGTCCTCAGTGAAAGATACTGTTCCAAAAAAGAGCAAAGCAATCTCACTTGTTCCTTTGATTCTGGATTTAAAATGTAGTTTAATTTTTCCTCCTTTGTCATAGTTTCTTCAACATTAAGGGACATAATAAAATATTTTCGTAAAACATTCATTTAATTGACAATCTAATATGAAATGAGACTCATCCTAAATTTCATTACAAGTGCTGCATAATCTTAAGTTTCTTAACTGGTATTTTTGTATATTGGTCATTTTAAAAAATTGTGAATTTTAAACATTGCAAGATTGAGAAAAAACAATTTGCTTGAATCATCATATTTAATAAACTTGCAAAATATATGATACTTCTTGAACACATTACTCAAATATGCAATCTTAATGACATAATATAAAAATATTATTGACACAATTTCGACTGATGGTGCAAAATTTTGTCTATCCTGTTACCACATTTGTGAGAATTCTTTTACTATCAACAGGAAAAATGTGAAAAACATATTGTTTGTTTCTCAGAGATAGATAGTGGTGCTTCAGAAAACAATAACAGAATATTCAATTTCTTTGCATTGACAAGATAAAAATATCACTTAGTATTGCGTGCTGAAAAAACGATCTAAAAATAGATTTTTACATGCTACAAAAATTACTACAATCAACCAACTGAATCACTTCCTTATATTCGGCTTATATTAGACTTTTGAATCAATCCAACACTTAGTTCTTTGATTACATATAATTTTAGTAAAACGCTATTTTCTATGGTAACAGGAACGGACATAGAAGGTTTACAGGTACATATTTGTCTCTTCTGTTACCAAGTTGGGGTAACAGGACAGACAGTAACAGGATAGACAAAATTTATGTTGATTGATTCTATTGCAAAACAACAGCCCCCCTTGCATAGTTGTTTGTTTTTTTTCTTAAAGATATGTGGAATATCAAATGTTTCATTTCATTTTCAAGTATTTCATAAGGTCTACAGATACATAGTTGTTTATTCTTATACTTAATCTGTCTATCCTGTTACTTCATTCAATGTAACAGGATAGACAGTAACAGGATGGACAAAATTATATGTTTATTGATTATGTTTCGAAATAACAGCTACCTCGGTGTATGGTTTTTTCAGTTAGCGTTCTTGGTTTCCAAACAGTTAGTGACCCTTTTGAGAACGTATGGGTGTGGTAATGTATAAATTTGTTGGTAACATGATCGACATTTTAAAAGGGTAGGCTATCAGTTTGACTTACTCTTTTGGTTATAACTTCGCTTCCGTGTCTTCTAACGTTCTATTGTTTTGTTTGTATTTTGGAAAACTTGTGTACTTTTGATTTCATCATCGAAGATATTCGTATTTGCAGGCAAAAATTATTGCTCTGCAAATTTTACACCGGTAACAGGACAGACATCCATTTCAAGGATGCCAGCATAATTTACTTTTTTATGAGCAGATATATAAATATCTTCAAGACTTTACTTTCTTGTTAAAATTCAGTTATATGCTATTCAAAAAAAATAATTTTGCCGATTTGAAAATATACAAAAAATCATTGAAAAATAATGTGCAAAACATGGTTCTCTCAATCCGGACACTCGCAAATTGCTCATTATTGAGCTTCAAAATCAATTTAATTTGAATTGCAAGGAGAAAATCGTTCTAATTCTAGATGTGCCGATTTGAAAAAATTGCGAACTTTTGGTTAAGCACAAAAAAATAATGCCATTGTGTCTGAATATTTTTTTAACATAGGTGGACAGGAAAATGGACTTTTTTTTAATTACCCATCTAATTTGGCATATATTGTTCTCTATATTCAGGATTAAGACTGTATAAATAATTTTCACAATGATATCCATATTGGACGGATTTAAATTTTTGAAGTTTACAATTTTGTTCTCTTATTTTACCGCTGCTTAACATTCAGGCGGAAAAAAAAAAGATTTACTGGTGTTTACAAAGACGCTGCAAATTACTGAAAGGAAATTAATTATAAAATATGATTTTCTCGCGGCGGGTGACTATAGCTATGTAATAGAATCATGGTATATTTATTTAAGTTTGTTTAACTAGTCTAAGATTTTCTAGTCTGGGAAACCCGTATACATATATGTTATGCTTACGGTATTATCCATGGTTTCAAGCTTTCTTCTGGACGTTTACTAAGCCATATCAAAAGAACCAAGCCGATGCTAATACTGTTCTCATTTGTATATATTAAAATTACTCTCATTAAGTTATATAAATAAAAAGACAAACCTTTTTCCAAAAAATTTAAAAACAGTCGAAAACAGTATATTGACTTCTACGATGTACAGAAATTTTGAACCATTGGAACTTCTAAGCCATAGTCTAAAACCTCTATAATTCAATTAAGAAGTTAATTTAAAATGGGAGAAAACATTTCCCGATACTCCCGAATAAAATTTCTTTTGAAACATTAAAACATTGCAAACCAAAGAGAATTAGAACAAGACATCACAGAACTAAAGCAATTACAATGTGAACACTCACAAAAAAAATACGGGAATAACATCTGGGTAAACGTGCCCTACGCCGTTAACCCCCACAAGTCTCAAACGTTTAAAAAAGAAAAAATATATACTTTTTATAAGATATATTGATCTGTTCGCCTGAAGAGAAGGTTTAAACAACCGACTTTTTTTGTTTTGATACATACTGCTCACTAACTTTAATTACATTTTTATTTAAGCTAAAACCAGAGATGAAACAGTACCATTTTGAAGCTAAGAGTGTCTCCTGCTTGTATAAAGAATGACTACTATATACTGCACAAACAGTGCACTAAGAACATGAATATCCTTCATCTAAAGTTAAATACGAAAAATAGAAAAAATAGAAAAATTGAAATCGGAGAACTAATAAACATATTTCGTGTAGTGACCAACCTGTCACAAACGCGGAAATTCTGCCCTTTGACGAAACAATCGTCGAACGATTAAAGCAATGTTTCTTTGAGATAGAAGCTACGACACGTCGGAAAATTGTGACTCCTGATATTATAGGATTCACGGGTCAGGTTACTGGTAACATGTGGAACTGGTATCAAAATTTCACAAGTATTACACAGTGATGGCATGGAAATGCGTTTTAAAAAGTCTTACAAAAAAGGACTTTGCATGGTATAACTTTTTCAAAAATATCAACATTTTAGTATTGAAAATGATGATCCTCTAACTATACAGTGTTGTCCATGTTTTCAGGGTGGATATTTACTGATATATTGTGGTACTTCATGCTGACAAAAGTTACCAAAACGGATGATATATACTCATAGCAAAAAAGTGCTTGCAAAACGTTTATCCCCATTTCTATCAATATCCAGGGACTATTTGCCTCTTTTTTTAAATTTGGATGGATGGATGGATGAATTATTGTTTAACTTCCAGTGGCAACCAGACGAGAACATGTTGATATGATAATGAATATGATCCCTGCTTTGTACTAGACCGACAGGCTAAGTCGGATTTTTAATGTACTCACGCAGGAAGACATATCACCTCACTCGGACACATTATACTAACTCCGAGCCGACCAGTCTTTGCTCTTACTCCTAGATGCCGCGTGCTTGGCGGAGAAGCAGCCAATACCAATTTTAATGTCTTTGGTTTGACCCGGCTGGGGATCGAACCCGTGACCTTCCGCACTCGGGGCGAGCACGAGACCACCGAGGGGGTTTAAATTTTGAAGTTTAAAATCATCAAGTTTGCCATCAGTTTTTTTTATTATTTCAACTCCCTTTATCATCTATGTATAATTCTAATATGACCTGCTTCAAACACTTTCAGTCCGAATCCGTGGTAAAATAAGGATATTTTGATTCCAACGTCATAGTAAAGTTTCCTACAAGGTTTAACGACGTCATAGTATGATATGCGTTAGAATAGAAAGAATTCACGGTGGCTTGAAAATATCATGATTTTACCACGGGCAGTAGTAGTATATGGGCACAGTTCCGTTATGATATGTAGTGGTGGTGTTGCCGGATATGAAGTCAGAGAAAGTGACGACACCGGAAGCGAAAGCTACGTGACCGGAAGTGGTTTGAGGCATGCATAACCGGAAGTGATAGTTTTTTCCACTAATTTTCCATTCTTTGTTTACGGAACTGACGTGACTTATGTGCCCAGACCCGGAAGTGTGTTGTGTGTGTGCATGGGCGGAACTGGAAGTACCGGGAGGTGCTTAGGGCGCATGTGCAACCGGAAGTAGTGGATTTTCCCGCCATTTCCCCATGTATTCTTTACGGAAGTGACGTCGGTCACATGCTAGTAGACCCGGAAGTTTGTTCTGCTCATGCTTGAGCGGAATTCGGATTGGATTATCTCCCCTTTCCCCGCGCTTCTCATTCTCGGTCGTCTCTGGATCTGTCATCGGAGTGTACAGGTTTAGGGTCTCGCATTGAGTCTCTAGGGGCTGTTCCTCTCACTGTTTAAGTCTGAGAGTATACGCAGTACGATGGAACTATTGGATTATCTCTGCGCTTTTCATTCCAGGTGATTTTTTTTTTCGTTTCTTTGAGGAAAATCTAAAGGTAGGATTGGATAACGTCCCCTTACCTCTATTTCAGCTGATGCTGTCACCATTAGGTCAACGATGATGTGTCCTTAGCAACCGCCTTAGCCACGGCGGTCTATCTCGTTGCTTTGTGTTGCTCATCGCGGCTCTTCTCTTTCTCTGTGCTGTTCATTCGGAAATTCTGCCCTTTGACGAAACAATCGTCGAACGATTAAAGCAATGTTTCTTTGAGACAGAAGCTACGACACGTCGGAAAATTGTGACTCCTGATATTATAGGATTCACGGGTCAGGTTACTGGTAACATGTGGAACTGGTATCAAAATTTCACAAGTATTACACATTGATGGCATGGAAATGCGTTTTAAAAAGTCTTACAAAAAAGGACTTTGCATGGTATAACTTTTTCAAAAATATCAACATTTTAGTGCTCAGCACGATGCTCTCGTGCTCATTTCGGATTTTTTTGCTGCTGTTGCTGCTGCTGCTTGTCACTGTTCGTTGCTGATGCTGATGCTGCTGCTCTTCTTTTGCTCCGTGTTGCTCTTCACTGCTCATTGCTGCTCAGCACTGTACTCATTTTGCTCTCCCCTTGCTCCATGCTGCTCTTCTCTTGCTCTGTTCTGTACTTTCCTGCTAATTTCGTTTTATTCCCTCGCTGCTGCTGCTCCTTCTGCTGCAGCTCTGTTCTGTTCGTTATTGCTGCAGCTGCTGATGCTCTTGTCTTGCTCCGTGTTGCTCTTCACTGCTCATCCTACTCTGCACTGTTTACGGATTCCAGTCCTAACCCAAACCCTAACTCGAGTCCTAACCCTAACCCTAACTCCAACCCTAACCCTAAAAAGAATTTAAAAAGGGAAAGAGGGTAATGCAGCCTATACATGTTTATACATATATACCAAGTCACAAGCCTGAACAAATGCAGAGTGGCCTTTCAAAATGACCCTGATGTACGGATGCTCTGGCACAGATCCATCTTTGACAATCGATCACCACTAGCAGCAGCAGCAAAACACCAAAATGAGCACGGGAGCATGCGAGCAGCGATGAGAAGGAAAGAACAGCACAGAGCAAGAGAAGAGCAGCGATGAGCAGGGAGTAGCAGCATGGAGCAAGAAAAGAGCAAAATGAGTATAGTGTAGACCAGCGATGAGCCTTGAAGACCAACACGGAGTAAGACAAGAGCAGCAGCAGCAGCAAAAACCGAAATGAGCACGACAGTATGGTGCTGAGTAGGAAAGAACAGCACAGAGCAAGAGCAGAGCAGCAAAAAGCAAATCGATGGACCGCCGTTCCTAAGGCGGTTGCTAAGAACACCCCATCATTGACCTAACAGTGACAGCATTACCTGAAATAGAGGTAAGGGTACGTAATCCAATCCTACCTATGGACTTCCCTTGAAGAAACGGAAAACATTACCCGGAATGAAAAGCGCGGGAAAAAGGAAGATTATCCAATAGTCCCATATGGTATGAGATGAATAGCCCCTAGAGACTCAATCCGAGACCCTAAACCTATACAGTCCAATGACAGACCTAGAGACGACCGAGAATTACAATGGGAGATAATGCAATCCGAATTTCCGGGTCTAGGCACGTGACTGACATCACTTCTGTAGAGAATACATGGGAAAAGAAATGGCGGGAAAATCCACTACTTCCGGTTGTTCATGCACGCACACAACAAACCTCCGGGTTCGGGCACGTGACTGACGTCACTTCCGTAAACACATAATGAGAAAATGGTGGGAAAACATTTCACTTCCGGTTACGCATGACGTCATATCTGGCATCTTTACCACCGCTACCACAAATCATAACTGAACTGTACCCATATACTACTACGGGTAGACCCTTTATGCCGATATTTGATTCCATTATTTCTCAAACAAATCGCATGAAGCAGAAGTGGAAGTGCCTATGGTCTCCTTAAATTCAAGTTCGCTTCGGATAGATGATGTGAGGTAATTCGTAAAGTTAGGATTATTGAGAGACAGTATCTATAATCCGGGTGAGGTCTACTCTGCCTGATGGCGTTTAAATGCTCAGAAAATTGTTTTAAGTCGACACATGCATTCAAAAATCGTGTTATTGCCATAGCAGTAATTACTGAGTGGATCTTAAACAGATACGGAAACCGATTACAAATTAATTTTTATTGCCAAAAAAAATCTAAACTGTATCCCCAAAATTGTTACTGTCGATTTTTTTCAAACTGAAGGCACAACTCAAGAACATGTTTTTGGTCTGAAAGTCGTTCATAGCAACATTCTAAAACTACTACAAGATATTTGACATTTAAGCATAGCCGATTTATCCGCAACCTTTCAAAGAAGAAAAAGTAGTAATTAGTATGCATTAATTTCTACTTGTTGGCATTCCAATGCATTTTATATATCGTTACGATATACATTGTTAAATACTTCAAAATCAATACATGCAGCTACAACAGAAACAAATACAGGGGAAAGTGGCCCTGCTTCTTGATTAACAGGTTTGCTTTTGTAACGACATACCTTGTTATTATTTTTCATTTTCGTATAAATCCCAATCAATTGAACATATCAGAAGTGTGTGTAAACATTTGATGTGAGGGAGACAAAAACATCTGATCAATTACAGGAGTGGTGCCATATGAACGAGTTTTACTAATGTTGATATAAGGTAATGGCTTAGTACATTGTTCTAGTTATTCAAATTGGCTTTAATGTACAAAGTAAAATAATAATATTGATTCAGTTTATGTATTTTTAAACTGTTTTATGTTGACAAGATATCACATCTTTTACTATTCTATTAACATCATCAAAATAATTAAAAACGGAATAACAGAAATTTGTCAATTGAACCTACGACCAATATCACATTTAACATGATTTGGACCATAGTACGGGACTTTAAAAGCAAGGTGGTATTTCCTCAAGTATGAACAAAACGCATTTTGCAAACCATATTTAAACTGAAAGGCGGTTGATTGACTTAACAAGGTGATTAATTAATGTGAAAATGAAAGTTTTATATTCCTAAAAAATGGTTATAAAACATTTAACAAAAGTCAGTAACTTATCTGAATAAACACATTATCGAATCGAATCGAATTTTTCATACAATTTTCATTGTATATTACTTAATAAAACCCTGGAAGCCGAATTTTCAATTTCGATCTCAATCCTGAGATACGGGCGTTTCAAAAATACTTTTCGTGGTTGCTAAGCAACCGCTTTTCGCCTAGCAACCATCTTGGGAGGTGCACAGTTAGGTCATTGTTGGATACTTGTGTCCAAGTTTGATCAAATTCGATCAATGCTAAGGATTCGATTTGCTCCGGACAGACAGACAGACAGACATACACACACACACACACACCATCACACACACACACACACACACAGAAAACCAAACGCGGCTGACAATAAGGGCCACTTCAGCCGAGCTGGCAATCGGGCCTATCATGGGACGACAAACAACAATATAAGGAAAATCAGTCAAACAATCAAACTAAAAGTATCTCCAGGATCTATACTGGTCTGAAGAATTACGTCAGGCTTTCGGCTAATCAAGATTAATTGTTTTCAGCGATTAAGTGTTAAACAACAGATGACAATTTTCTATTCATCGAAGCTCTTATCTGTTGTATTTGAACAACGAATGATAATACATGGGTATAAGAACAACATTATATTAAAAACTGATTTTATCGTCAGATTCAAATACATTTTTCTCTACCTCTGGAGTTTATCCAAAAAAGAATTCGGATTATTTAATTGGTTACATGTAATGTTTATAGAAATTAGGGCGTTTGCAAACAATTCTATTTTCACACTCAAATACAGATTATTTTTAAATTGCCGAAAAATATCAAAACGTTGTTTGTATATTTTCTTCTAATGAATAATTACTTGTGCAGATTGCATAACGTATGTCCTTTGAACCCTCGTATAAAATTACGGCCCTCATTTGAGTTAAAAACCCAGGTTGTTTTCCTCATATGAGGGCCTATATTGTTTAATTTTTTTCCACAGGGGGAAATTGGGAGGTTTGGAGGTTTGGAGGTGAACAAGAGGGTTGTTTCCCCGCGATGTTCAATTTTTTTCTCCCTTGCGGAGAAAAATTGTGATGTTTGGAGGTCAGTAATAGGATTGTTTCCCGCGATGTTCATTTTTTGTCTCCTTTCTGGTGGAAAATTGGGATGTTTGGAGGTGAACAATAGGGTTGTTGCCCGTGATGTTCAGTTGTTGTAAAAACATTCAATCTATTTTTGAATCACATAACAGTTTTCGTCCAATGAGAGTATTTTGAAATATTTAAAAAATAATAAGAAAGTTATTATTTTTTAAATATTTTAAAATATGTCGGGCAAGCACTCGGGAAAACAACCTCTCTCGGGTTGCCAAATCTGAATGTCTATCTCAAATGAGGGCCGTAATTGTATAATGTTCTTTTTCTAATTTTTCGTACCTTACTGTGGTAATATTGATATAAATAGAAGACTGCGAAGGGTACACGATTGTCTAATGAATATGTGAAGCAAAATAAATTCTGTTTTTTCTCCACGAAGAATTACCCCATGTGGATTTTTTTTTATAAAACGTATTATTTTGAAGGCGTATTCTAATTGGTTTATTATTTTACCTTTAATATCTAAAACATTAAATATAAATATCGTTAAAATGTTGCATTAAAAGTTGTGACATTCTGTGAAAGATATCACATGGGACAAAACTGAGTACGGAACAAGTACATGTAGCAAATATATTATTAATATTACATTTTATTTCAAATTGGCAAACTAAAGTATACAAGACAGTTTAGTACATTTGAAAATAAAACATTGAGTAGTTACGTATAATTTCATAAATGGCACGTTTGAGCAAGAAAATAATTATCTTTGACGCATGTTCTGGAATTATTATATTGTATCGTTAATTACAACTCTCCAAAGTCAACAATTTTTTTCGATTATCGTACATTTTTAATATTTTAAACTTACATTAACTATAATTGATTTCATTGTCAGTACTATAGTAAAACCTTTTAACTTCCACTTTTTATCACTTGAAGAGTTGAAAGATCATAATCTGAAAATATACAAACTGTGGTAAAAAAGGGATAAATTAATTCCATATTTTTCTTGTGATAGATGAGAAAATGTGGTTAAGTCATAATAAGTATAAAATGACAATATTTACATTCATGATCATTAACTTTTGTTTACTTTTTCAGAGAACGGTGACAATAAAATATAAAAAATTCATTCAGGAAAAAGATGTTGGAATTATTTCGGAAAACAGTATGATATCAACTCAAACAATATCATCAAAATTAAAATGTGCTAGCATGTGTATTACCGAAGATCATTGTTGTTCAGTGGAATTTGAAGCTAGTTCTAAGAAATGTAAATTAAATTCATGCTGTACTCCAAAAACAGAATCGTCTCAAAACAAAGTTGTGATGCGAACTAACGGTAATTATATTTAGATCTTCTGGTTTATTCTTTTTTTTCAATAACGCGTTTTCTTCGGATTAACTGTAGGTTGTTGCCAATTATTGAAGGTCACATGACCGTCCCTAGATATTTGGGTTTACTGCCAAGTTTGGTCTTTCGGATATTGTCTCACTGGCTTCGGAAACATCTTAACCCTTAATCAAGATACCTTATAACTGACCATAACTGTAAATTGTTTGCTATTGAAAGAACAGACTAATATTTTTGAGGAGCAAGGAAGTGATCTTGGATGGTGCTTTTTCTCATTTCACCCGTGATCCTGTTTTATGGGCTTTTCGTCTGACGGAAATGGTTGTTTTCTTGACTGAAAGGTCTTGGGGGGAAATTGATAAATAATTCATGTAATTTTGTAGTTATTTACATATGTGCAGGATCTTTATTTTGGAATATTTTATACCGAGCGATAGCGAGTTATAAAATACGAATATGAAGGCCAATGCTATGTGTAAATGTCTACAACTCTTTAACCCCTATACATTATTTCTATTCTAATATGACAAATAGGCTAATTTTGCTCATTTGAGTTGTCCTATATGTATCCGACAATGGTTTGGCTGTTTCATTTCTCTTACGATTAATATGTCCTTTTAAGAGCATACTTTGAATAAAAATATTTCCATTAAATAACCATTTGCACAATAAAATTATATACAATGTAATTCATTATTTACACAAGAAATATTAATAAAACACATGTTTTACAGATTTGCCGGTAACCGTCACGTCATTCAAAAATCAAGACGGTGCGGCGGCATCGAAAATGTGTATTGCAATGTACAACATCAATGAACATTGTCAAATTTGTTGTTATACACAACTATTGTGGTTTTATCGCATAACATCTTTGTAAAGGTAAAATATTTCGTTTGGTAAAGGTACTTTTTCATGATAATCTGTACATAAACGCCTCTATACACATGTGCTAAAAGTGGTTATACCGGGTAACATATCGTATAGGACGTCATATTAGAATCGTGTTTGTAGGGTCTTTATAGTGTAATCCATATCATTATAGTGCGCATTGTCTTATCTTGAGTGTCTCTCAACTTTATTTGGTGTTTGTATTCTGCTTTTTCTACTGGTTTATTTTCTTGGTTATTTCCCCCGGGGAATTAAGGCACGCAACGTGGTTAGGGGGGAGGGGGAGAGTCCCATTCTTGGAAGAACGTGTGGTAACCACTAGATATGTATGTTGAATCTGTTCAGTTAGGATCTCGTGTCCCTGAAGTTTACCCCGTACTGTTTTTTTTCATAAAAGTGGATATTGACCTATAGTTGTCACAAATTATAGAACGTGCTTGAACTAAAAATGTTAAACGTCCCATTTTGACATTGAGGTGGGACATTGAATGCTTGATGATGACTACAAATATGCTTTAGAAGTGAAAACAGACCCATCCCTGCTAAAAGCGTTTTCAACGAATGCCGTGTAATGACTGCAAATATTTTAGAATTGAAAACAGATTATCCCTGCCTGCTAAAAGTGTGGTTAAGTAGGTTTTGTAACAAAAATGATGATTAAGGAATATTTCAACAAACTTTAACCCTACCTTAAGCATCGTATGATTAAGTTAAAACAAAAGGCTGAATTTGTTTAAAAATAAATAATATTCTTCAATGATCGTATTATTATACGATGTGAATACATATTTGAGGTTCATTTTTATAAACCAGTGTTCGGTCTACATGGCACTGCGGTATTAAACAAATTTCCACTTGTGTTGCTTCATGAAAAAACCATTAGCAAAATTTTTTTGACGTTATCAAGTGAAATGTCTGACGTTTCATTTTATTTTTATTATCTTCCCATTTTCTGCATGCTGAACGATTGTTTACATTTACATAAGAGGGATAAATAATACTTGTTATTATAATATTAACTTACAGTGAGATGTTTTCTTCTTCTTTTGTTTTTGGCAGTGGGTTTGTTAGCAACAAAAGACTGTAGTGACATCTCTGTTGGATGTGGTAACGGAATTTACACCATTTCTCCTGTTGGCACTAGTGGGTTTGACGTATATTGTGATATGATCACTAATGGCGGCGGTTGGACGGTGAGTTTTTCAAATCTGATATGATCAATTCAGGTACTTAAACATTATACATGTACTTTTATAAAGAGGTAAAAAACTTTCTCAAATGATTATATTTGTATAATGAATGAAATCATGTATTTATATGGGGTTTGTGGTTTCTTGTTTTGAATTTTTGACAGCATTGAGCCAAATATTGCTTGTTTGTGGTGGGTGCTTTTGCTCCTCGTTTAGGGCCACATAACACCTAGATGTAACTAATTTGTCTGTTTATTAATGGAAGTTGCACTGTATTAGTTAGTTGAATGCATTTATAAATTTTATAGGTAATTCAACGAAGGATTGATGGTACCACTAATTTCTACAGGAACTGGATTGAGTACAAACAAGGGTTTGGGAATTTAGAGCAAGAGTTTTGGCTAGGTCAGTAATTTTAATGAAGAATTTTTACTAAATTTGAAATTTACAAGGTAACCGTTTGCTACAAAACTGTCCAACAAAATCTAGATGCTCAAAAAAATGTAGCAATATTAAAATTCTGTTTGTTTGAAATAAAAATAAGATAAATATATGTTCTAGCAGTCAACGGAGTTCAAATTTTGGTCATAAAATTAGCTCTTATCCAACAAGATATTTTTTTTTCTTTTGTGACGTAAAAGATGACACTAAAAAACAAAGGTACAATAACAGTGTTTAATCGATAATTTAGGAAAATATTTGAAATATATCCCGCGAAGAACAATGTAATGGAGATTTCGGACCTATGGTGCACTTTAAATGAAGGTATTTTAACAGGCAAGTATTAAAATCTAAATTTTCGATATGTGCTCTGCATCAATTTCATTTGTATTTGAATGTTATACTAAACATGCTAAAGCTGGACAGATTCCTTTGCTAGTGGGCTGTTAGTTCGTCTTAGTTTAGCAGCCGATGTTTTTATTTTCTCAGTTAACTGATACAGTGGAAAGTTCCAGTTTAAACATCTTTGGTCTTGGACACTTATAACCATTACATCTAAAATAGCACTGCATCTTTTAACATTTTCAAGAATGTTTAGTTGAAGCAACTGGCTCACGACTGCCTTAATGCCATGGAACCTACACCGCTGATAGTTCGTTTAAATATACATGTTATTCGAAAATAACGTTATTAATATTTACCCGTAGGGATTTTGTCACATTAACCCATCCATGTCTTTTCATTATCATATTTAAAGAGAATCACAATGTAATACCCTGCACGGATGATATGATGTCACATGATGATGCATTATTTGCTTTGGTAATCATAATAAAATTTCAATGGCAATCATATTCATTTAACCCTGTGTAATATATTTTTATTTCGAACAATTTCACCTCCAAAATCCCTTCGTTATAGTTACAATTTATTACGTAATTCAAGTGGAAAACATGGTTAATGGCTCGTTGTCTTATTCTCTGGAATACAAAAGTGTTTTGTATATTTAAAAACAGGTAACGACAAAATATATGAAATCACAAAACAAGGACAATATGAGCTGAGAATAGACATTGAAGACTTTAATTTTAACAAAGTATATGCAAAGTACTCGACTTTCTCTGTATCAGATGGAACGTCTGACTATCGACTTACAGTCATTGGATTCAGTGGTAACGCTGGTATGTATTGTTTTGTTGATTTCAAAAATAATTATAGATCCCCCGATAAAGGCAAAACCGTCATAGGCCAGGGCGAGAACAAACAAAACAAAACCAGAAACAAGTCTCAATAAACTAAAAAAAAATTGATAATCAACATTGACTCAACAGGAAAAACTCCGGAGATGAATGCAAGTTTCTTGAAAGGTACACATGAGATACATGCCATGTGTCAGGTCCACTTAAAAATTCATTTTTGATGATAAAGAGACAGCAAAAACTACGACTGATGGAAGATCAGATTTCGTCTGGGAAATTGATGTTCCACAAAGAACTACAAGTTAGCCATTTTTAAAGCATTATGCATAAAGTTGACATTCATCTTCAAATAGTTTTGTAAAAATTGATTTGAATTTATTATAAAAGTAATATTGATCCCAATGTAAGAGATATTGTAAAGTAAAGTAATTAACACTTCGTCGAATAGCACATATGAGCCTGTTGTTTCATCTTTATTAATATATTTTTTATCATCCTACATTTTACTGTCACGGACGATTTTACAAATATTTTATTCTTAATTCATCCATTTTTGTACTTAATAAAACTAAACCCATTCAATTATAACAGGGGACAGCTTGAGTTATCATAATGGTATGAGGTTCTCTACCTTTGACAACGATCACGACACTATCGGCAGTAACTGTGCGCAGGACTATTCAGGTGCCTGGTGGTATGTTGACTGTCATTGGTCACATTTGAACGGGATATATGTAAGCGGGGGACAGGAAAGCTGGAGCGGTATAAATTGGTACGATTGGAAGAACTCCGAATATTCCATGAAGTCGGCGTCCATGATGATTCGCCGTGTACATGTTTAGACATTATATTTCATTATATGATGTGTACATACACATGTACATGGATTAAGACATCCGCCTTGCATATACGTTTAGATAATTAATCTCGTGATGACACTAGTATACAACATTTACCTAGCAGTGGCAGAGAAATTAGTCCTAGACCAAAATTAATGTGCAATTTTCGTGGTCAAATATAAATTTCTTCCGTATTTATTTTTTGCTCTTTATAAAAGTATTTATAGATAGTTTTATCTTGATAGAATCTCATAGTTAATGTTTTTGAAAGTTTGAATGAATTGCCATAAGCAGCATTAGTTATTTGGTCAGATGCAAAAGTGTTAAGTATGCATTCACGTAGATGTTTTTGCCAGTTTGAGTATGATTTGATTTTTTTTAATATGTTGACATGGAGTAAAGCATTTTTTATTATGGTAAAGATTTTCAAGTTTGAGCTGGTGTTTTTATATAAAGGTAAGACCAACTAATCTTGTCTTGATGGAAACGGAAGAGCAAAAAGGCTGTAATTTTACATGTGTATATATTAGCCATCAGAGCAATGAATTCTTCAAGGATGATTCTGTTATAGATATTAAAACTCAAGAATTCAATTAACAACTGATATGCATCCTACAGCAATGAGCTGGAAAATATAACTTCTATGCTCTTAAGGATGATCGCTGGTCTAATAGGAAATAAATAGGATTTGAAATAGGTGTTTTAGTTTGAGAGAACATATGAATAGTAAAGAAATAAGCAAGAAAAAATATAGGTTCATGTGCTCATTTAAGAGCTATAAGGCCTTGAAAATTTGCAAGAAATGGGTTTTCTCTTGATTTTTCAATGTCTTTGCATTGACAACTTCAGTCTCTCAAAGATGTATGAAAAAATAAACAGGATTTCATAAAATTTTGTCAAATACCATTTTAAGGTATATATGATTGAATTATAAAAGAAAAAGTGAGGGTTCATGGGCAAAAAATTTCATGTTTAAGAAATGAATAAAACCCGAGGATTCCGAAAATCTGACAAAGACCAAAACATGACCAGCGAGCATCCTTAATAGTTCTTTGAAATGAATAGAATTCACAATTCCTATTGCTTAACGCACTTGTAGATAAATTGTTGTTCATACAATATATCTGTAATACATTATTTATAATGAACAATTCGATTTGTTGTCTTAATAAGTTAGAAACACATTTGCGCACACTGGGAGATTTTTGTATGCGCAAATATTACTTTTGTGCACATCTACCTTACCAGTTATCCATCCATACAACGTACATCTATTTCATATATCTTTTGACTACAATTCGCTTTTGGAAAGTGGAAGTAGGATTTAGAGCAGGATATAGATGTCCACTTTAAGAGTATTTTTTAACATTACAAATTTATTACAAAGGAGGTTAATAAAATGATAAAACTGTTAACCATGATCTCAAAATTTCAGAAAAAGAATCAACAAGATGCAACATTTAACATGTTTATTTACTTTCTCCGCGAAGTAAAAAGAACAAACAGATAACCGACTTGGAGCTCACTCAGTTAATATGTTAGATCTGTCATAAGCGCAACGGTAGTGAAATGTGCTTCGAAGTAATATACAAATACAGGTAAAAGGTGTGCAATGTGTACAAAAGTAATGCATCCCATAATGAATAAGCTGCTGCGATAGCTTTCAATTTCCCATTTATTGCTACATTATGATAAGTTTCAATTATATAGAACAATGGCGATTACCATTTATATATACAAGTGAATACATTGTTACTTACAACACATTAATAAATAAAAGACATGCAGAATCGTCAACAACTAACCACAATAGTTCTACCTGCTGATAAAAAATTGACACGAGAAATAAAATATTTCTTTTACCATCAAGCCTACCGAGTAATTAAAATTCAATTTTACATAGCATTGTCGTCAACAACTAGGCACAATAGTTCTACCTGCTGATAAAAAATTGACACGAGAAATAAAATACTTCTTTTACCATCAGGCCTACCGAGTAATTAAAATTCAAAACTGTTTTTAAGACAATTAGGTACAGTAAATAAAATATTTCGTAAACACAGGCATACAATAATCAATAAGTTAATTTTGTCATAATTTCAAAGAAACATAATTAAATCATAAATAATTACAATATTCTTGAGAAAAATTAAACAACATCTTGCATCACATGTATCTATATTGATAAACCGATTACTAATTTGATTTACAGATTGTAATTAGTTTTAAAATTATGCATATTGCAAGATTTTCCCTTATTCTGCAGGGGGTCTACATCTAATTAGAGGTAAAAAGGATAATGACTTTTCTTCCAATTTACAAACGAAAGTGAACCAACGCCTGGTGAATGTGAAGTATGATAGAGTCCCTAAAGTGGATACCTCGGGTATGCAGGGTCGTTACGATGCATTTTCTTCAAAATGTTTAAAGTTGGATTGAATTTAACGAATGGAGGGTGGATTGTATGCATGCGTTAATATCAAAACGGAATCGTAACATATGAAAAAACAAGATTTCTACAGCGCACAGTCTATTTGACGTTACTTTATTGCGATGTCAACCATCGTCGGAAACCCACGACCGGTCGCGCATACGCGTTGCTTCCACTTACCGATCGGTAAGCGCGACCGGCCGTGGGTTTCCGACGAAGGATGTCAACCTGTTTTGGGTTTTCAAGCGTGACGTCATAATTATTACAATATTTATCACGGGTTACACATATTGCTACTGTTATCAAATCTCGTTGATCTCTATTTTTTTCAAATTTAAAAAGTTAGTTCTTGTAAGATAATTTGTAATTTATTTTATTATACTACACTATTTTCAATCATGATTTGTAAAACGGTGTAAAATCGAATAAAGGTAATATAAAATTTAACTCATGATTTCATTAAAGTTTAATTTCAATTGAAGTTTTTGCCATTTTCATTATCATTATGTCTGATATGAAATTATTAAATAACTCTGGAATTAATACTTACAAGAGATCTTGAAACAATTTTGACATCTCACAAAATTTGCATTGAAATATCTGTGTAACGCATGAACATTAGACTGTTAAAAAAATTACAGAATAAGGTTTGAAATAGTGTAAATGATACATAACAGATGCTACATCTAGCAAAACTTTAGATATTCGTGAATCTATATCCACTATCTACTAGGTACCTTAATGCTAACATGATATATCAAAATACTCTCCTGCATACTCACAAATTAATTCGTCTCTGTTTTACTAGAGCTATTGGTTGACCTCCCATTGTTATTTGTGACTTCTAACAAGAAAACAAGAAATGAAATGTATTTTCCTGTACTTAAGGATGCTCGCTGGTCATGTTTTGGTCTTTTTGTCAGATTTTCGGAATCCTCGGGTTTTATCCATTCCTTGAACATGAAATTTTTTGCCCATGAACCCCCACTTTTTCTTTTATAATTCAATCATATATACCTTAAAATGGTATTTGACAAAATTTTATGAAATTCTGTTTATTTTTTCATACATTTTTGAGAGACTGAAGTTGTCAATGCAAAGACAATGAAAAATCCAGAGAAAACCCATTTCTTGCAAATTTTCAAGGCCTTATAGCTCTGAAATGAGCACATGAACCTATATTTTTTTCTTGCTTATTTGTTTACTATTCATATATTCTCTCAAACTAAAACACCTAAACACCTTTCAAATCCTATTTATTTCCTATAAGACCAGCGATCATCCTTAATGATATTATTTCTTACTCTTCATAGAAGGAATCATAACAAAGGATTTATGCCGTCATTAGTAATCTATATCATGTACTAATTTAACCTATCTTGAATATCTTTTTTTTAAAGCTTATGAAATTAAGTAATACTTATGCTGATTCTTCTCAATTAAAAAATCAAATTCTTACCCAGGCATTTTTTTTATCGCAACCATTCCACTTACTAGCAGAGGCGTATCCTTTATATTTCAAAAGGAAAAGAATATACATGAAAAATAAAGCTTTCAAAAGAAATATCAGAATTAAGAGGAAATACGATAACCTGACCTTGCAAGGAATACAATTAAAATGGTCATCTTCTAAGGTTTATGTGACCCTATATTTATTTATGTATTTTATGAACGTGATGTCCAGAAAGGTTAAACATAAAACAGCAGTGTTATCATTCACAATCTGGTTTGACGCAGATGGACAATAAAAATTAGATGGAAAGTTGTTAAATAAATTCAAATGAGACGCTAAAATTTTTCAATGTTAATAAGGGGCATGAATGTGATAAAAATCAGCGACTTCATAACCTTTCTTATCACAACTGATATATATGTAATATCAATTTTGTTGTACTATGTTTAGAATCACCAGTATAAAGAATATTTATTAAAACTCTGTCAGCATAAAAAATAATAATCAACGCAGCAATCCCTGCGTCCATTACAGTGTCTGTTACATTGGCAAGTTTCCCCAGCAACATATTGTAAACATCTTCCGGTACAGGAGTTCGGTTTTACTGAAATTACATAAATACTGAAATCATAAATTATTGCAGAAAATGATGCTGTCAACTTGGCAGGACATGCTTGCCCTTTCGGATGTCAATCCAGGATTGTTGTGGGAGTACACATTAATTTTCTTGTTTCTGGTAATCTATGTGTTTTTACACCTTTGGTTATATATTTCTGTTGTTGGCTTTTCTGTTTTTGTTTTTACTGAGTTATGGTTCTTACGAATTTGGATAATTGTCTTCATAGAATTTGCCCATGTCTTATTGCTTCGATATTTTTTCCAATATTTGATTTGGGAAAGTTACACATAACATCGGACAAGCGACTGCTACAGACACAGGTGGCATAAAAATTCAGAAAATAACATACAAACCAACAAAAATGAAAACTTTAAATTTTATCTATCACATGGAATTATTGTGTAACCAAAGAGACCATTGACGTACATGCCAAGAGTGTCTAAGGCTCTATACAAAATCAATTTGATATTTTCTGTACAATGTAGCTTTTATAGGAATTTATTTCCCGATAAGATAACTTTTTGCATTTTTCACTACAATACCCGGCACAAGGAAGCACTATTTTTACAATGTGTAGATGCCACGACAACGATTCTGTTAATTAAATATGAAAACTCGTACAATCAAAGATTCATTTACTAGTATATCTATCTCTGGTGACATAATTATCTTTAAGTATAGATTATATGTTTTCACTTTAGAATACTTTATGTTGGAAATTAAATTTTGCTGTCACATCACGTTAAAGATACAAATTATTTTTTTATTAAATCGAATTAACAATTTTTTATCATTGCAATATATAGACCATTAAGTGTCTCGTAATAGTTCCATTTCTAGTCAACCTCCTCGGTGTTCTCGCACTGAAAAAAATAATCAGTCAATCTGATTATATCCTTAATCAAACTTCTCTGGCTAATCAATCAAATAAGCTATCTACACAGTATGTGATCAATCCGATGAAGAAGTAGATCAAGATAATCCCACGTGGCGGGTGTCCGATTGCACGATGCATGTGCGCGCATATTTTCAGTACCGCCATCATCATCGACATTGCATAAAGCGAGGTGTACAGAAGACAAATAATTCCCATTAATCACCACTAGAAGAAAGGGGTAAGTTCGTAGAATTGTAAGTCCGAAAAAACAACAACAATTGAAATAAAAATATCCTTATTTTAAAGTTTTATTCATGTATTCTCCTTATATAATGCAATTTCTGTTGCACGTGTTGGCGCCAATTTCATCATTCAATATCGAGTCACTCTAACCATTACAATGCGCAAGCTACATGGAGACTTATTTCAAACAACAATTATAAAAAGTATCATTGAATTTGGATATTTTGTTCAGTAAAATGTCCGCAGGGCGTATATAACGAGGGGGTCTCCGAATCTCGTAAAAGGGGGGGGCAGGTTATTGTCTAGGAAATTTTCAGAAATTTTCTGGAACGTGGTATTACATGTCCTATATGGATGCTTTATAAAATTCAGATTTATACAATATATTAAAAATCCATATACGGAAGGCGACGCAAAAATTACGGGTTTTTTTTGTCCAATCCGGTCTTATTTTTACCTGAACCATCTTGGTCAATATAACGTTTAATGTAAGGGAACCCAAGAAATAAACTAAAAATATATTTTAACCTCATTTAACGAAAAAACACAAAAACAACTGCACCGAAAATTCTATTAAGATCTGTTTTATCCAACATCAGATTGATCATGAAGCATACTCACACAGTGATCTGTTTTAATTTTAGATTTTTGTACCATGGGAAAACACAATATTTTAAAAAGAAGGGAATATCAGAAAAAAAGAAGACTTGCTCAAAAACTTAAACGCAAGAGTTCAAAGGCAAAATGTGATGATACACGTAGCAAACAAACAAACTATGAGTCCAGTTCTAAGAGCGAATTGTCTGTTGAAAACCGTTGTTCACACAGGGATGTGGAAACAGACACTAGTACAAGCTATTCCCAAACTGCAAGCACTTCTAAATCCAACGATACATCAATTAAATCACCTTTTCATATCTCTACGTCGTCATCAACTTCATCAAAAAGAAAATCCTTATTTTCCAGACAGTCAAGATCATCGGCTTCATCATTTTCCTGGGAAAAATTAAATTCGACAGATCCATTGCTAGTCAAGTGGGAAGAATATAAGCTGCACCAGACACGAATCATTCAAATTAGACATACAAAATTTTAAAAGTTAACTTCATTATAATTTTGTACTTTCTATCGCTTTTGATTATGTGTTCGTTTGGGGAACATAATGATATATTTAGTTGTTGCATTTTTTTTTTCATATGAAAAATGAATTGTACACAAAACATTTTAAAGGTTTTTTTTTTGTACAATGTCAATGTACCTGTATGTCACAAGAATTGTATATATTTTTAATGAAGAACAAGTTGCCAAACTTTTATTTTAGAGAACAGCTATAAAATTTAGAACAAGTTCCAATGAATTGATTAAAACTTTCCAATGAAATTAATAATTTTCAAATATGTTGCCCATAGTTGTGAATTGTTATCATCTGGGCATTTGTTTAGAGATTGGGCACATAGCCTGGCATCTCTAAGCAGAGTGGGTGATATTCAGTTTACATTTAAATTGGTTAAGATATTGAAATCAAACAATTTTTTACCAAATTACCTTTCTCTTGCATTCAGATAATAAAGTCCTGTCCACTCTAAAATGTTTCTTTGTGTAAAATGTCATTTCAGTGCAAGAAGATATAAAGATCTTCTTTTTCATTACCGATTTGTTCACTTGCATGAAGTTGGTTTTAGTATTATATGCTCAGTAGATGGTTGCCAAAAAAAATACAGCCTTGTCCCTTCGTTAACTAAACATATAAAGAGGAAACATTCCACTTTTTATAGTGAACACTTGTCATTGTTGAGGGAAGCTCAGAAAGACCCTAATGTTTTAAATAACTTACATGAGGTAATCGAGGAATTGGATGATGATGATGAACAACAAATGCAAGAGCACAATGCATTGTGCAATGCTGAAAAAAGACCAGATTTTTGTAAACAACTGGCAATGTTTCTTTTAACACTTAAAGAGCAATGTAAATTACCTGCAAATTCTATATCGTTAGTAATAGATGAAATAAGTAATTTGATATCTTTACACCAAGCAGAGGTGACACAAAATGTCATGAGTGTTTTACAAGAGAATAGTGTTGATGCAGATTTAGCTAAAATTATAAAAACCACAATGATTCAAGATTCTGGTGTTGAAAATGCATGTAGTAGCCTCAATTCTGCTTACAGGTTCAACCAGTATGTTGAACAAAAAATGAACATGGTAAAGCCAGTTGAATATATATTAGGATATGGTAGAAATGGTAAATCACATTCTATGGAATATGTTCCCATTTTAAATTCCTTGCAAATGGTGTTGAGGCATGATGATGTGTTAAGTTATGTTTTAAATAACCACAAATCTAACGATGACACTTTACGAGACATTTGTGATGGTACAATTTTTAGTGAGAATGATCTTTTTATTAACGATCCTACTGCATTACAAATACTTTTGTTTTTTGATGAATTTACGGTGACAAATCCAATAGGACATTCTGTTAAACAATACAAAATTGGAGGATTTTATATGCTTCTTGCCAATGTTCCACCAAAATACAGGTCTCATTTAAATACTATACAATTGGTAGCTCTTGTAAAAGGATCTGATTTGAAACAATATGGTTACTCAACAGTTTTAGCTCCACTTATTCATGACCTGAAAATTCTTGAAACTGAAGGTATATGCATTAAACGTCCTGAAGGGGATGTAACACTTTATGGAACTAATTGCAGTCATTTGTGATAATTTAGGGGCACATTCATTTGGTGGCTTTGTTGAAAGCTTTATCACACAGAGGTACTGTAGATTTTGTTTTTTGCCTAGAAATGAGATTCAAAGAAAAGTTGATTGTTATAACTTACCAATGCGAACAGTTCAGATGTATACTCAGCAAGTTGAATTGGTAGCAAATGATGTAAATTTGTCAAGTGTGTATGGTATTAAATATAGTTCAACCTTGAACGATCTAGATTTTTTTCATGTGGTTGGTGGACTACCATCTGATATAGCTCATGATTTATTTGAAGGTGTGGTACCTTATGTTATGAAATTGGTAACAACTTATTTTGTTAAAAGTGGTTTTTTCACTTTAGATTTTTTAAATGAACAAATCAACGGCCTGAAATATTCAGACTTTGATAAAACAAATAAACCAGGACCTGTACCTGCAACATTGGCTAAGTTCAAAATAAGTCAATCTGCTTCACAGTGTTGGTGTTTTTTTCGTCTTCTACCAATTATGATTTCTGACCAAATTCCTATTGGCGATGCAAAATGGGAAGTACTACTGCTTTTACAAGATGTAGTTTACTGTATTTGTGCACCTTCTATTAAAAAGTACCAGGTTCAATTTATGAAAGATGCAATAGAAGATTTTTTGGAAGCTTTTTGTCAAGAATTTCCAGAGGAAAATTTGAAGCCAAAGTTTCATTTTTTGTTACATTATCCTGATGAGGTTCTACGTTTTGGTCCACTGTTGCACATACAAACCTTGCGTTTTGAAGCAAAACATAGTTACTTTAAGGAACTTGCACAGAGAACAAAATGTAAAAAAAATATTTGCAAGTCACTTGCTACAAGGCATCAGAATCTCCAATGTATTGCTAATGAAAGCAAAGATTTTCTTAAAAGTAGTGCTACCGAAACAGTAGGGGGCGATTTGATTCCCATTGTTTTATTACAAAACCGAATTAAAGAGCTTTTGAAGCCTTTTACACAAAATGTAACAAATATTTTTCAGTGCAAATCTGTACAATATAGTTCGGTGAAGTATACTGTTGGTTGTTGTCTTGTAGTAGGTCATGACGGAAACAATTATAGGTTTTGCAAAATTGAACAGTGTTTTGTTATTAATGGGACTGTTTTAATATTAGGTAAAAAACTTGCATTTGTTCAATATAAGAGGCATATGAATGCGCATATTGTCAGGGAAAGTCATGATTATGAATTGATTGATTTGAAGACGATAACTCAGCCATGTACATTAGGAATGTACAGAATAGGCAATGGAGATTTATTAGCTGTGATTATGAAATATAAATTGTTATTTTAGCAGCATTTTTGTTCGATTAACATAGCATCACATGGAGCAAATTTGACCGAATAATTGTTTTTAAAAATAGAGTTAATGTTATCAGTATTTGATTGACAAATGGGCAAAAAATATAATTGAATTCAGGATGAATCCAGATTTTTCTCCAAAAAAGTGGCACATTATTTTTTTTTCATAAACAGGTTGATCATTATTTGGAAAAATCCCCCCCCCCCCCTTTTTCAGAAAGGGGATCCTAGGTTCACCCTTGGAAAACAATTGCTATCAAGTGATAAAAATTCTTAAATTACAATTACATTTACTTACAGTCAAACATGCCTATGTGATTGCCTGTATTGAAAGGTCACCTTTATTAAGAGGTCACTTTTCCCATTATACCTGAAGATGATTTCACATGAATTAAAAATGTCCAGAAAGGTTATGTCTCATAAGGTGTGAATATAGTTTAGATTTTTTGTGATGTAATATAAACATTGTACTTGTTTTAATTTTTTTTTATATTTATTGTGAGCAAGTCAACAATGAACTTTTGCATCATACATGTACTTGTATATATTTTTTATAGGCATAATGTTCAAACTTGTGATATCGTGTGAAAATAGGACAAAAAAGTGCTTAGCTGGTCCGTATTTACATGACATTGAAACTGAAATTAGGGAAAAGTTTTTAGTGACAAAGAAATTTTACATACAATACTTTGATGCAGAAGTGAAAGAGTTTATAGATTTGGATTCAACGGAGGAATTGAGTACAGTAGATTACACAAAACTTAGAGTTATTCTTGAACCTGACACATCACCACATTCTCCAGCACCAAGATCAGAAACACCAGTTAATGAACATACCCCATCAAGACCCCTGACACCTGCATCCTTAGAATCAACACCATTACCACTGAGATCAGTAACACCAGTAACAGATGAGGATTTGCCAAGATTAGTAACACCCACATCTAGAAGAAGTTTAAAAGATCCAGAATTGAACAGATCAGTTACCAGTATATCTAATCCAGAGAATACTTCACCATCAAGTTACACCAAAAGGTAATATAAATTTGGCATTTTTCCTAAAATACATGTACACTGCAACTTGTCATAATATTTTTGATGATTGTTAATAATTTCTGTATTGTCGATTTAAAGCTTTCTCATAGGCTATATCCATGACAACAAAAAGGTTTACATGTAGATGAACTTTTTTGATGACGTCATAATATATAAAATTATTACATTATTGGCATACAAAACCTTTGTTGTTTTTATCAGTCAATTTTAAGTAAAATTTGAGGAATCATTACTAAAATAAATTCATTGCATGAAACAGCAATTTCATGGAGCCAATGACATTATGTTTCTTTAATGTAAATTTGAAAAAAATATAACTTCCATTTATCCATAATTTCACTGGTGACATTTTTTTTATAAACCTAAAAACTTGGTAAATGTATGTAATAAACATATTTATTTTCATATTATATATAGGAAAGTCAAGCAATGGCCAAAGGTGTATAGTTTTCCCAATCATACCATTCCAGTCTCTACAATGATGAAGTTGGAGAATCAACAACCATTGACTGGTAAAGACAGGAGGGATATCCTGACTGGTTTATACCAAGATGTCACATCATACGAAGGAGGAATGTGAGTGTTTTTAAGGGAGATAAAACTGAGCCATATGCTGCCTCTTTATATTGAACAATAATTAAGATATTATAGGATTGAATATGATTTTGTAGGATTTTATCGATGTGTAAACTCAGCCGCATCACTCACAAACAGAAGATATAAAGTTTATGAGTGAAAGGCCAAGTTTACACATCCATAAAATAATACAAAATCATATTTAATTCTTACAATTCCATTTTAGAATAACGATGAAAAAAATTGTTCATCTTGCATGATTAATACAGTGTGTGGCCATGCTGTGATACAGAGACATAAATACACCATCACCTGATGAGTTTATTGATGTGTAAACTTTTACTAGTCTGCAGTCTCATCTAATGAAATGTGCGGCAATTGCAATATGGAAACTAAAATGACATTATACATTTGTAAAACAATACACAAAATCTACAATCAATTTTTTTTTAAAAACTGCAATAGCAGAATTAAAATATCAGAATTTAAGTCTTGAGGTTTTTATGTGTTTTGGTGATGGAAGTTTCTTCAACAAAGACTGATTTTATTCATCATTCTATTTAATTTCAGCTACCCAACATCAGAGCGTTACGATGCCATAGTTGATGCAATATTTAGAGAATTTCCAAATCTAATATCTAATGAGGGCCTAGGTGTGGAAAACTCTAGGGTATGTCAATCTTTAAATTCAATTTTAAGTAAATCTTATGTCACATTTACACTACATGGTCTTATGTGATAAAATTTGTCTGTTACATAAAAGGTCAGTGAGTTTTTCTGTGTTGTTTGGATTCCTCCAATAAATTTAACTGATATGATACAACTGAAATCTTTTTGAAAGTGGTATTGGATGTATACCCCAAAACCTAACTTAACCTATTTTAATATTTAAGTCGTACTTATGAAATGAAATTGTTTGTATTTCACATTAAGAAGCACTTGATCACCTATAAATAATGTGAGATGTTGAGTTTGACTTTTACCAAACATTTTAGGAACTATGAAAGGACAGGCTGAAAGTCAAATTTCAAAATTCAAGGAGAAGAGTTGATGGGGCTCTTCCTGAAATTGCATCGAGAAAAAAGAAGAAAATTTCTACTGAAGAAATGACAGAAACTAGTACAGTATCTTTGACATGGGGTTTGGTTAATTATTTGCCTGAATGTCCTGAATCCGAAGATGAACAAACAGCACAAAGCCACATAATTTGGTTACAAAAGGAACATAAAAAAAAAGATGGAAAAGATATTGAAGGAGTGGACAGAAGGATGGGCCTGACATTGTCACATCGTCGAAAGATGATTGTTGAAGAACAAAAAAATGTAAATGACGTGCTTGTTCAGTATCCGTGGCTTGGATCAGTTCCTGAGGTATGAACACTATCACATAGAATTTTGATATCCTTAGCTACTTGGACAGAATTAATTATGCACATTTCTTATACTAGGGTTGTCAACCTTGTTTTGAAAGGATGTTTCATAGGTTCTATGTATGATTCAGTGGAACAGCCCTTATGTCATATTAAAAGGACTGCATTTTTTTGGAATTATTTTGTTTCCGGTTACGATAATATCTGGATCATTACGAACCGGAACCGAAAATCCTAATTTGTCGATAAGTTGCTTCCTTCAATTGAAGGTCACCTGTCTTATGCAGCCATTTTTTCCTTGTCCTAGTGGTGACCATTGAATACAGGCTTTACTGCATTTAAAGAATATTAACAATTTTTTATGCTATCAGCTTTAACATTTTGAATACATTTTACATCTTAACACAATACATTATATATAACATACTATGTTTTGGATAAGGCACACTGATAAGTTATCATGTCTGACACATGACTAGTGTTTTCGATATATATTATATACATGTATTAATGTACATCTGAACCCACCATAAGTTTATTCATCACTATATCACCTGTAAAAAAATGAATGAACTATTGCACAAATTTGAATACTTGTAAAACCTCACAACTTTGATATTATTTTATTATTTCAGCTGATCAAGGAGTTTTTGAGGCTGGGACCAAAGGTTGCCAGTAGAGAGGTGACAAAAACGATTGAGGAAAACTTGTGCAAATATTCTCAAGCAATAGATGCCTTAACAAAAAATAGGAAAGCAGCCTCCTTTGGGAATGAGCTAAAAAGAAAAATCAAAGATCTGAGAGGAGAAGTTGAAAGAAAATGTAAGAAAATATGTTATTATTTTATGTTAAGAATAACATCTTATATTTTAACATTTGTTTAAGTTAAATGCAGACTTTTGTTGCAGTTTTACTTTTCTACTTTCAATATGATGTTTTTGTTTTTAGTTATATTCACAATTAAAGTTTTGACAGACAGGAGGGGGAGGTGTTTATTATAATAAATACAGTAATAATGGATAAGATATGTTATTTATATATTTTTTTGTAGATATAGAGAATTGCTGTGCAATTTTGTGCCTACCATGCCTGTTAAGAGAAAATATTCAAGATATCTTGAAAACAGATGCAGAATATCAAACAAGTGAAGAGGTAATATTATAAAACAGTGCATTAATTCAAATGTAATTATAGTGATTTAATTGATTGCGTCAAATTCATTGGTTAACCAAAAAAAAACATATGACCTGGAGAGAATCACTGATTTTTTCACGAAACTGACAAAACACGCCACATATGGTATGAGCAACCTTGTTTTTATTGGATCACCCTCGTGCGATTCCATACTTAGATGTGATAAGTCTGTGCGCTCTGCACATGATAGGTTGTCAACTATCTAGACCTACTTGTCCACCAAGACCTTCTGATGTATTTATAAGATGTCTTGCCAATGATAATTGAGGATATAAAATTTATACAGATATATTAATAAATTAACAGATAAAAGGAGAAAGACAAGTAGTTTAAGGAAAAACATACCACAATTATATTAAATTCAGACAAAGTCTTAAAGAAGGTGTCGCACATTAATGGAAAAAAAGTGTCATCAGTTGCCCAAACATTTCCAGCAAGTATGTTGTGGTACCGGCATTTTTTTTACCAATTTCAATAAGCAAACAATTTTGCATTTATATTGGGGTGATTAGTCAACATTCTTCTTTGTCAGTGATAT
The DNA here is from genome assembly GCA_028015205.1 of Mytilisepta virgata. Classification (NCBI taxonomy): domain Eukaryota; kingdom Metazoa; phylum Mollusca; class Bivalvia; order Mytilida; family Mytilidae; genus Mytilisepta; species Mytilisepta virgata. The sequence goes on along the minus strand of CM051517.1, from coordinate 50,834,813 downwards.
TGTTCTTATATAGCCAATTGCTCAGCATCTAGCCTTTCTATGCCAACTAGGTTGATACATTTTGATGAGAGCTGATTTTCCATTATGTTTGCTTAATCACATGTGAGACACATATTTTTGTTCATACATCTGTACTGATAAATGTATTAGCTGTTATTAAAGTACTCTTTTCTTTTTTTTTCAGCCAGCTCGAATTGCCATATGCTACGAAAAAGATGTTTTAGCAGTTGAAAAGAACAGCTTTAAACTAATTGTTGAAGGAGTTGTTGTTTTTCAGTGTAGTAACTTTTTAAAAGCATTTACTGGTCTCTTGATGGCTATATATTGTTTTAACTTAGCGTATCCTAAAGAACTTAACAAATCTCTTTTGCTGATACAAAAAGTATTTCTTGGCCTTGATGACGAGAATTTAGTCGATAAAAAAATTCGAAATGTAATGGCACAAATTAATCAAGCTTTATAACTTGTTTCTACTTTTTGTGCTATTCTGTTTGAACAATCTCAATTCATTTTATAATAAATACCCAATGTGAAAGAATACCTGTCAAAAGTCTTATTTTGGAATTGAAGATTATTTGTTATGTTATTTATTCACATTTTTGTGCTAATTTATTTAGTGTGTGGCAGATACAACTATTTTTGTGCATGTCCTGTTCATAAATATTTTTGGACCTTTTTAATCATATAATTGTGTCTCAATATTTCTATTTTTTTAAAAACACTTAATAGCATATATATATATTTTCAAACTAACAATAACTTTTGCTGGAAACTTTTCCCTTAATTTGCTATTTAAATTGGGAAAGACAACTCGTGTTTAAGGATTTGAGATTGTGCACATTGAATTGTGATCATTGTTCTTGCTGTTCATTTTTTAAGATAAATTTGATCCAGGGAAGGCACTTGTTAGTTTCAAAGTGCCTTTTCTAGATACCATGCATGTTACCATGGTTTTGATTTTTGATAGTTAAATGTTTTTATTATATTTTGTTTTTCTACTGCAATATATGTCAATGAGGATGAGACAAAGGGATATTTCATCTTTGTGTCAGTTCTGTCCTTGAACTTTTTTCTTATTTTGTGTTGATTCAAGTTTGTTTATAAATCTTTTGATGCATTTATGGTATATTGTTGTTCATCCATAAAATTGTCATTTGAAAACCATTTGCTTTGATAATTTTTTTTTTTAATGCTGTTAGGAATGATGGTACAATGTATAATGAACCATTTTCACTGTTGTGGGATATTTTTCTTAAATGGTTTTCTTGATCTGTTTCATTTTACTTAAAATTTGCCTTTATATTGATACAATTTTTAAAAAATTAAAATAAAAGATAAATTTTAAATATAAGTTTAATATTAGATTTTTAGAGGGATATTTTGTTTTAACAAACATTATTTTTTTCACAGGTTTTTGAATTGTTCAAGACATTGTAATTGTTTATTTTTTTCCCCCTATTTAAGGAATTAGTTTTATAAAATTAATGCTGATTTTCTTTATTACATTATCTATTTTTACTAGCACTATTCTTGCATAACAATGGTTGGATTTACCAGCATTTACTTACCAATCTGAAACATCCTTCAATTGTTACAAATATTTAATTGTCCTTTATACTTATTGCTTTATATACCAAACCGAAACTTATTTGAATTTGCCATCTGTAGGCAAGACACAGTGTTCATGCAAACTTATTAACATGTATGTTATTACCTACTGTTCATTTGGTTTCTGAGATTGATATAGTATAAATGATTCGACCCAAATGATTCAAATTGCTTTTTATTAATGTTTTTATATAAATATTGTTGTTTTGTATTTCTTTTAAAAACAATTGAAAACCTTAAAAATATATATGTATATACGGGTTCTTAATTTCAAATCAATTAAAGAATATTGTTTCTTAAAGTCTGTATTTGTTTGTCTTTCATGCGATTGATATAATTACTTATAATAACAGTCTACCAAATAATGTTACTATTAACAATAATAGGTTAATCGACTTGGTATGTAACTGAGCATGGCATTACCTGTTTTGTGTCGTCTGAAAATATTGTGAGCCCGCTATTGATTTCTGATTTGGGAAACAGAATACCAAGAAAAAAAAAGCCAATATTTGACAAGTAACTGGAAGTTTTCTCACATTGAGTGCAAGTCAAAGGCAGCTCACAGTTAGTGAAAATCAAAATAGCTGTGAGAGGCAATTGATCTATATAAATAAAGCATAAAACTGAAGATGATAACATACAACACTGGCCAAACATTTTGGAACACTGCAAGGAAACATACATGTTACATAATTTGATACATTAAGGCCTGTGAGTTTAGAAACATGTTGCAAACATTGATGCCTGACCAATTTTTGCGTACATTCATCAGTCAATTTGATCTACATACTCATCAAATTGGATTGATATAACCATCTTTTTGAATATTCATTTGATCAGGGTTGATTAATAAAACTGTCTTCTTGATTGTTCATTTAATCGGAGTGGATTAATAAAATCGTCTTTTAGATGATTCATTTAATTGGAGTGGGTTAATATAAACATCATTTTGATTATTCATTTAAATTCATCATTTTGATTATTCATTTAATCAGATTGGATGAATAAAATCATAATTTTGATTATTCATTTAATCAGGGTGGATTAATAAAATCATCTTTTGGATTATTCGTTTAATCGGAGTGGATTAATATAAACATCATTTTGATTATTCATTTAATCAGGGTGGATTAATAAAATCATCATTTTGATTATTCATTTAATCGGAGTGGATTGATAGAATCATCATTTTGATTATTCATTTAATCGGAGTGGATTGATAGAATCATCATTTTGATTATTCATTTAATCAAACACAATGAAATGATTAATCAAACATGATTAATTGTCCAATCAATAAGATTATTCGAATAATCAATTTGATTCATTGGGTCGTCGTCTGGAGGACAATCAGATTGACGGCTTTTGTCAATCAATTTGACGACTTTTTTTTTCAGTGCGTGGTAGCGTGCTCGCCCCGAGTGCGGATGGTCGCGGGTTCGATCCCCGGCCGGGTCAAACAAAAGACATTAAAATTGGTATTTGCTGCTTCTCCGCCAAGCACGCGGCATCTAGGAGTAAGAGCAAAGACTAGTCGGCTCGGAGTCATTATAATGTGTCCGAGTGAGCTGATATGTCTTCCTGCGGACAGTTACCTCGTGAGCTAGCACATTAAAAATCCGACTTAGCGTGTCGGTCTAGTACAAAGCAGGGATCATATTCATTATCATATCAACATGTTCTCGTTCTGATATGCACCTCGTTGCCACTGGACGTTAAACAATAATTCATCCATCCATGCATTTCTAGTCCAAGTCAAGAGTATCAGTAACTTTATAAAATACACTTTTCTATAGGTAAAATGTTTTCACAAATTTCACTTTACTATATCTCGCACATCACAAGAATGTCAGTATTTTCCGATCTCTCTATATTGTATTTGAAAACACCCTTTTAGAAAAAAACACGTGAAGACGAAGTGTCGAAATTTCGCCATTTTATATGTCAAACTTATGAGTTTCTAAAATATTTGTCGTTCCTAGATTTTTTTTATTACATCCTTAATACGCTGCCGTACAAAACAGTTCGTGGCATGAAATAAACAATAAAACTATATTTTTATTGGGGTAAGATACGATTTTAGTTATATTATTAAACAAATGATATACAAAGCGTTTCTCTGTAGTGATTGAATCCCGTATAGAACGAACATCTATAGTCGCGATTTTCATCGCTCAAAAACAGTCGCTATTTTCAAATGGCGAGGTGGACTCACAATGCAAAAATGAACTATATTAGTCAGAAGATTCGTAAATTGAAATGAAAGCAACATCCGATTACATTATGATCGTGTCTCCTCCCAAATTAACTCCGATACTTTTAATCAAGGATTTGAATCCTTGTTTTAACTGACTCGAATAAGTAACAGAATTTCCCAAATGAATACTTTGGCTTAAACATTGTGAGCATTAGGGAGCAACCTTTTGATTTTTAGGGGGGGTCTGGGATGAAATGCTTGATCCTGCCTATTTTTTTCGACGAAATTTTGGTCCTGGATTTTTTCGGGGCCTAAATGTTCATTTCCATTTAATCCTTAAAATTCTCCCATTGAAACAGGTCCTGCATTTTTAAAAATTTTATCCTAGCCAATACCCCCCTCCACCTAAATAAACCATATGGTTGCTCCCTAATCTGCAAACTGCAATTGTACGAATTTCAGTTTATGATAGTGCTAGTATTCATTCATACCCGATTTTTTATGTCGTTTTTATTTCTTTGTATGGTGTTTATCTAATATAAATAATTTACTAGGGACGAGATCAACAGTTCAACGTAGGATAAAAAACTTAATTCACATAGTTTTTCACTGACCCCCCCCCCCCCCCCCCCCCAATATGGGCATATGCTTTTCTGTATCATGAGTACTGTTTTTCCTCAACAATGTATGTTTGTTCTGTAAATTGATTAAGACATCACTTGAATCCATATTTTTCAATCCGAAAATCTATGTCGGATAACAAAACTTGCAGCGATTTTTATCCCCACCCCCAAACTATTTGAATTAAGTTTTTTATCCTACATTGAACTTTTGATCTCGTCCCTTATATCGTTTAAGTAAAGGTACAAAATTCAAAATTTGATACAATTCTATTTACCAGTTTTAACGACAGTTGAATCTCCCATATCATTCAGAATAGTAGGATTGCAATTTGAGTCCATAGAACATTGCCGTTTTACGTTGTCATAGTTCGCAGTACAGCAAAATGAGCTGGCTAAACACATGCTTACACACAATAAATTTGACTCTGAAAGATAAACCTGAATTGTTTGAGAATTCTGGAGACGGGAATTCTTCCAAACAGTAAATTTATTTCCCTTGATAATCGTTGTACTGATGTTGTCTGAAAATAAGTATATAACTATAATCCACAAAATACAGTCAATTTTAACCCTACGAAACATTCCTGGAAATTGAAATGTAATGGATATATAGAAAGCTCTTATGTTATATTAAAACCAACATGAGTTCTTTGCCCATGCGTGATTATGTTTCAATTAGCTAATTTATATATGTGCGCCCGAAGTTTTATGGTAATAAGCTAATAAGCTTCATGTATTATGCTGATTGCATATTATTAATAATAAATTCCATTTCTATTGTTGATATATATTATATGAATTTTAAAATTCAATACTGTCATCTGTAAAATATAAACCGTTTCAACTCATCTCCTTTAGATATCTGCAGGAATCTGTCAACGGGAAAGAATACTTAATTTCATAATTCAAATCGATTACATTTGTCGTGTTTGTGTTAAATACTGGATTATGTATATCGAATCTGCACTTGAACTATCGTTCTTAATTGTTCCCTTTTTAGGTATTTAAAATCGTATTTCGAATTTCGTATCATAAAATACATATTGCTATTATTAATGCAAGAGCTACTAGTATTTCGTTTGAACAGTTGGCAAGGATGGTATTTGATTAAAAGACAGGCCTCAAAAACTAGATAAAAAAAGGACAGACACCTGAATAAAGAATTATCAAAAATGTATATAAGTTAAATAACCGCTGATCAACAATAAAACCCTGTAGTATTCATGTAAATGGAGGAAATTTCCGAGGACAAACAAGATAACCGAGTGGATTTACTTGTGTATTTAGTTGGGTACTTTAAAGTTCCTACACCATAAATTTGTCTTTTACTAATATACATATGCGAGATTTAACATTGTCTAAAGCACATAGGCTTTACAGAAAATCAAAATACTGAGCAACTGAAGAATATAGAAAGAATAGGTGCTTAGCGGCTTCAAAACAGAACCAATTCACGGAGTGAAACAGGTAAAAATCACACACCGTTTCTATAAAATTGATCACTGTCTATTACACAGAATACGTATTCCCATGCGCCATATCATATATTGGTCCAAAACACATTCGTATATATTGACGCAGTGTTGATTACTATTATATATGTCAGTAATATTCCTAGCCACTCACCGGGTGTCATGCATCCTAAAACCCCATATCAGACATCAGGCAAGCCTTCGGTCCAATATTTGAGTCTCGGAATGAAATCCTGTGTCCAATATGAAATAGTTCATGTATTAATCTGTGATTATCGTATGTGTATATACATCAGTTAGTCAGGCTGTTCTGACTTCCTTTGTGTCCGTGTTTGTGTTTTGATGAGAGGATGTGATTTGCAAGCCTTGTGAACCAGTTTATTTGTTATATTTATATATATCTGTCCTCAGTACAATATAGTCTATAAAAAGTGATTTGAGTTCCCTTATGCTGTTTTAAATTTATAATTTAATAATAACGTGATATATTATCATGATATCTAAAAAAAAATGCAATATTGTTTTAAAGTAGTCCATAAACTTGATATTGCACGACAGTGAAGTACTATAATTGTTTCATTACTTTTCACTTTAATACATTTGAAGATGAACTTTCTCTTCAGTCAACTTTTAAGTACATACTGCTTAGAAGCAATAAACAGAACATTGATAAGACATTTAAAATCACTTTGTTTCAATGAATAGCAGATAAAACCATTCCATTTAAAACTTTGTATAAATATTGGATATTTTTTTTACACTACTTAACAATTAAATCTAAAAGTTGGCAGAAATATCGCAAAATTGGCAATTCAGTTGCATAGGTCGCAACCAATGGCATCACAAGATGGTTTTTTGTTTTAGGGTGTAAACCATGCATCATCAGCATACATGTATGTACATGTACAATAAAAAGTATTGTTAAGATCTTCTTAATTGGAAAATACGGAAGCGTATAAGCGCAACCCAAACTTACGTTAACGCAAACATTTGCGAGATAACGCAAACCGTTTCGTTATAACGCAAACCATAGAGAGATAACGCAAACCTTTTTATTCTTCCTATGTTTGCGTTATAAAACGTAGGAAGAAATATAAAAAAAAATTGTTTGGCGCTAATACGCTTGCGTGCTTCCGTAGGAAATCACCTTTTTTCTTAAAAAGAACATTTCACCCCGCAATATCACAAAATAAGGACTTTTTGTAAACACTGTTTCCATATAAATCTAAAGGTATGAAATGTAATGAAATGTAATCATTATACACTGATGTATTGATAGGTATTTACAAATCAGGTATCTTTAAATAAAGAAGTGTTTGTTGATAACGCTGTATATAACGTGTTTGTTACAATGTATCCATACGAATTTTGGACCCCCAGTGGGAACTGATTTACATCCAATTGATCTGGTGTGTATCTGTTGACCTTCAGTATATCTGCTTTTATTGAAAACTGTGAGAACTTGGTGGAATAGGATAACAAGGTTTGTTAGCATATGTTGAAAACTTTTTCTTGTATACAAGATACAAGATATATTTGATTGGCAAATCAACATAATCAATGGTCATGTTTCTGAGCAGAATAATAAAGTCACAGCCATTTTAAAAAGGATAATAGATTGATTCAAGTAGACTCCATTTGTGATCGTGTTTGTGTTTTGAGAGTGTGTGATGATTGTCGGTGGAATTTTACTGGGAAGTCGTCCAGTTTACATAATTCTGTCTGAATTCCCTAGCTTATGCTAATACAAAATGTAAAATTTGATAATTGCTTGATATCATCATCTAAATTTTTTTAAACGTGTCTGCGTGCGTATTTTTATATAATATAAAAATGTACAGAAAAAGTTGACAAACTATTTCGACAATATTATACACTAATATATTGATAGGTAATAGTTACATTTATCTTAAATAAAGAAATGTTTGTTGATAACGCCGCATATTGTGTTCGTGTTTGTAACAACATCTATACGGGTGAATAATCAACTTATTTCGTTAGCATATCCTGCATATTTGTTTGGCAACTTAACATCAAGGCGCCAATTTCTGAGCAGAATAATAAAGTCACAATCAATGAATATCGCATATATTTAAAAAAACGACTCATTATAAAAAGTAGCAATTAGAGACGAATGTAAAAAAAAAAACATACTATTTACATTCATGTAATTATGTTCCCCCACGCAGTGTCGGGGCATATTGTTTTACTGTGTATATTTTATATATGTATTAGATTGTCCAGAGACATATTGTTTTATATGTCTCTGGATTGTCTTAAATTTGGAATAAAACTATTCTTTATTATATATATAATTATACATACTAAAGCGTATGCTAAATTCGTGAATCTTCGTGATTATGGTAGATATTTAGGTTTATTAAAAAAGGAATAACTGATCTCTTTTTTTCGAAAATCTAGAATTGTGTTTAAATGTTTATTTATAACTATTTGTTTGTTTTTGTCTGGGACTTTGATACTAATTAGTCCCCCAAGGGCGTTTCCAGGATATTTGAAAGGGGGGCGCATAATAAAACATTTGCCGAGCGGAGCGAGGCGAAAAAAATTTTGGCCCTTTTTTTGCTAAAAAACATAAAATAATTGTGAAATGCCCTGATGTAACGGTTCCTGACACCACCCCTTTCAAATATGGCCATTAGGGAAGTTTAAAAAGAAATCAGAGTATGTGTTTAATTAATGAATATGATAAATTGCCATATTCAATCTGAGACTACTATAACACATAGTATGTTATAGTAGTCTCAGATTCAATACAATATAAGCAGATCACGATAGTTTTTTTTAAAAGGGGGGGGGGGCTTACGCCCATTAATTACGCCCTCACCTGGACCCACCCCTGTCCCAGGTTTTGTGTCGGTATACCGTGAAAACTATTTTAAGATAGTATATCATCATCTCCACAGGTGCTTGAAGGCAGGACCCTGTCTTGGGTCCCTCAACACCCTCCCCCTTATTAGTATAAATATATGTTTTCTAATTTTTACCATTTATTTGTACCATAATGAAACCAGATGAAACTGATATACCATATATTTTCTCATAATACACGTGTGATCACATGTTTACTATCAATGTGCCATTCGACTACCATATATATTTTCTCATAATACACGTGTTTGTAGGAACGAACGTGGATACAAAACCCTGACTTGGGAGGATGAGCGTTCAAATCAGATTATCAAGCATTTGAAAAATCGAAAATTGTGCGGTAATTTGAAAATGACCAATGGGAGACAACTGATTTCACATGTGATCAACAGTCAACCATTTTGAAAAGAACCACAACAAACGCTTTGGCCAGAACTTGCTAAAAAGTTTTGTTTAGCTTTAAAATATTTATATGCTAAATCAAGAAGGTAATATTCGAACTAAAGGTCATTTATACATTTATTTATTAATAAATATTCGTAGATTTCGCTGAAGAAGTTTAACATTTAAATAACAACATATCAAAATTGAAAATACACAGCCAACAGGTGCCCGTTTGAAAAAATTGTGTGGTACTATGTCACTGCAGCTCCTATAGTCTAAATATAAGAATAATAATAATAATAATTTATTCCAATTAAGGGCCATTGAACACCAAGACAACCAAATAAAGTGATTAAATAATTGGAGGCTATTAACACAAATAAAAATATAAATATGAGTGACCAGTCAGGTCAGAGCCTTGCATAGAACTGTTCTTTTAACACATACATTTGTATAAGAATTATACTAGAAATATGCTGTTGGCGTGGCCAATGTTGGGAGCACAGCTGAATAGCCATTTCCAGAAAATCATTTCTGGTATCACGATTCTGACTCTAAATTTTACTAAAATTATAATTTGAAGCACGTTATTCCCCTTACTTCCGTTTCCGGCAAACAAAACTTTTTCCATCTTTAGTATGTAGCACAATATGGCTGCCTCCAATAAAACAAAGACTTTTCTAAATGATCCATTTGTAGAAAATGCATATGCTCCTATGCTGCACTCGCTAATATTAACTATATATATATATATATATATATAATGTCACATAATGTCACATAGATATAATTACAATATTCTATCACCTATTTATTTGATCTAAAAATTCTTAAGGTTTTTCAATTGTAAGAAGCCGATTGTATTTTCCATGTTTAAGATGACTTAAATTGAAACAAGTAGAAGAGATTATTCCAAAAGGTTACCAGTGAAATTAGCATCAGGGTAAATTAAGATGATTATTACACTTTCTAATGACATACAATGTTTGCTATAAACCCAAACAGTTCTGTGTACAGATTATTACACTCCACTTCCCCACCAAATTGTAAAATGTTTTAGTTTAAACTTATTTACATGTATATTGGATTGGGAAGCATGTTACATTGTATACCAACTTATTCTAATTCCCCTTCACTTGTTTGGTACAATAGCATCCCCTGTAGCAGTTTTTAGCACAAACTTTCCAAATCTACAGGGAGGTCATTAATGTGTTAATGGTTGCTGATCTTCCTTAACACATCCAGAACAGAAATCTTTTACCAGCCTCAGCAGACTAGTTTGTTTTATTAAGACCAACCTGGCAAATTTTCATTCCATCTTTGACTTTATAGTCCAATTAGCTAACCACTAAACCAATAAAATGTTGAAAAGAAAGGAAAACACAGGTTTTTGTCACTGGGTCCTTTAACACATGTTCTCTTTTTTGATATAAATGTTTAAATTTTTTCATGTTGATTTTTGCATATTAACTTGATATTGGCAGAGTGTTATAACATTTTATAATCATTAGCCTGTCAACACGGAGGTTGTAATAAAAATGTGACAAGGAGGCAGTTTTTTCTTGTCGAAGTTTGCAGGGACCGCGCTGGGCTTCGCCAATGTTGCAAAATGCGATTTTTTATTCAATCTGACAACAGAATTTTATAATTGGCGATATTTCTAGTGACAGAATGTTTTGATCTTTTTTTAAAAAAATCTGGCACTTATATATGTAGAAACATTTTAAAATGGTGACTAAGAAACATCATTTATAAGTTTTATATAATTATCTATGATAATTGAACAGTTTACATCAGTAATTAATACAGCAGGTGTTTCAACATTAAACAAACACATAATCAGTAACATGCACCTGCTGAGATTTTTTACACTTGACTGCTCAATTAATTGAAATATAAACTGTGAAGACCTTTGCACAAAAGTCACGATCTGCCACCCTGCTGTAAGCACATTGTACTTGTAATTTTACATTTATACCCTCTATTCAACCACTGAACCAAATTCAACTATTCATGTCTTTACCTTGTCTCAGAGAATTTGACTATGATTCCATTTGTTGAACACGCCATGACTGGGATGCAATGAGAAAACTTCACTTACACATCTTTTTTTTTTATCTGAAACTGCAAATATAACCGGACTTGGTCTCAAATTTATCCTAAGGATCTTTTCTCATTGATTAAATTTGGAAGATATATCCTCTCCTTGTCTTGCCTACTTGAAACATCGAATTGAAATTTGTTATGAATTATCATTACAAGGTACCATCTAGATGTTGTTACTTTTAAAAGTGTTACTTCAGCAAATGACTTTGTTATTCTAATTTGACATTCTTTTACCCAGCTATATCCACTTTTAGAATGTGCGTGTAGAGGCTTTTATGTAAATAAAAATAGTCAGCTTTAACATGAAAAAATATCTTTTCCACATGAAATTGCTTAGCTTTACTAAAAAATCAAGCTATACAACCACAATAATGACAATGTTGTAGATTGCAATACACATTTACGTAAGCCGTATCATCCTTATTTTTGAATGACGTGATGGTTACCGGAAAGTCTGTGGACCCCATTTTATTAAGGCCATGCAAAAAAAAATGATAAGCTTCTCAGACCACTTTTTAAAAAATTGATGAGGGAGGGAGGCTTTTTTTTTTTTTTTTTTTTTTGAAAATTCACATTATTGTTTGGGCAAAATGTTTTTTAAAAGCATCAAGTATGTGATTTATATCATTCCTGTTTGTCATCACAGGTCTTCAAAGAACAACTGCTAATTGCCTTAGCACACAATACAGTTTATAATAATAATATTTTAGTCCCATAAAAGATATAAAACTAATGTCTGTGACAATCATGATACAAACAAACAGTACAATTAGTGCAAGTTTATATATATACAAAAAGTTATAAAAGTACATGATTAGTTTAAAAGCCCTCCGACCTCAGTTCTAATGACCACTTTAAGAAGCCAATAATTCTTACATGTCTAGTTGAAGATGGATTTAAAAGGTATGAAATTTTGTCATCCTGGTCAAGACTTTTAAAATTAGAATTATCATCTAAATGATTTAATCATCAAAGAGATTGTTCCTTAAATTTTGATTAATTTTGCAACTTAACAAAAAATGATTCTCGTCTTCAATAGTTTTGCATACTTTACATATTCTTTCTTCTCGTTGTATTTTTTTATATCTACCTTTCTCAATTTCAAGGGTATGATCACTAATACGAAATTGTGTAAAAAGTCTAATTGAAAAATCATTAAACGATAAATAGCTTTCCATATTCGTGGACAGTTTTATTTTCTTGTATAAATACAGTTTATTATTCTCATTAAAACTAGCAATTTGTCAGTATAAAGACTTTTATATCTATCTCTGATTTCTTCTTTTACATGATTTGATTTAAGGCGGTATACCTCTTTATATGTGTTAACATTTGATATTTGATCTTTTAAAGTTAAGCCAGCTAGAACATCATTTATATATGTAAACCAAGAAGAAGTACCATTTTTATCGAGTTCTTCAGAAAGCTTAAATGCTTCCTTTAGTAGGGGGTTGATATTTTCCATATGTAGTCGGGCGTAATATACTAAAGATTGTGAAATAATAAAATTTTCTACAGGGAGTCTTCCAAGTTCTAATCTTACTCCAATGTTTGAGGAGGTCTTTTTAGTTCCTAAAATATATTTACAAAAATTAAGATGAACTTTTTCGAATGGTGTTTTGTCTATAAAATAAAATTTTTCCATAATCTGATCTTTCCCAGTACATCTTATTTTAGCTTTATAATATGGTAAGTATCCATCCATAAAAGAAATTTCAGAATTGTAGGTCAGTACTGGTAGTACCAGTTTATTAAATAAATTATTTGAGACATTTATTGGGATATTACCGGTGGAAGATGTTTTTGATTTCAAGGCAAACAACACTTTTTTTGCCTTGGCTAATTCTTCTAAACTATAATTAAGACTCCCATTACTCTTGTCTTGATAATTATTAATCGTTCCAAGAAATTTATATTTATTCACATTTTGTAAAGTTTTACCATTAAAAGTAATAAATGGTTTAGTTTTACATATATGACGTTGCAAGATCATAGTTTTGGTTTTCTTGGTATTAAGTGTAATCTGCCAATTTTTACAAAAAGTTCCTAATTTGTCCATACTTTTTTGTAACCCTTCTTTACTTTCGGATATAATAAGAAGGTCATCTGCAAAAGATAGACTTCCCAGATTTGACTCTAATAAAGTGGGTGGCATGGTATCTACCCCAGTAAACAATGGGCTTAAATCATTAATAAAAATATTAAAAAAGGGTGGCCCAATTGAGTTCCCTTGTTTTACCCCTCTATTAATATGAAAATAAGCTGAATGATGATTTTCATATTTAAGTGCAGTGCCTGGATTTGACAACATATTTTGTACAGTAAAATAAAGGGTGCTTTCCATAAGTTGTTTTAAAACTATCATGCTCTTTTGATGATTGCAAGGTTACACTTTATGTACTGATTGCATGAATATAACCCAAGTCATAAAAGAATTACAAAGGTTTTACATAAAATTATATATACAAAAATGATTGTAAAACACATTTTTGTCAAAAGAAGAATACAATTTTTTCTCAAAATTAATTTATTATTTGATATTCAACAATTAAATACATGTATAAATTTTATGTTTTCATTGTCAGAGAAAATTTGAATTGAAAGAAAATTGATTATCAAAGGGGAGCAACTCTGCAGATTTTTTCTGTAACAGCAAAAGATAATTAAGCTTTGAACTTAATTAGGTCAATTAATGACAACAAAAACATGTTCTAAAAGAAAGAGTACATTTAATGGACTCTAATGGCATCAAGGGTGACCAACGCTTCCGTTTGTTTAGGGCAAGCTAGAGCACTATATTTATTTCTACAAGGGTACGTATGAAATGATAAGTTTCGACTGTTTCCAGAGTGGAATTGAAAAAAATTCCGGATTTTAGTAAGAATAAAAACCGCGGTCACGGGAGGTGTTTCGGTTGTGGCTGTGCTTGAGCACCTTTATTTTTTCGTCCTAAGTTTTCTTGTGTAAATCATGAATTATATAATTTGACTCATCGTCGAAAACCCTTGGATGGTCGCGCTTGCGCTTTGCTTCCATTTACCAACCATGTGTCCATTCATTTTTGTGTCGCCTGCGGAACGCATGGTCGACACATAGAGATCACTATCTGTCGTCTTGCATCATCACACTTTTCTTCTATCCTCAATTACCCGTATACCTTTCAAAGGAATTTGATGAAACTTTCTTTGTGCATTAACCTTAATGGGAACTATATCAATGTCAATTTAAGCAATTGTTTTTTTTTAACAATCAAACATCTACGCTACTGTTGAAGCGTGTATGTGTTGAATATTGATCAACGTCGTTGATTTTGGAGAATTTTTTTTCAAACGACAAAGTTCCATGTTTATGGACGACTTCATCATTGCCGATGCTTTGAATTATTAGGTATTTCAGTAACGGATCGTCTTTAACATGCCCAGAAATTATGAGGACACAGTGGACAAATCATTATTACAGTCGCAACTTGCTACAAGATTCAAACAACGAATTTATGCCAGTTATGGAGGTCATCAAGCCTGATCTATCCACGAATTGAAAATCTAACAGTTCAGCAAGAGATTTTGAATAGCTATGTGTATTTTGACATCATTAGTTAAAAATGACCATTGATTTTCTGGTCTTCATCTACTTTAAGGACCACTCTTGTACTGTAGAGCAATGATTGGGTAGGGATATGGTTAGCTGAGGGAAGGGTTAGTTCGTGCAGGTCAAAGCCGATTACATTCATATTTTGGTGTGTTTTCTTATTTCTATTTAGAATATAAAAAGGGAAAACTATGCAGTATTTTTCATAAAAAAAAAAACAAAAACAAATAAAAACACATGCCATGCAAAGAGGCAGATCTTATAGCTGAATCATGATACATTGCGCCACGATGCAAGTTAGATAGATCCAACACAATATATGCGTAGTACTTTGTTACTGCACTCGAATTTAAACTTGATCTAGATACTATCAAAACAAGTCTTCCATATGAATTTCATCAAAATTGGCAGATAAATGTAGGCGTGAGAGCCCTCACAATGGGGGCTAACGGACAGACGGGCAAACGTCCGGTATTTCTGTGTCCCCGCATTATGTTCCAGCGGGGGACAAACATTATGCCCTGAAAACGGCTTTCAGTGATTGATTTTCTTACAAAACGTAAAAAATACTTTATATATGTGTTTAACAGGGGTTAATATAGCACCCGTTTCCATGGAAACGAGGTCGGGGACATTTCAATTTTATTGTTTGATTATAATGGAAATATTTAAATCTATGAGTTCTCAATTTTTCATGAAATCGTGGTACCCAGAAACATGACATTTTCACCTTTTTGTTGCCATGGAAACGTCTATTTTTCCAAGGAAATGTTAAAATGTTGTGTTTTCGTAATTTTTTCCAAACTTTTCAAGCAAATTTTATAAATAATATATAGAACATAATCATTTTTACAATTTTCATTAAAAAATTTAATAGTTTTGATACCTACATAAATTATTCCTTGGAAATAGTAAAATAAATACATTGTGGCAAAACTACCAAAAATCGAAATTTTAAGCTGTTCTTACAAAAAAACTGGACGGGCGATTTTCTTAAAAATGCCACGAAATAAGAGAGGTTCCCCCAATGAACAAATAAATATGTCACTTTACTACAATATTTTAATGATAAAAATCCAGGGAGAGCGCAAACCTTACCTTAAAAGGACAGAATGCAGCATATTAATCATAAGAGAAATGGAACAGCCAAACCAATGTAACATATACATATAGGACAACTCATTTGAGCAAGTTTGCATATTTGAAATGTTAGAGTAGAAATTATTCATGGGGTTATAGAGTTATCATTTACACATATGGGCCTTCATATTAATTTTATACCTGGCTATCCATGGATACTTGGTAAAATAGTTACCCTTTTTCAGAATATGAAAAACTAATCACAGAGTTTATAAATGAAATCTTTTTCTAAATGTGTAGGAATTTTTTAAAGTGTTTTCAGAAATATTTCTTTAATCAATTTTATTAAAAGGTGAATATTTGGAGCTTTATATGTGGTTTAATACATGTACATGTACCAGAATTATTCAATATTCAGTGAACATTCTGATATACAAATAGTCAATTGAATACACAAAATAAATTGCATTGATTTTGTCTCTTATCTCTGATTTTACATTAGAATTATAAGGTATAGATATATATTTGTTAAAGTTATTTTCAGTACCAGTACATGTAAATTGTTAACTGTGACATTTTTGTTATTTTCAGATTGGCCTGAACAGAAATGTATGCAGTAGTTCAGAAAAGATACAGTTGATTTATAAAGGACTAGAGGTATGTAAAAAGTCTACTATAAAAAAATCTAGAAGTCTTTGTTTTAAAATGAATTGATATTTTGGTATGTGATGAGTTTCCATTTTGTTGTGGTTTAGCCAAGGATCCGGAAAGTCTTCTATTTTCAGGACATGACCAGAGAAATTTTATTTGTCCGGTCATTAAAAGGGTCAAATGGATGTCCAAAATTTCTATTTTTTAATAAAAAGATGTACTGTAAAGTCATGACGCCAAAATTTCGGAGTTCGGTAGAACGGTTACCGCATTCAGGTCATTTCCTCTCGATAGTTGACTGATAGTTTCAAACTGTTTTTACAGCAATTATTATTGTCAATACGGTAATTAACAGAGGTGTCTGTTTTTATGATGCTTAATTATAATTAATGTACACCTGTCAACAATTTCCAAAAGTTCAATCGACGTCATTTATCAGTGATGATCAATCAGACATTTAATTTCACCCCTTTCTAATTTGAAATTTAAAAAAATCCATTACATGGTATGTTTCGGACGATCTAACAGTTCACAATCACAAACTTGAGAAGATAAAACACCTTGGTAGTTTTACTTCGGCAAAACTTATAGATTTCCAAATAGTTGCCATTTTCTGCACGTGTAGTTTTATAGTTATATTAGTCCCAGTAAATAATCATTGAGCATGCTTGAATCCTTGTTAAATTTGAAAAAGTAATAAAAATTTCATTTTTCTTGAAGACTTTCATATACTGATTTCAAAGTTTTGTAACTTGAATTTATTTTATTCATTTATTTAGTTCATTTCTACTCTATTGTATGTCCATTTCCATATCGATCTATTTATACGTAGCAAACATGGACGTCGAAGAAGACACCTATAACATCGAAATTATCAATACACAAACAATCTGCAAATAATTCCTATGAACTTAACAAAATTTTAAATCAAAATACAATGCATGGGGTTGCATGCAGTTATTCACTGAAGGATAACATTTATAGAAAGATAACTCTATCGAATAACAAATGGGTGATAGAGAAGACTGTTTTGCGTAAAGCAAAATTTAGCATAGGAATATGAAAAGTTACAGAAGTGCTAATGCGAGGGAAATTCAATTTAATTTACAACCACGAGTGTCCGTAATTGTTACCGGCTGACAGTCGGTAATTTTAACATTTTCAGTAAATTAATTACTTTCAGACCTCATCAAGTGTTCATTTCGTCATTCTAAACCATTCCAACCATTTACTGCATTAAAATACTTGTAATGAGAACAATTTTAAAATAAATTTTTTTTTTTTTTCCTACCTGGAAGTTATCTTTCGAAAAGAAATACGAAACAATTGGGAATGGACTTGTGTATTCGCGGTTCTCAGAGGAATAAATTAAAATATTTTAATATCACACAAAAGAATTTTTTTAGAAAAATCCTCTTATTAGATATTTAATAGTTATGGTTATATATATTATAATAAGACGAATTTCAACAAACGTTGAACACATGTAGTAAAAATGATTTGTGTGATATTCTCCAAAGCTGGAGCAAAATCCAGGTCATGTGTTGTGGATTTGTCAACAACATAACGAGTATAGTTGATTAAAGTTTGCTACTGTTTTCGTCTTTCACATTTAAACAGCTGTTTGAAAGAACAAGCAAAATGAAATAATAATGACGAAAGTATGACATATTATTATTATTACGTTTTCCTATTCTTAACATGCATACACCAGATCGATCTTGTGCCAAAATTTTGGGGAAAAAATGAGGACGGAACAAAGAAGTTCTATTTTTTTCGACGATTTTACAATTGTACTAAACATTGGTGTTTTTTTGGTGTCAAAAAAATAAAATGACATTGGGTATGTAATGTAAAAAGAAGTCATAATTCATACTTGCGTTTTTATTTTTAAGTCTTTCAATTTAAAAGAAGTCTGCTATCATACATGTATTAGAAGGGGGCTTTATCCACCCTCTCAAACCCCTTAAATTTCATATATTTTCAAATAACTATGAAAGGTTGAGATCTCCTTATAAGAAGACACACAGAAGATGCATTCATTGACTTCAAAACAGATTTGTCTATATATATTTGAAACATTGAGATTCCCACTCTATAACTATATCTGAATTTTGAGTATCTTTTAATTTGTGAATTTTAGTTTCAGTACTTTAAGTATCTTCTTAAGTTATGCAAAATGGTAGCGAATTTTTTTTATAAAGGACCCAGTGAACAATTATATATATATACAACTTTTTATAGAAATTTTAAATCAATTGCTAATAATTCATTATATCTATTTTTTAAATCGCGAAAAAAAAATTGATTCCTCCTTTCAAAAATCCTCTTTACAAATCAACTAAATATTAATGCATGTTACAGTAGAATGTAAGTATGAGTGCTGGACAAAAGCACTTCGTGCTATGTTTTGTTATTTGGATTTTCTCCTGAAAAATATTGAAGTAGTTGTGAATATCTTTGATTTTAATAATGATATACAAAGAAAGCCACATGTACAGATGTACTTACATTTTTTTAAATTGATATAATTATAGGTTATATAGTACAAAGAACGTATAGTGCCTTGTGCCCCAGAAATTATTTTTTTGAAATAAAAATTAATTGGTACATAATGAGAACTTATATATATTTTAAAGTATTAAAGTACGTGGAAGTTGATTTGGTACACAAATGGCAAAATGTTTTCAGTAGAACATTTCTTAAATAATCATTGAATAGTATTGACAAAAATATAACTGTACAAATACTTTTAATTAACTAAACAAGAATTAAATATTTTTCAATAATTGAGAACATATTTTATTATGAATTGATATTTTGAGATTTTATCAGAAGATCTGAAAAGAAAATTATTGGTGATTAAATTGTCACATTTCATATCAAATGAACAAAAGTATCAATATTTGATCAGATGGCCCACAGTGTTATTGTTTCACACTCCACTGCACATATTTTATGAATGGTCAATCTGGTTGAAATAAATATATGATATACCTTCCCATTGTAAATATCTTGTTGTAAGATAGAGAGATTCCCTGAGGATAATTCATTTGATGTAGTCTAAGACAGAGGACTATATTTTAGACATTTATATTTGTTTGACTAGCTATTGATGTTTTAATGATTTGAAATTAAGACAGTGGAGTTCGAATTACACATCGTATATAAATGTGTTACTATTTACAGTAATAAGATAATTATACAACACTTGGAATTAAACATGGGAATAAGGTGAGATACTTACTTACACGTACATGTACGACACTTTCATTTCACAGGCTATGAAGATTATTTGTAAAATAACAATTGATTAAGATAATACAAATGTGTAAGTTTTAGAATGTTGTAGAAAACAAGAGGTATATTAATATTCAGTTTAGAAATTTTTCAGTTTTTAACAGAAATTTTCAAAAGTGATAAATCCAGTTACATGTACAAGTATCACCAGCCTGCTTACATGTATTTCTCTCTTTACAAGCGGTTGAAGACAATGTTTACATTCGTCTCTACTGGTTGTGATATCCAATCAGACGCTACAGTTCGTCACTAAGATAAACATCCTGAATTGTTTGACATCACAATTGTAGGAATGGCTTCTTTGTCTTCACTTTATAGACACGGGCAAAAGTAAAACCTCTTTTAAAGTTGGTGCTTTATGAAAGAAATAGGTACTTACATGCATTGTTGGGAAACCCCTGGTGATCTTCCACTCGTGAAAGAAAAATTTCTATCACTCGTGGAGGATCACCTGGTCTTTCCGAAGAACATATGTAAGAACCTTTTAGTCTTACATCACGTGACACAAAACGTAACGTCACAGTACAAAACGTCAACATCATAATGTCAAAACGTCAAGAAAACATCAACCTTCCACGATTTGGATGGAAAATTTCAAAAAGAAATTAATTGTAAAAAGAAAACTAATATGTGATTCTCATTTAGAAATTAATTTCAAGTTTTATAGTTTTAGTATAAAACCAAATTGCGTATGATCTTTCTGATCATGATGTTAGTTTTTCTCTTAGAATATCTAGCAAGATTTTCCGTCATGGCGGCCATTCTTACTTTCAATCTATTTCTTTTATTTTTTACAGTCTGTAATGAGGGAAAATTTATCATTCATACATAAAGATGTAGGATAAGGGAATTCCACCCTGAGGATCACATATGTTATTGTCAGACACTTGGCAAGACTCATCTCTACAAAAATGTGATCCCTTGGTTAGAATTCCCCTATCCTACACTCTCTGTATGTAAAAGAGTAATACTCTTGCCTGCATAACAATTGATAATGTTGAATATTCTCATTATCATTTTTTACATTTAAAAATCCAAGAAGGTGATTTGCTTTAATATTATTTTGTTGCTATAATTATTTAATTCTAGTTAATTAAATACAAGTAAAGTTGCAAAATCCATTCTGAACTAATTTTCAATCTCTTTCATAGCCAATATTACTTCAGAACAGAGATTTCAACCGTAATTGTATGTTTCTAAATGGGGTTATACACACACATCAAATGGCAAATATTTCATGGAATATTCTCCAAATTTTGAAATTACACTGCACATTGTTAAAATTTTACAATAACCAATTTTTATGAATTTGAGAGATACATTGTAAGTGGCCCTGTGAGTTTGGCAATAAATACATGTAGCTGCTTGCTAGGTGGTTGGATAAAGTTTTTTGGGGCAGGCAGTGACTCCAAACAGTGATGAAAGAAAATCCGGTTTTCTGTTAGACATCTTGTTTTACGTCTGTAATAAGTTAATTTAAATTCATTTTGGTAGTTCCTGGTGTGTAAATGAAGAGATACATTTATAAATTCATGAGACATTAAAAATGCTTTGTATTGCTGTTTTTCATCTAAGCCTTTTCGTTAATTCTTTGCACCGCATCTACAGGTAGAAATTCAAAGAGTCAAAAGCACAGGTTTAAGTTCCATATCAATTTTTCTAAGTGTATTAATAAATGTTTAAATACATAGATTATGAATAAAATATCAATACTTGATTTTGTTTTAAATTTTTTAAGAGTTAAAAAAAAACTTGTAAACTAAGAAACATTTAAATGATCAAACCATCAGATTTTTTATTGTACCGTTACTGTTATTTAATTTCAGTCACATTTAATCATTACTTATCAAGTACGTGTGACTCCACTGTATTTCTTTAAGTTATATTTCTATAAGTTATGTAACTTTTGTAAAGTAGATTATTTATCTGTTATACGTTCATGTACATGTTATTGTATGAGGTTATTGTATAATTAATCTTGTCAGGCTTGGGGACTTGAATAAGTATTTATGATATATGACAAAAAATCTTTCAATCGGAAAACGTAGATGAGCATTTGGAGGGAGAGCGAGGTATACATACAGGTATATGACGGAAAAGGAATGTTATTTTAAAACAGATATATGTAACTGAAGCCGTCTTCTATGTGACAAATTAGATGACCTTTAATCAAGTAAACCAGTAGTAATTTTTTCAGTTACATAGTAGAGTAATTGTTTTTCTTTTGTCTATTTTTGTCAAAACAAGTTTTTAAGATAGTAATATTTATTATTGTTTCTGCTTCAGACCAATGTACAATTTATGTTGGTGGGTTTTCTTTATAATGAAAATCAGAATAAGTAGTTATTTAGTTATTTAAATCTTTATGAATTATTCCCCTTGACCAAAAATATACATTTATTTATTTCATATGAATATTTTCAAAATTTTATTGAGCATGTACATATGAAACTGGTATCAGCATAACTAAGCGTTATAGCTATCAATCTGATGACACAAATTACCTTTTTACTACGATGACATTTTGTGGGCTGTTTTAAACACTCTCGCTGAGTCTCAGTCTAATATGTTTATTTTTAGATAACTACACTGCAGCATTGCACAAGTTCACTTTTATGTGATTTTATGTGAAATTTGCACATCTTGTGCATCAAAATTGGTATCAAAGAATATATTATTACCAATGAGTTGATACCACTGCTGGTGGAGTCCAAGTCACTGATTGGTAGTATTTCGATATTACATTTCTAGCCTGAAATTGATACTTGAAATTTTCTGTAACAAAAATGTTAAATTTTGTAAAAACTTAGAAGTATCTCCCTTGTGCATAGCTCTGTTCTTAGATGGCGTTGTCTCTACCATTTTGGTAATTTTGGCATGTTTTAATTTGCTCTTCAACTTTTGGAATATTGTTTTAGTTTTCAACATGTTATAGGCCTTGAGCATAACTGATGAGTCAAAAGTCGACAAAATGTCCCCATCTTGTGCATCAAAATTGGTATCAAAGAATTTATTATGTGAATTTTAAAATTGGTGACTTGATATATTGTTCCATTGCATTTCAATTGTTCCCAGCAATTCTTGAACCATTGTCATTGGAAAGCATCTTCTTCTTACAAAGAAAAGGTTTCCATTTTCAGCACTTTCAGTACTTTGACTATTTTGTCTATAACAAAACAGATGTGTCATGGAAGGAAATATAAAAATTGAAGAATACCGGTATTTTTTTCAAGATGCACATGAACAGATCTTTATTATATGTAGAATAACTAATGTTGATTATCACTACATATGTCAGAAATGTCCTTTAGGATAACATATACATTGTATTCACATTATGTTATTATCATATTGACTGTAAACTTAGATGGTATCTATACAACACCTGCAATTTTATGCATGTAAAGGCTATCACTGGTCATTACATTTATGAGGTAAATAATACAGATATCAATAAATGTCAATTACAGTATGTGTCATCTTATTAATTACTTATCTTGTATAGAACATGACTTATTAATATGTGTAAATTTACATATATATATAATATATGGTATAGGAGTGAGGAAATACTGTTACAAAATGTATATAAATTATACTAAGATACATGTAAGTAAGATTTATCTCCCTTTAAATAAAAGTTTTCAGCTAATTTTTATGTATGAAATTTAGATTTGACCATATAGTCTTTTTTGTACATGTGAAAAAAGTGAACCCCTTTGGTTATTTTTTTATTATGTAGAAATACTTTACAGAGCTACATGATAGTCTTAAAAGATCTACATTTGTAGGTAACCAATGTCATATACACATGTATATGTTCTAAATGTTTGATGTAGACAGCAAAGCTGGTTGATTTTATGTTTCAGCTGCATGAATAAAAGCGAACACTTTAGAATTTATTTGTTTTTATTTTCATAAAGATATCAATATATATTGTCATATATTTCAGACTACACAATGTACCACCAGCAAAGTCATCAGGGGTCTAGTGGGGTTCATCCTAAAAGAAGAAAGAAAAGACCCATACATGGACTCAAGACTGTAGAAGTTACGAGAAGTAAAAGTGGTTATGGCTTTACAATATCAGGACAGCATCCATGTATTCTCAGTAACATTGTAAAAGATAGTCCTGCTGAACGTGCTGGACTTAAAGCTGGGGATTATCTGGTATCAGTTAATAATTTAAACATTTCCAAAGCTCCACATGATGATGTTGTGCGTATGGTTGGTACCAGCACAGGAACTTTGATTTTACAGGTAGCTGAAAACTATAATAGTTCTGATTCCTCGGATGACGAATATCATCACAGGACGAAAGCTCGTTACCCAAACAGAATACGTCCAAGAGTTTCATCGAAACACGGTGAAAGAGTTCTAGCTGAATGTAATCAGAGAGATAAGCATAATTCTCAGGACCATACACATAAACACAAAGACACACACTTTGCTAAACCTGCAGATTCCAGAGGTGCCATATCAAGATCGCGAGCTCGTCTTCACACACCTGTAGGTGCTGAAAATAATTTTAAAGAGTCCTCCAAAGACAATTATCAGTTTGCAGGACCTTTGCCTGTTGAAAGAAGGTCTGCTTCACAGTCTAGGTCTATGCATGTAACTCCTATTATGCAACGGCCTCCAGCAAAAAAGGCAGTTGTTAAAAGTACATCACAGACTGCTCGCTCATCTCGACAAATGCTAGAAGTTGATTCAAAGAATCATTTCGGCAGTGTTGATCAGAACTTAAACATGAGTGGCATTCAAAATGATCAGAAGTCATTTGCTAATAATAGTATTTCTTCTCTTTTAAAGACTTCTATTGCAAATACATCAGCAAATAATGCATTCATTGCTATGGAAGAGGATGATGGTGATGATGAAGAGAGTTTGTTGAATCAGAGTTTTCATGACACTCGTGTTGTTGTTGGTTACATTGGTTCATTAGAAATGCCAAGTGATGCTGACAAACCACACGTTCGCATACAATCAATTAGGAATGCAGTTCGTAGACTTAGAGTGGAGCAGAAAATTCATACATTGGTTTTAATGGAGGTTTCAACTGAAGGTGTAAAATTAACAAATGCAATGGGAACCACTGTGGCACATTATCCTGTAGATAGAATTGCATTCAGTGGTATAACCCCAGATGACAAACGATTCTTTGGTATTGTTACCTTACACAGTTCAAATGATAATGATACAGAGAGTGAAGCCGGAAGTCAGGATGAATCTGTCTCTAGTGGATCCTGCCATGTTTTCATGGTAGATCCAGAAATTAAGTCTCACAACATTCATGCACAGAAAGCAAAATCCTTTGGCATTACTTGTACTCCTACACCTGACAGACATCATTGTGCTGAATTTCCTAAATCGGCTACTCCAATAATTCTATGCATCAGCAATTTGTATAAAGACAGACCTGGTGTTTCAAATGACAATGAATTAGCTTTTTCTCAAGCCTTCACGGACCCTTCAAGAGTCCTTCAGCGTAGTCATAGCAACAGTAGTAATAGTGATAGTGGACTTGGGTTTGGGAGAGAAGAAGCAAGAAATGAACAAGTTTTAGTTGTGGATATGCCACCTCCCAGAAACCCACCTACTCATAATGGATGGGGATCGGTGAATGATGGTCCTGTTCAACATTGTTCACCAGACAACCATAGAATTCCTACACCTCGAGGTTTCCATAAATCAATGACAGTTCAAGGGGAAACAACTGGTAAAGTTAACCAATCTACACTAAGTGAAGATTGGGGAAGAACTAAAAGAAAATTAGATGTTCGTGCAATGACCGATTTAGGTCCTATGTCATATTCTACTGATGGTTTAGAGAGACAAAACAGTGCAGAAAATCTACGTGCTAGTATGAGAAAATTGATAGAACAAAGACAGAGAAGTGGGTCAACAATCAGTAGTGATCAGGAATCAAACTCATCTCATATGAGTGATTTCCACAGGTCATTATCTCAGCCTGACCTTCAGAGGTCAGCACCCATAAAACAACAAAATGACCAAAGTTTTGGCTCATGTCATAACAGCAGTAAAATGGAAATCACAGATATAGACGATGACAGACTTAGTCCAAGAGCCATGTTGCCACCACCATTTAATCAGTTACGATCTCCTTCAGCGCCGCCTACATTTCACCATGATGACAGTTTTGATGACATACCTGCAGCAGACACAAGCGGTATGTGTAGTTTGATAGAGAGATTTGAACAAGACCATGCCTTCAGAATATCGTCACCAGCTGATGTATCCAGAAGATTCTCAGATGGGACACCTATTCATCAAAAACAAGTAAGTAAATCTTTTCATTTATTTTGCATTCACATTTATGACTTAGTAAAGAGGTTGAATAAAGATGAATGCTATCTTGAATTGGCAAGGTCCTGATAAAGTGCTCAAGTTAGCAAAAATGCCCAGTACAGCTCATATTTCATTCTTATTTCTATGCAGACTGATATTTGAAGAAAAAAATAACAAATTAAAAATTTTTTAAATTTGTATAATTTCATACAAAATACACATGTACATGATAAAATACACTAAAAGGACATGTGAGCTTTTGCCATCACTTGGTGTCCATTGTCCGTCCGTCGTAAACTTTCAAAGATCTCCTCTGAAACTACTGAACCAATTACAGCCATACTTATTCTGAAGGATTCTTAGAGTATCTAGAATAAAATGTGTGTTTTATTTTGTTGTCCATCGAGATACATGGCTGCCTTGGGTAAAAAGAGAACATAAGGGGTAAACTGCAGTTTTTGGCTTATATCTCAAAAACTAAAGCATTTTAAGCAAAAAAATGTTCATTAGGTCAAGTTCTACCTGCCATGAAATTTTCAGACAAGTTGATCCTGAATTGTTAATTTTAACTAAATTTTGCAGTTCTAGGTTATTATCTTGAATATTATTATAGATAAAGACAAACTGTAAACAGCAAAAATATTCAGCGAAGTAAGATCTACACGTACAAATAAGGTAACATGACCATAATCGTCAATTGACCCCTTATAGGAGTTTTTGCCCTTTAAAGACAATTTTTCACATTTTTTTCGTAATCTTTGTAAACTTTCAAAAATCTTCTCTAAAACTGCAGAATCAATTTCAGCAAAACCTAGGCTGAAAGATCTTTTGTATATCTAGTATGAAGTTTGTGTCTTATTTTCTTGTCCATTGAGAAACATGGCTACCATGGCTAAAAATATAACATAGGCAAAAATTCAATTTTTGGCTCATATCTCAAAAACTAAAGCAGTTAGAGGAAAACTCACTGGAAGTAAAAATGTTTATGAGGTCATGATCTACTGTAATGAGATTTTCAGACGAATCGGTCAACCCATTTTCAGGTTATTTCCCCTGAATTGTTAACTTTAAGGAAATTTTGCAGTTTTTGGTTATTAACTTGAATATTATTGTAGATAAAGACAAACTGTAAACAGCAGAAATGTTCAGCAGAGTAAGATCTACAAATAAGTCAACATGACCAAAATCGTCAATTCACCCCTTATAGGAGTTTTTGCCCTTGAAAAATTATTTACATATAAACTAATTATATCAGTAAAAATAATGGTCTGACACATTGTCACAGATGTTTAGAGCATAACTTGAAATAAATTAAATGGTAGCTGTACAACTGCAATGGAGGTTCAAGGGTCAAGATAATTGAAAAAGTTCATAGCAACCAATGAAAAAGTTCCTAGCAACCATATATATATATAGATTCAGGACCCAATAATATAGCTGTGCAAGTCAAATACGGAGGCTCAAGGGTCAAGGTCATTTAACAAATCAATAGCAACAAATGGAAAAGTCCCTAGCAACCAGATATATTTGGTTCAGGACCCTACAATTTACCTGTTCAAGTCAAAATGGAAGGTCAAGAGTCAATGCCATTGAAAAAGTCCATAGCAGCCGATCAAAAAGTCCCTACCAACCATATCTATTTGGGTTCAGGATTCTATATTTTAGCTTGCAAGTCAATATTAAGGAGAAAATTGTGAGGGTATACATTAAATAGCAAAAATAATCATTGATGCAAGATCTACACAAAATATAACAGATGAGCGATTCAGGCTCTTGGGAGCCTCTTGCTATATTAAATTTTCAAAAAATGAAGAATTTGGGGCAAATTTTCAGCATTTTTGCAAAATGAAGAGGCAGAAAAAATTTTCTTAAAATTTACATTATAGTCCAAAAATCAGAGCAGCATTGTATTCTTACAGTTACATGAACATGATTGCATAAAGTGTATTCTCATTCATTCATGTATATCAATTGTATGTGAACATTTTAACAAAGAACTAATTTTTCTCATATTCTTTCTGATGTAAATTGGCCAATTTCCTGTCTCAAGAATACATGTATGTAAGTTAGTACAAAATTATTGACAAATCTCCTTCTGATTAATTGTTAAATTTCCTGTTCATAAAATACAATTTCCTGTTTCATCAAGAAATTATACAGGATGTTCTGAACTGGACATGGAAATTTCTTACATATTTTTAAATACATATATTGTATAAAAGTGTTTCAACAATATATGTTTGTTTTGATTCGAATTCTGTTGATACTCTGTGGTGTTGCTAGTATGAGATAAATATTTGGTAACATGGATAACAGTGGGGAGGGGTGTAATAATGATGTAACATTACGTAGGGTAGTCAGTATAGATAAATTCGAAAGGAGTATAGATACAGATAAAACAAAAACTGAATTATTTGATGCTATAAATCTTATAAATCCTGCACCAAGAAACAGATATTTATCCCCTGCACAAATACGGAGATTTTATAGTGTTAGACGGACAGCAAGAGTTCTCAACAAGGTGAGTACTACAAATTTTAATGGGATACATGTATATACATGTAGATTCACCCAAATTCCTAAATGTATGTACAACATAATATCTATCTTTACATACATACATTTTATGTACATGGATGTAAAAAATTATCACAAGGTATTTATTCAGATTATTAATTTCTTGAATGAACTGACATGATTTTGTTGTCATTGAATGTTTGAAAGTTTACTTGGCAATCAGTTAGTATTGAGTTGAAGAAGATATTATATACATGTATGGCATAATATATCCAAAGAAATTTAAGCAGTAACCATTTATTGTGTATGTTAGAAATATCTTGGGCACCGAAGGCATTTGTTGACTTTTTAGCTCACCTGACCAAAGGCCATGTGAGCTTTTGCCATCACTTGGCGTCCGTCGTCCGTAAACTTTCACTGATCATCTCCTCTAAAACCAATGGAGCAAATTTAACCAAACCTTACAGGAATGATGTATGGAAGGTCCTTTCCTAAGATTGCCGAAATTTTTCCGATCCGCCAAAAAACATGGCTGCCAGAGCAGGACATACATTGTAGTTTAACATTGGACCCTATGGGAAAACATGTTAAAGTTCATCTCCTCTGAAACTACTTGAGCAAATTTAACCAAACTTTACAGGAATGATGTATGGAAGGTTATTTACTAAGATTGCCGAAATTTTTCCCATCCGCCAAAAAACGTGGCTGCCAGAGCAGGACATAGTTTAACATTGGACTCTATGGGAAAACAGGTTAAAGTTTATCTCCTCTGAAACTACTTGAGCAAATTTAACCAAACTTTACAGGAATGATGTATGGAAGGTCCTTTACTAAGATTGCTGAAATTTTTCCGATCCGCTGTAAAACATGGCTGCCAGTGCAGGACATAGTTTAACATTGGATACTATGGGAAAACATGTTAAAGTTCATCTCCTCTGAAACTACTTGAGCAAATTTAACCAAACTTTACAGAAATGATGTATGGAAGGTCCTTTACTAAGATTGCCAAAATTTTTCCGATCCGCCGTAAAACATTGCTACCAGCGCAGGACATAGTTTAACATTGGACCCTTTGGGAAAACATGTTAAAGTTCATCTCCTCTGAAACTACTTGAGCAAATTTAACCAAACTTTACAGGAATGATGTATGGAAGGTCCTTTAGAGGGATTGCTCATTTCGTTTGAATGCGACAAACATCATGGCTGACAGCAGGAACATAGTTTAACATACATGCCTATTGAAAAAAACATATTTTGATCATCTCCTCTAAAACTATAACAGCAAATTGAATAAAACTGTACTGGAATGATGTATGGAAGGTCCTTTACAAAGTTGGCTCATTATGTTCAAATCTGAGAAAAACATGGCCGCCAGAGGGGAAATACTTTTAACTTTGGACCCTATGAGAAAAATATATTTTGATCATCTGCTCTGAAACTTTTGAAGCAAATTCAACCAAAGAATTAATGGAAGTTTGTAGAAGCATTTTGTCAGGTGAGCGATACAGGCTCAGCAGACTGAGCCTCTAGTTAGAATATGTAATATGTAATTACATGTATGTATCATTCACTGCTGTTGTATAGCATCGATCTGGTATCTAGGGAGGTTGTTAATTTTCAATTAGCTAATGTGAGGTTTTTTCCACTGATCATTACTGACTTTCTTATTTATTTGTTTCACATTTTCTGAGTGTTAAGTGTCCAATTGTTGAAAAGGTCCAAATTTTTCTTCATTCCTGTCTACATTTATATTTATTGTTTGTAATACTGTATATGTTTATTATACATATATAATTTCAATTTTTGTTGTTCCAGTGTTATCGGATTTGAATTGTCCAAATGTAAGCGATTTTTACATGTAGCTCACCTGGCCAAAGGCCATGTGAGCTTTTGTCATCACTTGGCGTCCGTCTACCGTCCGTCCACTGTCCATCCGTTAACTTTTCACATTCTAATCTTCTCCTCTGAAGCTGCTTGTCCAAATGGAACAAAACTTGACAGGAAGCATATATTGGAGGTCCTTTATAAAGTTTATCCTTTCGTCCCGATCGGACTACAAATATGGCCACCATGGGCAGTTCTTGTTTCTGATTGGCTGATATAAAAAAATCTTCTCTGAAAATGCTTGGCCAAATGGAATGAAACTTGACAGGAACCATCTATGGGAGGCTCTTTACAAAGTATCCCGATCGGGCAACAGTATATCATTGGTTGATTAAAAAATTTTTTGTTCTCTGGAACTGCTTGCCCAAATAGAACGAAACTTTATGGGAGGTTCTTTACAAAATTTCCTCATATCATCCTGATTGGACTACTTGACAGGAAGCATATATGGAAGGTCCTTTATAAACTTTCCTCATTTCGTCCCGATCGAACTACAAATATAGCCACCATGGGCAGCTCTTTTTTTCTGATTGGCTGAAATAAAACAATCTTCTTCTCTGATGTCGTTTGGCCAAATGGAAGGAAACTTGGAAGGAAGCATCTATGGGAGGTTCTTTACAAAGTTTCCTCATTTGGTCTCGATCGGGCAACAAACATGGCAATCATGGGCAATTCTTGTCTCTCATTGGCTGATTAAAAAAAAATTCTGTGGAACTGCTTGGCCAAATCTGTCAGCCAAACTTGTTGACAGGAAGCATCTATGGAACATCTTTCACGAATTTTTTTTTTATCCTGATTGGACAACAAGCATGGCTGCCATGGGCAATTCTTGTTTCTGATTATAATTTGATTGGCTGGTATAAAGAAAAGTTCTCTGAAACGGCTTGGCCAAATGGAATGAAACTTGAAAGAAAGCATCTGTGGGAGGTTATTTTACAAAGTTTCCTCATTTTGTCCAGATTAGGTGACAAAGATGGCTGCCATGGGCAATTCTTGTTTCTGATTGGTTGATTTAAAAGAAAATTATTCTCAGAATCTGCTAGGCCAAATAGAGCCAAACTTCACAGAAAGTGTCTATGGCTTATAACAAAAATATATAGAACTGCAGAATTGCCTGAAACCAAACTTGGCCTGAACGTTCCTCATAGGGTGTCACTCCCTCGTTCAATATTGCCACCAGCAGAGGATTTAGGTCAACATAAGACCTTACGGGAAATACATGCAAAAATCATCTGGAGAACCACTGAATTTAAGAATATGCTAACCTGTAAGTAGAAGGACATTGACGCAGAAAAATGTGGTCCCTACAAGGCTTACCACACTTCATAATGGTAGTGAGAAGTGACTTCTCTGAGGTATATCAATAAAAACGGCTTTCATTCCAGGTGAGCAATACAGGCTCAGCCCTCTGAGCCTGTAGTTAACATGTACCCCACGGACTCGAGTATGCCTGGAATGATTTTCTTCAAACTTTAATACATTATTACAAATGGTGATCTGAGGGTCTGTATACTTTTTGACGATTTTCACTTTTGTCGTTCCAGAATTATGGGACTAAGATTGTCCAAATATAAGCAATTTTTTATAAATATAAAATTTCCCGCATACACAAAAATGATGTTTATTGTGTTGTTACAGTGTTGAAAAAGTAACATGACACTTCATTTGCTAAAACAAAAATTAGTATTTTCCTATAAGGCAAAACAGTTTATTTATTAAGGTTTGTGATATCTAAATAGTCGACAGTTTACATCGGAATGAAACGAAAATTTACAGAATAGGTGGTTACCATACATGTACATAGTAGTGCAAAACATAATGGTTTTCCTAATCAGATTGATTTTGGGGGTTTACCATGCATGGCAAAACATTGATTTTATCATTACTTTATACATGTGATTGCAGAATCTCTGAAAATTTTCAATTGGAATGAAACGAAACTCGACGCAATTGCTGCCTACCATGTTGAGTTGTGCATTACATAAATATTTTTTTTAATTTTTTATGAAATTGATGTTGACTGTACTGTGCATATATATTTGTGAAAACAAATTTTCATACAGTATATATTTGTTTAAACTAATTTATTTATAGTGGTTTGGGAAACAATTTATACCAACTTATGCTAATCCCTCTCCACTTGGCAGGTGCGAGAGCATATTCGCATATTGTGTTGATAGGGCGGCACAAACTTGATCCCTGAAATTTTCGTACTGAAAGGGAATTGAACCAGAGACCCATGTTAAAAAAGTGGTTTGGTTGCAATACACATGTAGCTCAAAAGTAAAATGTGCCTTGTATCATTGTATAGATTGAAAAAGGCACCAAATAAAATTAGAGTTATCTTTCTTTGATCTATTGTCACAATTTCCAAAATTTTATAAAATTTGAATTCACTCATTTAATTTCTGATATAATGCATAAATTGTTTTTTTTTTTAATTTGCATGTTTACCATTCATACAGTATTGCCAAAGATATCAAAATCCTGACAAAATGAATAGATTCCCATACATATGAAATGATTATTAACTTGTTTTATATCTTTATTATTACAGAAGATTATCAGTGATTATAACATACAATAGAAATCTGATAAGGGAGATTATCCCTGACTTCATTCAATTAATTTACTTCCTTATTTAGTTCTTTGTAAGGATAATAACTTATAAAGTAGAATTTAATTAAAGACTTAGAATAAATTGTGCTCGGATTACTTTCAAATTAGTATATTCCAACTAGAGAGTCTGATAGCAAATATCATGTGACACTTTACTTTAGTCTAATTTTATACAGTACATTTGTATTATATACATTTTTTCATACTTTGTGTTCAGAAAATTTATCTCCTTATGAATTTAGTCAGGATTAATGGCAAAGTATAAAAAGGTAGGTTCAAATCATGATCAAAATTACATACTATGTATTCAAATATGTACATATGACCATACATAATGGTTTAATGTACATATACATGTATTAAAAATAACATAATGGTTTAATGTACATATACATGTATTAAAAATATTGTATCAACATAAATATATATACAGTGTTTATCTAATTATATATGTTTTGATTGTTCATCAACATGTGACTTTGATGCATAAATAGACCATTGCTTGCATGATAACTTGAAGGTGACAAATTTAAAGATGGCATTTATTTATCATGCAAAACTTGAAAATTCACTAGGCAAATTCATTTATGATTCATCCCTTCTAAAAATATGGGACAGGTTGGAGGATTTAATTTTTTGTTAGTTATTACATGGATCTATTTTTGTCGTTAACTCATTGTTTGGCAAGGTTAATGTGAGTGAAAATTCTTGCTGTTTTCGAGTCTTGGATAGGGAACTTTTGGATGATTTGGGCACTCACAAGGACAGTTTTACTGGAAAAAATATGGGGCAGGTGGGGATGATCTTTTTAATCTATCATTGAATTTTAATTGGCCAAAAGGTAAAACCGTAAACTATTTATGCTTTTCTTCCTGAAAAATCAAAGAATTATGTACCAAGATGTTATGGTGTTAATAGCTTGATTAATTGCCTAAATTGGGCAAAACTTTACCTGATTTCTAGCATTAAAGCATTGAACAGTGTATTTGGTATGTTTTCTAGTGGGAAAAATTGATTCAGCAAAACATTTACAGTTCTGATAAAGACTCCTGGATTGAAAAAAATGGAAATATTCATAGCAAACAACATATATTTCAATGGAGATTAGAGAATAAATTTATCGTATCTAATTTTATTATTTTTTTGGCCCAGTTTTCTTTTCAGTTTTGGTCTACATTACATTATAATACTTGTCAACAGTTTTTGAGTGAATGTAGAAATTATTGGATGATCAAGTGTTCATTTCATTGAAATGTTTATTTGTACTATGAGGTG
Source organism: Mytilisepta virgata (assembly GCA_028015205.1). NCBI lineage: Eukaryota > Metazoa > Mollusca > Bivalvia > Mytilida > Mytilidae > Mytilisepta > Mytilisepta virgata. The sequence continues at coordinate 50,800,311 of CM051517.1, read as the reverse complement.
TTAAGTTGTTTGTCAATCTATAATGTTTGAACAAATTCAATTTAATATGGAAAATTTTTGTCAGTACTTGAGGTATGGATAGGCTTCCTATGGTGAGGGTGTAAAGGTATGATATGAAAGTCATATTTGAAAGGCAGAGATTTGTGGAAAAGGGTTATTTTTTGTTTTAATCTAACTCAGATTATAGTTCAGAAGAATAAAACTGATAGTCAAATTTCATTGATTTATAAAAAAAAAAAAAATATAATCATTTATTCAGTCATCAGTTATGAAATACAGTATTTACCCCCTTGTTATGTGTTGACATATGCAGTACTTCAGCTTAATATGTATTACCACTTTGGCAGAGAACCAAGGCCCATAATAGTTTTAGAAATATATAAATGTATAATCTCAAATTTGTATGTAACCCCTTAATGATTTTAATCAATAACTGACTTGTGTTACCCGTTTGTATACAGATTGACATCTTCATTTAAATGGAGGTTTTAACATTCAGAACCTTGTGTTTAGCTTTTGTTGAAGGTTATCTTCTATCGTACATTTTTGTAAGAGGAAAAAGTTGGAGAGAATGCAATTGTTAAATATTTTGTAGAAATACAAATTTTGCACCTCTGATCAGTGGATAGAAGTTGAGTACCTTAGTAAGTCGGGGCTAGTTTCAGCAAGTGAAAATGAAATGAAACGTTTGTTACTTGTATATCAAGTCCAATAGGATGAGGTAAAAAAAAAAATGCAGACAGAAGAATATTGAACCATTTTTATAAAACATTTCTTTGGTGATAAGCTATTTATTAAGTAATGTGATCACTCGGATTAGAAATGGCTGAATTGTTTAACTGGAAGTCAACATTCAGGCCATACCATACTATTAGTGCTGGACGACGGCCTAGAACACAGATCCCCATGGAGGGATTATTTCGTCCTACTACTCCAGTAGAAAGTGTTACCAAGGCATTTATTTCTAAACTTCGTAAACAGGTAAAAAAAATTAACATAATGCATTTTTCTGTAGTTTAGTTATAATGTCGGCGAACCCAAATTCCCCTGCATACCCAGAATGCCCATATGTCCTAATTTTTCAAATTAAGCAATTGAAATGGGTTTGCTGGTATTAAAACACTTAAAATATTATCAACAAATCGTTGCTACCATTTTTATGGCCCATTTACGAACATGTAAGGGGCATATACATTTACCCTTGTTAGACCTTACATATTTGGTTAAGTTTTTCCATTTAGACTATTCTCAGATACTCAATCATATTATATTTCTGCAACCGGCTTATAACACTGAACACAGATGAACAACATTTTAGCCACTTTGACCTACATGTAATGCATGAGTGACTCTGATTAAGTTTTGACTTTAATTTCATATCTTAGGAATCCATGGTGTTATATCAATGTTTGATACTTCACCACTATAATCTTCTTCGATTATATAATCAATTTCTCCAACAGATGGATCATTATGACCCACATTTCGTGCATCAGTGACTCGGTTAATGTTTTGCATTTAGGTCCATTTCTTAGAACCCTATTGAGACATATCTAGATATTATACCTATCCGTTCATCTTATTACAACAAAAAACTTTGGTAAAAGTTATGCATTTACATGTAGGTATATTTTTTAAATAATTTGTGGTAGTATATTGATGATATTTCACAATTACATTTAACAAAATACATAATTACTTGCACAAATGTGTATAGTACAACAAAACTTCGCGACCTTTGATTTGATTATTGCATTTGGGTGTATTATTATGTATTAATAATATTTAACAATTACAGTACAACACAGCTCAGCCAAGTTTGGGTCACTATGACAACTTTTTATGGAAGAGTGACTTTGATTAAATTTGTGCATTTCAGTCTATTTCTTAAAAAAACCTGTGATGATATATCAATGATATTCAATCATCTTCTTTAGTTCACAATGATCACCAACATATATATTAAGTCCACATGGCCCACATTTTATGGTTGAGTGACCCCATTAAATTTTAGCATTTTGGTCTTTGTCAGAAACAGCAGAATTTAGTACTGTGGATTTATTATTTACAACATGTTTAATGGGTTAACAGTAAATGTATGCAGAATATATATTATGAAACTCTCAAATATTTTAATCAATTTTCAAAACGATTTACTGTCATAAATAATAGAATTTTATGTGCAGGAGGACAGGGCATACTTGTCTTACAGACACACAATCTCCAGTTTCTATTTTCTCCAAAAAAACTCTTCCAAATGGGCAATTTGGGTATAGGTTTTGTAGCTTTAAAGACAGAAATTATTATATTGAAAAGATTTACATGCAAGTTTTTTTAATTGATATGAAAATGAATATTTTGGTGACATTGCTATTCTTACTTTGGATTTATGATATTTTGTTAAATAACACGTTTTTTTTTTGATGAACTGGAAACACAAATCAGTTTCTACACCTTTCGCTGTATATTGGAGTTCAAACACTCAAATATATTTTGAAGTAATCTTTTTATAAGTAAGAAATTGGAACACATTTGGCCATTTTTGTCGAGCCTTCGACTTTTGTCGAAAAAGCGAGACATAGCGATCCTACATTCCGTCGTCGTCGGCGGCGGCGTCCACAAATATTCACCCTGTGGTTAAAGTTTTTGAAATTTTAATAACTTTCTTAAACTATCCTGGATTTCTACCAAACTTGGACAGAGGCTTGTTTATGATCATAAGATAGTATCCAGAAGGAAATTTTGTAAAAAAAAAATTCCAGTTTTTCCGTATTTTACTTATAAATGGACTTAGTTTTTCTGCCAGGAAATATTACATTCACTCTGTGGTTAAAGTTTTTAAAATTTTAATAACTTTCTTAAAATATCCTGGATTTGTACCAAACTTGGACAGAAGCTTGTTTATGATCATAAGATAGTATCCAGAAGTAAATTTTGTAAAATAAAAATTCCAGTTTTTCTGTATATTACTTATAAATGGACTTAGTTTTTCTGCCAGGAAACATTACATTCATTCTGTGGTTAAAGTTTTCAAAATTTTAATAACTTTCTTAAACTATCCTGGATTTGTACCAAACTTGGACAGAAGCTTGTTTATGATCATAATATAGTATCCAGAAGTAAATTTAGTAAAAAAAAAAAAAAAATTTCCGTATTTTACTTATAAATGGACTTAGTTTTTCTGCCAGGAAACATTACATTCACTCTGTGGTTAAAGTTTTTAAAATTTTAATAACTTTCTTAAACTATCCAGGAATTTTACCAAATTTGGACAGAAGCTTGTTTATGATATAAAGATTGTATCCAGGAGAAAATTTTGTAAAATATTTATTTCTGTTTTTCAGTTTTTTACGTATAAATGGACTTAACATTGCATTCACTATGTTGTGAAAGTTTTTAAAAATTTTAATAACTTTATTATTTTTATTAAGTTTGCAGAGAAGTTTCTTCATTATCAAAATAGAGTATCCAGACGATAATTTTGGAATTGATTTCATTATTTCATTGCAGGAATTTATTTACTGTGTTTCAGAGCCTATATATATATTCTACTTTTTTAATTAAAGGCTAGATCATTAAGCACTTTAAAATTTGTCTTCTTTAACATTTGTTCATTCAATAAATTTATGTTTCTACTCATTTATAAATCTATATATATATAATTGCATACTATATTAATTTTTTACAACAAAATCTTTTTTCATACATTTGAAATGTTTTATTTCATTAACTGCAAATCTATTATGTGCATTCACCTATCACACTGAAAATATAGACAACATCAAAAGTAGGCGAGACACTGGGTTCCGCGGAACCCTTACGAATTTTTGTCTAAATAGGTAATTCTCACAGTGCCTAAGAGGGATACTCAATGTACAGAGTTCTTATGTAGAAATCAATGACTATTGTATTCAGCTATGATTTTTAACAGTGTTTTCCAACAGAAAAATCAAGCTAGTTTGGTGATATATGGCAACAGGCAGGCAGGTGGTGAAAGAAAACCCAGTTTGCTGTCACAGCTCATTTCTTGTCCTCTTTTGAGATAAGCAAAATGGCTTTAGAGGGAAGCTGTTGATAATATTCAAGACTGGATAATAAGCATATGGTTTATCTATTTCTGTATAAAACTTGACCCAATATGGTTTTCATATTGATTGTTGAAGAAGACATTTCTACCATTTCTTTCTTTATGGTTAAAAATTTATGAATTTTTCTAAATTGACTCTGTTAATTTATCTATAAAATGTTTCTCTTGCACATAAAATGTTTAATGTATAAATGGAAATAAAATCATAGCAAACATTAAATAATAGGTGAAAATAATTTACTGGAAAATCAATTAGTTATATGGTGTCTGACTGTCATTCATTTACACTTTTAACTCTTAGTTTTAAGCAGAACATTCTATTAAAAAGTTATCAGATGTATTAGGGTTATCTCCCTTTTGATACAGTCAAAATTGCTTGCTACAATGCCAGTACACAGACCTCTTGTTTAATTATTATCACAAAGGAACAGTTTGTAAAGAATTATGTCCTTTTGAATACAGATTAATTTATGCAATGGTTGTTGTTTTTACACCATATTGTTTTGATTACACCACAGATAACTGGTGCAGATAGTATTCAAATTGTATTGCTGATGGCCATTTCTAATATTTTTCATGACCTTTTATATTTTACTATGATAATGATATACAATGAATATCACTCATTTAAAATTACTGTAATTTAAATTTGAAAAGGTGTCCTGAACAGTTTTCAGAGATCTTATGATAACTTTAAAGTCATTGATATTGGAACTGTTCCTGTGAAGATATTTTACGTTTGCAAGACCATACATGTAACATAGAAATCTTTTAGGCTGACATCAGAAAACAATTTGGGTGATTGGGAAAGATTATGTTCAAAAATTTTATCAAATCTGAAGAATTGAGCAATTTTTTAAAAAACAATTTTGAAACTGAAATATCAAATTTGCAGTAAAAACAAAAAATTTAGATTAGTAGGGGTGTTCATCTACAAATTCACATGAAGTGGTCTTAAAGCATTATATAAATGTATGGTCATTTTAAGAGAAATACTGTATTGTCATAATCCATTGAGACATACTGTTGATAGGATGAATTTCATTTTATATACCAGCATTATAGTGATAAATAAAGTCTCAACATGTAATATCACATGGGGTCTTTGTATTCAAAAATTTAAATACTTAAAAACTTTGATTTAAAAATACCTGTCAAGTTTGGAAATCATATACAAACATTTAAATTCTCTCTTTTATCCATGGATTGATATTAGAACTTGGGTGTTTTAATAGTGATTGGACTTGATCATTGTTCTCCAGCCTTGGGTTCTTCTTTGCTATAATCATTTTATGACGAATGGTGTAAGATCTATCACTATAGACACGCCATTCAGATGGAATTCTGATATGAAGTCCTGCCTTTAAAATTACTTTAAATACTTGTCTTGCATTTGATAGAATTTTGAGATAAAACCTGTGAAATTCTGTGTCGAGAATTGTGAGGACCGTGACTTGGGATTATACAGACTGTGGTAAAACTTTGGAATCTTTGCACAATATTTGGATTATAGCTTACAGAGTGAAAATCATTGAAATTTATTATCCCAAACTGACAGGACTGATTTGTGTAAAACCTTAATGTTTGTTTAAGGAATATCATTTCACAATTGTTAAGTAAAGTAATATATGGATGTGCAGTTGTGTGATATGTATATGATTTTTTAAGAAGTCAACAGATTTTTATCAGAAACTGTCATATATGTAATGTTACTTTTGTGGAATTTTCAATTTATGTTTCAAAACATTTCTTAAAGGCATTGGAGGAAGGGTAAAAGTTATTACTTCAAAGTAGAATTTAATAACAGTGTTTGATTGTGATGAAATGAACCATTTGGTACATGTATAACAAATTGTCATTTCTGTCCATAAGGAAATTGGCGGTGTCAATGGACATGTTAATATATTAGCCCGGAGCTAAAATCTGGTAACTTTTACTGGTCGAAATGGGAAGTATACGCCACACACAAAAATGTCCATGTGGGAATCATAAACTATAATAAAAAACTTGTAAACAATGTTGTTCAGCTTAGTGTTAATTGGATTAATGCATGTACCTGTTGTTCTGGGTCTTTTATCTGTGCAGTTTAATTAGTGTTAATAGCTTGGATTACATGCACTCACTGCAGTTTGAACTCTGAACTTTATGCTGATTTAGGAAACTAGTATGCATAAAACACTGTGTTGAAGGTCTTGATTTTGTATAAGTCTAAATGGTTAATATGCAGCAAGCATGAATTTTTCTTTGAAAGACAGAAAAAAATCCAGCCCCATGAACTTGAGCTTAAAAAATTTATATTTCCGTCCTTTGACACCAGATGTGACGGGTGCATCTAGTTGGAGGCCGAGAAGGAAACAAGAATCAAGGAAACTTACATTGACTTTTTCTTATAAAGATTTTAATGAATTTATGAAGGTAAGAAATACTAGAATTGGACTCTCTCTGAAAACAGTAAATGTGCATGCATGTAGTGTGATCCATATTAATGCAAATCTTTGTGCATTTTTTCTAAATAAATGGGTATTGGTTCAGTGTATTATCAGTTGGCATTTTCACTTGAGAGAGGTCAAAGAGATTTGGATTTGCAGATTCAGATCTCTGTCCTAAAAATTGAAATTGAATCATGCAACCAGTTCCCATTAAACTTGTTACATTTGTACAGCTGGTGGTTAGTAAGAATGACATGGGAACTTTTACATTTCACTTGACCACTTGATAAGATCACAGTTATGACAATAATGCTTAATAAAGAAATATGTAATTAATTTGAGGTAACAAGATGTTTGGTTTACATGACATTGCTATGATGTAGTTCAGTCAATTAAATTTAGATTGAAAAAATACATGTATTTTTCTGTTTAAAGTTTATTTATAAACATCTGTATGAATTATGAATGGAATGCTGCTACTAGTATTGTATTTAGATTTAATAATTACTAAAAAGCAATGCAAAGCCAGGGAGCTTAAACTTACTATGTCTGCTACTATGTACAGGCTAAAAAAAATTACAATATACTGAAAAAGTTAGTTTTGTTTAATGTAGGATTGGTGAACCCAGAAGTTTAAGAAATATGGAGGGGGAGGGTTATAACTACAAAATTTGTAAATAAAGGTATACTCTGGATAAACTAAAAGTGACATTCCAAAATAGGGAAGATAAAATTGGAACAACCATAATCTTTTCTACTGCATTGATGTTTTTGCTGTTTTTACAAAAAGCAATGCAAAGCCAGGGAGCTTAAACTTACTATGTCTGCTACTATGTCCATGTCCAGGCTAAAAAAAATTACAATATACTGAATATATATCAACATATTAGTGAATTAGAAGCTTACTTCATGTACTTCATTTGTTATTATGCATGTAGATAAAGTTTGAATTGAGAGCTTCAATTGAGAAAACTTGAATAGGTCAAATAAAAATACAAGGGTTTTGCTTGAATGATATATAGAAACCCAAAATAAAATCAGCAATATATTCCTAATCTACAGTAGTTTATAAAAACAAAACAGTATTTACAGATCTATATACATTTGTTCAGTGTAAAAGAGTAAAATCAGATAATTGTATAAAATGGAAAGAATCCAAATTCAAAAAATCTTGGTGACAAGTACAAGTAGGGTTTAAAGTGTCCTTCTCAAAAGAAAGTTTCTGTCACATTAAACAGAAATCAACAAGTTAAATCTTCCAATAGGTATTTCATATAAATGTTTGCACAGCTGCATAAAAAGTCAGTTTTGTTTAATGTAGTATTGGTGAACCCAGAAGTTTAAGAAATATGGAGGGGGAGGGTTATAACTACAAAATTTGTGAAGAAGGGTATACTCTGGATAAACTAAAAGTGCCATTCCAAAATAGGGAAAATAAAATTGGAACAACTGTAATCTTTTCTACTGCATTGATGTTTTTGCTGTTTTTACAAAAAAGCAATGCAAAGCCAGGGAGCTTAAACTTACCCAGAGTATAGGGTGCTGAATAAGTGGGATTCCAACCCCCAAATTCCACCCTGCATATTCAGTGTTATTGGTAACATCAACATTAATACAGTAATGTCTGAAAATAATAATGGTATTCAGTTTTACATATTAAAAGTTTATCCAGAGTAGTTGTGGTAAAAAAACTTCCTATAAAGGTCTTATTATATTATAATTATCTAACTTGTATTTTACAGCGAGACAAGAGCAGGGCATCAGATGATCTACAGGACAATTTTGCCAAGCCACAAGCACGTACAAGAAAACTTTCCAGATTACAGCATCCATTTAGTCATTCTCATGAGGTAAAATGCTCAAAAATTGTAACTATACATTGCATGTAGAAAAAAGAGTAGATTTGAAAATTTATTCTACAATACAGATAGAAAAATAGGGTGAAATACCATAACTCTAATTTTACATGATCTTTTACAGCATTACAGGGGGCCTCGGTGGCCGAATGGTCTAGGTAGTTTGTCATGACTACTAATGATCACTAGCCTGTCAACACTGAGGTTGTGAGTTCGAATCTCACCTGTGGCAGGGTGTGTTCGACTCCGATCTGAATTGACAAGGATTGCCAATTTTCCTACCGAAGGTCGTGGTTCTCTCCGGGTTCCTCCACCAATAAAAACTGGCCGCCGCAAAATAGCCAAATGTGCTGAAAACGGCGTAAAACCCCAACTAAACAAACAGCATTACAGATGCATTAATAATTTTTATTTTTTTATATTTGCTGTTATTGGCAATGCTTTGATTTTCTACATATACAGTGAAACATAGTCTATTGGGAAATGTTAGGCGATACATATATCTATATTGTACATAAAATTGTAAATAAGATAGATTGCAATTTAAACAAGATACATGTACATATCAAATTTTTTTATTGAAAACAAAGATATTTTGATTTATGCCTTTCAATAATGCTAAAGACAGAATGTTACCGGGTTCATTGAATGAAATGTCAAAATTTATGATTAGCAAAATGCAAAATTTTATCAACATGTAGCTAAAGCCTTTTATGACTTTGACACATGCATACCAAAAAATTTAGTTCAATTCTCTAAATCTATTGGAAGACTGATTAAATTTTCATTCATATTAAGGTATCCGGACCATAAATGACCATGTGATTATTCGAAAGTTCCCGGATGTTCCATACAACGCAATTGAAATGACCTCGGTAATTATCGGCAAACTTCGGAAATGTCAATATAACTAACTTATTTTTACAGACTGCATATAAGCAACAGAGTGTGTTTCAACTTGAGAAAAATATATATACAAAATTCCAGCTTTAAATTTTTTGGTTCAGCCATTCACGGTCAAAAAGAGATACACTTTTCGTTCATGATCTGTTATGGTCCGGATACCTTAAAATATACATCATTGTAATCTGAAACTAAATTAACAATGGTTAAGAAGGTTTCTAGGGAAGGAGGGGCATAAAGAGAATATTTGTCACATTTTTGTATACATATAATCGGTCTCTACATATTTACAATATTTGGTTGTTTTATCAGATTCATATTTATGCTTACTTAGACTACCATTTGCAAAATTACAAAATGAAACAAGCAAGACATAAAGTATAATTTAATGCAGTATCTATGCATTTCAAGCTTTTCATCCGTGATACTTAATGCTACTTACAAAATTACAAATATGAAGTATGCAATATACTAAGTATAATTGGATGCACTCTATATGCATTTCAAAATTTTCGTTAGTGGTGCTTAAAACCAAACTTTGAAATCAAAATCTGTAAAAAGTTCTAGAGCAGAAAGTGTCAACAATGCTTAAAAGTCATTATGTAAATTTGAAAGTCAAGAAATTTTAACCAGTTTTGTGGAAGCAAGGCCTAAAATAAAATATTGTTTGTTTCCCTAATCCCGACTGACCCGGAAAAATCGCCGCGACTGGAATAATTTTATTGCCAATTTTGTGTAGAAATTTTTTTTATCGAAATTCATGTGGTGGTGCGGTGCTCCTATGAAATGGAGGAGTCAAATACATAAGACATAAGAAGGAGACGCTGTTCTTCAAAGCGCCTTTGTAATCGGCATAGTTGAAAACGCCTTGATGACGCGACTTTCCACGTGCCTTCTTCTTCCACGTGGTCTCGGGTCTTTATGATATTCTCTAGATTGTTCATACTTATAAATGTCAGAACATGGACGCCGTTCTGTTGGTTTCTGTTGTTGTTTATTCGGCTGGAAACTTTAAGAAAGACTTGGTAACAAATTACCACCCAAGAGAAACCCAATTAAATAAATTATTTCAAATTATATAGAGTTCTTGTCGAGCCTGCGACTTTAGTCGCAGAAAGCTCGACATAGGGATGGTGATCCAGCGGCGGCGGCGTTAACTCACTTCTTAAAAGCTTTATATTTTAGAAGGTGGAAGACCTGGATGCTTAATACTTTGTATATAGATGCCTTATGTTACGAAGTTTCCGTCTGTCATATGTACATTGTCCTTGACCTCATTTTCATGGTTCAGTGACTACTTAAAAAAAAAGTTAAGATTTTTTTGTAATGTTAATTTCTCTCTTATTATCAGTAATAGGATAACTATATTTGGTATGTGCGTACCTTACAAGGTCCTCATCCTCGTCAGACAGTTTTCAATTGACCTCGACCCAATTTCAAGGATCAGTGAACAAGGTTAAGTTTTGGTGGTCAAGTCCATATCTCAGATACTATAAGCAATAGGTCTAGTATATTTGGTGTATGGAAGGATTGTAAGGTGTACATGTGTATTGTCCAACTGGCAGGTGTCATCTGACCTTGACCTAATTTTCATGGTTCAGTGGTTATAGTTAAGTTTTTGTGTTTTGGCCTGTTTTTCGAATACTGTATGCAATAGGTCTACTATATTTGGTGTATGGAAGGATTGAAAGGTGTACATGTCCAACTGGCAGGTGTCGTCTGACCTTGACCTAATTTTCATGGTTCAATGGTTATAGTTAAGTTTTTGTGTTTTGGCCTGTTTTTCGAATACTGTATGCAATAGGTCTACTATATTTGGTGTATGGAAGGATTGAAAGGTGTACATGTCCAACTGGCAGATGTCATCTGACCTTGACCTAATTTTCATGGTTCAGTGGTTATAGTTAAGTTTTTGTGTTTTGGCCTGTTTTTCGAATACTGTATGCAATGTCTGACAGCATTTACTTTCATTAGAAATACACTACAGGCGAGACATTTTTGTGTGTCAACTCTTTTATTTAATATATAGCTTGATACACCCTAGAATTTAAAATACTGCCCTACAATGATGGTTTGTAATTTCCTATTTACAAGTACCAAAAAAAACAAATTTACCGAAAAAATAAAATAATTTACCTACCTACCTACCCACACCTGACTTGATAGGGTCGGGTTTTGGGAAACAAACAAACATTTATTTTTGGCCCAAGCTGTCAAAGTTTTGTAAGTAAGATACAAGTACAAAAGCTGACTTATTACATTCTGAATAACTACTGTTGGGAGCTTACAGTTCAAGCTGTAGTACAATGGAATTTTAGTTCCATAAGTGAAATGTTTAAATACTAGAACATATTGACTTCATATTTTATGTATTAAAGCAACTGAAGATTTAGTTTATTTTAAAATGACTCCACACTGATTTGCCTAATAAATGTATTACTAGTGTTTTCCCCAGGAATTAATAAAGACGTGGTAATTTTTCCAAGTGAGTGCAGTTCAGAGCATAAATATTTCTTCTTGGGGTGCAGCATGAAGTAAAGTCTATAACTGATAAAAAATTGCTGTAATCAATACCTTTATTTCTTAAATGGGACAATTAAATACTGTAAAAACAGAGTAAGATAACATGATTTCAAAGAAATGAGGCCTTAGAAATGGTTTTAAGAATCCATAAAAAGTATTGTCAGGGCATAAAAAGTATTTAGAGGACAGCATTGGTGTCCAAAGAAGAACGCATGGTGAAGCACCATGGTAAAAAGGGGCCTCGGTGGCCGAGTGATCTAGGTAGTTTGTCATGACTACTAATGATCACTAGCCTTTGAACACCCAGGTTGTGAGTTCGAATCTCACCTGTGGCGGGGTGTGTTCAACTCCAATCTAAATTGACAAGGATTGCCAATTTTCCTACCGAAAGTCAGGGGTTCTATCCGGGTACTCTGGCTGCCTCCACCGATAAAAACTGGCCGCCACGAAATGGCCAAATGTGCTGAAAACGGCATAAAACCCCAACTAAACAAACAAACAAACCATGGTAAAAATGCCTGGGAAGCCACTAATTAATATGAACATCTCAAAAAACTTATTATAAGCTAACATTTGAAATCAGAATGTATGAAATCTAAAGTTACTGGAAAAAAAATTATTTGATCAGCTAAGGAAGTATATCTGTACATGTAACCATAAAAAGATTAAATTATTTAAAGAATATTATTGCAAACGATTTAAGAATAAAAAGTCACAAAGAGTATCGATAAGGAAAAATTGTAAGTTTAATCCATCCATAGAAGGTATTCCAGTATTTATAAAAGTTTTTTTATCCATTATGACTATGAATATAACACCTTATGAATTTTGTTTGTATGAGAAATAGGTTTCATTCATCAAAATTTGATGCCTAATTAATATTTTTATTGATACCATTTGATAGTCTTGGCATAAAGGAATCCAATCTTGATAAACTGGGTCATAAAACGTAATATACTCAATACAGTATACCATAACTGAATAATAAACTAATGTATGGAAAAGATGTCAGTTTATTTTGTGCCTCTAGGTCTCCTGACATCAAGGGATAGGTACATAATACTCGGTATGATGATATAAATTTTTAAAAATTCAAAACATTGAAAAAAAGAAACATTTAATGCTTGTATTAAACAGAGCGAGTCATTACTAAGCAATGATGTTATCAGATGTATTGAAAGCAATTGAAATTGTCCTATAAAATAGTACTTTACTGCAGTACATTTGAGATGCCTGTCAAGGGGGTCTTTCTTCTTAGAGGACAATTGGATCTGGAAAGGTTTGACAATTTACAATTTTTTCAGTATTGTACACAAGCAGTTAGTAAATTTAGAATAGGTTGAAACACTATGTTGTGTAATTTTAAATCTAGGTGCTCAAATTAAAATAACTGGTAGACAATAATAGCCAGTTTTCTTGTCGAAGGTTGCTGAAACGCTCCAAATAATTGGGCTTCCTCCACTAGTTAAAATTAGCCATATCAATATAGCCAATTTTCAATATAGAAAATTTGAAAGTGGCATGAAACCTACAGTAAGTGTACTCTTATACATGTATATGAGGTTCCATGTTACTCCTGTTACCTAAAAAAAATTCATAAATAAATTTTGAAGTTATATGCTTTGAATTAACCACAAGAACGTACTTAAATGTTGTTAGATAATAAAACAATTTGCCAAAAAATACAGTATAAAATATAATGTGATAGGTTGGCATCAGTGAAATATGATGCATTAAAGTTGAGAATTTCTGTGAAATCTAAACCTCTGCATCAGGATATGAGTATACTGTATATGGCAGTTTTATTTCCTACAACATATACTTCCTTCTATGGAAGATAAATGATATAAATTAGTTACACAAAAATAAGAGGTTATGTATGAAATTTATGAATGTTAAATATGAAATAAAGTAATTAAAAATGCTTGTATGTATATATACCAGTAGTCAAATAATTTTTAACTTCATTTATAAAGTAAGTTTCATCAGTATTAATTAACATTATTTAGAATGCATAGTAATACCCCCTAAGTGTTGATAGCATTATTAAACATTCAACATAAATACAATTCAACACAAGTTATTATATATGGGTAAAAGAAACAGTTCCATGTATTACTTATGCAGCTGTAGATTCCACTTTCCTAAGTACTATTGACTTTTAGTTTATAAATGGAGCAACAAACTGTGAAAGCTAGTTAGTAGATAAAATTAGTTTTATTTTTTCAAAAGGTGGATAATTATTATATTTGGCAGTATTTTAATGATATTATTAAAGCAAGGCAGTCTTATTAGGTCATATTTTTGACAACATAAGTTGATATGAATTTCAGCATTTTATTTCCAAAAATGCCTTATGTTAAATTATTTCCAACTTAATATAATTAAAATAATTGTCGAGTCATTTCCAAAACACCTTGTACATTGTAAATGCATAAATAAGACCGTGATTTGGACTGAAAATTCTGAACAGTATTTTCTCTGAAATCTTTTGTAGTTGTGGAGTGTTCAAATAAAATGTTGTCAGTTTTTGCCAGAAAAGTGCCTCTGAACTTCATATCGATAAATGACCATTTAACTGTATTTTTAATTATATTTGTAATTTGTAATAACTCATATCTATAGAGTCTTTAAGTTCTTTAAGTTCTTTCCACACCATGTCTATAAAAGGCTCTTCACAACTGCATTCATGTCTATATAGAGTTTTAAAATACCTTCCAAATACCTGTCTATAAAGAACCCTTTAAATTCCTGTTTAGCGACTAACTGCCGTCCAACTCCCTGTGTACAAGTGTCTAGATTAAGTGCCTTTACTTTCCACACCATGTGTATAAAAGGCTCTTCACAACTGCATTCATGTCTGTATAGAGTTTTAAAGTACCTTCCAAATACCTGTCTATAAAGAACCCTTTAAATTCCTGTTTAGAGACTAACTGCTATCCAACTCCCTGTGTACAAGTGTCTAGATTAAGTGCCTGTATTTTCCACACCATGTCTATAAAAGGCTCTTCACAACTGCATTCATGTCTATATAGAGTTTTAAAATACCTTCCAAATACCTGTCTATAAAGAACCCTTTAAATTCCTGTTTAGCGACTAACTGCCATCCAACTCCCTGTGTACACGTGTCTAGATTAAGTGCCTTTACTTTCCACACCATGTCTATAAAAGGCTTTTCACAACTGCATTCATGTCTGTATAGAGTTTTAAAGTACCTTCCAAATACCTGTCTATAAAGAACCCTTTAAATTCCTGTTTAGCGACTAACTGCCATCCAACTCCCTGTGTACAAGTGTCTTAGATTAAGTGCCTATCAATGTCCTGTCCTACTACAGTTTGTGTTTCATCATCTTTTGTGTATTTTGTGAGTTTTGATCCTAAAGTTGTACTTGCTTTGTCCGTTTTTTTTTTTTATTTGGTAAATTTTAATTCAAGAGTAGTACATGTAATACTATAGATCTCATGGATATGGAAAATATACTTTCAGAAAAACTTATTAATATTTTAAATTTACTATTTAAAATGTTGTCCGTTTTCCTTTGTTTTGGACTCAGAACCACATCAGATACCATTGAAATGCTAAATAGTTTTAAATTGTTTACTATTTTCAAACTTATACTTACGAATAAATAAATCACAAGGACACATATCTATAAAATATTTATTCAAGTAAACTGATATCGGGAAGATTTATTGTAAATATTCAATCATAAAAACAGATATATGGTACCGGAAAGCATTGTTGGAGATTTAGTGAATGTGGGGGTCACCAGATAGGATTTTCATTTAGATAAATAGGCCAGATTAATACAAAGTTTGGAGATTTTTGTGAACATAACTTTTACTTGTTATTCTGACTTGTTGCAGTTGGGAGGATGCCAGAATCCTATATGGCTGAAAAAAACATGACTTTTTCATGGAGTCAACAAAGGCATTATGCCACCATTGTAGTACACTAAAATTTGAGATGCATAGCTATTTAAGCAAGAAAAATGGAATTATAAAAATTGTTAATGTAACTATTTTATATTAAGTACTAAAATGTAGGGAAAGGTGACTTGAATAAGAAAGTAATATTAAATCAACAATGAATTGATAACGAAAGTAACTTAAGTTTTCATTGTTTTAACAAACCCAAATATTAACAAAGTTTATAAAAATTGCATTTTCCCCAGTCATACTATCTCAGTCAGTATACATGTATCCAGTAAAGTTTGTTAATTGTTAGGAAACAAGAGGAAAGTTTTATTTACTGATTTCAAAACGAAAAAAATTCTCCTTTACATTAATAATGTTTTGTATTTGGAAGTAAAAATTTATTGAATATGGGCAAATAAATATTTTGCAAGAAATATATGGATATTTCCCTTTTGTAGATTTCTTTGAGTATTTTAAGTTCTCTTAAATACTTTATGTTTTGTTCTTATTTTGTTTAGTCCTAAATTTATTTTTGATTTTTGATTAGCAAATCCTACCAATAATTAATTATGTAAATCCATGATTTTTTACACAAACAAAAAATGTAAAGATTCTAAGTTATTTTAGAAAGTTTCCGAATAAATTGAAAATTAGCTAAAGAAGCAACATTAATTTTAATCACATATTTCTGTTTTAAAATATTGTTATTTCAATTTTTCTGTTTAATGCATAGGATGAATTTATTTATCTTTGTGATATAATCTATTAAGGAATGTTTCCACATATGATAGAGATTATATCAGTTTTGTTTAAGTGTAAATATTGATTTTATGACTTATAGTGTGTCCTTCCTATAATGGCTCCAAGGTTACTCCAAAATAAATAGTTCTAAGTATTTTCAAATTTCATGAAAATTATTGATGTCGTGGGAAATTGTGTTAATTACAGTCTAAAGGATATAAATAGACCAAATAAGGAAATATATGAATTTTTTTATCGCAAAAAAAATTTATAGAATGACAGGAAAATTAGAATACAAGCTATCATTAAGTGTAAAATGTTTAGTTTTAGATACCACAATTTTAAATTTTAGTCCTTTTAAATGTTTCACAGTTTTAAAGTTCCTTTTAACTTTAGTATTAAAAGAGTTATAAAAATTTGTATTGATTTTATTTTCTGATAATGTATTTCAGATTTTAAATGTAAATAGTAATTGGCATGAATATAAATATATGTGTATTCAAAGTAAGATGTAATATCATAAGTAAATGGTTTATTGAAGTAGTTTGGTGTAATAAGTTAAAAATACTCACCAGATGATATTTTTTTAACTTTCAGTTATCAGTGGTTATTAGGTTAATGTTCTATACATTATTCAAATTTTAAAATTCCATAGGATTATCTGAGATTAAACAGTTAAATCCATCATAAAAACACATAAATCATTTTTTCACATTTTCCTGTGAAAAAACATGTAAAAACTTATCAGTTTCTATTTCTACAAAACATGAAATGGAAAATCTATTATTTTACACTTTTTGTGTCAGATTTTTAAAGAAGAGTTGTTTTTAGGGATTATTTAGGGATTAAGTCATTTGTTTACTGTTATACAGATAATCATTTAACATATTTTGTATGTTAAAGTGTCAATAATTACCTGGGGGATTAAAGTTCAGGAAAACTGTTAGACAGGCCTGATGTATACCTAATTGGATTGACAATCCCAACTGACACTTACCTGAAGGCAGAATCCTGCATTCTGATTGGCTAATTACATATAAATTAGTCAAATTCTCAATTCTGATTGGTTACCTCAGTGAATACCTTCTCAGGTATGTCTGGGCATTTGAAGAACAGATTTTATCTGATTAATTTATAATTAATTAATTAAGATGACAACTTCCATCCCCATATGGTGGAAATATAAATATTCTGTCAAAGTTGAAAGAGTTATAAATCAAGTTGGCTTCTCAGAGTTCACATCTCAAAACATACTTGGCAGTGAAATAGCCAAGCTTTACAATTTTAAGAATTTTAATACTGGAGTTGCCATCATGTATTTGGATATTTCTTTGACTGGAGCTTCACTTGAAAGACAACAACAATATGAGAGATTGTACTTTAAGAAAAACCGACAAAGAAGGAAAAGCACTGACCATATCTCATTAAAAAAGATAAAAAAGAGCATACAGGGTCATATGTCACTGTTAAATTATGTAAGTGTCTTTATGAAGGTTAAATTTTTATTGAAATGGGAGATGTTTAAAATATGCTGCATCAGTTTAGTTTAAATTTAATGTGAAAAACATTTTCCATAAATATATACAACCAAAATTGTTCTGTATAGAGTTGAATTTTAAATACTTCAGAAGTTTTCAAGAGCAAAGTATTTTTCAACATTTATTGTAGCTGAACCTGTGTACTTGAGTGAAATGAAGGACAATCTACCTTTAAAATCCTTTAGTCTGGTACTCAGATAACAAATTAAATAGTAATGATACCTTAATCGATCATATATTATCAAATAAAACTAATTCTTCAAATTTACAAGATAAATTATGACAAAATATAAATGCCTTTTGATATATAAATACCAATCATAAAGCAATCTATTTTAAACCTTGAAAAATATGGACTTCAAACCTTGCATTTGTATATGAATACTCTCTAAGGTTATGAACTAATTAATCTGCTTATAGATGTCATTCGGCAGAATAAGTACCTAGAATTATTTATTTCCGTAGGACAAACTTGACATAGTATGTATATGACTAAGTATTACAAGGCATTGAATGATTGGTTTCAAAAGCACTTTTTAATGTTGATCAAATTCATATATGGTGTCCAATTATATGTAGACTTTCGTAAAACTAGAGGTTAAACATTAGTTCTGGATAAAAGAATGTAATATGAGAATTTAACTGCAGTTCAATTATATACTTCCGTTACATGAAAAAATAAATTTTACGTAGTTCAAGTGGCGTAACATTTATGAATTTAAGGTTGAATGGTCGTGTAGTGTAATCTGTCAATATGAAGCATGTATTCCCGTTATACGTGTAATCCAGACGACATAGTATTGTTAGTCTCCGTCATGTAAACTGGATCTTCTAGAATTAATTGGACGAATTTTAATTTGACATTTTTAAATTTGATTTGTCATGAAATGCAATGGATGATGTTGTACTGTATCGTTGCCGATAAAAATGGTAAAATGTATCAACGATCCTACAGTGTTATAGATCATAGACATTCTTTAGTGGATGATCGGGAATTGGTTAAATTTATCAATATTTTTCAGCCTCGTAGTCGATTGGTAAGAAATTTTCCCAAGAGTTCTGCTTTTTTTTTAGACATTCATTGAATGCAACTAGATGCTAATTATATATATATATATATGTATATCTAATATGTATATTAGAGTTAGAAAAAAATACATGTTACATTTGTACAAAAATAGTTGCACAAAGCTAAAGTTATACAGAAAATAGTTTAGTACATCAAATGGAAATTTGGAAGTATATTGATTTAACATCATCGATTTTTGATTGGTACATGCAAGTGAAAAATGTAAGCATCAGTAATAGTTCAGGATGTTAAAACAATTAAACAATTAAAACATTTATAAGGAAGTAAAATTAGTGATTTTTAATTTTTTTGTTTTGCACAATGAATCTTATAAAATGGAGGCCTGATTTTAGCAGCGTATGGGTATGTTTTTTTTCTTGTTAAATATGTTTAATCTAACTTTTTTAATACTGAGTTTCTTATACAGAATTTAATGCAAGATCCGATTTGATAATTTTGATATAAAGAGACAGTACAGATTTACATGCATGTTCAGTCTAAAAATACCTCAAAACTTGTTTTTGTTTAAATATATGGTTTAAATTGTAGAGTACATTAATCAAAAACTTTTTTTTTTAAAACTGGAACAAATGTTTATGCTAATTTTATATAATATATGCAATTTATCAAAAATTTTGTGGGAAAGTTGTACTTTTTTTGCTTAAAGGTATTCAGATCCATTGTTTTTGATCATATTCAAATATACTACAAAGAGATACAACCTAGGGATATACAGATATATTGATGGATCATTGTTCTGTCTTCAACTGAAAAACTAGATTGTCAAAATCATCTCTTGAGGTGTTAACATGTTTTTAAAAATTTTTTTGTTCCGATCTTTAATCAATACAAATTATCTTATGATTTTTATCACTAGATTTTTATCACAGGAAATGATCAGAAAACAAATTAGATGATTAAGACGTTCAGTACACTAATCCATAAACTTGTAAATTTTGAACATTTTCTATGAGACTTTCGTAGAGTATAGACACTATGAGGGGAAGCATTAGAATTCATAGTATTTATGACCATTTAATGCGGTCTAAACAAAGATTGATGCGCCATTTGTCTACCCTTGTAAGTAAACATAGGGAACGTATAATGAGGTAAAAAACAATTAAAACATTCAAATTAAAAGAATTGTAATGAATAGTCAATTGTGTTAGTTAAATGTAGGGAACTTTTACTTGACTATCAGATATCAATTTAAAAAAATCACCAGTTAGTACTTTTGTACGTAAAGGGTAAAATTTATTGAATGTTTCAAAATGTCAAGAAGGAATCCAATTTTATTAATTATATCAAAAACTTGAAAAGAAATTGATTTCAGAATGATTTTTATCTGCTTTCTTGTGTATGTAATGACGTCTTAACCAGTTTCACACCTTCTGATTAAGAGATGAAATTGTATGCAACTAGTAAACATTTAAATTTTCTAATTTCAATTGAGTTAAATCGTGATCTATTTGAAAATATACTTACAAAGTTAAAATGTATGATGTATTTGTTGAACTAAATTTAATAGGGGTAAATAGGGTCATTTGAAATGTTGAATACAGTAAATGTGTATTCAAGATTTCCTATGTACTCTTAAAGAACATAAATACAACATATTTCAAGTCTGATGCATTGTTGAAAATTTTAATACTTGGTTACAAAAGGTGCATGGAACAAAAATGTTCATGTAAGTATGAAGATATATATCATCCTTTGCCCTTTTCTGCAGTGGTTTGATATGACATACCTGAAAAGTGAGTTTGTTATTGCAGGTAGCATGTCTAACCAGTTACAAATATGGTACTTGTTTCAAGTTTACAGTATGAGTTAATTTATTTTGCCTGAATTTTTTTATTCAAAACAAGTTGAATTTAAATGAAATCATTGTGAACAGACAAATATGTACAATATAGTGAATAAATTTTTTTCTTTAATTACAGAGCCTAGTAACACTTGAACAAGAAGCCAACAATAGATTGTCAACTGCCAGTAGTGTAAACAACATAACAAACAATGTTGGTGACGATGAAGAACAGGAAGATGACATTGGCCGTATCGCTGGCTGGGCGGTCAACTTCAACAAACTTCTTAATGACCTTGGCGGACTGGCCGTGTTTACGGTAAGTTTATGAACACCTTTTCATATTCTGTTTTATTTAAACAGTTCTTGTCAAATTGTAAGCTTAGAGAGTTGTCTTTTAAAAAATATTTCATCAGGAAGTTGTTTCTTCACAGAAGTAGAATTTAAATTACAGCATTCAAAATACTGTGTTTTTACAAACTATATTCCATACAGTATTCACATCTTTTATTGAATAGATTAAATGAAAAGATTTCCACTACTTAAAATGTCCAGCTTAATCTAAATCGTTGGGTATCGATTTCATCTTTGAAGTCATATGAATTTGTAGGATTGAATATTTATTAATATGTTTATACTTGATTACAGGAATTTTTGAAAAAGGAATTCAGTCAAGAGAATATCTTATTTTGGAGAACATGTGAGCAGTACAAACATATTGAAGATTCAGACAAGGTACTTAGAATGTTTGATTATATTCAGAATGGTTTTACCTTGAAAGTTTAAATTGGTAGAAAATTTGACATCTTTAAAACCCAGTTAACTCTTTAATGAATATTTCAATATTTGTGTATGTTTAAAATGGCTTCATATTATAAAAGTAAGCAAATTTTCATTTAGGTGCTAAAAATTGTTTTAGATACAAAATCATTAATCATTAATACACACCCAAAACCCAAACACCACATATTTTAGAAAGATGGGATTAAAAAAAGTTTTATGAAGTCATATAATGCATATGTAAACATTTTTTCAGCAGAGATTGCACTGGAGATTATTTCTAACATCAACAGTATATTTTATATTTCAGAGAAAAGGTGAAGCCAAGGACATTTTCATGAAGTACATGTCAACCAAAGCTACTGATCCCGTCAACATAGAACATGTTTCAGTGAAACAGGTTGAGAAACAGCTGGATAGTCCTAGTACCAGTACATTTGAAAAACCACAGCAGGAGGTACATTATTCATTACATTTTAATTAGCATTGGTGAATTTTTTCATGCAAATGTCTTTATAAGTGTTGCAATTACAAGGATAATTGTAGAAATGAAAGGATTTGGGATATGCATAAGTGAGATAACATTTTGTCAAAAAATATGTCTAGTTAAACAGTATTTAGACACATTATGTATGTCTCTATACTTCATAAGTATTGCTGTTGAAAATATAGATAAACAGGGACAAACCTTTTCTTACTATAAACTTATGGCATGTTTAAAGATAAGAATTTGGTTGCTTTTTAATGCATTAACTAAAATAAAATATTGTCTGTTTAATTTGCTTCAGATATTTAAACTGATGAAACAAGATAGCTATCCAAGATTTATAAAGTCGGAACTATACAAAAAATACCTGATGCGAGAAATGGAAGGGAAACCATTAGATCTGCCTGTAGATGAATTTGAAGGTCAGGAGAAAAAGGAGGAGAAAAATAAATCAAAGCCTGAAAACAAAGAAAAAAGGAGGAGATCATTGTTACCATGGAGAGGAAGTAAGTATGACAATCAAGATTTAAAATGTATTTATTGATAAAGTTATAGAGGATATAAACAACTTTTTTCATCAAGGGAATATTTTTTGTTGAAAACAATAATGTGGTATATTTATAACTAATAAAAAATAAACCTTTTTTTGTAGGGAATAATAAACAAAGTGTGAAGGCTGCATCTGATTCTGATCTAAAAAAGTCTAATGAGAAAAAGGACAAAGAAAAGGAAAAGACAGGAAAAGATAAGGAAGTTAATAATAATATGCAGAAAAAGACCTCAGTCCCAGCAGGACCTGGAATCGATCTCAGTACAATGAGGAAAGAAGCTACAAAGGTAACCAATGAAACTGAAGAAAATAACTTTAAATTCTGTCGTGTGATCATGCCTGATGGATCAACAACAGTAGTTTGTGCTAGACCTGGTCAGTCTATCAGAACAGTGCTAGGAAAATTGTGTGAAAAAAGAAGTTTGTCAATTGCTGGTGTAGATGTTTTCTTACTTGGATCTGATAAGGTGAGTTTTACATGAAATAAGAGAGAAAAAAGCATTTACATATATATTATTTAACCAATAAATCTTATCCAATCAAAAATTTCATATTTTTCATTATGACAAAATTATAATGTCTTAAAGCAATTATTTATATCTTCGATGTTTGCAATAAGAAAAAATCTATATTTAAATATATATCAATGAACTTTCAGGCAACAAAGATTTTCATTTGTATTTCTATTTTTTCAGCCTTTAGATTTGTCAGAAGACATATCAACACTGGGATCTAGAGAAGTCATGATTGAAAGACGAGTTTTGTTCAGAATGGATTTGCCAAACCGAAAGTCAATTGGTGTTAAAGCCAAACCAAACAGAACAATCCGAGATGTCTTCAAACCAATTCTTAACAAATATGGATTCAAACTGGATAATATTTTTGTGCAGCTTGTAAGTATAGCAAGTGATAAAATAGACAAGAATTCTTTTGTGTCAAGCTTATTTATTGTTATATTTAATTGAAGTTAATTTCTACTTGGAAGTAATTGTGACAAATGGGAGATAACTCTAATATATCAAAATATTTTTATTTCAGTCAGGAAAACAAGAATTTCTAGACATGGAAGAACAAGTTTCTACAATTGATAATCAGCGAGTTATGATTTTACAACAAGATGATATTGTTGGTAAGTAGTTAATCCTGATCTGTTTTGCAGCGCTTTGTTGGAAGATGTATTATATTTTTTGGTTTGGGTAAAGGGATTATTTGGTTGTCTGGTAAAAACAAATTGCACATTATTTAACCTTGTGGATGTGGTAGTCATTTTATTTTAAAAATTTGTGCTCTTTATATTATTTAAATTGAACTATCATGAATGTCCTTATTATTAAAGATAAATAATTCATTTTGTGAAATTTAAGATAAAAAATTCCTAAATCCAAAATTTTCCTATGATAAATTGTTTGAAAAAAATGTTATCAATCTCATCAACATCACATCACACATTATACAAACTTTATTCATTCATCTTTCTTTCTTTCACATTATCTTTTCATCTACTCATATTAAGATGTCACTGCTTGTAAAAAGGGAAATAACTCCATGCATTTTGTGTTGTCAAAGGTCATTTGGACTCATTTTGTGGTTTTGTCTAGACCTTGGATGTCGAGAGTGTTACAGTAACATTTAAAAGGCAATGCTGTGTTTTATTTGTTTAAAAGAAAAGAAGAAAAAAATAAAAAAAATTTAAAACTATTTTAATATTTTTTCTGTTTTTTTTTAAATACAGCATTGCTTTTGGTTTGCTTTGAGGTGTTGGATTGTTATTATAACATTACATGCTGAATTTTGAGTCTATTAAAACCAACAAGATGGTTTTTGAGATTTTTTTTTACCTCTGACTGAAATTTAAAAAAAAAATATTATTTACTTTAATTATTTGTCAGATACCAAATTAAATTCAGACTATTCAAATATACGACTCACAGTTCAGAAGTAAATTTTGTTTTAGTATTTGCTAGAATACCTTATATTTGATTTTTCCAGAAAAAAAAAATTAAAAGATAATTTAAAACCCTGAATATTGACAGCTTATTTTTTATCATCGCAAATTTTTATTTTCTGGAAAACTCTTTTATTTTGAAATTGAGGTGGTTGAAATTTATTAAAGATATATTTAACATTAGCATGACTTCAATGTAGAAACACAAAATTAATCAAGTCAATATACATATATGAAATAACAGGAAGGAAACTGAGATAATCGGTGAATGGATATATATATATATATATATTATCACATTAAAATGTTTGAACTTTTAATATAAAAGTAAACCTATAACCTTGAATTTATTATCCTGTTTGATGTGAATGAATATTCATTATTTATTGAACCTTTGTTCTAAATGTGAAATAAATTATACATAATTAAATTGGTGTTGAATTTAGTAATGAAT
Organism: Mytilisepta virgata; assembly: GCA_028015205.1. NCBI lineage: Eukaryota > Metazoa > Mollusca > Bivalvia > Mytilida > Mytilidae > Mytilisepta > Mytilisepta virgata. The sequence continues at coordinate 50,775,230 of CM051517.1, read as the reverse complement.
ATTCACTCACTAGTTTTTAAACCCATATTTAATCAGCTAACACATATTTACTTGCATGGTATATTTAACAGTTTCTGGTAAAACGGGAAACAAACGCTCGACATCATGGTCTCCAACACTGGCGCTAAAATACCCCCCTGATTATCATAGTAGTGAGAAGGAATATGTTTCCTTAGATGTTATCACAAATAATATATTTGATGATCTCATGAAGGGAAAATCACAGATGGCTCATAATTTTGATGAACTTGGAATTTTAGATCTGGAAAGCAAGGTCAAGGTAAGAGAATGCAGTTGCTATGGTAGTTTGAGGTGCTGTGAACTTTGACCTGGCTTTTGTTTAACTTATAGAGTGCATCTTTTGTAGTATAGTTGGAAACTAATATGCAGTGATTTATACCCAAGAATTTTTCTTTTTCTCCTATCTGCTCTTTCTTTGCTTTAAACAGAAACAAAATGCTGATATTAGAATACATCTAGTGACAGATCAAAACCAGAAAATCTTTCGTTGCTTTCCTTTTCACCTATTTTAGAGTAGATTGCACAAACAGAAAAACTGTATCAAAATTAAACAGCAAAATATTTACTAGCACTTTGGCAAATACGTGAATTACTGAACAAATACGAAAAGTTGAATAAATCAATCCCTGTCAAATTTTTGCTGTTGTTTTAACATTTTTATATCACAAATAAAAATAAAATGCCTGATGCAAAACAAATGACAAGGTAAAAGAAAAAATTAATCATCAAAATTATTCATATAAGGTAAAGTAAGAAAAACATTTTTTTACATCAAGCTAAGTTTATGTCCTGTTATGTGGATTGTCAGTTAATTTATAAGAAAAATCAAGATTTGTAAATTCCGTCTTTCTTTTGTTAGGGTCTGCTGAAAAACAACGAAGATCGTCCCTCTTTGGGTTTATTCGGCCTCAAGAGAAAAGAGTCAGCATCAGGAAAGGATCTGCCAGCCAAGACGAAATCAAAACACAAAGTGACGTTTAATCTACAGAAAAATCAGACTCGCACTTCACAGGCTGATGGTAAGCTGATTTTAAAAATATTTAGGATGAATAACTTGCACCTAAAAAAAATTTTTTAAGTTAATTATATAACATATATCATTAACAGACATTTCAATTGAAAAAAATCCAAACAAGTTGAGTGCAAAAAATATAAGAACATGAACATGTTAAACGTTATTCCAGATAAATGTAATCTTAGTTTAATGTTGTCTATTTGCAACTTTTTAAAAATAAAGATTAAAAGGGAAATAAAAGGAAAAGCACCACCAATCATATCTTTTGAACTAGAATATTAAGTATATCATTTTAATTTTTAGATGACAAGTTTTTGGAACTTTTAACCAAAGCTCAAAGACAAAGACTAGATGACCAAAGAGGACTTGATATGAATAATTCAGAAATCCCAGAATTTCTACGCAACAAAAACCATCATCTGTCAGGAAGAGAAAGTGCTCCACCTGTAATGTCATATGATCGCTCTGTTGAATCTAAAATTGTTCAAAACACTAATAACAAATATGCATCTCATGTTCGTGGCAGTTTGTCTGGACGTGTTTCGTCTATGTCTGTTGAGGTTGTGGACATTTCTGCTGATGACAGCGACAGATTTACATCTACCGATCAAAGCTTTAGTCAAGATGGTGTTATACCATCGACATCGGAGGCTCAGGATTATTTTCAGTCACAAGATTCAATAAGTGCTGACTTTGATGACCCCTGCTTAGCTGAAAAAAGTTTACGTGATATAGGATTTGACCATAGTTACAATATGTATCAAGCTAAGGCATGGGGTTACTCACGTCATAGGCCTTTATCTCCTGATACAAGAGAAAAGGCACCAATGGCATCGCCTGATGAATCCTTGATGGATTCTTCTACTACAAATGATGATTTTGACGATACAATCACAAGTTCTCCAATAAATAGTCACTGGAGACCTAGATCTGTACCACCAGTTCTGGCACCAAGCCAAAATGGTGTTTTAAAACAGTTATCTCCCTTAGTAAGACACAGTGACCCACCAACAAATACATCTGCATTTCGTCATACAGCAAAAGGAATACATCCACTGCCAACTTTATCTACTTTTACGCCATCGCCAAAATATGATAATAAACCTGTTATATTAGATTTAGGGAATTCTTCCCAAGATGTCACATTTGTGTAGAACACACTGATTTGTTAGTATCCGACTGCAATAAGTTATGTTAATTATTTGAATATTTTTGTTGATTTGTTGCATGGAAAGCAATAATTTTCTATGGTGCTATTATAATTGTAAATACATTATTTGTATAGATTTTAATTTGTTATCAACAAAGTGAGCAATTTTTTTTTTATTTTATACAAATAAAATATCTCAAACAGATTTGCTTTTTAAAAGTAATATACTGCCATCCATAAGTGTACACAAAAAATATAATTCTTTCCAACTTTGAAAGCATATATCATTTGTTTCTTTTGAGTTTTGCAACCTAAATGTAAAAAATTTGCAGTGTTATGACAATTTCAATATTAAATGAACCATGCAACTATTTTGGTCATTTTTGTGTTTTGATGCAATGAAACTTATGTCAGATTAGACATGGTTTTTGCTTTTTCTGGTGTTTATGGCTTTGTTTTGTTTGGGATAGGGTCAGTTTAACAGCAACAACTTAAGGATGATAACTTGTGAGATTTTTAAATTTTGGTCAGATTATGCAAATTCTCAGGGTTAATCCATTTATAGTATGGGATATTTTTTCACCAGCAACCCCCTATTTTCTTTTCATTTATTTATTATACATATCTTAAAGATCTAAATGAGAAAAATTTATGAAATTCTATATATTAGTTTAATTTTTATACAACTTCATCACATTTTCCCTTCAACCAAAGGAAAAATCTAGAGACCCGTTTTCCTGCCAAATTGTAAACACCTTGTATCTCAGAAACAAGTTCAGCAAACATAGTTTTCTTCTCTTTTTTTTTTTTGGTATTGATTTCAGACTCTAAATACAAAAGTATTTGAAAATCTATAAAAACTGTCACCAGTGACCATCCTTAATATATTGTCAGTTATTTTTGCTAATCAGTTGCATTTGTATTAGTTTATCTCATTTCCATGAAGATTATATAACTCTGCTTCCTCAGTCATGATCCTCTGACTTCAAAATTTGTCACTATCCATTTATATATTTTGAAATCTAGAATTATGGTAATTGTTTGGTATGGTCCCAAGATTACTGACTTCATATGGCCATTTTAAGAATTGGCCGCCAGAAGCCGTCCATTTTCAAAACAGAATTTTTCGATTCTCCCGAGAACCTACATTTTATTTCTTGCCACTTTTAAATCTATTTCTTTGGGAAAAAAATTGTGTGGCTGGCTTCTGCAACCATTTATCTCTCAATGATATAAGTCGAGGGTCATGTCCGTTAATCTACAGAAACCATCGAACAATACAGGAAACAGTTGCATGTATAGATGGCAACCACAACAAAATCGTTTTGCCTTATTTCGAAAGAGAGTATGTCATTATTTGCAACATAAAATTCATTTGGTTTCGATGGTCCTTTATGTCGAAAATGCCAACAATTAACAAATAATGTAAACACCTGTCTCCAAAAACGTTCAACTATTTATGTAATACTTATGATTAACAATTTTTTAAAGGGGGCATATGTCTAACAGCACAATAACTTATTATGAAAGTGAGGCCATATTCCGAAGTCGTCATCCACGACTTCGGAAAATTGGCCTCACTAGTAAACAAAATATAGGGGAAACTGGTTGACTACAGATTAAAATGCACAGGAAAATGTATCCTTTTCAAGTGAAAAAAATTAAGAGGAGGGGAACGGAGAAAAACGTATATGGATTGTCATTGTGTTATTAGAAATAGTTAGATACTGTTGTGTAGGAAAACATTTCGTTCTGATCCATAAACCTACGAAACAAGAGAGAAAAAATTGCTTTACCTCTTCGGTTGACTTAAGTGTCATTAAAATAAATCTTAGAATTTAACCAAAAAATAGATTTATTTTAAAATTCCTATGACGTCAAAAGGCATTTTGTCGTGTGGGCTGTGGATGTTTAGAACATACCTAACATTCTTGATACACCAATTTTCGTGGATTTCGTAGACGGCGCAATCCAAGAATTTAAAAACCTAACAAAATATATATTTTCAATCGTTTTATCATCGGGAAATAAAAAAAATCGATGTCATTTCCAGAAATGCAATATCATCATTTGATCTTTAGTAAATGGATCTCAAACGGATGAGTAAGAATAACAATGTTGACATGGAAAAGTGATTTTAGTTTTCTATATGAAGAAATTTTAACTTATATAAATTACTGAAAATAAATAAATAATAGTACATAAAATCAATTCTGTCCTTAATAGGCACCTACTAAAGTTTTATGACTTATGCAGTTCTTTTTACCTGCGTCGCCAACGGCGAAAGCAGTACTAGTAGCCACTTGACTCCGTCCGTTCGAAAGGCCTTGGGTAGGAAACTTTCGTCAAAGTTTTCTTGGCTTCTACGAAGGAAATGAGTTTATATTTTGTCTGCAGCTTCATAACGTTGAGTTGTAGGGTGGAATCAATTTTTGGATCTGTCGTTCAGCCCCATCCTGTTTGCCGATAGTTTAAAATACTCAAAACACTAAAAATAATTTCGTGCAAGTTTTCTTGGCTTCTACAAAAGGGAATGATTTTATATTTTGTCTGCAGCTTGATAATGTTGAGTTGTAGCGTTTAAGCAATTTTGGGACCTGTAGTGCAGCCACATCCTGTTTGCCGATCAACGAATTGTCTTGTTTTACCAAGAAAGCCTTATAATTATGCTTCACTCTCTTCGTAAAAGTTTATATAGTTTTAGGAAATTCTTCAATAGTAAATTAATAGAAACTAGCTGGGACGTTTTCGAATCATCATCTACTTCCATTTAGACTGAACAGAAACTGCACTCTTAAATTCTACAACGATGATCATTTGATTCTGAAATTTATCAGCTCGAGATAATTCAATTTTCATTTTTAATCTGTGAGGCTTGTCCGAGCAGTTTAAAAAATGAAAATTTAATTATCGAGAGTGGATAAATTTCACTATTAACGCGTCAAGAGTTTTAGAAATTTCACAAGCATTTAACCAACTGTGGTGATATCAGAATTTATCATATACTTATAGAAAATAAAGGTAAAATTTTACCCTACGATAAAATTTGAAATTGTACATATTTCTGCCCAAATCCAATAAGAATTGGCTTAGCGGGCTGATATGACTTTGGTATCAACTGTCCCCGGTTTATATCAACTGCTTCCGTTTTATACCACACCCCCTAATCTGTAATCGCGTTATAAATCAGTCGTTTCCATAATCGATCCTAAATTTACTAGCACATAGAAACACGGCAGACGATTGCGGGACGAAACTGTGGATTATATTAATTCGCTCAAAAATGTTAATACAAACAGAAAAACATTACGTGACAAAACATTTTGACTAAATTGATGAGGGACAATGACAATTTGCAGCGCCTTGGGGATATGTACATATTATCAGGTTTTCTGCAAACGTATATCGTAAAATATCAGCCGCGAGACACAATGTGAAGCTTTTTCGGCGAGTGAGCGTAGCGAACGAGCTAAAAAGCTTCATATTGTGTCGAGCGGATTATATTTTACAATATTTGTTTGAAGAAAACTTGATGATAAATTTATCGTATTGTTAACTTGCAATCTTAATGGAATTTCTTACTTTTCAATGGCCATCTGCCCATAACCGGATGTTTTCCTGATATATTCGGGTCAACATTGGGTCAAACATTATGACGTCGCTGATATATTCGGGTCAGCTCATATTAGGGTCGGGTCAACTCTTTACGACGTCACAGTGCCGAAATACGGGATATTGTGAAGGCCTCAGCAGGTCGATATAGGCATGGGGAAATACGATAATCTGTAATACGACAATGAAACTGAAATCATTGAGATAAGAATTTTTATGGAGACCTATAAAACACCAATGTTGAAGTATATGATAAAAACATCATAACATGTCATTATTCATATCAGACCCATTATCAGCCCATGGTCAAAATCATCCCTAGAGCCTGGCGGCTCTCGGGCTGATATCTTTACCTAGGGCTGATAATAGGTGTGATATGAAAAATGCCATGTTATAATCTTTATTTATCAAACGGGGCAATGAAACATAATTATTGTCGATAATTGCAAATCGTGACAATTGCGAAATATAGCATTCAAGTTTTCTCGATATAAAATTAGTTTGAAAATAAACTACACATTTATAAATTGAAAATTTCCTAATTCTATATATACTAGTATAGCTTGCATTGCATGTCGTTGATGCAAAGGTTTGTATATTTCGTTAATTACGAATCTTTTAATGTGTTCAAGGCCTGAAATAACGGAAACCAAAATAAAATACCCAGATATTGAAGACCGGATTCAATGCAAGACTGACTTAAAGGGACAAAAACCTATATTCAAAAGTGGGACTCTTCTTAGTTAAAAATAGTATGAAAGTAAATGTTTTAGTATTATATTCACTCTGGTAATCGAAATACAATGTACTAGTAAGTAAGCTCGCGATACCCTAAGGGAATCAGATTGCAACACCAGATCGAAGAAGATAAGAAAAAACAAAACAAGAATAGTTTATTGAGAGGGACGAGACAATTCGGAAAATGATTACAAAGATGGAACGTCTTCAAATTTTAACGATTGGGTAGTCACTTATTTAAATGTAACAGAGGACATGCTTACCATGCATTTTATGTCACTCCCGTTTTTGTTTTTTTGTTTTTTGTTTTTTGTTATTTGGTATTTTTTTGTTTTTGTGAGAGTTCTTATTGCAAGTGTTTTAGTTTTTGTGATGCCGTGTCATGATTGGTTTTGGATTGCTAGATGTGTTTTTTATTCCCGTACTATTTGATTGCTATGTCAGTGTTCTCACGACTTTGCTTTGCATTTCTTTGGATTTTGGTCTTGTGGAATTTGTCCGCTGTCTTATTCCTTTTGGTATTCTTTTTCGAATATGTATAAATATTTCAGACAATTTTTCAACTTTAAAGAATACATTGGTAAGTTATGGCAAACTGTTACAGGAGTGAATTTTATCACAATCAGTTGTGAACCAATCTGTCCAGAAGCCAGTTAGAACCTTGATGAAATTACCATGTTTGTTCGTTAGGGTACTGTATACGTTATTTGACGTTTCTTTCTTTTACCAGAACATCTGCGATAAATAATTTCCTTCCTGTTAACTTTCCAATAAAGAGAATGGATTGGTGTATAAGTCACCTTAAATGGCCAATAGGGCTGACATCTAATTACCTACTAATTTGTTGTGAGCGGCCATTTAGACAACGATCTTCCGATTAAGATAATAGTGTTTAAATAATAGATGAAGTTGGTTCTGAAATATTAGGTAAAGAAGCGGGAGGGCTGTCTCGTTTCTCATCCTACGTCAAATTATAATAGAAACACGGCGGTGTTAAACGTACAAATATTGAAACGATATGACGTCTTTAGCTGAAATTATATTTGAAAATTCAATTATCTTAATGATAAATTGGCTTAAAAGATATATTGTTTTGAAGTATTTCTCATTTTTCAATAAAAAGACTTTGGGATCTGAAGTTAATAAATTAAAGATGCTGGTCTCTACGATGACATATTCCGGGGATGTTTATAACAATCAGGAAACACCGCCGGATTCTGTGGATAAAACAGAGACAATACTAATCAAATGTCAGTTAGAAACATATGTTCCATTTACAGACATATTGAAGAGTAATTGTAAATTTGAGAACTTAAATTAATCAAAGTTAAAGCCGACGTTCTATCGAATGTTCAATTTTGTTTTTCGTTTTGCGCTATGTTTTGAGACGCATACGTTTATATATTTATGGTATCATTTTAATCATTGCAAAATACCCACGGTAGGCATTGTAGAATAGCAAAAACGTTTTTAAACATGACTGAGATTTTGCGTTTCAGTTTATAATTATTTTAGTTGCTCAAATATAGCAGAAGGCATTGGACTCAAGTTAAGCCAGTTCATATAGTCTTCCTCCTTGTTTTAGTATGATTACAATAATATTTTGAGAGCATGCGAAATATTATTATCTTATAAAGCAAAGAGAAGCTAAGTATCAACTACAAAAATGACGATTTAGCGCAAAAGATTGAGCTTACAAAAGAACAAAACGATGTTGTCATTAGAGACGTTTTCAGATTTATAAAGGGTTCCAGATTGCAGGTTTCTCTATAATGAAAACAAATGTAATAAAAAAAAGAATATTAAAATATACAAAAGAAAAACATGCTTGATAAACACATGATTGTGACGACCAATAGGACTATTAAAATCTTTTGGAACCCTTTGTAAATTTGAAAACGTCTCTAAAGATAACATCGTTTTGTTCTTTTGTAAGCTTATTTTTTACACAGCAGTTATTTAAATTTTTACATTGATTGCTTATATTCATAAGACGAAAGCCACTAAATTCTCAGTGTCAAAGATAAGGTAACATTGGGATCTATTAAAAGAAAAGCTTAAGAGAGAATCTACACCAAATGTAGTATAACTCATGCAAATAGTGAAAGGAAGAACCCTGTTCATTTTCAAAATTAGAGTTCGAAAATCAAGGCCACATGATATTACAAGTTCATCACGACGGGGTTTGACTAAACTGAATCTAACATCTATGCATTATTCGTAAAAAAGATTTCACGATCCAATTTGTAGATCACTGGACGTAAATTCACAACAAAATTGATAACATGAAAGGTTAACAATGATATACGAATCAATCAATGCCACCCAACACAGAGAACCCCAGCAAAAAATAACATTAAAGAGCACAAAACAAACATAAACACAACAGAGAGTCAGGATAGTCTGGCTTGGTACAGACATTGAACAGTGGTGGGGTTAAACAGGTTTTATGAGAACCCAACCATCCCCCTTATCTATCTTGGTAATCTGGTGTATAAAACATCAAACCAATACAGTATGATTACTAACCAGATGACCGCTTGCTAGAACTGGAAACAGTGTTTGAACGGTACATAATTTAGATAGCAGGGTCAGAATGTGCTCGTTTTAGCTGTAAAACATTACTAGTACTAAAGCTCTCATAGCTGGTGGTCGGATACTGTCGCTCTATTATAAGAAATAGTTAGAAATATCACTGCAATTAAGGTTTAAAGCTGTCTGGTCATTGAGTTTTATAATTGTTTTGAATTTTCCCCAGATTGACAAATAAGCATATCTATATGTCTTTACCATAAGTTGATTGATTTCCCATTCATATCTGGTTTCCTGTTTCGACCTTCATTGGACTTCAACTTCTACAATTTTTTTCAAGCAGTGCATTGGGTTCTAAAGCCATTGACGAGAATTAAATTTTAGAAATGTGCATCTAAGTTGTATGTGCATGGTTAGGTTGCAATCCCTAACGTCCACTAAAAAATTACAAACCAGACCAAAAGCACACCAATACGAAATTACTGGGCCTTTTTGGATTTTATGCTGTCTTTGTGTTTTCTGTATGTTAAATTTCTTTTTTCATATATTTATATAAAAATTTGATATTAAAGTTTGATACAACAACTGTTTATACAAGAAAAGTTTAATGAAAAACCAAATATAATATTGCCTGTTTAAAATGTTCATAAACACAACAGTTTGTTCTCTCGAGTTAGCAATATATATACACGTCGCATATTGATGTAAAATAAATTGTGCTTCAGTTACTAACTATATATTGTAGCAAGAAAATGGTTTTTTTCATTGAGCCCTTGGTCTGATATTTTGCAACCCTGCAATGGCTGATGTGGACGAGATTTTAAAAGAAACTCTTGCTTGAAGATCCATTTTTAGCACACAACTGCGCTACACCATAAAATGATAGACACGCTAATAACTTAAGGTGAAAACACTCGACAATAATTTACTGTCATTAGTTTATAGACTGCATGCTGAACGGCAAATATACATAGTTTTAACGATCACATAACATTGGTAAAAGGTAAATGGAGAAATAAAATCATAATAAAACGATTGTTGCCTAATATTCCGACAGTTACAGCGAAAAGAATTCCTGTCGGCAAATGGACATTTTTTTCTTTGTTCTGCATTCATGTAAATAAGGAAAATTGGCCTATATATAGTGAAACCAACGTTTGTTCGTTTTTGTATAGTCGTTATACCAATATTTTTACATGATAAGAAATAATATCCATGCTCTCGATAGTTCAATTACTGATGACAGACAATAAAAAGAAAGTTACGTGCAGTGCTATAACTCATAGAACTTTGGTCGACCCATGGCTGTAAGTTCTGAAGAGCATAAAGTGATGAATTACTCATACACAGAGAGTATCCAATATGTTCTCAAAACCATGTTCAAATATTCTTGGTAAGTCGGTATCAATATTTTTACAAGATAATAAACAATTACCACGCTCTCCCTGGTTCAATTACTGATGAAAATCAATAAAAGGAAAGATACGTGCAATGCTAACTCATAGAACTTTCGTCGACCCATGGCTGTAAGTTCTGAAGAGCATGAAGCGATGAATTACTCATACACAGAGGGTCTCTAATATCATACACAGTTTTATTGGCCTCGGACTGAAGGCTCATCATCAGACGATTGGCTGCTTGGCGCTCGGCTTCTCTCTCTTCGGCAGTTTGCCGTCTGAAAGGCAAAGAAGGATACAGCTCATGCAAAACAAATGAAATTAATAAAAAATAAAATGGCAATAATATATTTCAAAGATCCCAATCTGTTTTTCCTGTCTATATACATATAATTTAGGTATAAATCTGTTGAAAATACTTTCTTTTGTACCAAATAATTTCAGCTTATTCCAACGAGAACTATAGTAATAAACATTTATTTGAGAAAATTTATTTCAAACAAAATTTTTTCTTTGTTTACAAGTCTTGCTGTGAAAAATTTTAAGATTATCTTTTAATTAATATTCAATATATTCATGGTGTTCTAAGAAAATAATTTTATTGCACCATGAAAAATAATGACTTTGTAAACGTCGGTCGCTTCATTTATTTTAAAACTTTAGGTATCCAGAGAATTGGGTAATTAGTTTATCAAATTAAAATGTTTTGATCTTAATTTAAATACAAGGCTTAACAGAAGACTTTTATTATTTTTTTACGGTTTATGTGTGGTATACTTATTTTTCTTGAGTTTTTGAAGTCATGATACAATGCTTGAAGAAAATAAAAATTAAAAGAACATATACCTCCATTTTGTTCGTCTATTTTGAAACCAAGTTTTGACTTGCGCATCAGTCATCTTTAATCCTTTGGCCAGTGCTGACCTCTCTGCTGAAGCCAGGTACTTTTGACGATGAAAACGTTTTTCTAACTCCATAATTTGTAATCTTGAGAATGAAGTTCTTGGTTTCTTCCTTTTTGGCGGAGTACGATTCTGATAGGGATGACCGATTCTTCTTGTCACTATAATAAATGAATCATATTTTCGAATTAATATTTTACCTTAAATAATTTCTCAGTTTGACGAGGTCTGTTTTTTTTTCATTTGGGCCAAACAAAATTAATTTCTTTTTAAATGTTTTAAATGTAAGAAGACAAAAGAGCAGTATTCTAATTTTCATTTCTTTTCCAATAAATTTCCAAAATATTTCCTTCCCAATAAGTTTCCACAATAAGATTAGACCTGGTGTTTTCATTTACATTTACATTTACAGAAGTGAGCTGTCAAATTATATAAATCTACAATTTATTGTTTGAAATAAGACGAAGAATCATTAAATTTCGTAACGAAAGACAATATCCAAAACTAATATTATACATTTTTGATTTTTACGGCTAATTTGAAAAAAAAATAAGATATTATTTTTGTATGATTTATTTACCTTTATTTTTTTATATTTTATTTTTATTAAGAAGAAGGCAAAATAAAGCAGTTAAGAAAAGTCTTAAATAAACTTATGAATTGAAAAAGTACATGTATTTCACAGTGGATGGGGCAGAAATGTTATGTAAATACATGTACTTTTTCAATTCATAAGTTTATTTGTATAATCTATATTGTTTTATGTAAATATTATCTCTTAATCATAGGTTTTGGAAGAACTACATTAACTGTTATTGAAAAAAAAATTATATTTTTTAAGACATTTTTTACATTTGATTTCGTCTCCCTGCATCTCCAGTCTTAAGTGTTATTTTTCCTTTATAAAAAGAATCGTGCAGATAACTCGTTAAAAATTGTATAAATATTTACAATTAATGTAACACATAAGAATTTTAAAAGATCTTTCCCAATGATTGAAATCTGAGAATTCAAGTTTTCTTAACTGATAAAAAAGTATCATATTCTTACAAAAACAAACAAGTTGTAAGTTTACATGATCTTTAGTCTAATAACTTAAATTAAAATCAGGATTGAAAAAGTTTAAATTTTTCAGCATAAAAAAATATATATAAGTTTATATATAAACCTAGATTTTGGAAGATAATAATTGCTTATTGTTTCTTATTTGATAAAAATGTAAATGTGGTATATTAATACTTATATCATAATGCAGTAAAATGTAATCAGATACCCTGCATGTATCCTAGTTTATCATTGCACAAGGTGATTTGTACAATTCAGAGTATCATGATATAAATAATATATACCCTTGTCGGGTTAACGCCCTCATATATCCTATACTTGTCAATTTAAGGAATTTACTTTAGCAAAATTTAGAATTTCTCAAATTTCTCAAATTTACAAATACATGTATTAATATATAAAAAAAAAAATGTATCGGAGATGAAGCATCTAGAAAACATAGGTAAAGTTATAGCAAATATATAATGTTTAGATAACTAGGAAGATGAACGGCCATGACACAGTAATCATGCAATTGGCGAAACAACATTTAAACAACGATAACCTTAAAATTTCGCATTCTTAACAAATCAGACTGATTCGAATTCGAGACTTTATTTCATAGTTGTATTGAAAATTATTATACAACCTTATAATTTAATGTCAATAGTTTCATACCTCAAGTTGAAAATTCATATTCTAACCGTTTGTTTGAAAATAAACTTATATATATCCTTCTCCTAATTTAAAACTTTGGTACAAAGGTCTCTTGATTTGCACTTGGAACCATTGGTAACATGTTTAAAATAACTGTGTATTAATTAATTGGTACATTTTTATTATCATTAGCATGTTTGTCACAGGCAACAGCAAAGAGGATTAATCACAAACTTGAAAATAAAAAGAATATAGTCAGACTCGGTACAGATGCTTTGCGGTACACTGATCTAATATACTACATATATATTCCGAAAATTCAGTATAAACAGTCGAAGACAAACATTTGAAAAAAAGTATTTTTAGATTAAAGAATAATAAACCGAAACAGTAACACTAGACAAAACCCTAAAACCATATAGAATGAGATCCTTGTTATATACATCCATAAATACATTGATCATAATAGCAAAGGGAATATTTTAGAAAATTTAAAATTTCGACATCAGAAAACTAAAGACACACCAATAAAAACTTGCTAAAGAGCTTTTGAATATCCTTCGGTTCTTGCAGCTCACTATAACAGCGCATTCATCTTGCAAATGAAGTAGTGACTATCCACAGTTTTTATGCGACATATACATATTTCTAAATAGAATTTCCCGCTTGTTGTACTCGAAGCTAAACGCGTGCAAGGGGATTAACGCCAGTCATGTTTCATGAATAGATATTAAGAAATATTTATATCTGAAACTCACTGTAATGCTAGTTTGAGATTTGTCATATTTTAGTGGTGACCGTTGTATACATCAATCAGCTTTTTCTTTAGGATGCATGTACAAACTATACTTACTTGGACACCGATCAAATCGGGTGGTTTCATAAGCGTTTTAATACTTACAACTATATCTGTCTCTTCTAAGATCCATCCACCCTGGAAACGAGTACGATGACAAAACTGGTACCACTGGATTGGGTCTCGGAATGGGAAGGGCTAAAGATGGCATTCCGCATAGTCCAAAGGGAACATACGTCATTGGCTGGATGCATTGTGGAAAATTAGACATAGGGTAACATGATTGTTTCTTATTCGTTTCTGGTGATTCTGTTTGCCGAACATCGTCCTCATCCTCCGAATTTATTTCATGGGTCGAATTATGGTCATTTGAACTTTTTTCACTGTCGTCTAAAATTCTACTTATTCCAAAAGATAACTTTGTTCTAATTTTATTTGAGTTTTCTTCACTTTCTGTTTGACTCTTAGAATCCATTTTTACGTTTTTCTAACACAGCCGGAATTTAATATATTGATAACTTTTCCATATATTCTCCAAAACTTAAGATTAAATTGTAAAATTGTCTTTATAAAATTAACACCTGTTTTTAAAAATTTTGTCCAAGATTTCTCTGGCTTATTTTAATAACGATGTACATCGTGATAAAGATAAGATAACTCCTATTACAAGTTCATTAATAAAAAATTCACCAATTTAATGGGCTAACGAAGAAACCGACATTACTGCTAAGAAAATATATTGGATATCTTTATCAGTTTAGCCCCGCCTTGCGAACATTAAAGAACAATTTGCTCTGAACAGCAACTTTAGACGTAGGGGAAATACTGCGATAATAGATCTATTGCGTTTGGAGATATTTCAAATAAATTTCTTGTCAACACAAATAATTACGTATTTGTCAGAGTAATGTCTTAATGAAATTTTATGTTTCAGTTCTTTGTTCATGAAAGATGGAAGAATTATTTCAATAAAAACTGAAAATAAACACTAATTCAATGTTTGTTATCTGATTATAGTTTAGTGAAATATACCATAACATTATTTTTTTTATTATTTTTGATAAATGGTTTTATAGTTTCAAGCTACCATTTTAGATAAAGCATAAACAAATAAAATACGAACTTGACACTGATAAAAAGTTTTGTTTTCAAAATATTATAATTAAAAATTATAACTTTAAGAAAAAATTGAATATATGACTGTTGTATTGGTATATTATATATGCTAATTTCGTAAGATACGATTTCAACCGTTAACATCCCGAACACAAGTAGCGTATGGATAACATTGCATTATATATTTTGGAACCGCCTCGGTGGTCTCGTGGTAGCGTCCTCGCCTCGAGTCCGGAAGGTCGCGGGTTCGATTCCGGTCGGGTCAAACCAAAGACATTAAAATTTGTATTTGCTGCTTCTCTGTCAAGCATGCGGCATCTAGAATAACAGCAAAGGACTGGTCTGATCGGAGTCAGTATAATATGTCCGGATGGGATGATATGTCTCCCTGCGGACCCCGTGAGTCAGCACGTTAAAAATCAAGGCTTAGCGTATCGATCTAGTACAAAGCAGGGATCATATACCATATCAACATGTTCTCGCCCTGATATGCACCTAATGGTTGGAACTGGGCGTTAAACAATAATTCATCCATCCATATTTTTGTCCTTTTTTGCATGCAAGTGGCATGGTTATATTGTTTTATTCACGAACAAACATTTAAGACGAATAGGGTCCATTTAGATGAATTAAATTTTTAGCAAATCTGTTTCTTATTGTATATAAACAATATTTATCTGTTAATTTCTGAAAGCGGAATAGATAAGTTAATGTGTTTTCTGTTTAAACAACCGATTTTATAGATCTATGGTTGTTGATATGCTGATGACAGGACTTACTAAATATTTTAAAGAACTAAGTGTCGAAATTCTATCGTGACATGGGTTGGTTCTCGTCACGGCCTGATCTTAATGAGATCTTAAATGCAGGAATTTGAATCCATCTATCAGAGAGGCGTTAAAAGGTTAACTGCAAGTATTGAAGTCAAGTTAGGCCAATTGAGCTCCAATATCTAAACACGTGTTTAACTTAACACAAACAATTTGACAAGTATGACAAAGATCTAATTGTTTCTAGTCTGATGACAAATGGATTCAAAGATGGCTCGTATCATCTACAACCGTCAGCTGTTTAGAAAACACGCGAAGAAGTTAAATTATAAATTAGGTCAGAAGAAAGTGCCATTTGTTTTAATTAAGGAAAGTTGAAGTTTCATTTTACCTAATTTTCTGTTATCATGCAAATTACAATGAGTGTTAGAAATGAAAACCAGGTGTCACTTTAATCGGGATGAATAATTGCTAAAAGACAAATGAATATAACGGCTATGGTATAATATTTAAAATAATCAACTATTATATGTATATATTTTTCAAGTCGTTAAAAATATGCAAATTAATAAAGTGTGTGGGTAAATTTTATGTATTGGGGTATATCCTATTTATATCATGATACTCTGAGAATTACAAATGAATTTAGAAGGGGTCTTTCAGGAATTTCATCTTGTGCAAAGATAAACTATGATAAATGCAGGCTATCTGGTTACATTTATTGGAAATTATTATGCGCCATTTTAGACAAGTTCAAAATTTTAGCCCTGAAATCCATTGTTAGGTTTAATTTGGTTTATTGGGGTTGTTACGTGAGTTGTAAAACAACTGGCTATATATTTTCAAATTTTTATTGATGGAGGAAGCCGAATTAGTTGGAGAGAACCCATGACCCCGGGCCCATGACCTTTCGATCTGTTTTGATTTGAATATTGGGGTTGTACGTCACTTTTGATATATGGTTAGTTACATCTTGGCGGCATTTTACCACTGGAAACCCCCAAAGAATAAAAAGATGAATACAAAAAGAAATATAAAAAGAAAAGTAAAAGATTAATTACTGAACTTTCTAGACAATACATTTCAAATAAACCATGAAATAAAATATCTTTAAGAGTAAACGTATTACAGCCTACTAAAATTATCTAATTTCTTTATTCCAACTTTAAGATATATTTCATGATGGCATTAGATGTAACCTGATATCCTGCCTTTATCCTACTTTATCAAAGAATGAGTCAAAATGCTAAAAGTCGCTGCTTCAAACTTATTGAAAGCTATCATTTGCCCCGAGTATTACCAGTAACGTGGTATAGCAAGTCCATATCGGGCTGACCACCGAAAGGGGAATGTTAGTGAACAGTTTGAAGCTTTACAGAAAAGTAAGGTCATATAAATAACTAGTTCATAAGCTTCAAACTTGTCTTCGATTGTTTCTTAATTCGATATAAGAACGACTTTATCTCAGACAATCGTTTATTTTACAAATGGTCAATAAACACTAAAATGATCCCATTCCGTTGAAAGCCGCGTATCTGTCAATTCATATACTTCACTTCATTACTTAAGTCGTTCCTGTGTCATGAAAAACCGACAAATTCCTCACGGAAAATCATTTTGACGATTGTCCCAAGATACTGACAGCCATAAGTATACCAATATCGCCAAATTTGTTGTTTCTTTTAAAAATTCTCACTTCGTATTATGGAAATCTTCACTGCATTGAACTTGTCGAGGAACGTTAACACGTTTTAGAAGGTTTCATTAGCGCTATCAGAAAGCATTTTACACCTCCAGCAATTGCTTCGGTTCTCAATGGCAAAAGGTTGCAGTCAAGATTCAATAAAAAGCTAAATTAGTTCGCAGGCTATGCCCCGGCTATCAGACTATCTATTATATTCTTATTTCATTTACACGCAAAAAGGGTTTTAGGAGTCCCTCTGGGGATTTTAAAACAATTGTCTATTCAAAGCAAAATAAGAAATTTCCTGACAAACAATGTATCGATATAATAGGAAATATAATGCTACAGTGGTTGTCAAAGTAGCAAAATGAAAATAAATGTTGCAGCCTTTCAGGAATATAAATAACTACTGTTTGACGTGATCTGTAAATCGTTAAACGTTTGGTCATTTATATCGGATGGACACGTCTGGACAGATCCGCACACCAGGAGTTCCCTAAATATAACTGCAGTTTTAGTGTCTGGTTGGCTATAAACATATACATTTGTACATGTATAAATGAAATATGTAAATTAGAAAAATTACAGAAGTTAATAAATGAATGAGGATTTTTTTTTTCATCAGTGCATTTTATGAAAAAAAAATATAATGAATTATCAAATTCAAGATTTTAAAAAGCAGAAAACTAGATTATATAACAGTGAAATCAAAGAAAATTGTATATAAATATATATTTTCTGTAATAATTTCCACAATTATCTTGGCTTTAGGGATAAAGTGATATAATTGGGAATAAAAAAAGAAAGATGTCTAAACGGGGTTAGCGTCAAGAGACGAAAACTTACCGAAGCAACAAGTCAGTGCATGGGAAAATTCTAAAAGACCAAAAATTCAAGGACAGGTGAATTCGACATAAAACAAAATAAAAAAACATATACAACAAAGACACAACCAAAGGAGTAAAACACATTTAGCAAACCAAAGAAAATCGGAACAAGACGGCACACAAACTAAAGAAAATCGGAACAAGACAGCACACAAACTAAAGAAAATCGGAACAAGACGGCACACAAACGAAAGAAAATCGGAACAAGACGGCACACAAACTAAAGAAAATCGGAACAAGACGGCACACAAACTAAAGAAAATCGGAACAAGACGGCACACAAACGAAAGAAAATCGGAACAAGACGGCACACAAACTAAAGAAAATCGGAACAAGACGGCACACAAACGAAAGAAAATCGGACCAAGACGGCACACAAACTAAAGAAAATCGGAACAAGACGGCACACAAACTAAAGAAAATCGGAACAAGACGGCACACAAACTAAAGAAAATCGGAACAAGACGGCACACAAACTAAAGAAAATCGGAACAAGACGGCACACAAACGAAAGAAAATCGGACCAAGACGGCACACAAACTAAAGAAAATCGGAACAAGACGGCACACAAACGAAAGAAAATCGGAACAAGACGGCACACAAACGAAAGAAAATCGGAACAAGACGGCACACAAACGAAAGAAAATCGGAACAAGACGGCACACAAACTAAAGAAAATCGGAACAAGACGGCACACAAACGGAAGAAAATCGGAACAAGACGGCACACAAACTAAAGAAAATCGGAACAAGACGGCAAACAAACGAAAGAAAATCGGAACAAGACGGCACACAAACGAAAGAAAATCGGAACAAGACGGCACACAAACGAAAGAAAATCGGACCAAGACGGCACACAAACTAAAGCTCTTGCAATGCTAACAAAAAAAACAGGGCTACGGAAGGGTAACCATTAACGGCACCCGTCACATTGAAAGTGAGGAGAATCCGATAGAGTTTCCAGTCCAGTGGAGAGTCCGTGCCACAAGACGTGAAATCTAACTGAAGATATTTATTCTCATTATTTACAGATAGTACATGGAGGATTAAAAACTTAATTCACATAGTTTTTTCACTGACCCCCCACCCCCTCCCCCTCTTAACTTAATTTGGGAAAAATTGATTGACCAATATGGGCACATGCTTTGAGAGTATACTTTTTGTATCATGGGTCCTGTTTTTCCGCAACAATGTATGTTTGTTCCTGTATATTGACTTGGACATCACTTCAATCCGTATTTTTCAGTCCGAAAATCGATGTCGGATAACAAAACTTGCCGAATTTTTACCAGCCCCCCCCCCCCCCCCAACCCCCACCCCAAACTATTTGAATCCAGTTTTTTATCCTACACTGAACTTTTGATCTCGTCCCTTAGCGTCATAGGAAAATAAGTTTGGTTAAAGGTGCATGGCGCAGAAATTAATCATATCTAGTGCTCATCGTGTTACCTTTGGTCATGAGCAACAGCGAACATTTATATGCTGTAAATTTCAATTTAATGACTATTCACATAATGAATGAATTTGTGTTTGGGTAGTAATTCAGTATAGTACAAGACGAAGCAAACGAGAAAATAAATGATTTTTTTTTTTTTTTTTTTTTTGGCGAAATCTCGTGGATTCGTTGTCTGTTAATGTCATTATTTAATTTTTTCATATACTGTATGTTTGAGATTTTTATAGATTATTGTTGAATTTCTTATGACCAAATTGCACTTAGGTAGTTTGTTGAAAATTAAACGTATCACTAGTTCGGAAAACATTACAATTCATGAACACTGTATTTAGTCTTTACTATAAAAAATATGAAAGACAAAACAACATTGAAAAAATAAAAGTATAACATATACTCCACTCGAATTTTTTTCAACAGGGCAAATAAATATTGAATAAATATAATTTTCCGGAGTGCTCTATCCCTGCAAGAATTATCCAGTCAAAATTAAAAAGCTCAAAACATTCATTGTAAATTATCATTACATAATTTCAATATTGTAGTCATGGAGATTGATTATTTGAGGTGTTCGCATGTTTTTGAAGAAAATAAAAGGCAGGTGCGATTTAGAGAACAATTTACTATAAACTGAAATAAAGGCAGTCGATTATGTATTTGTTTTCTTCATTTAAGTTCGATTGCGCTTGGTTTTTATTTATGTATGGCGTTGATACCGTTCCAATACCACACGGAATTACAGACAATTCATTTAAGTTAAAAGGTTTGTTCATTTCATGGTCCCTAGGTGAGAAAGTTTTCAGCTTATTTGATTTAGAAGGCAGAGTTACAGTGATAGTTCTACAGAGATAAACCTCCCTCAATTAAAGCCCATTTTCTCATACTACATGAAAAGTCCTTAAACTTGATTAAATGATCCAACTCTCTTAATTCTATACGGCAAATTAAATAAGCATGGATTCAATGGCGAATTATCTGCGAATATAATAAGGGTAATCAGTAGAAATGGTCTCCGGGGACCAGTCCATCGTGTATCTATTGCAACTAATACTACTTAATTTCCTAGATCGCTTTTGAGATGGACAAGTTTTTGCCACAAAGGCGCAATCCTGACATTTCTTATAAATCAAACTTTAGTCCCTCTAGCATAGAATTAAACAGATACATCGTTTCAAATCCATTATTTGTTGAAATTATTAAATTAAGAATTAAACATCTTAAACATTTTAAAACAGAATTTGAATGCTCTGATGCATTACAAGTAAAAATTTCCAAATAAAATGTATACATTAAGCTACTCCTGTAGAAATTTGTAGGGCAATAAAAAGTAAAAACATAAATGTAGAAGTACAATCGGTGATTGCATTTTAAACTAAGTTACCTTCTGTGGTGTTTCAAAGGCATAAGATAATATACTTCAAAAAATTTATCTCTAAAACGCAAAGCTATATGACTCAAGTCGAGATAATATGGCGACAGTGCGGTATAATACTCAATTTTTGAGTTTCTCACGAACATAATGCATTAAAATAATACGAACGGGGAAAACCTGATAAAAGGCGAAAACGTGAGGACAAGGTATAAAAACCAGGACCTAGAAAGAAAGAAATATGCTACAATATATAACAAAATAGAACATATGGAAAACAAAGGGGAAATTAAACAGGATGACACAGATTCATTCATTATGTGAACATCCAGAAAAACAGGAAATGATGTCACTGGTATCTGACAGGTGAGTATACGTGTAATAACGAAATTCGCTAATGTAGATGTAAAGTCAGATGAGAAGTCAATTCCAATAAGACTATAAACTTGAATGAAGAATAAATATATTGTCTCATCTATGAAATAGTAACTTTTTACCTGTCAATCATATTGTGACTAATGTAAAAATTTAGAGCTGCATTTTTAACAAAGGCTGTATAATAATGAAAAATGAAGATAACGGAAAATTTCAACAGTGAGACACCAATCTATAAACAACAATACAAGCCCGTCAAATCTCCGAAAAAGGGGGACATAATACAAGCATAAATACAACATAAAATCTGTATTGTCCGGCGTTTGGTACAGACCCTTATCATTTGTAATGTAAAACCGTTTTGGTTGGTACCCAGAATTCTTCCTTATCCACCCTCACCCTGACGTAGATTGATTGATTGGCGTTTGACACAAAGGACAGCAAATTCTGATCGTCACGGGAGAGTTAGGCAGAGACACACATTTTAGTCTTCTCTGTGAATACTAGTAGCGGATATTAGCCACATTTTTCGAAATCTACAAAAGGGATTTCTAAGAAGTGTCTCACTGTCCAACCACGTCATGCTTTATGGTCCCGACAGTAAGGATTTCCGGATTATAAACCGACAAGCATTAATGAAAGGACGTGATGGGTAATCAGCCACATGTAGGGACGTGAACTTATAATAAGAACTTTATGGAACAGAACTGAGACACGATAAAGGGCCAAATAATTCTTCATGATGTGTATTTTTTATTAATTATTTGTAAGCCATTATTCCATTTTCATTAATTTGTAGGCCGTTACTCTCCATTCTATAAATCTTATCCAAATTATCTTATGCAAGTTGACGGGGAAGAATAGGGACTTTATTATAGAATCTGATGGGATTGTTATAATAAGATAACTAAGACAAAGAGCTCCATCGAATACATTTCTTGCATTTGAAAATAGTTTTCCTTTTATGATATTCTGCAACCACCTTGTTATTCCTTAACCCCGCCATTGTTCAATTATTTGAATGCTAGCGATTGCGATAAAATACGCATGCCAAA
Organism: Mytilisepta virgata; assembly: GCA_028015205.1. Taxonomy (NCBI): domain Eukaryota; kingdom Metazoa; phylum Mollusca; class Bivalvia; order Mytilida; family Mytilidae; genus Mytilisepta; species Mytilisepta virgata. Next base: position 50,752,658 of record CM051517.1, on the reverse strand, counting down.
AAGAAATAAAGCATAGTAATTATATTTATGGTATATTCTCGTAATGACAGAAGTAGAGGTATAACAAGACTCCACTAGTGACGACAGCCGGACCTTAAAGGGATACTGTTACAGTTCTGTTTTATTTTAGTTCATTGATTTCTGTCAAATAAATGACGTTTATATTTTTGATGAATTCATTTTGTTAACTTAATAACCGGTCACTGTTTCCCTCTAAACGTTGGAATACAATAGGCCCGAGGGACCTTTTATCTTGATATGCAGACAAGCCAATCAATTTCCATAAGCAGTTGATAGACGGGTGTAAGGTTAAATAAATATCACATTACATGTATAAATTAATTATAAGGAGGATGCCGCCATATATAAAGGCATTACTCTCTTCACTAGTCAGTCAATGGGGCGTATAATTAAACTTTATATTGTTATACGGCAATACATTCGATCAAATTAAAGCCATTAGGAATTGTTCGTTTATTGTAACCAATTGACTGGAATATGTAGGTCTATCTCCTTGGAATCTCTGCCAATTTGTTATTCTTTGTTCCTGAAAATACGGGTAGTAGTTAAAAACAAAGGAGACGAAGTCGTTAATTATTTGTTTGACTTTTCTGTCTTAAGTTGATTATCTTAAAACCATCTTTCTTTAGAACAATTCGTTCAGTATCTTATTTTCATCATAATATTGAGTTTAGAGATTATGGCAATAAAATTTAAAGCCATATAATGTTGTAACACATAATGGAATAACGTAGGGGCATAATTTGCCTTTCCTGTATATGAGAAAATTTTATCGCCCCGTTATCGGCATAGGACACACATCTAACTGACAAAATTACAAATGCCAACCCCCCTCCCCAAGTATATGTTCATAAAATAAAATTGTTCCTTTATATTTAGAATATAATGACAAAATAATTGAGTGATGTCGTATGATATTATATCTATATTTCCACGTATTTTTGGCAATTGATATGTTCTCTATGCAGAATTTTGGGTTATTATTCTGCTTTCCCCATTTTCGGCCTCGAACAATGCTGACGAGAGTTCATACGTCAGTATGTGCAAATTAAAACTTTAAGAGTATTATAATTTTCAACAAAGATAGTTAACATATTCTTTTATTTTTATATACAAATGCAGCGTCAAGTAAATGTCAGGAGTCAATGTCTTTTTAAAATCACTTTTTTAATCGTTTTACTTTAATACACTTTGGCCTATGGACATCAGAAGGCGGTTAGCAGCTTGCCTTTGTATTTCCTTTTCTTCTGCAACTTGTCTCCTGTTAAAAATATAAAGCCTAGAATATAACCCTGAAACAATTTAATGTTCACGCATTATTGCGCAGCCGTACATTGTTAAAACTAGCCATTGTCATGAAAAGTATACAATGTTTATCGTATTTCCCCATGCCTATATCGACCTGCCGAGGCCTTCACAATTTCCCGTATTTCGGCACTGTGACATCGTAAAGAGTTGACCCGACCCTAATATGAGCTGACCCGAATATATCAGCGACGTCATAATGTTTGACCCAACGTTGACCCGAATATATCAGGAAAACATCCGGTTATAGGTAGATGGCCATTGAAAGTAAGAAATTCCATTAAGATTGCTAGTTAACAATACGATAAATTTATCATCAAGTTTTCTTCAAACAAATATTGTATAATATAAGCCGCTCGACACAATATGAAGCTTTTTAGCTCGTTCGCTACGCTCACTCGCCGAAAAAGCTTCACATTGTGTCTCGCGGCTGATATTTTACGATATACGTTTGCAGAAAATGATAATATGTACATATACGAGCATGTGAAGTTTTTAAAACAGTCACTGGAAGTGGGGATAGAAGAGCCTTAATTTTCTTTTGATATTGTTGTCGTTGTTTTCATTTATTGTTGTTTGTCTCAAACATTTATTTGTTTATATGACAATTAAGTTATTTGATTTATGAAAGACACGTTTGAAAAGCAAATATTTTTATTGTTATAAAAAGTTTTTTTTTTATTTTACTGTTGTAAAGCATTTGTGTGAACAGAAAATAATTATGTTATCGATGTGTTGTGTTCTGTGTTCTGTATATGTGTGTTTTTTTTTATTATTTCTTTCTTTCTTTCTATCTGTCTTTCTTTTTATTTTTGTTTTATTATTTCCTGCATTCAGTAAAATAACTGTAAAACAATTCTCCTCTGTAAAAATAACCAATCGTAGGTAATCAAAACGGCGTGACTAAATGCATGATTATTGGTTTAAGCAGTTTGTAGTGGAACTGAAAATATTTGAATTTCAACATCAGATTTCAACAAACTGGAAATTTTTCGAAAAGAAAATGTTTTTAACTATTATACAATCTGTTACCTGTAAGCTAGTATTAGGGAAATAAATAAAACAACACAAACCTCCATTTTGTTCGTCTGTTCTGAAACCATGTTTTAACTTGGGAATCTGAAATCTTTAGAGCTTTAGCAAGATGCGTTCGTTCAGACGACGCTAAGTATTTCTGTTGCTCGAATCGCTTCTCAAGTTCGATGATTGTGAGCCTGCTGAAGGATGTCCTGGGCTTTTTCTTCTTTGGTGGTGTTCGATTTTGATAGGGATGTCCAATTCGTCTTGTTACTACAAATTGAAATGTACCAAATTTATTCTAACATTCATCGCAACTTTTTGTAAATAAAATAAACTTTATTAGAAATGAATTCATCACGTTTAACCATCAAAGTACACTAACATTTGTAAGTAAATGTTGACGTGCATGTAAGGGTATGTAAAATTAATACTTATAGATGCTATAACGTGAATGAAGTTAAAATCATTACAACAGATATGTTTAATTTTTACAAACGAATCGTTACAAAATATACGAAATTGATACATAAAATCTACTGTCATAAAATTGAAAAAAATTGTGAAGACTAATGAGTATCTCCCTCGTGCACATACAAGTCCTCAGATAATTTTGGCTTAACCCCTTTGGGTCATTTTGGCATTTTTGAATTTGCTACTTTGTTTTGGTTTTCAAAATTTTAGGCCTTGAGCACAACTGATGAGTCGTAACTGTATGTTTTCTTCAAATAAGAATTATATTTAAAATTAAGAAATTTCGTTTACATGTTACTCTACATATTTACCAAATTATTTGAGATTTCAAAATCAAATAAATGATATATATAATTTTTTATATTAATTTATATATTACTGTCAACTACTTTTAAAAACTTACGTAATTGTTTATCTCTTGTGAAGTCCTTCATTGGCCAAAGAATTGGTGAATTCGGCATAAAATATGGATTCAGTAAAAGTCTTGAATTTGGTCCATGTGAAAATATGTTTCTTGATAGAATTTCTTCGCTGTTAAGACGCGATCGAGTTAAGTCATTTTGTACTGAAAATGTGTTTTCTCTGTCTTTCAAGATATTGGCGATGCCAAACTTTAAACTGTCTTTCTTATGTAACCCATTATCAACTTCTTCCTGAATGGACTCCGGTTCAGAATCTGATGAAAGTCTATCCTCATGTAAACTTGTATCCATAATGTCCGTTTTCTTTGATTCAAATTGGTCAATTTGGTCAAAATTCTTTTTTATTTCGTTATCTTTTTTGTCAATAATAAAATTGAGATTTTCCGAATTTGCACATTTCTTGTGTGACAGATCAGATTCAGGAACCTCCATCTCAGATTGATTCTTTTCATACAGTTGATTTTCCGAAGAATCCCGCTTGATTGGTACTTCCATCTTAACCCCTTTGTTTATATAATGATTATATTGGGATGTATTCCGATTAATTTCTAAGATCATCACCATTTTGGTTTCTGATTGAACAAGGTCTGCGAATCTTAATATTCCGTAAACCCCGCCTTTATATAATTATGACAAATTTAAGAAGAGAGATTCGACATCTGTTTGTCTTTCTGTTTAATGATCAATAAAGTTCTGTCCACTCTATCATTCCTTCCCGAATATTTGTTGAATCCGTCTTTAAAGTGACTATTAAAACCCTTTAAATTATTGTAAGATTGAACAGACTCGGGCTGTTGTTTATCTTTTTCTAACCTCTGTAGAAACTAAATAGAAATTTATTGGCACCACAATCAATTTTATATCCATCTCAGACGATCTTAATAACTAATTAGAAACACTACATCGTCTCGTTGTTGTAATTAACATGTAACAGCCACAAAAATGAGTTGGTAAAAGGACATTTAAGTGGTAAACTGTCTAGATAAAGTAGTCATAATCTTAATCGATAGTCTTTAAATAAAATAACAGTTTTATTTTTACTCTATGTTTGGACGCAAAAAGTACCGTTGAAAACGTTGCTACGGAGAAAATTAGAATATATATAAGAAAGAAATAAATAAATACAATTTTTTCCCAAGCTTTGGTAAATCAAAAATATTATTTTCTAGAGAGAATCACCAGAATATAAATAGGGAAAAAGGTTTTGGTCCAAAATTCGACTTTTATAGACGAATGGTAAAATTATTCATTTTATCACTTCAAATAGATTGAGGGGTGTCTCAGTTAAAAATTATAGGTCATAAAAGAATAAGACACCGGGTAATGAATGGAGATGATTGGTTCATCATTACTGTCAATCAAAGAATAACAATAATAGTTTGCCGCACAGTATGAAATTCAGTAAAAAAATAGACAGCTCTTCACTTTTGATATTCACATTGAATTGTGGCGGGTTTAAGTTTAATAAAGACTTCTCAACTCTTTTTGTACATACCAGCCCAAATAAATAAAATATGGAGAATGGCAGTCAATCTATATGGTGACTCAATAGGTGGACATTATAATAAAAAGATCAAAGAGTATGGCCTATCGAAAGCAAAAGCTTGCTAAAGTATATGAACCTTAAAAAATTACACAACATCAAGAAAGAAAAATTCGAATAAGAAAACAAAACACTTATAATAGAGACAAAAATATAAGCAATATATTTTCTGCATCAAGCAAATTATCATGGTATAAATCAATTAAACCGTGAGGATATAAAATATAATTAGATATCATGCATCGTCGCACCTAATCAAATAAGTCCCCCCCCCCTTTCCATTTATTGAAATCTACATTTATGACTTGCACCTACTATAACTTCATAGTGTAAATCAGATATTAACCCTATTGAGCTAACGCTTAATACATACTACAAAAATCAACACATTTATCCTAGTCACCGACAATTTTATAACCGTTAGGCCGCCTGGGAGTTTTATGTTCGATACAAATACATTTTCCGCTTCGGTCAAAAATATTCTATTTTTTTTTGGAGAATAACCGGAAACTCAAAATTTTTGGGGATTCATACATTAAAATCTTTCTCAAAACAAAATTTACAAAATTAGAAAATTTGTTTTGGTAACAGATGGAGGGAATTGATGGCTTCATTGCAGGATAAAAGCAGACGAGACAAATGCTCTTAATCAGAAACTACAAAACATATCCCCGTAAGATTCAACACGATCGACTGTTAAAGCTACATAAGCTAGTGGTAGTCCGTATAAAAACGTTGTGTTTTGAACGTTGAGTTTTGAATTCAGTAAACATAATTACAATCACTAAATAATTTGAAATTAACATTCTTTGACATCAATTTTGTTTCAGTGTATTTACAAATTTCAGTAATGTCATCACAACCTTATTTCTGAAAATGGAGAAATCCCAAACAATAAAATAAAACGTTATTGAGCAGTTTCAAATGCCAAGCATGATCGAAAAGTGTCTAACCAAATGCCAAACATGATCGAAAAGTGTCTAACCAAATGCCAAGCATGATCGAAAAGTGTCTAACCAAATGCCAAGCATGATCGAAAAGTGTCTAACCAAATGCCAAACATGATCGAAAAGTGTCAAACCAAATGCCAAGCATGATCGAAAAGTGTCAAACCAAATGCCAAACATGATCAAAAAGTGTCAAACCAAATGCCAAGCATGATTGAAAAGTGTCTAACCAGATGCCAAACATAATCGAAAAGTGTCTAACCAAATGCCAAGCATGATCGAAAAGTGTCAAACCAAATGCCAAAACATGATAAAAAAGTGTCAAACCAAATGCCAAGCATGATTGAAAAGTGTTTCTAACCAAATGCAAAGCATGAACCAAAAACTTTCTAAGGATAGAGCTACATGTATATAGTAATGAGATACTTCCAAAATTTTCTTTTCTTATAATGGGAAAAATTTAGTATCGGTATCATGTCCAATACCACAAAGCTGGTTATGCCCGTAATGACTTAGAGTAATCCACTCAGTGGTAAAACTAATCATTCTATGATACATGTACCAATGTGTATGTGCAGATTTGAGCAATTTTTGTCTCATCAGTGGTGCTCAGCAACACAAATGTTGATATCACAACAATAAACTTAACACGTTGTAGAACACATTCAAATTCCAGAAATGAACAAAACATTGTAAGAACAGGCCATTCCTAAACATATTTTACTTTTCAAAAGTGAACTGCGCTATATCAAAGTACGTATATATTATCTGCATTTGACAGCTAGATATCGTAAAATATCATCCCTTGAGCCAGAATGTGAAGTTTGGGACGAATGGGCATAGCGAACGAGTCCCAAATCTTCGTATTCTGTCGAGCGGGTTGATATTTTACGACATCTAGCTGTCAAAATGCAGATAATATTTTTATCATCTTAATTACTTATCTGAAACGTAAATATTTTAAAACGTTCTGAATTCTCCCAAATTTTCGCGGGAAAAGTATGGATTCTTCATCGCAACGACAATTTTTCCGTTACGTTGTTTACCACACCAATAAGTATATATTTCCCGAATGTTCATGTAAAATATCTTATAAACGATACAAAAACCAACATTAAGGATGATCGCTGGTCTAATAGGAAATAAATAGGATTTGAAATAGGTGTTTTAGTTTGAGAGAACATATGAATAGTAAACAAATAGGCAAGAAAAAAATATAGGTTCATGTGCTCATTTTAGAGCTATAAGACCTTGAAAATCTGCAGGAAATTGGTTTTCTCTGGATTTTTCATTGTCTTTGACAAATCTATCTCTCAAAGATGTATGAAAAAATAAAAAGGATTTCATAAAATTTTGTCAAATACCATTTTAAGGTATATATGATTGAATTATAAAAGAAAAAGTGGGGGTTCATGGGCAAAAAATTTCATGTTTAAGAAATGGATAAAACAAGAGGATTCCGAAAACCTGACAAAAAGACGAAAACATGACCAGCGAGCATCCTTAAGGTGTATTTTCATGTTTAAAAAAAAACAAAATCAGTCTGGAAATCTTTGTTCATGATTTTCAGGGAAACTAAATCACCCGCTTTCAAACTTGTAACCTCGTTGACGTCATAGTCCGTCTCCATTCGCGAAACAACTTCTGACTAAAATATGCGCAACGTAAAATAATCACTCAAATTTAACCAAGGAGACGACATATTTAAACAACATTTAGTAGTTTTTGTACTAATTCAGGCGAAAATATGGACATATAAAAATGAAGCGTACCTTCAAAAATTTGATTTAATTGCAAATAATGAAATGCAATGGAAAGAGCGGAGTGAAGTCCCAGCAGACATTATCAGCATCGAGGAAAGACACATTTTGTTGATGTCACTTTTAGAAATTTCTTCATCATTCATTTAAATAAAACGCCATAATATAAAACAAAGGAATACCAAATCTTGATATATTTATTAATATTTTGCAATTTTGAAAGCTATTTAATAAGTTCTAAGCTGGCAAACGTTGGGAGAATTTGTTGATAAGTCCTGCTGACTGTTGATAACTCCTGCTCAGCGCACGCGCTTCTTGATACGAATTTTTTGGAGCTGCTCAACAAGCTGATAGAATCACAGGGAAGGATGATAAAAGGTAATATTGGGCCATTTTAACTTGATCTATTTATGTCTCATCAGTGGTGCTCAGCACCACAAATGTTGATATCACAAACAATAAACCTTAAACGTTGTAGAACACATTTAAATTCCCAAAATGAACAAAGCACTGTAAGAACAGGCCATTCCTAAACATATATCACTTTTCAAATGAACTGCGCAATATTAAAGTACAAGGCCATATTGGCCGAAGCGTTGGGCCATTTTAACTTTTAACTCTTTTTTTTTTTTTTTTTTTTTTTTGTTGTTGTTGTTATTGTTTGCATTTAGTTTTGTTCGGCTTTTGTCTTAATACGTTTTAGTCGTTCTTTGCTCTTTTTACGCAATACCAATTCCATATATATTTCTAGTACTATATACATGCTATATAATGTGTGTTAATCTTTGGTAACATCTACTATCAATTATTGTACATAGTAACATATGTATAGTATCTGTCAGTAAAATCGTCTATGACTATTTATTTAAATAATATGACCTATAACATATTAGTATTGATAGATCTTTAGTTGCAAGAAATGTTTAGAGAAATTCTGCCAAAATAGTTCCGCCAATGAATGAGAGTAAACTTCCCATTGGATAGAGAATTACCATCTGGATAATTATCCTAATGAATAAACTGTGAAAAAATCTAAAATTATGAAATGTATAACATATCTGGCACCAATTTCTGATATTATTATAAACAACAACAATAATTCCAGTACATGTAATATCTTAAAGTTCATCTTGTTTTTTTTTCTTTGTCTTTGAATTGCATCTCGGCATGGGTTGTTTCTAACGTATTCTTCTCCGAATTATAAAATAGAAATTATATACTTTTTTATATCAGGCAGTAGACTTGCTACAAGTCCCTTTCTTTTCTTATTACATTTCTTTTCTGTGTTAAATGTAACAGATCAGAGATACATAAGGTATTGATGATGTGCAGGAGATGATGTCCCTTCTTAATTCCGCAGTTTATCACTAAATACATAGTGTCTCTTTAATAGCAACACATGGAATAGAATACGAGAGACAAAATAAAAAAGAAAGACTTGTAGCAAGTCTAGACAGGCAAATTTGTTATAGGATATTTGGATAAGGGACGAGATCAAAAGTTCAATGTAGGATAAAAAAACTTAATTCAAATAGTTTGGGGGTGGGGGGGAGTAAAAATCGCTGCAAATTTTGTTATCCGACATCGATTTACGGATATGCCCATATTGGTCAATAAATTTTTCCCAAATTAAGTTAAGGGGGGGGGGGGTTAGTGAAAAAACTATGTGAAGTAAGTTTTTTATCCTACATTGAACTTTTAATCTCGTCCCTAATATATTGCCTTTTCAATATGTTGAAATGAATATTTGAGGATGCAAAACTGTCTTCATTGTTAACCATACGGGAATTTGCTCTCCGTTTTTGAAAAAATATATACCGGATTTGGATAGTAAATGTTTGTTTTAAGGCGGGAAGCAAGTCCAAACAAAAATGTTTTTATGTATTTGTTGCCAATCAGGATATTGCACAAGAACTCTTTTAGAGGACACCATCCTTTCATTATATATTGAAGAATGCCTTTCTTTAACTATTACTTATTTGTGTTTTCGTTTTCGTGAAGAAAGGTTAGATATGAATCGCCTTTTGTTAGTTCGATTTTATCTTTTTCTTTATAAAACCCTTTTCCACGCAGAGAAATTTCAAAATTGATGGTTTGGAAAATAATCAATTTCAATGAAACCATATGCAGATTTTACTCCAAGAAAATTTTAACTTTATTTCCATACTAGTATATGGAAAATAATAAAATAATTTACTTATATGTATTTTTTTTAATAACTCTAGCTTTAAAGACTTTTCAACTATTTTCCTTTAAAGTACATTTATTGATATATTTCCTTATTAATAATTGGGAAATTATTTATTTCTGCAACAAGTAAATGCTCTTATATTTGGATGTTAATTTTGTTAAGAAATAGATTTTATTTAATTAAATTACTTTGTTTGATGCAAAAATAAAACCGACAAACTATAATATATATAATTTTTAGTTTCAGAAAGATAACTGAGATCGAACCCAAAAGGTATATATATGTATATAAACTGTTACAATTGGATAGGAGTAGGACCTTTATTCCCTGTTTTTTCCATTCTTGTGCCATTTTCAAAAAGTCGTCTAACCATCCCTTTCAAAATCTATCATAGAATAACATGGGGATTTGCCAATAGTAACAATCAGATAAGTTATCAAAAAACTTAACATATTTAAAAATTGATTTGTGACAAATTTTCATCACACTCAGAACAAAAATCTATTTTTTGCTGCGAATTTTTTGTATGTGAAATCAAAAAGGTTCTGTATATTATCCTTTTACGACAAATCACGTATTTAAAAAAATGATACAAAATGCTTAACATTTTACGAAAATCGTCTCTATACACGATCTTTGCGATAACAAAACTTTAAAGTTATTCAGACCATAATTGACCACGTGATAAATCCAAATTTCCCGGATGTTTCATATGACGTATCGTAATTGTCGGCAAACGTCGGAAACACTGTTGCTTAGGAAAGATTTATCGAGTTCAATTCCAGCTTTAAACTCTTGAATCGATTTATTTACGATGAAAGAAAAAGAAAAATAAGTTCTTAAACGAGTCAGTTCAAATACAATTATGTGATACAAATTTTGATGCAGAAGACGTGTACATCCTAAAATGTTGAAAACCAAAACAAAAGTTCTAAAGTTTGAACAGCAAATTCAAAAATACCAAATGACCAAAAGGGTTAAAGCCAAAACCACCTAAGGACAGAGCTATGCATGGGGGAGATACTCCTTAGTTTTCACAATTTTTGTAACAGTAAATTTTAAGTATCAATTTCGGACTAGTACCGAAATATTAGCAACTGACCTGGGGATACCCTCGGGGACAGCACTGGCATCGACTCTTTAATTACAATTCTGATGCACAAGATGTGCACATTTCGTAGATATAAGACTCATCAGGTGTGTTAGGACAAAGCTATGCACGAGGCCGGGGAGAAACTCCTTTTAGTTTTCACAAATTTTACAATTTTGTAACAATATTTTTTAAGTATCAATTTCGGGCTAGTATCGAAATACTAGCAACTGAGCCGTGCGACGTGAAGTTTTTTTTAAATTTATTTATTTCCCGAGTGGCGCGCAGCTGAACGAAGGGAAAGACGCCGAATTTTAAACATGAGTTGAAGATATTAGTTAGTTTATTGACGATTTATCTGTTATTATACAGTTAATTAATTTTCATGAGGTTGATGCGATAAATTATCGACCCCAGTGGTGATATTCGCCGAGGCCAACGGCCGAGGTGAATATCACTTCTCTGGGTTTGATAAACTTCGTATCAACCGATATCAAAAGACATCAACTGTTTTATTTACAGTCGCAACACGGAACGGGGACTATATAAATGTTGATGTCCGTTACACATTTTAAGCGCTCTCATTTTTTCATGTTTCAAAAGTTTTTGATGAAAGGTTTGCATCGATCAGCTTTTTTTACAGACCCAAGGGCTGATATGGATTTATAAAGGAATTCCATTTGAAATCCGTATCAGCCGGATTTTCACATTTTAATCTTCTCCTCTGATGCCACTGGGCCAAATGGAATTACACTTTGCAGGAAGCATCTAAGGAAGGTCCTTTATAAAGTTTGCTCATTTCTTCCCGATCGAACAACAAACACGGGCACCATGGGCATTTGTTGTTTCTGATTTGCTGAGTTTTCAAAAATCTTCTCCTCTGAAAATTCTTGGCCAAATGGCACAAAACTTGACAGGAAGCATCTATGGGAGGTTCTTTACAACGTTTCCTCATTTTGTTCCTATCGGACTACAATTATGGCCGCCATGGCAGTTCTTGTTTCTGATTGGCTGATATAAAAAATCGTCTTCTCTGAAATCGCCTGGCCAAATGGTACGAAACTTGATAGGAAGCATATCAGGGAGGTTCTTTGTAAAGTTTGCCCATTTCGTCCCGATCGGACAACAAACATGGCCACCATGGGCAATTGTTGTTTCTGATTGGCTGAGTTTTCAAAAATCTTCTCTGAAACTGCTTGGCCAAATGGAACAAAACTTGACAGGAAGCATCTACGGGAGGTCCTTTACAAAGTTTCCTCATTTTGTTCCGATCAAACTACAATTATGACCGCAATGGGCAGTTCTTATTTCTGATTGGCTGATATTAAAAAATATTCTTCTCTGAAATCGCTAGGCCAAATACAACGAAACTTGGTAGGAAGCATATATGGGGGGGGGGGTCCTTTATAAATTTTCCTCATTTCGTCCTGATCGGACTACAGATATGGCCACAATCGGGCAGTTCTTGTTTCTGATTGGCTGATATAAAAAAAAATCTTCTCTGAAATCGCTTGGCCAAATAGAACGAAACTTGACAGGAAGCATCTATGGGAGGTTCTTTACAAAGTTTCCTCATTTCGTCCCGATCAGGCAACAAACATGGCCGTCATGGGCAATTCTTGTTTCTCATTGGTTGATTAAGAAAACTTTTTTTCTCTGGAACTGGTTGGCCAAAACAGTCGGCCAAACCTTACAGGAAGCATTTATGGAAACTCTTTTATGAAATTTTTGTCATCCTGATTAGACAACAAGCATGGCTGCCATGGTCAATTCTTTTTTCTGATTGGCTGATTTAAACAAATCTTCTTCTCCGAAACACTTGGCCAAATGGAACGAAACTTGACAGGAAGCATCTGTTGGAGGATTTTAACAAAGTTTGCTCATTTAGTCAAGATCAGCCGACAAACATGGCCGCCATGGGCAATTCTTGTTTCTGATTGGTTGATTTTAAAAAAAATCTCTGAAACTGCTTGGCCAAATAGAGCCAAACTTGATAGAAAGTGTCTATGGCATATAACAAAAATCTACAGAACTGCAGTAATGCTTGAAACCAAACATGGCCTGAATGTTCCTCATAAGGTGCTGACCAAGTGTTGTTACTTTTGTGCCAATCCCTCATCCAAGATGGCCACTAGCAGAGGACTTAATTTAATATAAGACCCTATTTGAAATACATGCAAAAATCTTCCTGAGAACCGCCAAATTTTATAATTTTCTGACGTGTAAGAAGGACCTTGATGAAGAAAAATTACGGTCCTACAAGCCTTACCACACATATTATAATGATAGGGAGAAGTGACTTCTCTCTTTGAGGTACATCAATAAAAACGGCTTTCATGCCAGGTGAGCCATACAGGCTAATTTGGTTATTATTATTATTATTATTATAAATTTATATCGTGAACATTTTTCTTTGCAGTGGTAAATAATTCTAAAAGTATTCTTGAAAATGCTAGTAAAAAATGTCTATTAATTGAATAAATTGTAAATTTTCGTTTAACAGAGTAAAACACAAAAAGAACGGACTTTTGCTAGAGTATACTACTTAAAATAACAGAATTCTATACCCTGTAGAATCAAATCATATTTTCTCGAGAGGTGATGTAATAAAAAATTTTAAGCGATCGTCATTTCACTGGGTCGACTTCAAAATATTACAAGAAATAATGTATTGAATCATATTCTGACATCACGTACAAAGGATGTTACTTAGAAATGGAAGGTTAAAACCATAAACTTTTTCTATTTTTTTTTGGTCTATGTAGATGAAAGTTTTTTGTATATTGTTTGTTGTATGCTTTTGTTTAAAAAAAAATGTTATAAAAATATAGATCAAACTTTGATAATTGAAGCCGGACTACAAAATAAAATTTGTACAGAGTAATCTTTTATGACAAAAAATAATGGTTTTGGTTTTGGTTTTTAGTTTGTTGTTTTATTTATTTATCAATTTAATTATTCATTTATTTTTTAAATATTTTATATCTATTTTTTTTAAAGTACAATTTTGCCATTAAAGGTTTGGAATAGAACTGTATTAATGTTGGACTGCCTAAGTTTTACATTGTATGTGAATCGTCTTCTAGGGTTTTTTTAATACCTCGTTTCCTCGGCCAATAAACTTTCATTTTACTAAAGTACTAACCAGAAGAACTAATATATTGGAATAATTTATAATGATAGATTTATAGATTCTTACTTTATTGTCATAACAATGAATTTTTCCTGCAGATGATAGACTATTCTATTTCTTTTTGATTAGTTATCGCCTAATGAAGGAGTTATGATCTGTTTGAGTTATAATTGCGGCATTGCAGGTGCCCGTATGATTTATTAGAAGTCCATTATAGTTCCAAGGGTTGCTGTGAGAGAAAGCAATACTGAAACAATTATAAGAAATAAATCTGTTATAGTATTTGTAAACTTCTCAACAGTAATTGACAAAATCTATTTGTATTAATGAGAATGTTTTCTTATTTGACGGATAATATCCGGAGTCGACATCTGCCCGATATCTGAAAACGTATTACGGACTGCATATATAATTCATAAGCCTTGTTGTATTAATATTTACGTATCTTTTCGATCATCAGGCAAAAATTAGTGGTTACTGTCTAAATAAACGTCCACCAATCGACGACAGATAAACGAATATCCAGTAAACGTTTATTTTAAGAGTAACACTCAAGCGTTAATGAAACATGTCATACTCAATACTTTGACGTACATGTATTCTTAAAAGCCAAAGTCTTAAAAACGTATGATTGTGAAGGCTTGTCCAAGATTTCTGTCAATGTTAATTTTTTTCGTATTAGTTCGGGCCTGTCACAACCTGACTTCAGATCACATTCTATATAAATTTGTGTAGCTAAAGATAACCCTGGGAAATTTTTAATACGACAATTATCAGTGTCATTTATTTTTTGCCAATGGTCATTTAGAAATAGTACGAATAGTTATACCTAATAATACTTTTAGTCAGCTTTTGTTATTAGTAGAATGTAAATCAATACGTCATGCACGTAGACGGCAGAAATCGTGATGTGAAAAACAGGGATCCGTTCGATAGTCCGACGGTTCGATAGTCCGACAGTTCGATATTACGACGGTCCGATAGTCCGACAGTTCGATAGTCCGACGGTCCGATAGTCCGACAGTTCGATAGTTCGTGCCAATCTCGTATGTTTTTTTTTTCATTATTTATAATCTATTTGACTTCGTTAATCACGGCATCACCCAAACATTAGTAAAATATTAGCTTGTGTTCGACTCCTGTTATTTACATACCGATACATACATGGACGCATTTTCCATTTTTTATCATGGCTGAAACCAACACACTGAACTGTGGTTCATTTTCTACAACATGTTACCACCGAAACTGGAACAATGCTGTGGCGGTACGACATCCCTCCTTGTGGACGTTCATCAGATGCCTGAAAGACCAGCAAGCCTCACTAGAGAACTCCGTCGAGGCTGTAGATAACGGAGAACCAGCATCGAGACACAGAAGAAAGTGTAGGGCTTTGGAGGAAAGAATGCGAAGGTTGAAGGTGGAGTACAACAACGGAACAAGAAACTTGGACCAGTATTGGAATGCCGTTTGCTACGGAATTGCCCAGTTTTGACAGTCTCGTTTTGTCTTATATCTGATTTAAAGGAATATTAGAATAAAACATATTAAAACCCTTAAGAAATTATTATTTAAACTTCAGGCGGTGAAATCGGGACCTACCCACCTAGCTGAATAAATCTATAGAACTAGTCAAGGTATATGGTCGGAAATAGTGTTTTTGACTACGTCTAGAAAACCATTTCCTAAGTTGCAATAACTTGTAATCATGTCCTTTCTTCTCTTTTGGCAATTATTTGTTATCTATCAGGTCCTTTTTACTTTTTGATTTTTGGTCTCCCAAATGTTTGATTTTAATCTGCACTGAAGAGACATTCCATGTCGAAATTGCCATCTACAGAAACTAGCTTTACTGCAATTTCGGTATTTATTTGATGGACTACTACTATCATTTATAAGATTTCAATCAAACTTTGCAATAAGGCTAATAATGTAATAAAGAAATAATTCATGGCCGCCGGTGGTTTGTTGGAGATTTACATATGGGTGCCCATGGGGTAAAATTTCCGGAAAATAAAAGGTGCTACAACACGTGTGAGGGGGCGGACGGGTGGGTGCCTTTCTCCTTTCTTCCGCCCCTCTCCTCTTTTCTCCCGTCCCCTCCCTCCTTTTTCCCTCCCCTTTCCCCCAGTCTCCCTTTATTGCCCCTTTTCTCCTTTCTTCCGCCCCCTATCTCCTTTCTCCTGCCCCATTTCTCCCGGTCTTCCTTTACCCTGTCCGCCCCCATACGTGTGTCTAGTCGTAAAGTAATACCGATCCGTTGTTTAGGATATTTCAATCTATTCACTGCAATCCACAATAAAAATTTGCACCTTTGAAAGAGTTCAGTATTTGTAGAGATCAGTCTATACATCCGATGCCGACGCGCATAATTTCTCAGTGCATTTTTAAAAAAATCTCGTTGTTTAATTTTTATATAAGGCTTTTACATACTTTTGGCGAAAACGGCATGCCATACATTTCGCTCCACACAGCGAGTACCCCTCTAGATAACACGTACAAACGGCAATGACTTTTCAAACCGTTGGACTATCGAACCGTCGGACCATCGAACTGTCGGACTACCGAACTGTCGAACTATAGAACCGTCAGATCATTGCTACGCACCCGAAAACAATCTTTTTTAGCTCTTCCAAAGTTCTTATTATTATTCATTGGATACAATGTACACATTTGTTAAAACCCACATCTTATTTTACGAAAGCAAAATATGTCAGGTATAAATGTAAAACACGTGATACAATGTGAAACACTGATAAATAGCACTTCTGGAAATGGTCGGAAATTTTCCAAGTTTTACATCATCTACAGAGTGTCCTCTGACGTCCCGAGCAAATATTATACGTTTACTGACATCAATTTATGATTTGACGGTTGCAAATTTCCTCAGTTTTCAATCGTCAGATACATGCACAATATTGATGCTGATAAATATTAAAACAGTTGCATGAAATATGAAAACAGGGTATATATATATATATATATATATATATATATATATATATATATATATATATATATATATATATATATATATATATATATATAATTATCTGAAATAATGCATTTTGTTGATTTGCGATGTTGTTATACGACTTTTCAAATTCTGTTGTAAAAATTTATCTGAAATAACGCATTTTGTTGATTTGCGATGTTGTTTCAATTCGTTCCATTGTAACTCTCCTAACAATAGAATGTTTAACGTCTAATTCTCATTATAAAACTAATTGTTAAATATAGCTGAAGTAAAATTTCAATCACGATATGAAATATTGATAGAAATATCATTACATCAATTGAAGTTTATCGTTTTCGTTATTTCCCTAAAGAAGATAATATATTCCAATTAAATAGATAATCAGGAACTATCATTATCCAGAATGAATTTCCGATTATCATTAATATTTGATAAAGCACCTGATGTTTTCTAAGACTGCAATAAACGAACATCCAATCTTAAACGCTACGGGACCATCTTCATATTCTTAATATCAACATTAGTTAAACCTGTCCACGGCGGATATTAACTAGAAAGGAAACCATTAGTTCGACAATGACTTGAAGATCTCTTGTGTATCATCATTAACTTTTAATTAGATTAATTGCTAATTTTCAAGATCTAACATCTTCTATTAATTCTATAAAAGTTGATAATATGACTGAATTACTTCCCTTTTTGCGTTCATTCAATTATTGGTCTATCTGGATCTAATCCTTATATGTAATGATGAACTGTAAAGATTGTTCATTAATTTTTACTTGAAAGAAAGATTAAGTAATATTCTTGTACTAAAATCAATTTTATATTGTAATAATTATTTTTGTGGTCCATTCTCGATTTATCTGTGGTTGAAGCCGATCCGATGCATAGCCAAGAAAAAAAACAGAATACAATACTAAAATCATAACAATAGCCAAACCCATCTGAGTTCTCTGACAGACCACATGTCTGCATGAGGGAGATACTCATTAGTTTCAGAAAATATGTATAAAGAACTCATTCACGGGGTGGATCCAGAAGGCCGTCGAGTGGGGGCACAATTTGGAACCTGTCCTTTCTTTTTTTGTTAATGAAGAATTCATGACTGACCTTCATAGGTGAAGAATAATAGGTTATCACACCAGTTCAAAATGAAGACTGGGAAATCTTCAACGAGTTTTTAAAATTCACGTCTTTCCCGAGTGGATCGAGTGTAAGTACCTATTTCTTCCGTAAAAACATGGGTTTTAGGCCTCGCACACCTATGTATTTTCAGTATGAACAATCGAAAAGGTATAGTGACGTTACAATAAACGAATGTATTAAGGATTATCATTGACGTCATACCGAGTTAAGACGAGCGCACGCGAACTCGTCTCCACTCGGTCGTCTCCACTCGGTCGTCTCAACTCGAAAACGACCATTCACGGAAGAATACAACTTATCTAATTTATAGCCTTTCTTTTTTAGTTGCAAAAATACAAAATGTTGAAAACTGAACGTCACAATACCAAGATTGTGACCATTTTTGCGTGATTGTGTTTTAAATTCAGAAACTATGGAAAAAATTTAAATATAATATTTTTACTATTGTAATATAGACCTCCACATGGTCTTTGTGCATGATAAGTGCATTGAAAATGGGACCCAAATCGCTTCAAGATTCCATCTTATTGATAATAAACACCCAGGGCTAATTGAAATTTCATGATAATTTATCGTCATCAAAGTTAAAAAACAATTCGAAAAAATGCTTATATTACTTCATTCATTAGATTGTCAATAATTCATGTCTTTTCGTCAAAGTTGTCATGCAAAATCACTGACTTCGCAGGGCTTTATTTTATTTTTTTGCAGGAATTTTACCTATGATATATGACGATGATAACACTATACCGCCATTTTTGATTCAGATTTTTTTTCAAGATTTATGGGACTTTGTTGCATTTTATCACATTGCATCATATGCATACCTCAAAACATAATTTGTCATGCATTTTTATATTGGTGATGACAAATTTTATTTGCTGATTTATCTATTGCGGCGGGGACATATGGCTACGTGTAGCAATTTTGTTAAATATTGTAAATGTCCGTTTGCAAAAACAGCAATAAAAAAATTAAAAAAGTAATAACCCAGATATGTTTGGTTATCAATGAATTTCAAACATATTAATTAAAAAAAGAGACAGCTTTTAATTATCTCTGTTTGTATGTAAAACAATACACGTCAGCTAATATGGAAAATGTGGAGAGAAAAAAAAATGAATCAATATATACATTGTAACCCATCGTTTAAGAAGGTGTATGAAGTAATTAAACACTAGTCTTGCAGATCTTCAAGGGACTGATGGAAAACTAATTTCAGTTTCTTCATTGTGATACATTTCCATCCGACGCATTCATAATATATATTTCATGTCCGCGAAAAATTTTATTTCATTTTTTTGGTGATCTCAACGAGGGGGGGGGCACATGCCCCCTGTGCTCCCCCCAACCCGATAAATTCGCCATTGTGATTCTTCTGGAGTCTTGTAAAGTACATGACATTATTTAATTGTTATTTAACAAGCATTCTAAGAGTATTGCTGAGCAATACAATGTCCCCCTACCGGCTTTAGATGTGATATGTGAATCGGAAGCAGAGTGATTACTAAAAATCCTAAAACTATGTCTGCAAGTAGTACACAATAATTACCCGATGAGACTTGAACTGAACCTCATCATTATAAGCCTACATGCCAAAAATGAGATCGATTGGTAAAACGGATTGAAAACTAATAATTTGACAATAATTTATATCTCCAAGGGCGATATCTCTCACAATAATTATCCGATCAGCGTGAAAGGCAAACGTGATCTGTAGCTCATCATTATAAGCTCACATACCAAAAGTAAGATCAGTTGGTAAAAGGGTTTGCGAAAACAAAAATCCGGAAAACTTAATTTGGCAATAATTCCAATGACTCTCAGAATAATTATCCAATCATCAGGAAACTGAAAAAAAATCTTTAACTCAGCATTATAAGCTCACATACCAAAAATAAGATTAGTTGGTTAAACGGTTTCTGAAAAAAGTCCGGAACTATTATATTTTGGCAATAATTACTATTTCCAAGGACGGACAATAACTCTCACAATAATTAACCGATCAGCATGAAACTGAAACTTGATCTGTAACACACCATTATAAGGTCATATACCAAAAATAAGATTAGCTGGTTAAACGGTTTCTGAAATAACGTCCGGAAAACTGAAGTGTGAATGACAGACGGACGGAGTGCAAACCTATATTCCCCGTCGGCGTTGCTGGTAGGGGACTACTAATCGGACGAATATTGATCACTGTCCCCTTGCTACACAGAATTCATATTCCCATACGCCACATTATAGCGAGCGCAGCGAGCTCTTTGGAAACATATGGGTCATTTAGAAAAGTCATTGTTTAAAAGGGGCAGCCACTACGCAATCCAAAGTGAATTTATTTGTTAAAGCGAATATGGCCATATTGTGCTACATACTAAGGGTAGAAAAAGTTTCGTTCGCCGGAAACGGAAAGTAAGTAAAGTAAGTATAAACTTGCTTCAAATTATAATTTTAGAATCAGAATCGTGATACCGGAAATGAGTTTCTGCACAGGGCTATTGCTGTGATCGCATCATTGGCCACCCCAACAGCATATCATATTGGTCCATAAAACAGCATATTTGGCCGGAATGAGGATTATAAGTCAATGATATTCCTGTTTGTCACATACTATATAACAACAGAAACACAAATAAAACTGATACAGGTTAGACGTTATCGTACAAAAATACCGTGCTTTAAATTTTGACTACCCTTTAAAGATGATTTGCCGGATTAATAATTATCATTCATTACATTCCTATTATCCATACAACACAAATGAAACTGCTACAAAACTTATCGTACAAAAATGCCGTTGCTTTCAAATTTTGACGAACCCTTCCAAGATAATGTCGGAGTAATCACTGATTTCCATGATTTGTTCAAATAAGTAATCATTTGAAGAAATCTGTAAGCAAACACCAACTGACCTTAATTTTCGCCACTTCAAATCCGTGTCCCCCAATCGCACATGATGAACCGTCCCTGCATGCGGCATAAGACACCTATATTTTAAACGAATGAAGACAACTATATATAAACGTCCCTAAGTTTCTAGTCATCCGAAAAATATTGTTTTTAATTTGCTTACCCCATCAACTAATTTGAGTTTCATAGATATAATTACGATAATATAATAATGCTGGATAGTTACCTTTGCTAATACACATTGTAAAAACTTTAATTTTTATTTTAAGTTTTCATATAATTTGATGTTGGAACTTAGATCTATCATATTGTCATAACAGTTCATTTGATTCTCCTCATACGATTTTTAGTTATTGTTTCAGCTCTAAGAATTGTTTGGCCATGAGCAGTTAATCAGACTATGTATGAATATACATAACTGTTGAATATTATGTGTGACAATGACTTTACAGGTAATTTAGAATGTATCTATAGAAATGAAAGAAGTCTCATTGACAAAAATGTTCGAGTCTAAAAATGTATAAATGTAATAGGCATCAATTTGAATGAACTATAAATTAATTGTAAGAGTAGTTTATTTAATTAAGCTATAAAATCAAGTCTTGTAAAGAGGACCTGTATCAGTCGTAACAGACTAATTGTAATAGTTACCCTCATATTGTTGATTATATGTATGAAATACAATACTTACTGACTGTATCACATTTGTTGAGGATATCTAAAAAACATAAATTATAAGTAAAAACTTTACCTTATCTCGTAATCAATTATTGCCTCTTCTGAAGCTGAAATGACTCAAAATTTCCGAATCAGATTTAGGGTTTTTTGTGTGATGCATTGAGTTTTTAGTAGAATATGTAGTTACCAAAAACGTATGAGAGTTTGTTGGATACTTGTAAGTTTACTTCCCAGTTTGTTGGGTACTTGTAAATTAGATACTTGTAAGTGTACTTCCCAGTTTGTTGGATACTTGTCAGTGTACTTTCCAGTTTGTTGGATACTTGTCAGTGTACTTTCCAGTTTGTTGGATACTTGTAAGTGTACTTCCCAGTTTGTTGGATACTTGTAAGTGTACTTCCCAGTTTGTTGGATACTTGTTAGTGTACTTTCCAGTTTGTTGGATACTTGTAAGTGTACTTCCCAGTTTGTTGGGTACCTGTAAGTGTACCTCCCAGTTTGTTGGATACTTGTAAGTGTACTTCCCAGTTTGTTGGATACTTGTAAGTGTACTTCCAGTTTGTTGGATACTTGTAAGTGTACTTCCCAGTTTGTTGGATACTTGTAAGTGTACTTCTCAGTTTGTTGGATATTTGTTAGTGTACTTCCCAATTTGTTGGATACTTGTAAGTGTACTTCCCAGTTTGTTGGATACTTGTAAGTGTACTTCCCAATTTGTTGGATACTTGTAAGTTTACTTCCCAGTTTGTTGGGTACTTGTAAGTGTACTTCCAAGTTTATTAGATACTTGTAAGTGTACTTCCCAGTTTGTTGGATACTTGTCTGTGTACTTTCCAGTTTGTTGGATACTTGTCAGTGTACTTTCCAGTTTGTTGGATACTTGTAAGTGTACTTCCCAGTTTGTTGGATACTTGTAAGTGTACTTCCCAGTTTGTTGGATACTTGTTAGTGTACTTCCCAGTTTGTTGGATACTTGTAAGTGTACTTCCCAGTTTGTTGGGTACCTGTAAGTGTACTTCCCAGTTTGTTGGATACTTGTAAGTGTACTTCCCAGTTTGTTGGATACTTGTAAGTGTACTTCCAGTTTGTTGGATACTTGTAAATGTACTTCCCAGTTTGTTGGATACTTGTAAGTGTACTTCTCAGTTTGTTGGATACTTGTAAGTGTACTTCCCAGTTTGTTGGATACTTGTAAGTGTACTTCCCAGTTTGTTGGATACTTGTAAGTGTACTTCCCAGTTTGAAACATGTTAACATATAGTTCATATGTCATCGTTATTGAAAAAGTTCCGAATTCTATTAAAGCCACAAGTTTATATGACGTAAATAGTTGCAGAAGTACATGTATGTCGAATCCATAGTTATATCGTCAATTCTGCAACAAAATTTATAACAATAGCATTTTGAATATTTTTGGAACTGAAAGATTACCGAAGCAATAAGACAGTGTGCGAATTCTACAAAACCAAAATCAAAGACAAGGCGAATTCGTGAGAAGACTAGCACAAGCAAAAACATACAACAAAGACATAACCAAAGGAGTAAAAACACATAACTAACTAAAGAGAATCAGAACAAGACAACACAAAAACTACAGCAATTGCAATCAACTCCCACAAAAAAACCGGGAGTGTAATTAAACTATATATATATATCCCTTTAGCTGTTGTTAACAGTTTTAAATTTTTATTATATATACCTTGGCCTCATTGACTTATTTACGTGTATTCTTATTTATATGAAGAACATTTGCATTGTCGTTTGTCACTTGTAAATTATATGGATAAATGTTTTCAGTTTGGAACACAACGATTACTTATTTGAACAAATCCCGGAAATCATTGAATACTCCGATTCTTGTTGAATATTGGTTTTGCTATTTGGATTTTATTCTGGTGCAATTTTATACTTATGTTTTTGTATGGCATATTACACCTTGATCTGAATGTCTCTCATTCCGTTATACCTCAAATTTCAATGAAAAAGGTTAGTTCATCGTTTCTGTAGCACTCGGTCCAAAGGGAAATATTTACAATTATCTACCCTGGGAAGCTTGATTAGGGGGGATAATTGAGTAACGTGTCTCATAATGTTCTATAAAACAGAGATGACTCAGAAAATTTTTAAATTTTATACAAATTATAGAGTTCAATGGCGTAATTGAGAATTTATTAGGCAAATAACTACTTTTACCAGTTAATTATATCGTCGAACTTTTAGCACGATTTATATTTAGGATAGTATTTTACATCAAAAGAGGAATAACTCGATATTACTTCTAAAGTTTGTTCCTAAAACTGGTAAATGTATATTGCCTATAACCATGATAACAGGATGGGTTCTTCCAAACTTTTAACAGAAATTCAAGGAGTTTTTAAGGTGTTCTAACAATTTTCCAGGTCATTTTGGGGCAAAAATGGCACTCTATTGTAGCCCTTGTAGGTAAACTGTCTCATAGAGTGTTGTATCATTTCTGTTGTCAAACTCCGTCGTTATGTCTGTACTTCATGACATAATGTCAGCATTTCTGTATATTACGTCTAAACACCTTTATATTATTTCAGCATTTCGTTATGTTATGTCTTAACACCTTTATTATCACTGCAATTTCGAAGAAAGTTCTGGGATATATCGATTGTCTCCTTCCATCCGTCCGTCTGCCACACTTGCTCTCGTCTTTCACTTTTGGGTTTAGGAATTTAACTTCTTTATACATTCATGACATTTGTAGAATGGTTGCTTACCACCTGTAGATGCGCAATAAGGTTTTAGAATTTTGATTTTCTAAACTTGGGGCCCACATTGGTCGAAGTTCGAAAATTGTCCATTTAAGCATGTGCCGTAGACTCCTCTTTCATTTTTCAATTTATGCATGTTATTTCTATACAATTTTGTCTTGCACCATATGTAGATGGGCAAATAAGGTTTAAAATTGTGATTTTATAAAATTAGGACCCACAGCAGTCAAATTTCGAAAATTTTAAGCTTGTGATGTAAAATCCTATTTCATTTTTCAATTTATGCATTTTATTTTTATACAGTATTATGTAGATGCACAATAAGGTTTATAATTTTTATTTTCTAAAATTAGGGTCCACAGGAGGTCGAATTTGGAAAATATTGAATTTAAGCTTGTGAAATTACCTATCCTTTCATTTTTTTCTTTTTATGCATTTTATTTCTATACATTATTGTCATGCACGATAAGGTTTTATAATTTTAATTCAATAAAACTTTGGGCCCACAGGGGTCGGATTTCGAAAATTGTCAAATTAAGGTTGTGATCTGAACGCCGCTTTCATCCTTCAATTTTTCATTCTGTTTCTTCACAGTATTGTCATACACCATATGTAGATGTGCAATAAGGTTTTAGAATTTTAATTTCAAAACGTTGGTCTCGCAGGGATGAATTTAAAAAATGATGATTTAAACTTGTGTTGTATTTAGGTTAGTGTCCCAACTAAATGTGGAGGATGCGGGGATCACTGTCCATTCCGGCAGTAGCTTACTAGTATTATTAAAGTGTTTCTTTATGTTATGTCTAAATATCTTTATGCTTTGTTGTTTCTTCCCGATATTGCTTTGCCATAACATATCGTAACTCAATTTATTTTATAGACTTTAGACAGTATTCGGAAAGTTTAGAAATAGCCCACTAAGAAAAAAGACCATTTGATATATGTTAATGGAGGCACTTTGAAGAAAAAATAAATATGGTTACTAGTATATATGGTGGGAATCTAAACCATTTCCAAGCATTGAGAAATTCTGACGATACATGAACATTTCTGTTATAGAGTATTAATGTTTACAGTGCATGCATAGCTTGATTATTTTTTCCCTAACACATTATCATATTAGTCAATCAAATGTCAATTTTGACATTTTGTCAAAAATGTTAGAAACAATTGTCAACTGTACGTTTTTTCTGAGTAATATTTCCTGTGTCCTTGAACCTGTGTTCGTGAACATTTCAGAATTTGCAATTTTGTTCAAATAATGGATCTAACAGTACCAAAAACTTGGTTTAAGTTACTTTTTCATTTTATCATTGAATTTTGCCAGGCAGTAAAACCAAGGGGAAATTTGTTTTCAGAAATGATAAAGATTTAGTCTTCGCTTTCTTAATTAAAGAAATTATTCGTTCACACTATATTAACCTACTACTGTTTTTCAAATTTATTTCTTCGTTTCAGTTTTGTTAAAGATAACTGTAATGGAATTTTATGTGAATTAGAAATAAGTTTTTTTGCTTTTGGTCAATTTCTAAGCAAGAGATCCAGAGAGCTCAATTCTTTAAGCATGTCATATGATTTCATTTTTATTGGGGCTAATGTTTTGATTTTGTAATAGGATGGGTAATTACAGCTAGTAGATTTTAGAATTTTTAATTCAGTCGATTGAACTTACAGATATGAAATTATTACATTTGTTGAAGGGAGTCTACTAGAAGTTTAAATGCTCATATTATAGTTATAAGGCTAAGAGTTGTTTTGTCCGAAGGACTTAATGTTAAGTTTGTGAGTGAACTGGTCGAGTTTATACACCGATAAATTGCTTCAAAACAACTCTTATTACGTATAATTCTATAATAACTACACTTTTTGGCAAATTAGAATAAGCGGTTTAAAATGGCACTCTTTCACTGACTTGCATATTCATACGCTGAACGCAGTTTATCGGAAAATAAAAAATACGCACATTATTGGAATTATACATATATAATGGCTTTCTTAAAACTTTTTGTTTTGTTATACATTATTCATTGTGAACTATTTTGTTATAATTTCAATATCGTTATAGTTTTCATCGGTAGAAATTTGTTTTATGGTCCATTAAACTACGGTAAGTGATTAGTAATCACTCTCTGTTTTGAAAAAATGTTAATTTTGCTTAAGAAAGAATGAATTTTCTAAAAGAAAGGATTTAAAAATTTAGTAGAATTATGAAATAAAACCCCGCAGTCCTTTCTAAATGGAATGCCATATAAAGGGTTTTCGTAAATGCCCCTTTTTACTGAAGTACGAACAACTTTCAGTGTATTCGCCCAAACACTACCAATAATGCTATCATATTTTTGGGTTACTTGTATCATTTAAATGGTTTGTTTGTTCTGTCATGTCATATTGTAAATTTCCGACAAAGCCGGATATAATTTCTGTTATAAAAAAAAATCCATGCGTAACAAGCTGACAATACAGTAATCATGGTAAAATATGGTATAATTAAATTATACCCCGTACATGTATATGTCATAGAGAGCCATTGACAGCAATAAAAAAATTTCGAAAATTCATTGCCTTTCTTGCACAAATAAAGTTCACATCATTTACAAAAATACCACTATTTGATCAGTAAATTTTGATAACTACATCATCTGTTTTATCTAAATGATTATATATTTTATAA
The DNA here is from genome assembly GCA_028015205.1 of Mytilisepta virgata. Lineage (NCBI taxonomy): Eukaryota > Metazoa > Mollusca > Bivalvia > Mytilida > Mytilidae > Mytilisepta > Mytilisepta virgata. The sequence goes on along the minus strand of CM051517.1, from coordinate 50,725,632 downwards.
TATTTATTATATTTTCTTTTGTGGTAAACCAATACATGGTGTAATCACTTATATGGTATTAGAGAATCAGTTTCACTGGTAGCCTTGATAAAAAATGTCGCAAGAAAATGTTGGACATATACAAATTATGATGTCATTAGGAAAAACTTCATTTTGTTATCTTCTGAATTTTCTGACAGAACATGGTTACAATAAAACGTATCACAATATACATAAATAAATTTGATGCAGTGTATGGCCATTTCGTTAACTGACAACTCATCAGCAGTGCTCGAGATCAAAGTAACTACACAACAGTCATTATACACTGTAATTTAGCACCCAAATTTACATAGATAAAATAATTAATATTGAAATAAGATATAGATATAGTTATATCTATATGCACACATGGAACATTGATTCCTTTTTGGGTCATTACTACACTAGTTAAACTTGTTTATATTTTACTTGCATGTTCTCTATATCGCATGTCTGTTGATACATGTATATGGTTTTGGACAACAAGATCATTATTCATCATGACTTTCTAAGTAACATAGCTGATATTCTAGTCTAGAAAAAGTGGTCTTCTATGGCTCAATTACTACTCTGAGCTAGCTATCATTTAACAACATAGTATTCTTAACACGCTGTTGCCATCGTTCAGTGTCGAAGAGTATCGTCAAAACTTATCAGATATTGTCCCTGACAATAGGCGACAGTATATGCTGTTACACACCGCTCATTTCGAAAAGATGAACGGTGGGTGCCTTATCTAATGATTTAAAAAAGAACACTTTTCATATTGCTTCCTCTGAGTCATATGCTGCATGGAACCATGGCGTTCCTTTCATGGACTACAAGTATCTTACAGCTGTATATTTCCACTTTAAAGGATATTGTGTAATTCAAAACCATTATGAATTGACAATTGAATACATTACCATAAGATATTGTTAAAATGTTCAAAATCCAACATTAATATATGTTAAATGTATGGCAAGCCGTTTTACTATTTATTCTAACTTCAAGATATTTAATAAACTTTAAAGATATCTTATATAGTTTCCTGATAAGATATCTTATATAGTTTATAAGATATCTTAAAAATTATACGAAATACCTTATAAACTATATGAGATATCGTATAAACTTTATGATATCTTATAAAACATATGAGATATCGTATAAAGTATATAAGATATCTTTTATAAAAAATATTTATAAGATTTTACTATTTATTCTAACTTCAAGATATCTCATATAATATATAAGATATCTTATATAATCTAGTTTTATAAGATATATAATAAACTTTATGAGATATCTTATATACTTTATAAGATATCTTCTAAACTTTATAAGATATATTATAAAGAATATAAGATATCTTATAAAGAAAATTATATGAGATATCTTATAAATTGTATGATATCACATATAATATATAAGATATCTTATAAATTATATGAGATATCTTATATAGTATATGAGATATATTATATAGTATATGAGATATATTATATATAATATGAGATATCTTATATATTATATGAGATATCTTGAAGTTTGAATAAATAGTAAAACGGCTTGCCATATAAATGTATCACCTATAACACATTAGGTCTTACAAAGTATCAACGGTATTAAAGGTAGGTTTTTGGTATATAATATATACTTTTCGCAGTTTGAATAATATTTGCAAAGTGCAAAATTAAATAACACCATTTATACGTCAAATAGTGTCTAAAGTTACGGACAAGATATATTTATCTATGTCTGAAACTGTTTTAATATTCTTCTCAACGTCGTAGTATCGTGTCCCGGGTATCGTGTATGGTAGCGTGTCCCGGGTATCGTGTATAGGACAGCCTACTGCAAAAATTATTTGGCGAAAATTACTAGTTACTGTGAAAACATTATTTTCCACAAACTCAATGTACGTAACAATAGATTAAGCCAAGGTACAGTTCTTTTATTGTAGTTTAGGTATATGCAGTTTATATACATAATTTACTCAGAAAAGTTTCAAATCTAATATCACAATTGATGTTATATGAACCGACGAAATTTGCACATCTTCTGCATCAAAATTGATATCATGGAAACTTTATTACGACTTCAGATATATGTATAAAGATTTTTTTTATTGTAAGCTGTTTGTTGTATTCATGTTCTTAGTGTTAATGTCTATTGTGATGTATATATATTGAGGTGTTTAATATTGTATTGTTTTGCTTTGACCCATGGGTGTATTTTATGCAAATAAAGTTTTTATATTATTACGACTTCAGATATATGAAGAAACGAAAATACGTATAAAAACATTCCTAATTTTCTAACCATCCAAAAATTTCATTTGTATATATTATAGTTATTGTTTACAATGACCTTTCGAACTGATAATCTAATCTCATTTTCATAGACATCTTGCAACGTGTGCAAGTACATAAAATTTGGGTACACGCACGTTACTGAATAAATACACAATTTAAACATTATTTTCTATTTAAGAGATAACAGTATTGTATTTTCAAATTTCACGGCATCAATTGGAGATTTGATGGTCGCAAATTGAGTTTACTGGCGACGCGTCAGCGGAGCCAGTAAACGGGTATTTGCGACCATCAAATCGACAATTGATGCCGTGAAATTTTAAAATACAATACTGTTATCTCGATTCTAATGTAACTGTACGAAAAGACGTTAAAAATACGATTTTAAAATCCCAAAAATACAAGTGCGCATGCCTTGCAAATTTCACACCATCAATTGTGTAATTGATGCCGTGAAAATTTGGACGTCATCCAATCAAAATAGACGTTACATACAGTGTTACATTAGAATTAAAGCTTTATTTGTTAGATATTGGAACTCAGACACATATTTGGTATATACCTGAGGACGTCAACCGAATTATACAGGTACCATGATTGAAAAATACAAATGACAGTTTTGAATAATTGAACAGGGAATCTTTCATGAATTTTACCTAATGAAATGATGTATGATGATGGTATATATATCGGGTATTTGTTTACATATTGTGGCATTCCACAGTATTTTTTGGGGTAATAGTTTTATTTTTTTTTTTTTATCTTTTAGAACGGACAGAACCTAAAATTTATAGCTGTTCATTTTTACATGTAGCGGAAGTTAATTCGGTGAAAATGTATATACATTTTCAGATTTCAATCCTAATCGAGTTATCGTTCATTGCTATCCATCACCATTTTCCGGAACCATCAAACCGATTCAGTCGCGTGATTAGTTTGGATAACAGATATAAATCGTTTCATTGACAGATATGTCGAAGCCTTTGTTGATTGTCATAATAATTAAGACATTTTATTAATGCATGATATACCTTTTCTAAAAACAAAAATTAAAAAAAAAATCCCTGAAATAAATGTTATTCTAACAACTAAATTTTAATAGATAGTCTGATTAAGGACACGGGTATTGACAATTTACTTGACAACCCTACTACGATACCAATGGAATATATTATCTCATTTCTGTTCTATCATAGACAACATCTTCGTTGAGTTTGGAGGACATGTTTTTCAACAGACTATCGGCATCACAATGTTGACAAACTTTGACAGACATTATTATATTCAGAATTATGTTCAGTCTCTGATAATTTAATAACTCCAAAGGTTTGCGGTCGTCATCACGAATTGATAAGCCAATTGCAAGTTCCTATCTTGCGTATGAGAATAGACATCTTTAGTTAGATTTCACGTCCTTCTGAACTTGACATCTCACCGGACTTGACACTTCACCAGACTTGACCCTTCACTGGCTTTTACTCACTGGCAATGTGATTGGTGCCGTTAACGGACCAGGACATGCTTACCCTTCAGGAGGATCTGATATCACTCCAGGTTTTTAATTTGTTTAGTTTTTTATACGTTGTTTTTATTCTTTTAGTTATAAAGAGATCAAAGTTCAACCTTCACTATACAAATGTCTCTGAACTATCGTAAAAATGTATATATTATATTATAACAATATACCATGTTGTGTCTCAACACTTTGATATTAATCTTTACATATATGCATGTATATTCTTTCGATTTTTTACACCAAAGAAAATTATTTAGACCTGGAAGGCAAATATCGCAAAAAGGTTTTGTAGTGTTTTATATAATTTCCACTAAGTAATAAAAATTTTGATCAGCAAAAAAAAACCGCTCAGAGAAATGACATTTTAAATTTTATTTCCTAGTGGAAATTTCAACTAAAAAAATATAATTGATTTATCATATCTTCAGATAAAAATGCCAGATGAGAATAGAAAAGTAGAAGTTGGAATACCTCTAAAACGTAGACTTGGATTCCTGAGTGGAGTGTCCTTTATTGTGGGAGTAATTATTGGTAAGAATTATTTCAGTATCCGCACTATTATTTAAAAGTAGAGTGATGGATTAATGCTTTGATGCATCAGATGTGCATTTTAGCAGAACAGATCTCGTCACCGATACTCAAGGCTCTGTAAAAGATGGAGCGAATCCTCATGATCTAAAATTTAACCTGGTTATACAACTTTTGCATACATATACAACAAATGACAAAAATGAATTACTAAACATGAAGGATTTCGTCTTCAATGTACCTGCTAACAGTAACATCACAAAATTTGTGTTGGATGTTCAACAAAAGTCACGGCATTCATTTGGCAAAACGTTATATAAAGAATTCATTGCAACAAAACAAAATAAAAGAATACGGTCTAAACATGGTTAACGTAATCATCTCCCCACTTCATTGACTGTTTAATGGATCACTGATCGAAAAATCAGTCTAAATAATTTTGCAGGATCTTGTAATGTTTTATTGTTTAATTTTACCCCTGCCGTCTGAAAATGAATATACCTGTAACATCTTTTAGGTTCAGGAATTTTTGTATCTCCAAAAGGTGTATTGAAGAATACAGGTTCAGTTGGTTTTTGTCTAATCACGTGGTGTATCTCTGGACTAATTTCTCTGGGCGGTAGGTAATTCTTGACAGCCATTAGAAATCGTTTTACAAATGATAATAAACCAAAGAGTAAGTATTCACAAAATTTCAAGACGTATGTTTGTAACGATTGCAGTTCATAACCCTTTTAATTTTATTTTATAAATATTGGTAGTACAACTAATCTTCTTTTAAATACCGAAAATCGTGATGACTCATGTGCGTTAGTTCTCCTTTTTGTTACATTTTAAAAATGATAAGATTTAATACAAAAACATTTGGGATTACGAAAAAATGTGAATACGTGTCAACAGTATTAAAATGGCAACGACGTTGGCAAGATTATGGCTACATCACAAGTGAAAGAACAGCGGTTATTTCACGTGTTAAAATATTATATGGCCATCGCATGAATATTGGTGAATATTGTCCGAGCTCGTGCAATATGAAGTACTGCGAAGGACAATATTGATGATTATTAATAGCTATCGTTTATTAGACTTTATATGTTTAAAACTAACAATATGGTATAAAATTGGGAACCAGGTCAATACGAAGAAATCCAGTCCAATACGGTTTTTCAGTATTGGCCCATTTCCGGTTAATTGATAAAGGTGCTATTACGTAATGTTTTTCACATTGGCCTATACAGCAAGCCTTGGACCTATAGCAAGGCCAATATGAAAAGCATTAGGATTCTCTAGATTTTAGTTTGAATACGTACGAAAACTCAGAAATATTTGCATTATATCAAAATTTATGCATGGTCTGTGTTTAAAGGTGCTTCAAAATTGATGACTATATATTATTCTGTAATAGCCTTGACTAAAAATATCAAATCCTTCAATGACTATACTTAGGAATTGTCAAAGAGTTGATTCAGAAAATAAATTCATACAGAATATGCATTAGCCTCGGCCAGTTGTATTGACCTTCGGCTCCGTCTCAGGCCAATCCAGCAAGCCTCTGACCAATAACAAGGCCAATACAGAAACAACTATGTAATGATATCATAATATTCATGCAATAACCATTTTATTATATAGTAGTAAATATTTTGTACTATTTTCACACTTCTATCAAGAGCATTAAGCACCGTATCAAAATAAATAACTTATTGAACTAGTGCGAATTGAACGATTAAACTCTTATTTGCACGATTTTAAAATATTAAGTCTCTTCTTTACCTGGTAAATATCTCAGTAGTTCTTGCAAACACAATCTTTAAATTGTTATCATTCACATTATGCTTATTAAAAATATTCCGATCGGCTCGTTAGCAGCTGTTTGTTTCTTTAGATCAGCATTTTCAACAACAGACGATTTTTGAGTCGATCTCATTTCCCACCATTTTAATTTTTGTCAACAGACGAAGATGTAATAAGTTACAAATCAAATTAGGAATGTTTGGTACTGTTCCGTGTTAGCTTGCGAATACAGAACTATACTGCAAGATCTCTTTTCATTGAAATCAAAGGGGAAATATTTATTACTATATAATAAAATAACAATCCAAAGATACTAATATTAGATATAGTAAATTTATACTATACTGTATACGACGCATTTCAAGGAGTTACCTCTCATCAGCAGCATTAAAACCGAAACATTTGGAAGACCAAAAACCAAACTTATATTAAACAAGAAGTACTCAACCAAAAATACCGAAATAGGAAGCCAAATTTCAGCTAAGGAGATCTACCATGTGCAATACAAGGAATGAACCCTTAGTATTTCTATTATTTTTGAATTTTGCTAAATACTGGTAATTTCTGTAAAAAATCAATGAATAATCATGTCAGACAAGTCTGACGACTGGGTTGGCGAATACCCTCGGGGACCTAGGGTCCACCAGCAGAGGCATCATCCCAGGAGTTTTAAAATAACAATCCAAAGATACTAATATTAGATATAGTAAATTTATACTATGCTGTATACGACGCATTTCAATAACAGATTTAATTGTAAAGAAACGCAATATTCTACGATATTGCTTTCCATGCAATTTTGCTTAAAAATCGACATCATTGATTTAGAAAATATCATTATTATAAATTTAAAAGATGTTTTTTCTCTACCATATAAGAGTTATTGGATTAATATTGAAGAATATTGAACATTACAAAATAATACATTGCACTTGCAAACTCATACAATATATTATTTTGTCCAGGACAGTACTCCTCAATATTACACCGTATTAATGCAATAATCCTATATTCTTTGAGGCAGAAATCATGGTATATCACGACTCGCAATGCAATAACTATGGTGGTCACTTCCCGATTAACTTTTATTATAAGGCAACTTGGATTAAAGCTGTCTTCCATCAATCCATGTTTTTTCAAAGAGTAGTTTCCTTCCAAGTACTTGTCTTCATATTAAATTAAAGTATTCTCTGTATGCGTCTGTTTAGCCAAATCCGCGCTTGTAATGGGACAGGTTGATTTATCATAAATATGGTTAACCATGGCACACTTATAATAATGTCCTTGCTCCAAGGCATAACAATCTAATTTTGGTGATTTTTTCTTGATTACGGATCTGTTTCATATATACTATATCGAATCCTAGTCTCTCGCAACACTGCGAGAAGTCTTACTAATGCCTTGTCAATAACCGAAATAAACTAGAGTGGTGATATAGAATTATATTTACTTAGAGGAATTACCTATACGATTTTATTCTGTTAAATTGTCCTTTTCTACAAATGGCTTAAAAATCTTAAACTTTCTATCATGCTGAATTTGCCTTAGTGAAGTCCTTTCATTGAAACATAAAATTGAAGAACCGTCTATTTGGCCTAGTGAGAGTTAGAATAATATCCAAGTGTGGTTGCATGTCTCCTTTCGACTGTTACCTTGCAAACTAACACTTAAAATATTCCAGTGAGTGTGACGGTCTACCAGCAGTGTCAATATTCATACCATATAAACTATATGCATTTGGTAACTTCAACTGGACGTTAAAACAATAATCAATAAATCAATCATATATTAAAGTGTTTGTTCTACGGCCAAGTGTCTGTAATAGTTCAGTTGGAAACTTGATTTTTGGTGCTGTCAACTGAAGACGGAAGATTAAATTTTTGTATAAAAAAAAATGGCAATATATATTTTTGTGAACAAATAATATTAATACACATTCATATGAACAACTGAACATTCTTTTTTGTACGTTTTAAAGGAGCTCTAGTTTATGCAGAACTTGGACTGCTTATTCCTAAATCAGGAGGTGATTTTGCATACCTGTTGGCAGCATTCGGAACGTTTCCTGCCTTCATGTATACATGGACACAAATATTGGTATACCCAGGAGGACAAGTCATCAAAGCTTTAACTGTTGCAGAATACCTATCAAAAGCACTATTTGATGATTGTGGACCAAATGTAGCAACAAAAAAGATAATAGCAACCGTTGCTTTATGTAAGTTAATTTTACAGTATTATCAAAGGAATTCCAAAGGTAAAAGTCCAAAATAAACACATGATTTTATTCGAACTAAAAACTAAACCATGGACTTACGATATTGAGATTGATACCTTGTGACATCACTTCAAACACAGTTTTTAGATTTGGCTGGTATCATGGAGCGTGATATGTATCAGTGAAAATCGGCACTGGTCAACATTTTACGACTAGTTTGTGAACATTTTTTAACAAGATATAACAGTTTCTCTTTCAATTAAAGTTGATAGATTTATGCGATTTCACATTATTAAACCCTTATTATTTACATTTGCAAGTATACTGTTTCTGTCATTGTCAATCTCACTTGAGTGTTGTAACTATGTATTATTATGGTCAGATAGTCGAAACATGTGTTTCCACGACAAAATATGTGTTTTATGTACGTTGCTTGCTATTGCGTTCATTGGTCTTTGCCATTATGACAAGTAGCCGTTTCAAGTCGGAGAAATCTCAAACTAATGTATTATACATTCTATACGTACATGTATAACTTGATAGTGTTAATTTAATTAAACAATACATTAAACAGATCTATATAGGGTAATATAAAACAGCTAAAACTGAGGATCACCCTGATAATGAATGTACATGTACCTTTTAATTTCATGTTGTAACGCAAAATTGTGTGTAAAATAAATATGAGACGGCTTGGCTAGTAGCATCATCTATGTATATATAGTAACTGGGAGAAATTTTAATATTTTGGTCGACATTCAGCTTTACAATGTTAATTTGGTCTACATCAGATCAAAATTGCTCAGATGATATGTTTTATGTATCGTCCAACCAAATTGTTTATTTCAATCAGTTTGTTGGTAATCATACTGTATTGGTTTTTATAGTAGGCTTTATACACCAGAGTTTCCGGATAGATAAGGGAGAGGTTTGGGTACCCATAAAACAGGTTTAACCTAACCACTGTTCAGCGCCTTTAACCAAATTGTTCTATCCTGACTGTCTGTTGTGTTTGAGTTTTGTGCTCCTTTCCTGGTATCCATTTTGTTTTTTTATTTAAACGAAAATGAAAGTTTGACTATAATTGGTCAATTATCCGTTACCTTTTGCAATGCAATCAAATCTTTTGCTGAAAATTGGTTTGTTTTATGATATGCAAAAGTTTCTAAATATTGTATACAATGCAGGACCGGAAGAAAAGCTTTCCGTGACCACAGAAACAGTTAATAAGAACATAAAAAAATCGAAACGTTTTATGCTGAGGTGATATTTGATTTATTTGTTAAAAATGTCTATTAAGATATAATAGGAAGTAATAAATACAAACACAGATAATAAATATAAAACTTTATTTTGTCTCTATAGTAACTGCTGGAGTTGCCAATTGTATTAGTGTGCGCTTGGTTGCTCGAACCCAGATAGTCTTTACGGTCCTAAAACTAACTGGTCTGGTAATCATTATCATAGGAGGGATCGTTACTTTAGCGAAAGGTATGAAATACCCAACTGTCTGTAAACATCGCTTCATGGAATGAATTTTTCATAATTTATACAATTTGAATTGTTTCACTTAACTGGCAGATGCAATTAGCTTAGTTGTAACATCTTGCATGATTTCTTTCGATCAGATATTTAAGCCAAGCAAAAATACTTTGCTTCGGAATTCCAAATATAATAGTGAGATATCTCTTCTTTTGAGATTTTCTGAAATAAGATAGGGCATTCAAGATTGCACTAAGAATACAAAGGAATGAAAAATTAGAATGAGAATAATCAACAAAAATTTTATGGTTGCACAAAATATAGAATAGCTTTGTGCTTTTTAAACATGTTCATTTTTTTATAATGGAAATTTTTAAACGCAGTAATATGTGGTTTAAAGACATGACCTGTACAGATCATTGAAAATCTTTAATGTTTTATTAGATGAGTCGACAAGATATATTAATCAGCAAATAACTGCCTTTTTATTTTTATTCTACTTTAAAATGAGAAAAAAATCATTCATTGAACTAAGGTTTCCAGACAGTAGTACGTATCATTGCCTAAACGTTGAAAGCACCGCTAAAGGACCGAGGGGATATTTATGTCTGTATTTATATTTGTTGCAAGTGTTCGTCTAAATACTAAATTAGGCTAATGGGCGTTCCTAAATCAAGACATCTTAAACTAAGAAACCCCAGCAAGTAGTTTGGGCACTAATTCCGAGTCTAAAATATAAAACCATATTCCCATCTAAGAATAGTATGGTATCATTCTATTAAGAAATAATCCAATAAACTCGATTAAAAATTGAAAATGCTTAGACCACAAAGTCTAATTTATTTGAAATTCGACCCAAGTTGGTCCCAGGTTTAGAAATCAAAATTCTAAAACCTTATTGTCAATTTATATATGGTCTATGACAATACTGTAAAGAAAAAGATGCATAAATTGATCAATGAAAAAAGGAATTTAGGTCACCTGCTTAAATTCACAATTTTCGAAATTCGACCCGTATGAGCCCCAGTTTTAGCAAAAATTAAAATTCTAAAACCCTATTTCGCATTTGCATATGTCGCATGACAATACTACATAGAAGTCAAATGCATCAATTGAACAATGAAAGATGAGTTTATGTCAGAAGCTTAAATTGACTATTTTCAACATTCGACCCCTGTCGGTCCCAAAATTAAAATTCTAAAACCTTATTGCGAACCTATGTGCTTGACAATACTAAATATTCGACCCCTGTTAGCCCAGATTTTAGAAAATTAAAATTCAAATACATTATTGCGCATCTGCATATGATGCATGATAATACTGTATAGAAATAAAATCAATAGCTTTAAAAATGAAAGACGAGTTTACCTCACAAGCTTAAATTCATAATTTTTGAATTTCCACTCCTGTGGGCCCAAAGTTTGACAAAATCTTATTGCGCATCTACAGGTGGCATACAAGCGTTCTGTATAGAAATCATATCCTAAAACCCAAAAGTGACTGAAGAGTAGATATTATCAGAAAATGTAACGGAAGGATAGACGGACTATAAATAGTTTTCTAAATATTACTAAAACATCAATTTTTAATACAGAGTAAGTTATTTTCAGCAACTGCTTCAAATATATATAATTTTGCGAAAAAAATATATTAAAAAATGGAAATGAGGCAATAGTAAATAGATATTTCAATCAACATGTTAAAGTTCTATGTTTGTAAGAAAATAAAATTTGGTAAAATTGTGGGTATTTTTACCAAATCCTGTCTGATTATATGTTTTTCTGTAATTCATAAGACATGGCCTTTGGACATTTATGGGCTGATACTATGACGAGTGATATAAACTGGGTGATTGCATTGGGACATATATAAACAAACACATCAGCAATATCATTAAAAATCTGATATTCAGTAAAAAGATCTACATGTATTTTAAATGGACAAGAGGTAGCTTAATCATATCTCCTGATCATATATGTAAAATTAAATGGTAATTGATTCCAAATCCATTGCAGAGTAAATATAAGTTAGGGGTTTAGTTGTAGTACATGTATTTTTCTTCGCTGTTTGATACGTTTTTGTTTTGCCTCGAGCAGCGATAGTGCGAAAAAAGGTTTGAAATTTAATTATGTTCAATACCTCATATTAGTATTATTATAAGGACAGTATGGGAGTTTGACAACTGGCTTTGAAGGAACAGTAGATAATCCAACAACGATAGTCACAGCAATCTACAGTGGATTATGGGCCTTTAATGGATGGTCAGTTCTTTAATCACAATTATCTTCTTTCACATTTATATTAAGAAGTAGAAAAAAATCAAAACTAAAAAGCTATTGTCGGAATCGACAGTGATCCCCGCACCCACTACAATTAGTTGGGACACTTACAAATTCACACATGCTAAGCAATCATCCTATGAAGAAATTAAATTACTTAATTCAATGAAACATTAAAAAAGTTTAGGTCACAAGCTTAAATTCATAAATTTTTAAATTGGACCCTATGGGCCCCAAGTTTTGAAAATCTAAATTTTAAAAGCTTATTACACATCTAAATATGGTGTTTGACAATACTGAATAGAAATAAAAGGCATAAATTGAAAAATGAAAAATACGTCACAAGCTAAAATTGAATTTTTTTGAAATTCTACCGCTGTGGGCCATATCTTTAGAAACTTAAATTCTAAAACCTTATTGTGCATCTACATATGGTGCACGACAATACTGTCTACAAATAAAATGCGTAAACTGAAATCTACATATGGTGCACGACAATACTGTCTACAAATAAAATGCATAAACTGAAATCTACATATGGTGCACGACAATACTGTCTAGACATAAAATGCATAAACTGAAATCTACATATGGTGCACGACAATACTGTCTAGAAATAAAATGCATAAACTGAAATCTACATATGGTGCACGACAATACTGTCTAGGCATAAAATGCATAAACTGAAATCTACATATATGGGGCATGGCAATACTGTATAGAAATAAAATGCATAAATTGAATATGTTTATGTCACAATATTTCGCATGTGTGACCATTTTCAATTATCAACAATAATTCTATTCATAAATGCATTTCTGGTCATTTTCGAAATTTTCCAAGTCCAACCCCTGTGGGACCCTTGTTTAGAAATATCTAAATTCCTAAACCTAATTGCCGGCATCTCCGGGTGATATGAAACCATTCTATGTAGAAATTAAATTCCTAAATTCAAAAGTGAAGGACGGACGGACGGAGACAATCGCTATTTCCACAAAATTTCTTCGAAAGTGCAGGAATAATTTTTTAAAAAAAATCAAAATTTGTATCCGAGTTCATTTTACCTGTGTAAATCCTCGTGTTGAATTGGTAAATACATTATTTTAGAAGTGATTGCGTATTAAGACCGTAGTTAATACAATACAGTTACGATTTATTAAGATTTTAGTGTTAATTCGTGCATAAAAAGTTCATCCTCTTTGAGTTTGGACTTTTGCGAACGCACTGTTTGACAAGTTTTGGTATTTAGTCTAGCTTATCAAGGTTAATCCAAAAGCGATTCTTAACATTTTACATCTGTAGTTTTTTTTGCCTTGCATTGAAAGATAAACGTAGAAACAATAAACATTAAAAAATAGATGGAAATGGATTTAAGGATGTTCGCTGGTGACGTTTCTGACTTTTGATAAAAATTTTGTAGCTCCTCTAGAGTGTTCATAGGAAATACGTTGGATTTTTTTGCAAAATAACTCCTATATTTATTTTCATTTTCTCAAAGAACTTCTTTCAAATGTTCAGTTTGTAAAATATTTCGAAAGTGTTGTTAGTCCTTCCATGTGTTTTAAACGCCTTTCAATATTATTTTCCCGATGTATTTTATATGAAAAATCCCAAGAAAAACTTTTCAGTTGATAATATCTAAAAAACAAGTACACAAACATATACTTTTTTGTTTATAATTTCAAAGCATTTCACATTCACTGGTAAAAAATGTTGTTATTTTGAACTTCAGGGGCGAACATCCTTAAGAAGTATATAAGTTTACAAAACATACACATGACTGATAACTATAACTGACAAGAAAATATCATAACAAGTTTTTGTTTTAATTTTAAAGGAGTGGACTTAACTTTGTTGTTGAAGAATTAAAAAACCCGAAAAGGTATGATTCAGTTAAAAGCTATCTTTATGTCAACTTTTTCATTTTTAAGCATTTAATTATAAGGTTATTCAGTAAGAGTCCAATCATTAGTCAAAAACTAATCATAAATCAAGAGATCAAAGGAATTGTAGTTTCTGATCTACACATTTACTTACTTTGTTTGATTTTCATTCTTTAAATTTTGTTTCCTATTTTACAAATTGAAATCAGGGCTACATGATTACAAGATATCATGTACAATTTTATGTACTATATGTGCACGAAGGGCACCAGTGGTGCACACAATGAGAATTCCGAGTATATCCTAAGACTACAACAACGAAACAATATAACATTAAAACACAAAGCGGAATATATATTATTTGTATTGACATATCGAATTGATAGATTTTTTCAGCCTCTAAGTCTGAAAAAACAATTTTATTCCATTTGCGTTTAACCTCATTCCTTGTAATTCTGATTCATGATCTGACTACTGTCGAACGTCACAGCGGGTGCTATGCACTTATAGTATTTATACTTTTTTTTTGGAGGGGGATCTCACAATATATTATTATGACAAATAATAAAACCGTTTTACCTACTGAAAAGAAAGATTAGCAATTATTTCCTTTAAAAAAATTCTTCTCAAAATTTAAACATTAAAATTTATATTAAAATCCGAAATTTTAGGGAAAAAAAGCCCATGCTAAGAAGAAACAGATAGGCAACTTGTTAGTCAAATTGATATTTTTATTTCAGAAATCTTCCCTTATGTATCGTGACATCTATGGTATTGGTAATTGTAGTATATCTCTTAGTGAACATTTCTTACTTTACCGTCCTAAACAAAAAGGAATATCTGTCGTCATGGGCAGTGGCAGCGGTAAGATGTTTTTATCTTTAAATATTTAAGACGAAGCACAGCAATAAAAAAGGCTTTTGGGTGGAATTTGTTTTCTTTCTCGTGAATTTTCCTGCTCTTTGATTTTCTGTCTCGTGTACTTTCTTGACATTTCTGATTGTTTTGACTTATTCTTTTGTCTGTGTTAAATGTATAATGTTACAAAATTTAATGGATCAGATTCTTATTTACAAATGTTCATTATCCCATATAGCTTTTATCCTCTAGGCACCATTGATGGAGCACAGGAGCTCAACCCACAGAGTTGTCGGTTAAGGATACGTCTCGTTGGGGGTTTTCGGGTCATATTACGGAAAGCCTGACAGCGGAACATAGTGAGTAACGTGTTTAGAGAACGCAACGTGCACGCTCCCTGCAAGCTAAATACCCTCAATATAGTTTTCGAAAAAAAGGTTTAGGTCAATGGCCGCTACACAAGGTTAAATTTCCCGACCCTACCAAACCTTCAACCTTTCAAAGTTGCAGTCAGAGTTGGTTCCCTTTTGTGTCACGTCCCACCCCTATTTGACTTGTCTTAGATCTGGGCAACTTGATATAAAAAAAAATATGGCTGAAATCTGTCCTTACCTTCCAGCAGAAATAAATGTTCAGAACATGGTTTATGTAGATTGTTTTCATTATTCTTATTAGGTATGGGCAGAGTATGTGTTGAGTGGTGCTGTTGTAATCATACCAATTACCGTAGCTTGTTCTGTTTACGGATCATTGAATGCCGGGTGTTTGTCAGTAGGTCGGTAAGTATTTTAGAGACTTTATCGGGTTGTAGTAATTATCAGTTAGTCTAAAACTAACTGAAAACTATCAATACCGAACGTTATTGATTGGCAGGACGAAAAAAAGGTCAAATAATGCCGTGCATTTGGGCTTTGTTTTCAGTACACAGCAGATATAAAATTATTTTACACGATGTCAGTTGCGTACATTTGTAGCTTGCCTCCGTCTAAAGATGAGGAAAATATTTCTTCTTCAAAGAAGGAAATAGATAGATTAAAAAAAGGGAAAATTATTTTGCATAATTTTAGATTATACAACGCGACGTATGTGATCTATAGGAATTCATAATGATCATATAAAAAAGATTTTTGCGTTTACTAATATTACAATTTATACTTAGTTATAAATTCAGTTCTAGTTTCGTTTAGACATCCGATGAAACACTCACAATAAAAAGAGAAATTATAGAAATATAGGAAAAGCAAGTAAATTTTTTTCAAGCATATTTCTAAGAATGAATCCACAACTTGCTCTCAATAACTGAATGTTAATAGAGTTTTTGGACTCAAAATATTATCAAAAACGTTCTTAAAAAGACGCCTTTATATTGATATTAGATAAATGTTTATTCAATGCTCATTATGTATATTCAACATCCGAAATATATATAGATTTATCTGTATCTTCAGTTATACTTTAGCTTTCATGAAGTAGATAATTTGTAGGAAAAGGATAGGTGTCCACTAAAAATGTCATTTCGTACAAAGGATTTCGTTAAAAGATAGCCGAGATATTTAACTCATTTAATTTGTTTGGTCATGGCAGATCAGATCTATTATAAAACTTTTTCTTCTTCAACGGGAGAAGCTAGTCAAGCATAACTTGAAAAGGTATCCCAGTTCTCCTAGATTATG
Organism: Mytilisepta virgata; assembly: GCA_028015205.1. Lineage (NCBI taxonomy): Eukaryota > Metazoa > Mollusca > Bivalvia > Mytilida > Mytilidae > Mytilisepta > Mytilisepta virgata. The sequence goes on along the minus strand of CM051517.1, from coordinate 50,709,083 downwards.
TCCGAATATCTCAATTCATTTGGTCTAGGATTTCAGTGGAAATGATCAGATGTCAATAACCACTACTGATTAAAAATATGTGTAATCTTAATAATATTATTTGACAATTCTAGCACTGTCAAAAAAAATTAAGTGAGGCAATTTCCTCACTGCCTCAATGGAAGCTAGGCCACTAGATATGCCTCTAATCATAAAGTATATTTCTATGTGCTCACATCAGTCACGGCGGGAATACCTGAAAAAAATACACGCTGATTATTAACTATATAAGATATCTTTTATATAGTTAATAATAGAGATATCTTATTTACTTAATAAGATATCTTATAAACTAATAAAGATATCTTATAAACTTATAGAGATATCTTATTAACTTATAGAGATATCTTATTTAACTGGTTATAAAGATATCTTATTAAATATATAAGATATCTCTATAAGTTAATAAGATATCTCTATTAGTTTATAAAATATCTTATAAACTTTATAAGATATCTAATAAAGTATGTGTTTAAAAGATATCTTTATAAAGAAGTAAGATATCTTATATACTTTATAAGATATCTTATTAACTAATAGAGATATCTTATTAACTTATAGAGATATCTTATTTACTTTCAAATTAAATAAGAAATCTTATAAAAATTAAAGATATCTTAATACTTAATAAGATATCTTGTTAAATAAATAAGATATCTTGGAATTTGAATATGTATAAAAACGGCGTGCCATAGCTGATTTATCTTTCTTATGTTTTATAAAGAAGAGTTTATACAAACTTTGCCAGTTTTATCAAGTTAATTTCTTCGATTCTATTTCTGACAACATTTTCAGCATTTTGTTTGCAACAGCACGAGAAGGTTTATTTCCAGAAGGACTAAGCTATCTCAATATTCACAGCAACATTCCTTTATCATCGACGATACTGATGGTGGGTGTATTTAAAAAAATTACTTTTAGAATTAACTAATGTGTGTCCCATATTCTACGATAAATGCTTGGCAAATTTCTGTATAAAATTTGGTAAATCCAAAAAAATCAACACGGTTCAGTTTTGGAAACAAAAGTTCCACATATTCAACAAAGTGAAACCTTTTCGTTGTGACGTCATTCTTTACGGCAAAAATCAACGAATTCCACCCATAAATAGGAAAATCCACTAGTAGTATATGGGGACAGTTCAGTTAGCATTTGAGGAGGTGCCAAAAGTGACGTCACCGGAACCGAAAATGTCGTCACCGGAACTGGAAGTCACGTGGCCGAAACCGGAAGTACCCGGAAGTGGTTTGCGCGTATGCGCAACCGGAATTAGTGGATTTTCCCGCCATTTGTTTACGAAAGTGAAGTCAGTCACGTGCCAGGACCCGCCGTGACACCAGTTTTGCACTGATGTGTCATTTTGAATAGAACATTTCAGGTACATCAATCGGAATAATCACACACAGTAAACGAACTGGTCGAAACCGGAATGGAAGAAGACAAGGCACGCTTGGCAGCATAAAGTGACATGTTTGACTCATGCAGAGACGAAATACGAAAAGCATTACCTCGGACTGGTGTCCTGGCATCAAGATATGAATAAAGACCCCGTACATAGAAAAATCAAGAAAACGGCTAAACGCTTGAGAGAAGAGGAAGACTACGAATCAAAATAATCATGGGAATAGGCCGTAGAAAAACGAAAATATCTGCTTAACCGTGTATTGAACGACTACGTCCCACCACCAGCTGAAGACAGCAATGAGTCTATGTGACGGAGGAATTGGAACTAACATATTACAAAGAAAATCAGAAAAAATATAACAAAAAAGGAAAGGAGAGTAATGCAGCCTATATATGTTTATACATATATATATATAGCCAGTCACAAGCCTGGACAAATGCAGAGTGGCCTTAAAAATAGGGGAGGGCTAATGCAGAGTATCTTATGATAGCCAGTCACAAGAATTGATAAATGCAGAGTGGACTTTTAAGGGTGCTCTCGCACAGATCCAATATTTGACTAACGGCAATCGACCACCACTAGCAGCAGCAGCAAAAAACCGAAATGAGCACGGGAGTATAGTTATGAGTAGTGATACACAGCAAAGAGCAAGAGAAAAACAGCGATGAGCAAGAGAAGAGCAGCGATGACGAACAGCAACAAGCAAAAACAAGGAAAAACCGAAATGTGCACGCGAGTAAGTCATGAGTAGCGATGAACAGCAAAGAGCAAGAGAAAAACAGCGATGTGCAAGAGAAGAGCTCGATGACGAACAGGCACAAGCACCAGGAGCAGCAGCAGGAGCGAAAACATCGACATGTAGCACCAAAAAACCGAAATGAGCACGCGAGTATAGTCATGATTAGCGATGAAGAGCGACGAGCAGCGAAGGCGGCATGAAGCAAGAGAACAGAAACGAAGTGCATCGAAGAGCAATGAAATGGACCGCCGTTGCTAAGGGGGTTGCTAAGGACACCCCTCCATTGATCTAATGGTGACAGCATCACTTGGAGGTAAGGGGACATAGTCCAATCCTACCTTTGGTCCTCACAGAAAACATCACAAGCAAATAAAAAGAACGGGATAAGGGGAGATAATCCAATCACCTCTCTGTACTTCGATTACATTCGGTCTTCGACATTACAGTGAGAGTATCAGTCCCTAGAGACTCGATGCGAGACCATTACCCTATACATACCGATGAAAGACCCAGAGAGGACCGAGAAGCATGGGGAAAAAGGGGGAGTTAATCAGTTAAGCATAGCACATCCGGGTCCAAGCACGTGACTAACGTCACATTCGTAAACAAATAATGGGAAATGGCGGGAAATTCCACTACTTCCGGTTGTGCGTGCTCGCGACCAACTTCCGGGTCCGGTCACACATGCGCAGATGACACATCCGGGTCCCAGCCCGTGACTGACGTCACTTGGTAAACAAATAATGCAAAAATGGCGGAAAACCCACTACTTCCGGTTACGCGTGCGCGCAAACCACTTTCGGGTACTTCTGTTTCCGGTCGTGCATGCGCAGACCACACATCCGTGTCCTGACACGTGACTGACGTCACTTCCGTAAACAAATGGCAGGAAAACTCACTATTTCCGGTTGCGCATGCGCGCAAACCACTTCTCGGTACTTCCAGTTCCGGTGACTTCACTTCCGGCACCTTCTCAGCGCCTCGTCAGATGCTAACTGAACTGTCCCCATATACTACTTCCACTCTTATAAAATACTCAAGGCATTTCAGTGAAAAAGACAATAATCAACAACGAAAATTGGGCACAAAATCTAGAGTAATACTTTTTACCTACACTTGAGACATTCATGAAAAACAACGTGCAAATTTTTTTAAAAAGACACACAGTAGGGATCAACCCAAAAGACATAATTCAACCGTACAGTTCATTCCATGAAGACAACATAAAAACTATACAACCAAATACTTAGTCAGTGATAAAAATGAGACAAACGATTTAGATCAGACATCTTAGTACTTACATGTTTACAAAACAAAACATTCTACCTAAAATAGGCTGAAAAGGTACTCTTTTAAAAGAGACGTAGCTTAATTAAAGTGTTACGGTCCCTCTTTCTCTATGTTTGAAGCATCCATTTTACAAAATTTCCTTCATTTCTTTTGCAGGTTATGCTGTCGATTGTCATGGTTTTTCCATCAGATATTGAATTAATGTTGAATTTACTCAGTTTTCTTATCTGGTTGTTTTATGGATTCGGAATGTTAGCAAATTTGATACTGAGGTTTAAACTCAAAGATAAAGAGAGACCTCTAAAGGTATAATCTTATGAAAAACCAAGGTTGATATTGTTCAACAGCATCTTATACAGACTAAAAATGAGCTGCGAATTTTCAAAAGTACTATGGCAAATACTCCCTTCATTCAGTTATATATAACCGTGCGTACCTGTTCATTAATCAAATTGGCTACACGGATAAACTGTTTTGTATTGCTATTAGACATGTTACGAAATGGTATATACCCGACGCTGAGGTTGAAAAATTGTGGGGGATCGTGTCAAAACATAAAATATATTTATAGATTTATAAATTGAAGCTTGTGTTAAAACTGCCAAGTAAGGACTCGGAGTGTAGAGAAACATATAACTTTCAATCCTTTTAGATTAAAGCTATATGCACTCTATAGTTTAGAGAAAAGAGCATACATGCATGTACAAACTACGATGTATCTTGACAACTCCACACTGACACTATAGACATAAATGATAAATAACACGGACTATACTATATAATTTCAGCAATTGTCTTAATACCTGTTTTACCAGCTTTTAAAAATGTGACTAGTTATTCGCTGATAGCGCATCCTTTTCATACTCTGCAAATTTTCAAAACATTTTTCATTGTAGTTTCGATGCTATTTTTCGAAAAACATACCAATTAAAATCAAATATTTTAACATTTGTGCACATTAGTTTTAAAATGTCGTGCGCACGAGATTAAAAATTGCGCAACAGATTAAATCTCCGGCAAACATTATATTTACATGGCACTTAAGGGGTCCCATTGAGGAAGAACATGTGGTTTTCTCATCAATCAAATAATTAAGAACAAGCACATAAATTATTTTTTTGTTTCATATTAAGATCGTTTTTTTAAATTTTTTTATTAATATAGCAATTAAGTTTATGCACATGACGTAAAATGCACAGCGTTGAATGCCAATATACTCCTTGACAATATCATATCTTTACAAATCAATAAGGGCCCGAATATAATAATTTCAGAGGAAGACAAAATGAATAGAGCAACATTACTGGTTAAAATTTTGGCCATTCCAACTCCAGATCCAACGATAATATTTGAAAATATCATGTCTTTGTTGCTGTTGCCTTCTTCACCTTACTCTGGATCCAGTTACTGATTTGTACAACAGGAGAAACGCAATTTCGTCAGGAAGAGATATATATCCACCGATATGAATTTTTTCTGAAATGTGGGGAGACACTATAAACCCTCTCTGAAATTTTGGGGCTATCGGGCCTAGAAAACATAACTATATTCCAGGACGACCGTCTAAACTTTCTCCAATCAACCGTCTAATGATGGTAATTTTGTGGCTGAGAAGATACCCTTGCTACGTGATGCTACCTTTACTCTTTGACGTTTCTGAACATGCTGTGAATGCACATATTCAGTCTTTAATTCCAATTTTTTGGGAAATCTTTGCACCAAATATTTTTTGGCCGACCGTAGAAAATCGGCGTTAACTACGCGGCGGGTGGCATAAATTGCCCACAGCTTTAATGGCAATAGACGGTACCTCTCATGCCATTTACGGACTACAAACTATGCCTCAGGAACAATTTTACTCCGGGCACAGACACCGACATTGCATTCATAAGCAAGTTATTGTGGACAATAGGAACGGTATTAAGATTCATACGTAGTGGTTTTCTTGGACATCAGAATGATGCGCAGCAATTTATCTTATTGCCTTCAATTGGGCCTAATATGCAATCAGATTTGCCTCAGGATTTTGTCATTTTAGCTGATAAAATTTACCCATGTCGTTCTCCGTTAGTTACCTAGTTACCCCATATAGGCGTCATACGGTTTCAGAGGGTAAGAACTTTATTAAATTTCGACCAATCAGAACATTTAAATGCTCATGGCGGCCATTTTGTTTCACGGATCAGGAAGATTTATGCAAACTTCCTAAAGGACCTTCTATAGATGCTCCATACCAAAAATCAGTTCATTTGGCTTTACGGTTTCAGAGGAGAAGAACTTTTAAATTTCGACCAATCAGAACATGTAAATGCTCATAAGGGCCATTTTGTTTCGGGGACCGGGAAAATTTAATGAAATTTCCTAAAGGACCTTCCATAGATGCCCCATACCAAAAATCTCATCATCACCATTCACTAAGGATACCATGTTTACTTTAAAAACCAAATATTGTTGAAATCCGAGCAAGTGTAGAAAATGGCGGGAAAATGGCAGCCATTTTAAAAATGGCCGTCCAAAACAAACTTTCATCATTACCATTCAACTCGGGATACCATGTTTACCTTGAAAGTAGCTTTCATCTTCATTTTCTTTCTATAATTCAGGAAAAAATAGCAAAAAACAGCATTTTGACCCCTATGTTCTATTTTGTGTAAGGGCGGACATGTTTTTCGACCAATCAAAAATCCAAGTATTAACTTTTTGCAGGATACCCTAAGAAACAATCTTACCAAGTTTCATTTGATTTTGAATAGTAGTTTCAGAGAAGAAGATTTTTGAAATAATAACATGAAAAAAGCCAAAAATGTCAAAAAATGGCAATAACTCTAACATCAGTTGACAGATTTTCACGAAAATCAGCACACAGATAGCTCTCATCCTGCTGAACACGTTCAACCTGACAGAATTTGCCGTAACCTAATGATTTTTGAGATATTTGCAAAAAACTGTTGTTTGACCCCGATTGTCTATTTTTAGTAACAGTGGCCATATTTTTGGACGGATCAAAAATCGAAGCATAAAGTTTGTGCACGATACCTTAAGGAACAATCATGCTAAGTTTTATCCAAATCCATTCAGTAGTTTCAGAGGAGAAGATGTTTGAAAAATTGTTAACGACGACGACAGACGACGACGGACGTAAAGTGATGAGAATAGCTCACCTGGCCTTTTAGGCCAGGTGAGCTAATTATTATAATTTAAATGAAGTTAATTTTACCTGTAGAAATCAATAATTAATGTTTTGAAACAGTTCCCACATTTGAAGTCTAATTTGTCAACCTCAACGTCGAGTATATACCATTTCGTAACATGTCTATTGAAAATAACCAATAGAAAGTATGTTTACGTTATGTCTATATTGCTTAGAATGTAACAAATGGGATTTTTATAAATGATGGTAATCTCCTTAAAAGATTATTTCTTCATAAATATCACGATTTATATTTGGTGGTTTACTTCAAAATTTTTGTGCATTCACGATCTTTTTTTACAACACTTTTCTCTTTGTCATAATTTCTTTCCGTCTCTGTAAGTATATATAATGGTATTTAAAGATATGATAACATATAATTGGGCCAAGCAATGCACTACATATTTAGTAAGAACGATTCATTAATACCAGAATACATGTTCTAACAATTAAGTAAACGTTCATCAGTGACGCATGAGACCAAACTGAAAATATATTTGGAGAGCTAAAACCTAAAACCTAAATGCAACGTTTAAAGACAGAAAGTAATGTCAAATGAGGAAAATGTTACCTAAAACCATTGGAAACCAGAGGTCATCATGAATGAAATAGTTAAATTTAAGTCTTTACAGTGGTGTGGCAAATATTTAGATATCATCTACCTTTAGGTTATCATGCTTTCATAATTTGATGGGTTTTTTAAATATTTTTATCCGTAGGACCTCCCAAAAATATAATTTGAATGCTTTTTTTTTAATATTTTACTCATTTTAATCTGGCTTCTAATGAGCTATTCTAATGAGCTATCCTTTGTTCTCACTTAAATGCCAAAAAAAAAAATAAATAAAAAAGGAATGGCAGACTTAAAATGTTTTTGCCTCAAGTGTCAAATTGTTAACGATAAATTAGTAGATATAAAGTAAGAAACAAACGACAACAGTTCAAGTTTTTTTAATTATTGTTATATTTTTTACAGGTGCCAATAATCATACCGATTTTGGTATTTATCTGTTGTGTTTATTTAGTGGTAGCACCATTCTTAGAACCAGTGAAAGTTGAGTTTTGGTATGCCGTGGCCTATTTAGCTGTCGGAGTATTCCTTTATTTCCCTTTTGTGTTTTTCAAGCTTAACATACCCGGTATAGGTAATGTTTTGTTTAAATAGAATAAACATTCTAGGATGACTAGTGTCATGGATATGTTAAGCACATTTCGTTTATAAACCTTAAATGTTGAGATCCATTAAAATTACCCAATACACTGAAGAGCAAAAAAAAATGTCAAACTAACGAAATAAGCAAAACCAAAAGCATCTAACTAAAGAGCAAGGCACGATGAAGATACATCTTAGTTTTCACAAAATATTTACATTTCTATAAAAATCAATTTGAGGTACGCAAATAACGAAATACTACCAACTAAGGTGGTGATACCCTCTGTTACTTGTACTCACCAGCATTTATAACCAAATGAGTGGTAATTTTAAATATGCTATGCATATTATAGCAATGTTGATTCACAAGATGTATACATTTCGTTGACCGTGGTACTTAAGGTCTATTTTTTTCGAAATACTGTACATGTATGCCAGTCTGAACGATTTTTGTTGCATTCATGTTACATTATCGACCGTCTCTTTTGCGAAGACTGTCATTACCAAAGATGATAAAAAATTCATTCAGAAAAGCCCTTTTTTGCAACATATTTCAATAACCAAGCCAAAGAACTGATATGGTAAGTAAATAATCTATAAAATAATTTTAAATAAAAATTCCGGATACCTAAATGCATTGATATCTTTTTCAGACAAGATCAATATATGGATCCAGTTACTTTTGAATGTGGCACCACCAGAACAATTTAGAATATAACAAAGTCAATTCGATATGCCATATATTAACACATATACAAAAACAACTTTTCTACAAAAAGTTATTTTTATAGCGCTGATAATAATAATATACAGGAATTGTAAATTTTATGTAGTTAATGTTGTTTTATATGTAATTTATCGTCATTGATGGATATACTATTCAAAACAGTCAATTGGTTTTACTTCATTTATGAATAACTGTGCTGGATTCGAATATTTGCCGATGCACAGCGGAACCGAAAAAAGTATATTTGCGGCAGTAAATTCTAAGATCAAATACAATACAATCTTTCAACTTCTAATGCAAATCTTCAAGATGTCCTTCGAAATACATTTTTGCATGTGAAAATATCCATACTTCCGGAGCAATTTTCGACAGGTAAATATATATATCGTTGATATTAATCGTTGCATTTGAATTCCTATTTAGCCACTTGGATTAAGATGAACTACATTTATGTTGAGAATTAAACAGCCAGAAAATATAGTGTGACTAACAACGGGTGTAAAAGTGTAGTCAAATAATGTAGATAAACATATAAAACGAGTAGTAAAGCTTTCAAACAGTAGATATCTACAGAACACAATCGAATCAATGTACTACCAATAAAATTAGACAGCGATTTGATTACATGCACATATTAACAATGTCTATTGGTTAGTTTAATAGGTTTAGGTTAGTTTCAAAGGTTGTTATGAATCAAAGGGTTACAAAAACACAATATTTAATGATATTATTATCTTGAAATATTGACGAGAGTCAATTTTATCTTACTTTTTCCTTCTAGTTTGTATGAACAATTTTCCCTCAAAAGCCAGGAAGAATACAAGAATTTAATAAAAATCGAATTTAATTAAGAATAATAAATTCAGAAAATAACATTGGAGTGGGAAGGGGCAAATGTAAGACAACATGCGATGGATAAAAGCAGATGGACAAAAAAGTTGTAAGAAAAATGTGACAACTAAAACATCCAAACAAAACTAATGACAAACCATGTGTATACAACTTAAATGTCACGAATCAAGGCCTTAGCATAGTATTAGGGCCTTATAATGTTAAACTCTTAAAGCTTATTACACCTTATATAACATCTTGGATTCTGATTGGTTGATTGCCGTTGTATTTCTTGCATATCTTTCCAATTTCAATGAACTTTCCCTGAATATAAAAGATTTTCCGCTCTTTTCACTTTCTTTTTTTCTTCTAGTCTGAAAAGAATTTAATAAATAAACGATGGTTGACGTTGATTGATTAATAGGTTATCGTTGACCTTTCCCGTTATCCATATTTTTCGAATTCAAATTTATATTTTTGGTAAGTCCTAAATGGCCTTCCGTAAATATCCGTTGGTTTATCTGAGATACCCATATAGCTTAACAACACTATTACACAACGCAGCTCTCGAAAAATCTGACCTCAATTTTAATTATCCTGACTCTTGGAATGCGGACAATGGTGGTAATAATCTGTCCGCTATGGATTCAATCAAGACTGGGTCTGAAAAAAAAATCGTTTATTGCCTGTTGCATTTGCTCCTTTCTTCCACTGGCCATACATATACCTTAGACGCTATTTATCACATTCAGGACTACGGATAACGAATTTCCACATAGTTTGTTCAATGCGGAAGGCAAGGAAAAACTTAGAGAATTTCATACTTATACATTTTCCACTAATCTTCTGTGTTGTTCTAAGATTGATTGTATCTGGAATGGTTGTATCCACCTGTGTCATAAAAGGTACATGATGCAGTCGGAGCTCGTCAATTTCTGTCGAGAATAAGGGTGAAGTATTTGGTTCAGATATTCAACGAATTTATTTTAACCAAAAGTTAAAGATACCATTATATTTGTAATTGATATTTATTGAAGCTGAACATTTTTTAATGTTAAAGGACCTTATTTTGTCTGCCTTTTTACATAAAATTTAAATTTCAGTTGTCTTCCTTCGTATTAGTTCATTCGGAATCATAAAATGTCCGTACGGGAATATTAACGTAGTCGGGTAACAATACATTTACGTTGACTTAATTTGCATAAGCTTCAGTTCAAAACGTTTCTCGCCTCCAACTTGATACCTGGCAAAGTTACTATCCAGTGTAAGAAGTTCTAGCTTTGTAGCGGTTGACAAATCACAACTCTCATTTTCTTTTAAATTCTCAAAGATTATTGTTTCTTTTCCATCGGATCCAGGTATCACGAAGGCTAAAACGAAAACTATTCTAACTTCCTCTGAAAACATATGAAAAAAAGTCTGCTGTCCAAGATTTTCCATTTTTTCTTTCAGAAAATACAAGAAAGAACTTTCATCTTCTGGCAGATTTGTAGCCTTTGTCCAAAACATTTCTAGGTGGGTATTTGATCCTCTTATAAAGTCGTGCCACAACAGTTCGGCTGCATTGCGAATGTTCGCACAAACTTCCCGGGTGTGATAATTGAGCCCCTCTTTAATGTGGAAGAGATATGTGACCGATTTATCTTCGTCATATGCCAAAACATCAAACAATTCAACATCATTAAAAAGAATTATGTCTCCCGGAATATGTAATAGATTCATTCGATCACTGTATAAATAAAGCTCAATATATTCCGATTTATTTAAAGGGCACATACTCCGTAAGAAATTTAAAATGTCATTTTCATCTAAACCAGAAATATTACGGATTGTATTTTGCATTTCCTTTGTTATTACCGGATTTGTTACTTCAAACTGATTCTTTGGAACCTTCTTACAACAATGAAACTCGTCCTTTAAAAGGCTCCATAGCTTAGAATCTACATCGGTAGAAGAAATCTCTTTTCTTGCAAGTTTCAATAGGAAACTGCTCGGTGAAAAATCCCTGTGATAGTTTTTAATGTTGGTAAAGAGGGATGATGATCTTGGTATGAGGCAACTTTTTCCAACCAAATTAGAGTTACCGCAACTATTAATAACTGCAAAATTATTACATAAACTTTTAATCATTGTATTTGCACTAATGCTAGATAAACCAAATTGATTTTTGAATTCGGTCAGTCCAAATTTAGTTGAGTGTGTCGATAATCGCCATGGAATGGTTAAACACAGTTTTCTTTTAATTCACAATAATTTGCAAACCTAACAAAATTTCTGACTATAACATCAATGTATGCTGATGAAAAGTAGAACCATTTCTGGGAAATTTTGCAACATATTCCATTATCAGATTCCACAAAACCGTGAACAAATTCTAACAAATTGTCCATTTGTTCCCTAATGTCTTGGCTTCGATATGTCAGTACAATTCTTTTCTTTGATATGACATTTTCAAATTGTTCTGTGTTTTTGAAGTGCCAATGTAAATTGTCAGTAATCATCTGCAATGTTGAAGTGGTGTTATAACTGTTTATCGGATGCAAGTGTTCCCGTTCTTCTCCCTCAATAAAGTTGTCAATAAATTTTTCATGCAAGGTGATTTCAGATGCTATCTCCCAGTCCCGGGGAAATCGATGACTTAAATAGTAGATATCAGATAATCCGTTGTCGAACATCATTTGAATTACGTTTTTGTTCATTTTTTTTTGTAGTCTTACGACATCTTCTCTTTGAGTAACCCGTTGTACATACCCTAACGCTTCTACAAAATATGCAGTGCTTTCTTCAGAGCACGAATCCAAACAATCAGAAAACAAAGACAATATATCTGAATATGTTTGATATTTCAATGCCTTACAGATTCGCACAAAATTCAGGCCAATTCCCATATTGATATCCCGATTTGTATTTTCTTGTATCATCTTGTAAAGATCTGTTTCTTTTTTGATTGATCCTATTAATGACGTTACTGCCTTTTCCAGAAATGATGATGGATGACATTCAATATTAAAGTTACCTTTATATGTAAATCTGGTCGTAATTTCCGGCCCTGCAATATTGACTGTCTCGATCTCCTTAATTTTTTCACCGTCGATAAAATGCTTGGCAATCTCTGATCTAAATATAGGGTCACACAAATGAATAATTGCATGGAATGCAAAGCCTTTGCACAGGAAAAAAACTTCAGGCGAATCATAAATATAATCTGAATATGTGTACTGCTTAATTCTGAAGAAAGCTAGTATATTACCTGGTTTTCTTGAACCCTGTAGAATTGATTGAGAGTTCCTAAATTTTAGGTCCCTTTTAATTTGATTTGCAGTATAATCTTTCGTTTTCTCGGATTGATAAAAAAAGTAAAGAAGGCAGAAATCTCCACAAATTTGTATCTCTAATTCAACTTGAGTAGCATTTTCGCAAGTTGTAACAGTTTTAATTAGCTCTTTGCGCAATAGGTCATTTCTTTTGATCGAAGCAATATTTTTCACTCGTGTTAAATCTAACTTGAAAATAGTCATTTCAATAGGCATAGGTTTGTCATTGACATCATCATCATCGTCGTCGTCATCATCATCATCATCTTCTTCTCCCATGTAATCATCATTATCGTCTTCATCATCATCATCTTCTTCATCTTCTTCTTCTTCTTCTTCTTCTTCTTCTTCTTCAATGTAATCAGATTCACCGTCGTTGTTATAGCTACTGTCTTCTGAATACTTTTTCTGATCATCGTCTTCCTCTTCTGGAATGTAATCAGAATCACTGTCGTTGACATAGCTACTGTCATCTGAATCTTTTTTCTGATTATCACTGCTTATTTTTGTTTCCAATTGTTTGTCTTTATTTTCTATGTTTCGAACACACCGACGTAGCAAATATTTATGGTCGCTTATTGATACCATACTATTATCGTTCGCTTCTTTTCCTTCCACATTGTAGCATTTGCGTCGTTTCTTCTTAGATCTTATCTGTTCGGTCTTGTCAATATTCTGACGTTTTCTGTTGATTTTTTGTCTTTGTCTTGGCATTGTATACAGCCAATAGATAGGAGATACCGATCTTTATTTAGATATGACAGAATATTTCTGAAAAATACATATATATATATATATATATATATATATATATATATATATATATATATATATATATATATATATATATATATATATATATATATATATATTGCGCATGATCTCTGCTTTTAAAAACAGTTCATTAAGAAATTTCAAATTGATTTCTGGAAGAAATTGACGTAGTAAATATTTTTACAAACGTCACGCATCTAAAATTCTTTAATACCATTTTTGATGCACACGATGTCCCCATTTCGCCGATTTACGACTCACCAGTTGTGGTCAAGGCTTCAAATGTTGAAAACCAAAACAACAATCCAAAATGTTGAAGAGAAAATTCAAAAATGCCAAACTGACCAAAAGGGGTAAAGCCAAAACAATCTAAGGACAGAGATATGCAATGATGTATTACAGCAATGCCAAATTTTGAGTAATATTCTTTTGTTTTTTGTTCAGAGGCTGTGTTTCCAATATGCTCACTTTTGAAAATATGGGTAAAATTTACGTTTTTATAATTTCATTATAAAGTAAAAATATTATAGTATCCCAGCTTGGAAGCTGAATGGATGTATCTAAAAGAATAATTCTATTTTAGTGATTAGTGTCACACAATACTAAATCTCATAGAAGAAAATAAAAAGTTTAAATATCTATATTACTAAATAAAGAGACTCGAAATTTGTGTGTCGCTTCTTCATCTCAAGATCCATCAATATGCTTTTATAACATAAATGATAAAAGCACAGTGTAGTTTGTTTTTACAGAGTTTGGAGATTTGTTTTGGGGTATTTGGGGGGACGCAAAATAACCAGTTCGGATATACAGTCCTTCCCGTCGCTCGATTCTGAATTTTCTTTCCGGTCTTCATTTTCATTTTAATGGGTACATGTTAAAATACTATATTCTGTGGTACAGTTGCTTTGCACTTCCAATTTGCATTTAGATAAACAATTATGTAGTTTAAATTTTTAAGTTTGATCTGTGATTTGGGCCCAACCTGTCCTATACGAGTTCTCAAATACCAATATTCCCTTTCGTTCGCTGTCGTTCTCAACAATTACAACAACTTTGTTTTGTGCAAAAAGTACAGACAGCAATAATTTTATACGCTGTAGAGACGTACAAAATCAGGGAAATTTGCATTCTATTGGTTTATAGGTCAGTCATGCAAAGCAGAAATCATATATCGTGTACGTAATATATGTATCTTGTCGCACAATCACGTGGCACAAATACAATAACCATTGAAAAGAAGTACACAAGCTTAGTGATTGATAAAGTGAAAGCATAAAAAAATCACATGTAACACAGAAAGGCAAAACATAAACATGGCAAATACAATTATAGAGTCGAACCTTGGAAGGAACTAGCTGTCAATCTATGTGTGGTTTCAACCAAAATTCCTAGCTGTTGACACGAAACGCGGGCTTTTAGAAGCAAAGTGAGCTCTACCGTAACGTTAGTATATGTTCTTAGTTGTATAATGATGAATGTCTTATGTCAACAAGGCAAACTTCCGTGGGTTGCTTTAAGCGATGTAAGTAAAAATAATCACCAAAATAGCAAGAACTAAACTATCATATTCACGCAGAAAACTAAAAAAAAAGGTACAGTAAGACGAGACATAACGTTGCCCTAAAATGTCCTGACTTGGGACAGGCGCATGACTCTTTGAAGAACCCTCACTCTTAATTAAGGTCAATTTAGAAGTGAATATACACACGAATACCATTCAAAATCATTTCATGGAGGTCCAATTCACAACTCGGAAGTCTTATATACCCTACCTTGAAAGCTCGCAGTTAATTGAAAGCAAACGCAGTATTCAATATAGAATGATCAAAACCATCAAGTTTACCCTAAAAGAAATATTAACTAGTGTAGCATCAGCCAGCTGAAACATTAATGCAGCGGAATCATGCGCTAATGCACCGTTCATTAATTATAGACCAAATACAGCGGTTTTTTTCTATTTTTTATAATCGTAACAACATAACTTACACGTTAATTTTTTTTATTGTTAGCTTTAAATATCGTATTTAAGCCTTTAGGGACTCCGTTTGGATACAACAACATGAGAAAAGAAAATTGTCCTTTTCTTTAAATAATAAAACTATCCCGGTTACTAAGTCGCATAAGCATTTAGATGTCTAACTAAGTTCAGATGCGAAATGGAATACTCATTTAGATAATATTAATCTTTACTTTAATGTAAGCATTATTAAGTAAAGTCAAGAAATACCAAAGGGATATTCGGAGGGGATCGAAACAACTGACAAACTCCGGAGAACAACGAAGACAAGACCAAAACAATACAATACGACCATTATTTGGATATGCCAGCGAAGTATGGGGAAATTGTGGGATTGGAAATATAAATAAGCTAGAAAAATTACAAAAAGACGCTCCCCGCATTGTTACCGGCCTTCCAATTTTTACAAACTTGGACGAAATTTATAATAAAATAGGTTTGGAATCTTACAAGAGAAAAGAAATAGGCTTAAAATACAAATATTTTATAATATTCAACATGTTAATGCACCTAATTACCTGAAACAATTAATTCCGCCGACTTTACAAACAACAACTGTTTATCCATTGAGAAATAGTGAAGATATCATTGTCCTTTTTGAAAATGGACCTGTTCCATTGATATTATCCCTTCCTCATACTGGATTTGACATGGGCAGCATAGCGGGTGTCCTGCAGGAAGCAGAGACTGCTTACTCTTCCGGAGCACCTGAGTTTTTGGTGGGGTCCATGTTGTTCATATGTTTTTAGTTTTTAATTGTAGTGCATGTATTGTTTTGTTCTTCGTTGTTCTCCGGAGTTTGTCAGTTGTTACGATTTTTCTCTCCTTCGAATATCCCTTTGGTATTTCTTGACTTTACTTCTATAACAAGTGGTTCTTATATTCCTTCTACTATCAGACAGTGGAATGGGCTTGATTTAACTTTACGAAAAACATATTCTATATCCAAATTAAAGAACGAACTGCGAAAACAGTTCTCTGGTCTTATCCATGTACCTAAACATTATTCCGTGGGACCAATAAAATTAAATGTTATTCTTACCCAAATTAGATGTTCGGCCTCATTCTTAAAATACGATCTATTCAGTGTCAATATTATATCAGACCCGTCATGTGCCTGTGGTTACGCTCGCTAAGACGCGAGCCATTACTTATTTATTGTCACATCTTTATCAATATTCGGCAAAGTTTACTTAATAATCTAGACTGGTTAAATCTTATTTAAAAGTGCGTTTGATTATATCAAAACGTCAAAGAGATTCCTTGTTGTATAAATTAACATTAAAGATAAATTATTCCTACTATTAACCATAGTCATTTATATATAACTTTCATACAGTTATCATATATTTGTAATATATTGTGGTAATGATGAAGACTTCATACGTTTGTTTAACTTGTGTCACATCTTTTGTATGTTATAATTTAAATAAGTCTCCATTTGGATCCACCAACGAGAGCACAAACATTTGACCATATCATTGTACTTCGTTTGGACCATGCAACAAACACAATCTGGATTAAAAAAAACCTGAACTTTTTTCAGTTGTTATGTTTGATTGCAATTGTTTGCTATAGGGTCTATATATGTCGAAGAGACTAGCCTGGATATTACAGCCAACTGCAAATCTAGAAGAAACTGTTATTCCAAAGAGTACAAAGAGAGATTGATGGCAACTACGTGAAAACAAAAAGAAACTAGCCCAATCCTTTAATTTCACTTTTCGTTACATAGAAGACGTGTTGTCGTCAAATAAGGACAAATTCCAAGACTTTCTACATCTCATCAACCCCAGTGATCTTGAAATTAAGGATACTACAGATACACCAATTTGGATTTGTTTCTTGAAATAGACAATGAGGGTCATTTGAAGACAAAACTTTATGGCAAACGTGATGACTTCAACTTTCCTATTGCTAACTTTTTTGAGTACTAATATACCAGCATCGCCTGCATATGGCGTTTACGTTTCTCAGCTTGTCCGAATTTCACGGACATGCGTGAGTTACCCTGACTTTCGACAAAGAGGATTACAAAAGCTTCTTAACAAGGGTTTTATCAGGGATAAGTTGATGACATCACTTAGGAAATTTTACACTCGTCATCACGAATTAGTTGACCGTTACAGTGTTCCAATATCTAAGATGATGTTGGACCTGTTACCACTGTCGTAACCTTTCATGTGTCTCCACCGATTTGTGACTTCCTCCGGATTTAATTTGTTGAACTTCACGACGGGTGCGTATACCCATCCACCCGGAGCACCTGGGTTCACTCCTGGTTTTTATAGGAGTTCGTGTTATTTATTGTTTTTTAGTTTTCACTGTTTATTTGTTGTGCTTGTGATTGTTCATTTGTCTTCCCGGGTTTGTCTGTACAATGGATTACGTTTTTTGATTTGCTCCCTAGATATATTTGTAATCTCTTTCTAAGGGGACATACCACCCTCAAAGCAATATTCCACAGAAAGATGTGTCACCTTATTCGGACACATTATTAAGATTGTGAGCTAATATAACTCAAATAGCTGCGTGTTTTGCAGAGAAACCGCAAATTACAACTTTGATTTGACCGTAATTAAAATTGGGGCGAACATATATGCGGTCACATTACAGTTTAATAATTTCTTTCGTAAAGTAGTTTACTTGATGTTTTAATTCATCTCCTAACATGATTAGACCATTCTAAATGGAAATCTAGACGCATAATTACCACAATGGCAGTGTAGAAAGTACATATATTGTGAAAATGACCTTGTCAGTTATTGTAACAAGTCAAGCGATTCAAAGATGTTTGTGACATTGTCATATTTACATCTTTTAAGTATAGTTTATTTCATATAATATCGAGTAGGTTACATGTATTTTGGTGATTAGTTGGTGTAAAAGTTGATTAAGCATTATGAATAGTCGTACTGAAGTTGTAATAGAGGATACTGTTCCATTGAAAAGAAGACTAGGATTCTTCAGTGGTGTCGCTCTAATAGTTGGAAGTATTATCGGTAAGACATTATCATTTTCCAATCACGATTTTAATTTTCTTAACGATTGCAAACGATTGTACGGTTTTTGGGGGACGATATACTTGTATATATATACAAGTACGTAATTAAACGTTTTGATATGAACCATGTAAATCAAAAGCATTCCTTTTAAAATAAGCTTTAAATCTGAACCTCGTATTAAAACTGAGGGAAAAGTTCGGTCCAAGAGAAACTGGAACATCCTACTTTAAATATTGCTACCTTTGCGTGAAACTTTAAAACCGTAATAAAACGATTCCTAACAACAAAAAGGTAATTAATGTTGAATAAACCTTAAACGCATCGATTCAGGGAAACCATTGTTTTGAGAGATTTTTTATGACAAGAGTTAAAATTTTCAAGATAAATGATCCTGTTCTTTATCAATTTAATGTACGTTATACCCTATAGTTTAATCATTGCACGCATGTGTGACCAAGAGAATCTCGGTTCAAGGTTTAGAAATGTATTCATAAAAAAATAAGCTCTTAAACCTTGCGGTTATATACATAATTATAAAATGTATGGAAAGCATGTCAAAGACAAAACAAAACATGATGAATGTGCTTGTTTAGGTCATATATTACATGTATTATGTTTAGTTTTCTGTGTTCATTAAATAAGGTAAGTGTTAATTAAACAAGGTAGATTCCAAAATAGGGTAAGCTCCTACGAGAATCAAAGAAAGCAAATGCAGTAGGGCAGGTAAAAGAGAATATTGGAACAACAAAAATAATAAAAACTAAGTATGTTGCGAAACAGCTCATGCGACAATAGATAACAAGAAAAATAAATGGAAATGGTGAGCTGTCAAAAGGGGCATAAAACGAATAAAATGTATGAAATACAGTAGTCGAACAAAACCAAATATAAAATCGTAAAAAAACTAAAAAGTTAAAAATACCCAACGTTTCGACCAATATTGTCTTGATCACGAGCATGTAAAAAATAAAAATAAAAAGTTGTTAACTCTTTGAAACCCAGAGCAAAAATAATAGAATAGAATCTTTTAATAAAGCCTATAGAACTGTTATATCGGGTGCCACAATGACGTTCCTATTGGAAATAGTATTCTTTTGGTTGGAATAAACATCAAGATGTTAATTTTTTTTATATAAAATGACCTCACTCATTTCTGATGAACAGAGTTATTCATACTAATATAATGTATTACCCGGTATAGATATATATTCAGAAAAGACAAATTATAGGCTGAACTTTAAACCCAAAAAATAAATGGAAATTGTAAAAAAAAAATCAAACTTTTTTTGAAAAATGGTAAAAAAAAATATGCAATTTTAGCAATTTCGCCTCAAATTAAGGTCTTATACTTAGCGTTTAAAATGCCTTAATTTTTTCAGATTCTGCATAAAAATTCATTACATTTAAAGGAAACTGACTTTCTCACATAGTACTATACTTGTCTTAATTTTTAACTCCTACTCTTTATTACTCACTATTCCTTATCTAAAAATCGGTATAATTCTATGGAGTGCATTATCAAGCCGTGTCCAATGCCACATGTTGAGACGGTGACTGGGGGCATGGATTTGAAGCTGCGATAACGAGATAACTTGGTCAGTTTTACTACAACCAACAACAGTTGCAATATACACATATTTTATTATTTCGCAGGTTCTGGTATATTTGTTTCGCCAAAAGGAGTTCTCCAAAATACAGGATCAGTTGGATTAAGCTTGGTAGTATGGTGTGTTTGTGGTATTATATCTGTTCTTGGTATATATATTATTTACATGTACAAATGTATGTCCTTGGTCTGATTTTTGTTTCCAAAGCGTTTTTTTTTTTAAATAAATTAATGCTAATATGCTAATAATGTTCATTTTCTAAAATTCGTTTGACGTTTTATGTTTGGCCTCTATGGTTTTATTGTCTTAAGACATAATTGGCCGAAAGACACATTCTTTACATCAGTGTTGTATCACTTAAAGAACGTTTATTGACATATCAGGCCATTACTATTGAGGACAGCAGTAGTGACTATCAGAATATAGATCAATTCTATGCCAAATTAAAGTATTCTAGTTATCAAAGGACATTCTTACAGGAAGTATTATAATACTGAATAATAATGTTTTCAATTTCTTATTTTTATATTTGAAGCATCGTTGGTATATGCAGAACTGGGTTCTCTCATTCCGAAATCTGGAGGTGATTTTGAATATCTATTATCGGTGTTTGGAAAATTTCCAGCATTCATGTGTATGTGGTCTATGCTTGTCACTGCCCCTGCTGGACAGATTATCCTAGGACTTACAGTGGCTGAATATATGTCTAGCGCCATTTTTGATGAGTGTGGCCCTAGTTTTGTTTTTAAACAGTTGGTTGCTGCAACAGTTATACGTAAGTGACTATTGATTTACATATACCTTCACTTAAATATTATAAAACTATAATACGTAATAACTGGATAAGACAATGATGTATACGGACAGCTGAGGTTAAGGCGTTTTAATTTATACTAAAGTTTTGAGCTATCATATTCTAGATCCTGTGTATGGGATTTACCTTTCGCGAATTGGAAATAACTAGTGCAGTGACTTCCTGAATATGCCTGTCACAAAAACTACTACATCAAGAGTAAGTTCTTGTCTCAATGTTTCAAAGCTTCGACGGCTGTCTTCAATGACGAACTGTTAAATCGGTATGGAATATCAGTTTCCCAGATTAATCTGACGTGGTTTTGTTGTTCAACCATCACCGAACATCACTTTCTAGTGTACTTGACATGAACAACATGGCGAGTGTCATATTAAGATCAGGAACTGCTGATGCTTGCGCTTACTTATACAGAGTTCACATCCGGTTTTTGGTGGTGTCCATGTTGCTCAGCATTTTATTTGAGGTTGGTCTCGCCCTTACATTACAATAAAACGCAGTTCTTGTATGCTAACGAATAAACATTTTCAACTTGAACAATAAAAAAGGAACAATACCAATTCAAAAAGCGAAATCCAACATTGCTAATGGTAACTGAACGCACTATATCACAGAGTAGATTACCTTGATTGTTTTATTCGTGAATCGTACTGAATTAAAATCAAAATTATTGTGGTGAAACGTTTTATTTAACTTTTACAAGCCAATGGAGAGAAAAGCTATTTTAACATATAATTTTGTATTTGTATATCTTTCTGTTCAAGATCTTTATTTACATCGTAATTTATAATTAAGGTTCATAAAAAAAACGTACAAATTTGTAAACAAAAATAACAGTAAAGAAAGAAAAATACCAAAGTCTGATTTGTTGTTTTCGATTGCAACAAACGTTTGATCATACAAATTTGTAATTTACAGTAGAATCTCGGTGACTCGAACTCAGATCGCTCGAACACCACAGATTTCTCGAAACTTTTCAAAAGTCCTGTAATTTTTTCCGTTATATCTATGAAATCAACTCTCGGTTTTTCGAACACCGATTTCTCGAATTCTCGAACAAATCTTTCCGTATAGGCCGCGATGAATTGTTCTTTTATTTTAAATTTGTATGTGGAATAAATCATCTGTTCAGGTATGTATATTGATTCCATGTTTATTTTTGTATTGATAAATAAACAACGAATATTAAGTAATCAATTTATTAAATAGTTAATATAGAGAAATAATTACAAACAGATAATGAAATAAACTTCTGTAGATCTATATCAAAAATAAAGTCGTGGTAAATTGCAAGAAAGTTACATAAAATAAAAGAATTAAAATATTCTCAACACTGAGAACAAGTGTTCCAATTGCAACACATACCTATACAATGTTAATACTTCAATATTCATTTGTACCATTAATTAAACTTTTTATCGCCTCAGGCATTATCAATTGTTTCTATAGGATACTTATTTTTTTATGCCGATTTATTCCATTTAAGAAACAAAGATTTTGTCTTTATTATATTATTATTATTTTTACCTGAAGCAGACGTACTGCATAAGTTACAATTAAATTTACAACATTTTCACATTTGCGTTAAAAACTCTAAAAAAAATCACGATAATGATTTATTTACCTTAGATTCATGTTTGAACACGTAAAAAAGTTGAATTTAGATCCATATGTAATACGTATACATGTATATATCAGTGTATATATAGGTTTTGCTTTTAAATATTTTTTATTAATAGATTTATCCAACTTAAGCTTCATCCATTCAAATACTTTCACATATAACTTGAAGTGAAATCTTACGAATAATCTTTATCTTAAATAAATCTAAAAATTGCAATAATGTACTTTTAATTGATGCGAATTTTCATCCGTTTTCAAATGGTACGATAAAAATATTACATATGAAATTCATACCAGATGCATTGCCCTTTTCGAACCTGTCGTCTCTCAAGCTGATGAGTCTAATATAGAAAAAATGTCGTGTTATATCATAAAAAATAACAACAAAATTATATGTGTATAATTAATTTATATATTTTTTTCTCCAAAGATTACAATTAAACTGAGACCAAAACATTCTACCATTATTCAAATACTTTTGAATTTCACATCAAAGATATTTTTCCGTCGAAGGTAGCGTTTCACCGGTTGAATCGGGAGTTCAAAAGCATGCACACGAATAAAGTATAAAGCTTGTATCAAGTAAATTACAAACATTTCCACCGCAGGTTTTATGAGGTAATAAAACCATGTAGTCATCTCATTGATATGCATGTACATTCACATTACATGCACAACATCACAGAAACTATTTATACAACCTCTAGGGAAAGTATTATCCTGGTACGTATTATATTGTAAAGATGAACTTTTAAAATACAATGAATTTTAGGTATCCATATAATAACTAACAACATTAAACAACGTCATTCTGTAGAGTATGATATAAAATTGTTTTGTACGAATCTTTATATTATATAAAAATATTGAAATTTTATTGGAGAACGCTCGATTTCTGTTTGTCGCCGATAAGAATTGCATGTATAACGCTGCAGTCATTGGACTGATCCCCAACGCTTTACAGAAAAGCTTGTATGGGTACACCAGCTATCACATTATTAAGATTCATAATATCTTTGGTTTTAATTCTTAAAAGAACAGCTCTTCATTACTACTGTAAATTTCTTCATCGCTGCTGTTCGGTACTAGCGCTATGCCTTTAATTGGGCTAAATCCAAAATCTTTAGTTATCTTTGCGATTTTTTTGTCTTTTGGCATATCTTGAAATCCTGGTACTCTCTCTGGGCAAACTCTCCCATCTTGAACTATAGATTGCATCGGTGAGAGTACATTGTTTAATTCATGAACCACACAATTCTGTGCATTTAATTGGTAAAACCCCCATTTCTTCGGACTAAGACAATTCCTTCTAGCCCAGCCGAATCCAACGCTGCCTCCAATTAACATCAGTTTTAATTTTACTTGATAACCTATAGAGGATAAAACGATTTTTGTTCAAACAAGAAACGCAACATATTAGTAGCATTTATCAAAAGATATAAGCTCTGGAAATGTTCAAAAAATTAAATAAAACCAGTTGCTTTTGAACATACCAAAATTAAAGGATATGAACATGAATAATGTAAACGGCAATTTTCTTTCAGTCTTTCATGTTTTGATAATCTCGTAGAAAAGTGACGAATAAATAACATTTGCTATAACGCAACCTTTTAGATTTTATAAACTGTAAAACCTGGTTTGACCTACCATTTTAATATGAAAATGCCTGTACCAAGTCAGTTTCCCAGCTATTCTAGGTGTTTGTAGGACTTTGATTTAACATTTCCCAGGGAGTTCCCTGTTTTTTTTGTGGTTTTTTTGGGGTTTTTTTTTTGTTATGAAAATATAATTTTCTATAAACAACCTTTATAAATTTACCTGACTTGATGTTCAAGAAACTTTGGCTGTATTTATTTTGATCTTGTAGTTGCTCTCGTGTTAAAGCGAATCCTCCGGTATTGGGAAAGAAAGAGCCGTCTAGAAAAAAATTACATCCAACTAAATAGTGATACATAGAACAATAATATTACCTTTTTTTGTGTGTGTGTGTGTTTTTTTTTTTTTTTTTTTTTTTTTTTGGGGGGGGGGGGGGGGGGGGGTATCCCGAAAGAACGTATGCTGGAATGTTGTTGCTCTCATCCGTTTCTTTATTATGGTACTAGCACTAGAATCATCCGCTATTTAAGTTCTCGAGAGTATAATTTTCTATAATGCCATCGGCAGACATTGTAAATTCTTATACTATACCGCTTACTACTCCGGTCAATTCAAGTGCGCATCAAGGTTTGATATTTTTATTTAGGTAATGCACTGCGCTTTTATAAACACGAAAATTGGTATATGAACATGTATATATTTTTGAATGAAAGCTCATATAAATTGTCACTTGTCCTACCAATTCGTGACCTTGTAACTGTTCCCTTTATTTTTCGTAGGGAAAAAACTGATTGCCCATGACGTACACGTGTAGATGTTTCGGGGTTTTATTATTGTCACGGAGTTCAATAAACGGTAAAGTTCTCTTGTTGTTTTTTTGGCTTCTTTATGGTAATAAAATGCTTGTATGTATATTGTGTATTTTGCAACAGAGTTTATAATTTCATTTTTGGGTCGGAGGCACAAGCAAGGAGCTGCAAGTCTTGAGTCTAATTTCAGACAATTCATTGGAAGTCCTATATTTCGGGAGAAGTGAGTGCTATAAATGGTTTAATTATAATGGCTTTGAATTGCTGTGTGTGTGAACAGTAGTTTAACCTTAATAGAACAATAATGCTCGAAATAAACAAAATGTTATAATTATTGAAGGTCCTAAATACAGATTTTTATTGTTAAATCCCCGAGATTGTTAGTAACAAACATTTAATAAACACGACTAAGGGATTTGTGTCTTTAACTATAAATTAATGTAAAATTATCTGCTTTAATACATTGCAAAGCCAAAACTAAAAGAAATAAAATCCTAAGAATTGATAAGCTCTCGCTAATATTGGTATATGACTAGAGAGTTATGTTCTGTTACACGTTTTAACTTGCTCTATTGCTATATGATGCACCTAAGTGTTGCAGTACACATATATTTATGACGCACAATGTTAATATATCACAATTCCGATACCTGGTGGTTCGATCTTCCCTACAAGGCCAGAAAAGTCTATTGTGATGTCCCGCCATCTTTTGAAATACGAGTTGTTCTTCATTCCCTTTGATATGTAAGCGCACTGCCGATGTTTTACAGGTGGAATTTCCACTTCATAATTGGTTTCAGCCATGAAATCCTAAGGAAAAAACAGCGAGAATAAATGTAATCACTTGCTAATGTTGATACAGCCGTGGAATCGATGCTTTTTTTTTTTTTAAATAAATATATCTATTTTCATGCACAAGTTGTGCACATTTCGTCCATTTACGACCTATCAGTTGTGCTCAAGGTCTAAAATGTTTAAAACCATAACTGCATTCCTAAAAGTTGAAGATCAAATTTAAAAATGTCAAAATAACCAAAAGGGGTAAATCCAAAACCATCTAAGGACAAAGCTATGCACGAGGAAGGTACTAAAGGGGTATCACCCTTACAAGATAGATCTGCCCTTAAACCATCTTTGGCTTTGTTATTTTATGAGTCATATTAGATTTTAGTCGCTTTTACAATGTTTGGTTTATTTCTTTTTTTCGCTCACTATATTTTTTGATTTCAGCAGTGTTGATGAGCAAATAAATATTATTTTATTTTATTTTATTTAAACGTGAATTGTGTTTTTAACGTCTTTAAATGAAACTCAATGGAATTATAAACAATGACTCATATAAAAAAAATTGTATAGCAAATATAATTTTACATTTTTATCGTAATTTCCAAAAGAAATATCCGATTATCAGTTTAACGATATACGGTTAGGGGTGGCTTCAAAGAGTGGTGAAGAAAAATCTTAGAGCTTTTGTTATTTTTCCAGTTTACTTTTTAACTTTCAGATTTGTTCGTAAAATTATCAAAAGATTACTTAGACTTTCAGTCCCTTATAGCAGTTTTAAGTTAGGCTGTGTTTCTTTAAAATTAACCAGAAAGAATTACTGGACAGAAAAACAATATATTGAAAAACAGTTGATTTGGTTTTTTATTTGTTTTAATAAAGTAAAAATAAGTGCAGTACAAACTCAAAACTAATGGGATAGGATATAAGGATATAATTTACAATGTATTTACAGATATAAGATCATATAATAAAAAGAAAAACGATACCTCGGGTACATGAGTGTTGTACATTGTACAGGTCACTCTGTACAATTCGGCTACACTTCTTTCAATACAAACTTTTTTCAGCTGCTTCATAATTATTTCAAATCTGAAAGTAAAAAAAAAAAAAAATAACAATTACTGTATTTATTTTGTTTTCTTCTTGCGTCCAATTGCTTTTAAAAATTAAAACAACAATAGAGAAAATCAATAAATCCCAGTTGGTGGTTTGTGATGCAAATTTTAAGTTACGCAGTTTAGTAATTAACTATTTAAGCCCATTATTTTATGAATATATAGATAAGACATGTTAATCTGAATTTGTTATTTGTTAATTGTAAGACTTACGCACCCATCCTGTGCTTTAGCCATGGTAACTGCTTCAACAAGATTGTTATACGCGTCCGTTATTCCTTTCTTCATACTGTTTATCAAAATATCTTTTATGTTGGTAACACTCTGGAAGGTCATGAAAATATGATATAAAATTATTTATGTTGATATTATTTTGATATATTAATCTTATATTTTTTAATATTATTCTTATTTCATTACTTTTTTTATATCATTATTCTCCTCTTTCATATTTTTATTTTTCTTATATTTGTTGGTTTGTTTTTGTTGGGTTTTTTTTTCGAAAGAGAAACCAATCTTTTTCATAATGAAATAAAATATTCATCGATGGTGTCGTAAACTGTTGTTTTATCTTTAAGTTGGGAGACTTTCTATCAATATGATAACAATTTGTTAACTGAACATTAAGAAAACAGAGATGCGAGTTCAATGCATATGGGGGGCCTCGGTGGCCGAGGGGTCTAGGTAGTTCGTCATGACTACTAATGATGAGGTTGTGAGTTCGAATCTCACTTGTGGCGGGGTGTGTTCGACTTCTATCTGAATTGACAAGAATTGCCAATTTTCCTACCGAAGGTAGCTAGTTCTCTTCGGGTACTCCGGCTTCCTCCGCCAATAAAAACTAGCCGCCAAATGTGCTGAAAACGGCGTAAAATCCCAACTAAACAAACAAATAAAAAAAAATCAACAAATGAACAGTACTGTTTTTTGTGTTATTAATGTTAAGTTTGTATATCTGAAGATAAAAATTAACGACACACATAACAAGATACCATACCTCTGTTATCACTTGTCTTAGTGATTTTTCTTCGTTAATTTTTTTCTGGAGCAATATAAGTTTTGCTTCATAACTGTTCACTGCATGGGTTTGTTTTTTCTTTAAGTTAGTGTATTTTTTCACTAGTTTGTTGGGAACACATGTGCCGTCACAGTTGTTATTGTCAAAAAACACATCCAGTGTTGAGATGCTATCTGTCATGTTTTTCTCTTTTTTCCAACTTTCCTGTCGAAAACGGTGTAATTTATTAGAAAATTTATATAAATTCAGTAAACTTAATTTTTTCTTTGTTAGAATTGTTAGAATTAAGACTATATCTTGGAGCTGTAGTCTTTTTACAATAAGTTTACAGCGCACATGTAATTTTAATAAAACTGTTTATTTGTGTTCAGAGGAAATAATTGAAAAAGATATATTTTCAAGTGACAAGAACCAAACCTCCATTTTGACATATAAAATTCCTGTTGTTGGCCATCTTTTAGGCCAACTTTGTAACAAACAGAGATTTCAAGGCCTCTTAGCAGGAAACAAATTCAGTGATGTTTTTATATATTGTGTAGGTCATCTGTACAGTTTTAATTTGAACCAAGTTAAACGTGCTTTGATTCTGTTTTACTCTATCAGGGATAACAACAGCTACTAGCTGTCCATTTAAGGGACTTCATAAATGCATACGAGATCCTGAAATTGTAATTCACCGAAAGTCAAAAGATTATGCTAAATATTCAATATTCAAACTACATAATGTATAATATGTAAATTTTCAATTAAATTCGTTATTGATGTGCCGGTTTTTTTTTTTTTTTTTTTTTTTTTTTTTTTTTTTTTTTTTTTTTTTTTTTTTTGGCCGTATCGATAAAACTAAAATGCCAAGAACTGCCTGTCTGGAGGAAGTTCGGAGACAATCAACAATTTAACATTTTTACCTTTTGTATCTCTCTTATGTCGTTCATGCAACAATAATGAGCGTTGACATAATGGTTTACTATCTCCTGCTTCTTTGACATTTCTGTCATTATTTCTCTGTCCAAACTAAAAATTAAAATCAAATCTACATGTCACACACGTTAACTTAGGAGTACAATTATTTATTGTCGTTTCGGTATTCTTTTGCCGGTATATTTAATAGTGTTATACCCTAAAATTGATATAGAGCGGAAGTAAAATAGTCACAAATGTGCTATTTGAATGTACACACGCTGATAGGCCATATCAGCACGATCTTATGCCACCTGGCCATACGGCCATATCAGCAAGATCTTATGCCACCTGGCCATACGGCCATATCAGCAAGATCTTATGCCACCTGGCCATAAGATATTTCAAATAGAGAGAGTTTGGACATCTATAGAAGTGTATGACTGGAAAATTTAGGCAGAGTGTTTTTACTATCTTCGCATATTTTTACAATCGTCATTTGGTTTTTTATTGGATATGCACAAAAACTTAGTAATTTCTCTAAATCACATGTCCCATCCCTATTTGAAGTGTTTGATAAATTGAACTGATTCTCATCCTGAAGAAACATGAAATATTTGCCACTGGACGTTAAGCCACAATCAATCAATAAATCAATCAATCTCTATATCACATGTATCATACTCCATAATTTTTAATCTTCGTTCATCACATATTAAGGGTTGATATGGCAAGGCATAGAACTACATAACAATTCAAAAGAGCTCCTATATATTTTTTTTCAAATTTCACTTGACTCTGCATTTTAAAGATGAAGTAGACGTATAATTAAGCGAAACAAGAATTTTTAATTATTAAAAATCTACTTTAAATTATAAATTTATCTTCAGACCAATGGTTCTCATCAGACATACAAGACATTTTGTAAAATTACGTAACTGTCTTTGTGCTTATAGTACATTTTTGGAATATTGATAACTTACGTCACCCTCAATTTGGGCTTGAACTCCTTTAACCGGGATACAGGAGGTGTCTGGTTATTTAGAAGGTACGTAGTATTACACAATGGAACCAGTAAGTCTTTCATCTCTGCGATACCTGAATAACATTAATTAATCTAATTTACTGGTTTGTGTTTTCTACCATAGAATGTAGTGTTTGACCTTTTTTTTTTGCGAGTTTATGTGGAAGTTTTACACAAATATTTACTCTAGCCATCTCATGTTATGAAGTATTGCTTATTATTGATGGCCATACAAATATTCCTGTGACTTGTTACCAATTTACATGTATATAAACTATTATAGGCATTTTGTATATCATTAAAAAATACATGTAGCTCATATCCTTTCATTTTCGTATTTACGTCTTACTTTTGAAACATGTATGAATAATATAATTAAAAATCAAATATATTAACTAATTTTCTTCATTCGTAGCGAATAACGAATGAAGGGATTAGATAAATATAGAAACTAGAAATTGCGGCGTCTTTCCAAATTCAGTAATTTTGTAAGAATGGGTAAAACCATATAGAAAACATACATAAAACCGTAAGATTGACTTGGATTAGACAAAAAAAATTAAATGATGATGCTTTATGTAAGCAATATGATGCATTAAAGTAAAGGATATAGATATAAAAATGTACTGACCAAAATTATCTTGAGTCTGCATACGAGCCATTCTGAAGGCAACAAAGATGGGAGCGGGCATGCCGTACATGGTAAATCCTGCCTTGGCATGTTCTTTCAGAATGTTGCAATACCAGCTGTATTGGTCTATTCTGTAAAAAAAATACTGTCAATTTTTTTTAAATGCATTTTATCAATTCAAACGTGTATATTTTTTAACAGCATAAAAGAAAAAATTCGGATTTTCACAGATGTTCTGTCTTTTCAACTTGTTCACAAAACTACATACGTATTCTCAATTTTTTCATACGACAATTTAATACAAGGAATGTTAATAGACGTGTAGAGCTTTGAAATGGCACCGAACGATTAAAAATATAAAAGACAAAGGACTAAAACTGTGAGAGACCTAACTAAGTGATAACCCCCCCCCCCCCCCCCCCCCCCCCCCACCCGGCTTGCAATACTAGGAGTTGCGTTTACAAGCTTTAAACATGTAAAACCCTTAAGTTAGATAATATTCCTTTGCAAGCAAATTATCTTGCATCTACATATGATGCCCAACCTTCAAATAAAGTTTCATAAAAATCCATTGAACGGTTTAGGATGAGTTGCGCTTACAAGGTTCATGGACAGACGGAAGGTACGACAGACAAACGAACAGACAAGGTGATTCCTATATACCCCCAAACATCATTTGCAAACAATAACAACAAAAAAGTTAAAAGGGCCCAATTGATATTCTCAATTTTACACACAGGCAGTTTACTGTTAGTATCAATCGAATTAAGCGCTTTCAAAAGTTAAGGCTAGGATAAGAGCTTGAGCCAGGGCGGGGATACATTTTTTTGATAGGGTTAGATCTTCAGTCAGCTAAGGTTAGAGATACTGTTATCGATATGGGAAAGTTGAAGTAAAGATTATAAATAGGGTTGAGGTTATAGCTAGTTTAATGTATGTGGGATTAAATGGGCCTACGTTAGAGCTATATGTAGGATAAGATATAAACTTGAGCTACAGTTATGACCTTTGTTGAAAGACTTTTTTTTCTAATAATCTACGATAAGAGTGAATGCGTCTATACGTCTTTAGATGAAGCAGAAACAATTTGGGCTTTGATCACCGCGTAAGTTCGCAATGTTTACATTGTACTTACTTTTCTTGTACATATATCATTTGAACTGTAATTAACAATGTCATGGCTTTCGGCAAAGCATTTACTTGTACCCAATTAACGCTCAGCGTCAAAAGCTAAAAAGCTGAAAAGCTGTACAAGTTCTGTCTCAACCGATATATGAAGGATCCAAATGATTTTACACTTTAAAAAATGCAATTGAATAAAAAAACATATTTGAAAAAAACTTACTTGGCAAACTGCTTCTTCACTAAACCAAGACTAGGTATAGCAATTTTCTCCATCGTCATCATCGTCGAGTCAAGAAAATATATCGGAAGATAAAATTTGCGGCTTGCTAACAACAAGATCAGCGGCGCAAACAACGTTGTCGGGACAGCCATTGTTGGCGTCATAGTTAGGAACGACGTCCTCCGGCCGTAGCGGTTCAGTGCCATATGCTATATATATATTTCAACAATTTTCGTTGCAGTTGTTATAAAGTATTATATGTAGAGGACCCTAAATGTAAATTTTATGGAATAAACACTGGTGATTTGCTATAGCGGTTCACCTATTTTTGACGTAATTTCGTTTCTTCGGCATAGAAACTGTACTGAAATTATGCTTGTAAATGACTCGCTTTGAATTCAAATAAATGAGCGTTGGCGGATTTTTTTTTTCAGTGACAGCTGGAATATGTAACTGTATCAGCGTCAGAATTGGTGCTGCAACGCAAGTATTATTTACGGCTATCAAACTTTCGGGTTTAGTTGTAATTATCATCGGTGGATTTATTATGATTGGAAAAGGTAATGTAATATCGAGTATCAATAAGATACATTCCATTATTTGTTCGCTGTGCCCTAAATAAAATCTGTTTTACTGAAATATTATAATAAGCAGATGTTTATTTTTCATACTGAAATATGTTCTATAATAGTTCGAAACTTATACTGCTACAAAACTTGTACAATAGCTTTTGAAAACCAAAACTTAAAATTCATTTATTTTACCTCAAATGTTGGTAAGGGTACATTTTTATATTTAATGCCTTCTTGGAATTGTGGATATTTTATTTAAACGTTTGAGATACAGTTTATCACAAAATATACAGAGTAGAGCCAACCCTGTTTTGACAAGTCCAACTAAGATTCACGTGAAACGGTTAGGTGTTAAAATAAGAAAATATAAGTATATAGCATAAGAATCAATGAGACAGCATTACCAGGGCAGAACATGGGAAATGATCAATTACATCCAGGGGTCGTGGTGTAACCGTTAACAATAAGGAGAAATCCCCCCATTACAACTAAAACACTAAAAGTAACGGAAACAATGATGTTAGAAATTTAACCAAAATAACAACGAATCCAAATTAATCACAGTATTCCGTGCAATAAACAAAAAAGAGACAGGAAGTGACAATACAGGCAGAGGGAGGTTGGAGAGATAGTTGCGAGTACTCAATTATTACTTAAAGTGACGTACCAGAACAAAAGACATTAGATAAATATTAAAAATGAAAAATTATCTTTACTTGGAATCCTGTCTGTACATTTTTGAAAAGGTACATACGGCAGTTTGCCTACTGGATTTGAAGGATCTGAAGAAAATCCAGTGGTATGGGTTTCAGCAATGTATAGTGGGATGTGGGCATTTAGTGGATGGTACGTATATTTATTACCAGCAATTTAGACGGCATGAAACATATGAGAACTTGGTTTTTTTAATTAGTACCAATTAGGCGAACTGCTGCCGAAGGTTGAACTCTGGAAAAGGTAATCTGCCTGGAATTGACTCGATTTTAAGAATCTTCGTAATATTTCGTTTGCATGGTAAATTTTTAAATTCTATTCATATCCGTTTTAGCTAATTCAAAAGCTGACTTTTGCTGGATTTTGTCTGTTCTTAATAGGGGTGTTTTGGTTTTGGATTGTATTTAGGTTAACTTCTGCTTTTTGTGTTAATCACATGTATACCTGAAACAAGTGTTAATCTAGAAGGGAGAATTCGACGGGATAATCAAATGTAAATAGACAGCCGAAGACAATAAATAAATGACAAACATCAGAACAAAAAGGAAACACAACACAGAAAACATAAAGGTCGATTCACTACACTGAACACCCGGCTTCCCCTTGAAATGGAGAGGGCTGAAATCAGATGCTCTGAGATGATAGAAAGGTCCTGTCATTTTAAAATTATTGACATGTTGCATACTAGTATTACCTGTAAAAAGTCCATAGAAATAACATTAATACTAAGATTGGAACAGAGTATTTTCGTATTCCAGGTATCATAGTTTTATTGATAGAAAACCCTGAATCTAAAAGACCGCTACTTAACATTTCTAAAATCGGTAAGATTACGAAAGAATTGCTGGTATTACACTACAGGTACGTAGTTAGTACGGTTGTACATATGATAAAGTATGTTATTTTATTTTGCAGGTCGCAACTAAATTTTGTCATGGAAGAACTACAAAATCCAAAAAGGTTTGTAAATAATCATTGTCATTCATATGGTACGTAAATAGTGTTGTACAAATGACATTTACAGACTCTGAATAAATAGCAAAAGTACGGTCTTGGAGACTACGTGTACTATATAAAATCCCCGTTTCTGGTAAACTACCTATAAATATGATTTAATATTATATCAAGACTAAATATTACTTTTGCTTTCATGTGCGAGTCATGCATGTAAACTAAGGTTTTATATGAACATATAAAGAATATAGGAATAAAGGTTAATCCTTTTAAAGGGTGTGTTCTCATTTTTATGGCATCCGGTTACGTCAGAAGGTACATGTGTAAGTTTCAAGTCCGGGAAAGTATCAGCAGATCTAGAGCAGTATTTTATACCCGGATGGGATTGTTACAATCACAGTTATGATGGAAGTTTGTGATACATAGTGCAACTTAATGATTGGCCTTTTGTACCTAGATTAATTATGTCTGCAGTACATTTTATGTTTCGGCTACTAGTATCCAGGTTTTTGCTCTTTGACACTACTGACGTATTATGATTTGTTGACTGCATCATAGTTTTAATTTAATTCCAGAAACCTGCCTCTATGTATAATAACATCAATGATGACAGTTCTGATAGTGTATATCTTAGTTAATGTCTCATATTTAAGTGTGCTGACAAAAGACGAGTTCTTGTCATCATGGGCAACTGGAATTGTAAGTATTTAAAATATAAGGGATATCGAGGTATTCTTAAATTCTTCCGATTAAATACCAAATCATTACACAAGGAACTAAAACCTTTCAGACTCAGCCGTGTGAGTGAGTATTTTGTTTTTTTTCACTGAAGGCTATTCAGTGGTAAAAACAAAAAAAAAACAAAATAGACTCGCTAAACGCTTATGCATGTTATACCAATAAGGGAATTTTAATAACTGTTTTTCAGGAACCTTTGCAGTTTTAAAATATAAGTATCAAAGAGACTGACACTTAAGAATTGTTTTATTAGGTATAGCTTGAAGGATTTTTAGGCCCTCCTCTAATGTTGGACACCCGCGTCGAATCGCTTGGGTACCGACTTTGTTACAATATTATATCTGTCTCGTTTGATCGAAAGGCTTTATGTGCATTTGATTTTTCCATAGTTTGATTTCTCCTTAAAATTGAAGCCAGACGTTGTCATTTTTTACTGTAATAAATTCTTTGATACCAATTTCGATGAACAAGATGTGCACATTTCATCAATTTACGGCTCACCAGTTGGTTATGCTCAAGGCCTTAAATGTTGAAAAAACCAAAATGATAATCCGAAAAAGAGAAGAGCAAATTAAAAATACCAAAATGACCCAAAACCATCTAAGTCTAGAGCTATGCACGAGGGACATACTCAAAATTATACATTTTTGTCACAGTAAATTAAAAGTATCGATTTCGGGTAAATATCGAAATACTAGCAACTGAGCGGTTGATACCCTCGGTGACTTGGACTCCACCATCAGCGGTATCGACTATTGTAAATAGTTATAATGATTTTTTTTTCATTCCAATTAGATATAGTCAAATACTTTCAATGTTTTGTTACCTCAAGATTTTTCATCAAGGTAAGTTTTTTTACTGTTAGTCCGTTTCTTGGGCTAGTTAGGATATTGGAACTTACTGAAATTCAATGGACGACCCTTCACAATGAAACTTTTCATTTTATCAATTTTTAAACGTAATTTCGACGCTGTTCTTTATTTTTCATACCATTACAGACCTGGGCAGAATATGTCATTCCACAAGCTGTTGTTCTCATACCTATAGTGGTAGCTTGTTCTGTGTATGGTACAATGAACGGGGGTAGTTTTGTAACAGCAAGGTAAGGTTCGAATTGTTATTATCTCATGTAAAATTACTCTACAGTTATAAGAAAATAAATAAGAATAAAAAAATTCAGCAAGACCTCATTTACATTCATTTTTAAGGGAGCAACCATTTGATTTTTCGTGGGGGGGGGGGGGGGGGGGTAATTGGCTAGAATCAAATTTGTAATTAGAAGGCTGGACCAGGATTTTCGCAAAAGAAACAGGACCTGTGTCAATCAGGAAATATTTTGGCTTGAATGAAATTAAAAAATAGGCCGCATTAACGGCCAAAAAAAAAAACAGTACCAAAATTTCGATGAATCAAATAGGCAGAATCGAACATCAAATGGTTGATCCCTAAGTATGGTGTATGTGAATTCTTTCAAACGTATTCACATGCCACATGACAAAATTATAATGTTGATAATAATATTCAAGTGTCAACAAGTTGAGAAGATCCAGCGGTATCTGCATTGAAATAGTGGTGTGCAAAAGTACAAAAAAAACTTTTGAATGTCATTAACGCAATTCAAAGAGCTTTGCTGAAAAAGAAGTTATATTTTACACTAGTCTGTTTATTGTAGAATATGCTTTGCTGCTGCAAGAGAAGGGCTATTTCCAGAATTCCTCTCTTATCTTAATGTACATAACAATATACCCTTACCGGCTGTTGTGACATTTGTAAGTATTTGATGTAAAAAAAAATCACAAAGAAGAAAAAAAACAAGGACTGCGGCAGTGTCTTTGATGTTAATGAGACAACATTCCAATAGATTAAACATACAAATATGTTCAAAAGATAACAGGATCCGGCCATATTGGAAAAATGCCATAATACGTACATGTAATAGGTATAGTATTTCATTAAAAAACAGCAATATAGAAAATGGGTAAATGCTTCGGACGTCCATTTGGACAAAGCCGGTATCACATAATGTTTATGTTGTTAACAGAACGAAGACTTTACATAAAAACCACAAACAGACAGGTTAAAAAATATCGTTCTTTATCTTGAACATTTTCTAAAAAAGAGTCTTAGTAATAAAACTTATCACAAAATACCGAAATAAATTTGATGCACTGGCCATTTCGTTGACTGACAACTCAGCAGCAGTGCTCAAGATCAAAATATTGGAAAAACAGGTTAAAGATATAATGATGAATTAATATGTACAACGATCAAAAATCAAAACAATTAAAACAAACAGGTATCTAAACTCCGCTAAGGGTTACCTCTGCATCAAAAGGAAGTGCCTTAGAAATTTCTGGTGTTTTTTGTCAAATTTTGAACGGAAAAGTTAGCTATCACACTTCAAAAATGATTTTATTCTACAACATCGAAAAAGTATAGAATTATAAAGTACAATACCAGCAATTATTGACTAACAATACAATATATATAGAATAATACATGGCAAAATCCGTATCGCATGCTGTATCACCACGAGGAACCAATATCAGTCCCGAGGGCTGATATTGGTCGAGTGGTGATACGGCATGCGATACGGAATTTGCCATGTATTATTCTGTTTATCATATATTTTAATAGATCCAGATTCATGATATATAACAGTTCTGTGATTTATCGTTGTTTACAACCGTCCGAAAATATAAGAATAAGGGTAGACAAGAATATGATGATTTTCCTGTAGTTCTCCGGGTGAATTAGAATTGTTTTTGTTTTTAAGATTTCCTGATTTGATTATCCTGTTTCATGATAATCATATAAAAATTCGGAATCTTTCATACTAAATGATATATCCACATCGAAATGTAATAGCCTTATGACATGCACGTCCGTCTGTCCGTCTGTCCGTCGTAAACATGTCGCGCCGTAACTTGAGAACGACTCGTCCAAATTTCACGAAACTTAACGTAGTTGTTTCTTATGATGGCCAAACGATCTGTATACTTTTTGGTGAAAATAAGATTGAAACTTTTTG
Organism: Mytilisepta virgata; assembly: GCA_028015205.1. Lineage (NCBI taxonomy): Eukaryota > Metazoa > Mollusca > Bivalvia > Mytilida > Mytilidae > Mytilisepta > Mytilisepta virgata. The sequence goes on along the minus strand of CM051517.1, from coordinate 50,671,325 downwards.
AGTTACGGACTTTGTAACTAAAACAGAAGTGTTTTTTTTCACATGTCGCGCCGTATCTCAAAAACGATTTATGATTATTACTTAAAACTTTACACACTGCTTAGTTATATTAATCTAAAGATCTGTATACTTTTTGGTGATGATTCAAAATTTTTATTTTAGAATTTTTGAGTTTTTTGTAAAAAAAGGGGGGGGTTTCACATGTCGCGCCGTATCTCAAAAACGATTTATGATTATTGCTTAAAACTATACACACTTCTTAGTTATATTAATCTGAAGACCTGTATACTTTTTGGTGATGATTCAAAATTTTATTTTAGAGTTATTGATTTTTTGTAAAAAAAAAAGGGGGGGTTCACATGTCCCGCCGTATCTCAAAAACGATTTACGATTAATGCTTAAAACTTTATACACTTCTTAGTTATATTAATCTAAAGATCTGTATACTTTTTGGTGATGATTCAAAATTTTATCTTAGAGTTATTGATTTTTTTGTAAAAAAAAAGGGGGGGGGGGGTCACATGTCGTGCCGTATCTCAAAAACGATTTATGATTAATGCTTAAAACTTTATACACTTCTTAGTTATATTAATCTAAAGATCTGTATACGTTTTGGTGATGATTCAAAATTTTATTTTAGAGTTATTGAGTTTTGTGTAAAAAAAGGGGGGTGGGGGGGGGGGTTCACATGTCATGTTGTATCTCAAAAACGACTTATGATTATTGCATAAAACTTTACACACTTCTTGGTTATATTAATCTGAAGATCTGTATACTTTTCGTGATGATTATTTTATTTTTGAGTTATTGAATTTTTATTGAGCTTTTTGGTAAAAAAGGTAGTCTTTTTTTGTCACATTTCGCGCCGAATCTCTATTGCTTAAAAGTTTACCGGCTTATATTTTACTGGGTTTCCATATACATCCCACAGCTCCACTAAATAAAGGAAGATTCCAAAAACATTTAGTTTGTTTTTTTCACAAGACGACGGGCGTATCATGCGCTCGTGGCGCAGCTGTTTGTTAAACCTTGCAAGTAGCAAATGTAACTCCGGGGAGAAATGGTTTCCAAGGTTGGTTCATCAGTCTCTCCAACCATTTCAACTAAACGGGGACTCCGTGACATGGCAGTAATTGTCGTCTGCGACTGACAATAATATTCGAGGAGTACCGGTTAGTAACATATGAGAGGTTCCGAAAGGGGTGCGATACAAGGTATGCGATACAGGTAGATGATAGAGACTAGAGAAAAGAACCTTTATCAAATATACAAAATTCCTGTATTTAGTATTAAATATATGATAAAAGCCTTAATATGATAAAACCTGTCAATACAATACAAAATGTCAAATTACGCCGATACAGCACATACCCGTCCAATATGCCGTATTAACTAGTCAATATGACATATTGGACTGATTAGGCACTAAAGGATCATATTGGACTAGTCAATGACTTATTGGACTGGTTAGTCAATAAAGGAATAATTCTTCCGGATATGTTTCATAATGTTACCATCGATAGTAAAAATATTTAATAACTCGTACATCCAAGAAAATAATGAGGAGATCCAAATTTCCAAAACCTTGCTTTTTATATGTTACAGTGCCATGTGACTTTTGAAAACACTTTTTCCGGTAAAAGAACATTTTAATACCCTGTGGAGAGACTTTCATGGAGTTTATTTGTCTGTAATTCTTTGTTTACTAGACTATATAAATGTCTTTTATTATTTCAGATATCATTATCATTAGTTATAATGATACCGGCTGATTTAAGTAAAATGTTAAATCTAGTTGGTTTTATTGCTTGGATGTTTGATGGGTTGGTTATGGTAGTTCACATTATCCTCCATTTTCGAATGAAAGAAGTAGAACGACCAATTAAGGTAATGGGCATTCTTTTAAGTTTAAATTAAACATGTTTACGCGGATCAAGAGATGTATAAATGCGCACAGAATCAGAGAAATGTATATTCGTAATAATTCTTTTCAATATCTGAATTCGTTTGTCAATTAATTTTGAACAAAAATTTAAAGAAAAGAGAAGAAGTTATTATATCATTAGACGTGTAATTCACAGTCAGAACATATATGATCCAAGCTAGGAATTGTATTTGTGGATTTTTATCCGAGATTATATCGGATAAAATTGATATACAATTATGCTTCTGGAAGCAAACGAAAGATTTCCTTTATATGACATCGCCATATGCAAGTAAACTACTATTTGTTGTTTTACGTTTTGCATGCTTTGTTTTGCATTCTTTGTTTTCATACCTTCCCCTGTACTTGTTTTTATTTCCTCCTTCAACTTGTTGCATAGATTTTCCTTTTCCGATATTTCTGAAGTCGTTTGATGGAATATAGTCCTAATATCCATACAAAAACCAGTAGATCCACTTCTGTTCAAAATTTTGGATATTCATCAACCATACCAAAGGTACTATAATAGTAGAATATTTTAATGTCTATATATTTCTACACATTTAACTGTGTTATAAACATTTTTATTTCAGGTTCCAATTATAATATCTATATTAGTAATTATATTTGTTATCTACATGCTGGTTTCACCGTTTCTAAAACCAGTAGAAACAGAATTCTGGTATGCCTTGTCATTTTTGTTGGCCGGTATGGTAGTGTATATACCGTTTGTGCTCTGTCATCTCCGTCTTCCAGGAATAGGTAAGTAAGGTTATATTTATGATAGTTAATATTTTGCATTTTTTTGTTCATGTTTGCACTTTTGTTTTGCATGTAGCTATTGATCCTTAGGGACGCAAAATGCTAAATAAACTAGTGACTTATTAAATTTATTTGTGAGAATAGATATTCTAAGACACAGATTTCCATGCGGAAGATGTGTACATTTCAAGTGCTCAAGGCCAAAAAGTGTCGAAAATGAGAAACCGTTGACTAGACCAAAACCTGGAAGAGCAGATTAAAATACGAAAACGCCGAAACCCATCTAAGGACAGAGCTATGAAAGAGGGAGAATTCGGCCTTAGTTTTCACAAAAGTTAATATTTTTTATAACACGCTTGTATCGAAACACTAGCAAATGGGCTGGTGATATCCTCGGGGACTTGGAGTTCACCAGCAAAGTCATCCACTCAATGGAAATCATAAAGATTCTCTGATACCGATCTGCAAGATATGCACATTTCGCCAATTTGGTTTACGACTTATCAGCTGTGTTCACAGCCGAAAGTTTTGAAAAACCAAAACAATAGCCCATAACGTTGAAGAACAGGTTCAGAACTGAAGCTCTCTTTCTAACAGAAGTGTAAAATTTATAAATTTAATTGAAAGTTGCAACACATGTATCTTAAACTTGCGTCATACCGGAGTAAAGACAGGAGCGGTGATACCTCGGTAATAGTTAAATACATCTTTGTAGCTTGGTTGTATTTTTTACTTAGACGTGCAAAGGATCAAGACTGAGTTTTTGGTTAAAAAAAGGGTTACCCATTTAACGAAAAGTAATTGTTGAAATTAAGATTTTATCAAAAGAAACATTTTAGAGAAATACTTTGTCAACGGATGACTGTTAAGTTTTGATTTTTTGTTGTTCAATTTTGATAGTTTTTAAGGTCACAGTTCCCATGTTACTTCAATTAATCTGGCCATTCATTTTATTTCTTTCCATACACACATAACCGCCTGGGTGATCTCGTGCTCGCCTCGATTGCGGAAGGTCGCGGGTTCAATCCACGGTCAGGTCAAACCAAAGACATTAAAATAGGTAGTTGCTGCTTCTCCGCCATCTGGGAGTAAGAGCAAAGGTCTGGTCGGACCGGGGTCAGTTATGTGTGTCCGGATTGGGTGATATGTCTTCCTGTGGACTGTTACCTCGTGGGCTAGCACGTTTAAAATCAGGCTCGGCGTGTCGGTCTTGTACAAAGCATGGTTCATATCATATCAATATGATCTAGCCTGATAAGCATTAAATACACACAAAAAATAATTGCAACTGGACGTTAAACAATAATTTATCCATCAATCGAAACACAAATATCTTATTGTTATATAATGTATATGAAAAAAAGGTAATTTTTTGAAAGGCTTGATTTTGACGGGAATTATCGAATCAAGTTCATTGCTTCGTACAGCACAATAATACGGTGATACTTTGATAAGTTACACTTTATTTTTAGGACAATTCAACAGATTTATACAGGTGTTGATGAATGTAGCTCCTCCAAGGCAGTATATACCTTCTGACTGATTCCAATTTAATAACATGAAACGTACAGTAGCTAAGACGCATCTCCCTAAGGCATAGCTCTTTCTCTTTGGGTGATTTTTTGGCTTTACAATTTTGTCATTTTTAATTTGAATCTGTTGGAAAGTGTTTCGGTTTTACATATTTTTGGCCTTTAGAACACGCATATTTTATTGAAAAAGTTAATTTAAAATTCTGTAAATATACATTAGGCATAAGTAAATACTCAGTTAATATGGCAGCTAGAGCAGAACTAGCTCAGCATTCTTTAGATGCATACATTAAAATTCAATCTGTGAAATATTTAACTCGTTTATTACACCATATTATAAACAAATTACTAGATGATACATTTTTATTGGCAAAGTCAAAGGTTCATATTCTTGGTTTACCTATATAAATAATATATGTAATGTTAATAATATAGATTTAGGTGACTATCAAAAAGAAAAAGTTTCTTTTGAGAAAAGATTAAAAGTTAAATTAAAACATAACTATGAAACATTATTTTTTGAAAAACTTCATGCTTTAACAGATGATAGCAAACTATTCTTATACAATAAATTAAAATCTGATTATGAAATCAATGAATTTTTACTTCATACAAATTTTGAAGACAGAAGAAATGTATGTGAATTAGCGACCACTTTTTAGAAATAGAAAGAGGTGGTTATAAAAGATTAAAAAGATATGAAAGACTTTGCAAAATGTGCAATATGAATGTAATTGAAGATGAAATTCACTACCTTTTCCATTGTCCAAAATATAAGGATGTTAGCAAAGAATTTAAAATAAATAAACAAAATAATTCTCTTAGTGCACTAAATGATAATGAAAAATATATGCAGATAATGTCTCTGTCGAATCATTTATCCATTTATTAATTCTACAAATTTGATTTGTCAGTATAAGACTGTCTTTTTATTCTTTTATAATTTATACTTAATTAATGATTGTCTGCTTTGTATACATGTCTTTGTGAAATTGTATGCCATCAACCCCTTGGGGATATAATTATGCATTTCAATAATAAATAAATTAATTAATTACTGAGCTGATGCCTCCGCTGAAGGTATCGCCTATGCAGTTTTAGAAAATTAAAATTCTAAAACCTTATTGCACATCTGCATAATGGTGTTAGACAATACTGTATAGAAATAAAATTCATAAATTGAAAAACAAAAGACGAGTTTATGTCACAATCTTAAATTCTATGCCATCAACCCCTTGGGGATATAATTGTGCATTTCAATGCATAAATTGTAAAATGAAAGAGGAGTTTGGGTCACAAGCTGAAATTGACAGTTTTTCGAAATTCGACCCCTGTGGGCCCCAATTTTAGAAAATCAAAATTCTAAAACCTTATTGCGCATCTGCATATGGTGCATGACAATACTGTATAGAAATAAAATGCATAAATTGAAAAATGAAAGACGAGTTCAGGTCACAAGCTTAAATTCCAAATTTTCGAAGTTCAACCCATGTGGGCCCCTTGTTTAGAAAATCAAAATTCTAAACCTTATTGTGCATCTGCAGGTGGTATGCAACTATTCTATATATAAATTAAATTCCTAAACCCAAAAGTGAAGGAGGAGTTGATGTCACAAGAAAGTGTGACGGACGGACGGAGACAATCGCTATATCCCCGAACTTTCTTCAAAAGTGCAGGGATAATAAAGCAACACTAACGAGACTTCGCGATAAAAAGAAATAAAGTGCAAGAAAAAAATTTAACATGAAATTTATTATTTATAATCGATGCTTTAGTCTTTTCTCGTCTTTGAATTTTGTGATCATACAGATATTCCCCAGTATTCTTCATACCTTTACTCGCCCAGGTTTAAAATGTTTCATCTCTGATGCTTAGAAAGACAACATTATCGCACGTTGCGATTAAAGAGTACAGTATTTTTTAACTGGATGAATAATTATCCCCGCACTTCGTCCGTCCGTCTGTCTGTCTGTCCGTTAGATAATCTTGTCTCCAGAACTCCTCGTTAATTGTAAACTTCATGCATTTAATTTCTATCGATAATTGGAATTTAAGCTTGTGACCTAAACTCCTCATTCATTTCTCACATCATGCATATATTTTCTATACAATATTGTCACTTACTATATGTAGATTCGCAATAAGGTTTTAGAATTTTGATTTTCAAAAATTGGGGCCCACAGGGGTCGAATTGAGAAAACTGAAAATTTAAACTAAAATCATTAATTTTTCATTTTAAGCTTTTAATTTCTATAAACTTTTGTCACATACTGTATGTAGATGCGCAATAAGGTTTTAGAATTTTGATTTTGACAACTTGAGCACCACAGGGGTTGTATTTCGGAAATAGTGAATTTTAGCTTGTGCCTTAAACTCCTCTCACCTTTCATTTAGACTTAGCAAATTTATTTGTATATAATATTGTTCTTTATTTTCTGTAGATGTGCGAAAAGGTTTTTAATTTTGAAAATCTATTAAGGGTTCAAATTTTGGGACCGAAAATGGTGAAATTGCTAATTTTGCCTTGTCTCTGGAAATACTCATTCATTTTTTGTTTCAGTGGTTTCATTTGTTTATAATATTGTTCTTCACTATGTGTAGATGTGCAATAAGGTTTTCACTTTTGAAATTTGATTCAGGGTTCCAATTTTCAGACTGAAAATGTGAAATTGCTAATTTTTCAGGGTTGTTTTTTTTACTTTTGCAGTGCAGGGATGGAAATCGTTTCTGATGGCACCAATTTCTAGTTTCAATTAGTCTGATGTTGCCGTGTTTGTTGCGTTGCAAAGCAACCAAAAATTAAAGCATTTTTTTCAGTCTTCACTATTCCTGATATAAATACTTTTAAATTTGAAAGGAAACCAAACATAATCCTTATACTAAATTTTCCTTAAAACCAAATCATTCAATCAATCCTAAACCTTAATTTTTCCTCTCTGTCAATTTCCAGAAAAAATATAAATATAAATATGTAGCAGACCTACTGATTCCTTATTACTGTAATATATGTATTTAATACAGTCAATGTAAAATTAAAGCATCTTTCAGTAAAATAACAGGTCAGCTATTAGGAGTGCACACTTAGTAGTCTCTAACATAAGCCAAACCTAAGTAACCACCAATCTTTAGTATCTGGGTGGAAAAGACAACTTGTAAAACTACAGCTAAACCTTGGTACCGAGGGAAACTAGAAAAATATCTTGTTATAGTTATCTGAGTTTGCGTCACTAATTTACACTGTATATATATGGGAAAATATGTTACAATCCAAGACAGAATGAAATGTTTATTTTGATTTCAGCACATATTTTTATCAATTTTCAGCAGTATTTCAAAATAAGAGTGATACAAGAAAATGACAAAAAAATGTTTCACAAACAATATCACAGTTTAAGCATGCTCATCCAAGTATTATTTTCATTTATATATTGTTCTCCTGTCCAAAATAAAATAAAGGCTGGTGTTTTGCTTGGTATGTTGTAAATTAATACAATAAAATTCTGTACGATTATAAATTGTTTCACTGATATCATGATTGTGATTTTATTTCATGTTGAAAATACTGCCACCAGAGTTTTTTTACCATTAAAAAGTCATATAACATCCAAACAAAAAAAGGAAAAAAATATACTGATAAGAAAAATTTAAAGCAGTTCATTCAAATATCACTGAGAATCCTTGTCAGAAATTTTTTAACAAATAAAATCTCATATGTAAAAACTACTCATAAATATAAATTACCAACTCCAAATAAAATTTTTATAATTTAGTAGTTTTATCCCACCTACAAGAACAAAGACATTTCCATTAACAGGTAAATAAGTAAAGACACAAAAGCACCAAAAAAATATCTAAAAATCTATAAAACGTTAATTAAAATCAATGATCAATCTACAATTAACAATGCCAAACAATTAAATAATATTTTGACTTAAAATTTGACAAGTAAATGTGTACATGTATAGTTAGACAAGTACATAAAGTACTCAAATCATTAAAGTAATTTAAAATTCATGCTTTTACAATATATTCAAAAAATTGTCATAAATTGAATAAACAAACATCCTAAAATTATTTCATATTTTTAAAACAACCAATGACAATAATTAAGGATAATACAAACAAGACTTCTATGACACAAGCAATGACAAAATGACATTAATCATATTACTAGACGAGAGTGAGAGAGACTAGGTCTAATTTATAAAAACAAATATGAATGCAGAGTATGTTTACAATATTATCATTCATGTTTTATAAAACTGGTCTTTCCAGTTTTCAAATTTCACATTATACCTACTATCAGCATCAGTTCTACAATTGTTTTACATGGGTTTTTCTGAATAAAAATTTAATTATCTTGAGTGAGATCTACAATATTCCTGTGTTTTATGTAAAATCAACATGCAAATGAGAGAATCATTAATGGATGAAAATTAACTTTATTGTATAAAATGGAACAAAATCATTATTTGTTTGCTTTATACGGAAGTAATAAAGATTTAAACTGGACATCTTCCATATCAGCCCTGGTATATTCCCTTAATACTACATATAAGACCTTGATGTGCATCTCGGGATAATGTTAGGATCTCTGGATTATATAAAGGCTTATTCAGAGCCCCAGGTAACATGCATATCAGCATCATTAATGCATTAAAAAATGGCAGATACACATGAGAAATCTTTTCTGGTCGTCAAAGTTACTCTGTCTGAAATAACTATGCGCAGGTTTAGGAAATAAGAGTGTTATTGCTTAGATATTTTCATATGTCATAAGGCATGAAAGTTATTCTTTTCATAAAAAGTGCTTGGGTCTGCCCTTGAACAGTATCCAAAATACATGTTTTCAGAAGTTGTCATTGGCAGGACATTGTGTGGGAAAAACAGAATTATGATGTGGGTGAAAACAGGAGTCATTATGCCTAAATACTAATAATTCAATTTGCTAAAGTGTGATGCATTTTACTCTTTTGTTTTTATTTTACCCCTTTGGGGGACAAATAATCATCTGTCTTAAAAACCTGGAAGTATCTACCCCCTGATACCAAAACATTATCTGGGGCTCTGGCTTATATAAAGAAATTTCAGGTTTACTCTCTATATAATCAAGATTATGAGATGAAAGCCATTAGCACTTCTAGCATCAGATAGAATGGCTCATATTTTATCATTTCACTGAAATATTGTTTATATTACTGTATAATGTTAAATGAGATTGTTTCTATAACTATACTGTCATTGATTAATGTTCATTTCTGAGCTTTATTTTTAATAAAATATTTTGTATTTCATATTTCTTTTCGCTTTCTCAACCCTGCACTGTATAATACATGTACCTGATATCTATAACTCATGGGAAATCAACAATTACAATTCCATCATGTATTGTTTATAGTGAATCAAAGTGTCTTTCAGTACATGTATATTGTTATAGATTGTTGATATCATAATACATAAATGTACATGTAAGACATACATTTGTTTGTAATTCCATTGTGTGGGAATTGTTTTGTAAGAAAACAAGAAAACTTAGAAAATGAAAACAGTAAAAGTACTGACAATTTTTGCCTCCTGAATTTGATTCCTCAGTTTTGATGTCAAATCGAAACATGCGAAATTTCTGACACCAAACAAGTAATTATGACAAACCATGCATCATTTCTTATATGGGTTTTATATTACTAACTTCCAGTCCACAATCAAAATGTGATAAAGCTTATATCTTTTTTTCATCTTTTTGAATAAAACCATATTAATTTTATTTGGCTGATTGTTTTTTTTTTCTCCTTTGGACTATTAAAAGATGCAAAAATGCTTATACATTTTGCTAGAATATACATACAAGTGGGGTTTTCATGAGAATTACCCATAGTTAATAGATGACAAATGAGTAATAAGTTTACTGATCTTTACAGTATTGTTTCATCTAAATTAATGCAAAAATATTTTCTATACTGAAAGCTAAATTTACAGACATGGTATTTCTAATATCTCACATTTTTATGTCATTAACAATGAGATAGACATTAAAGCTTAAAAAACTAGAGGCTCTCAAGAGCCTGTATCGCTCACCTGGATTTAACTTTTCATCTTGAGCAGACCTAAAAATTTAAGTGTTGCAGTCAATTTGGCTGATTTTTCTATAGGATTCTATGTTAAACTAATTTCAGCTGTGGCAGTCATCTTGGTTGACAGTCCAGTTTCTAAAAGAGAACCATCTAAGGACCATTTCTGCTAAGTCTTGTTCCAACTGGCTAAGCAGTTTCAGACTAAAAGATATTAAACAAAGGTCGGTGTGGCAGCAATCTTGGTGAACGGACATATTTCTGAAAGAGGACCTCCTAAGGACCAATGCTGCCAAGTCTGGCTCCAATATGTCAAGTGGTTTCAGACAAAAAGATTTTTCAATGAAATTTTCCATAGGGCCCTATGTTAAACTAAGTTCTGCTGTGGCGGCAATCTTGGTTCACAGTCCACGAAATCAGACACATTTCTAAAAAAGTGACCTCCTTAGGACCAATGCCACGAAGTCCTGCTCCAATATGTCAAGTGGTTTCAGACAAGAAGATTTTTCAATGAATTTTCCATAGGGCCCTATGTTAAACTAAGTTCGGTTGTGCAGCCATCTTGGCTGACAGTCCGGGTCATCGCACAAATTTCTGAAAGAGGACCATCTAAGGACCATTGCTACCAAGTCTAATTCTAATTGGCTTAGTTGTTTCAAACGAGAAGATTTTTGAGTGATTTTCCCATAGGGTCCTATGTTAAACTAAGTTCTGCTGTGGTGGCCATCTTGGTTCATAGTCCACGAAATCAGACACATTTCTGAAAAAAGACCTCCTAAGGACCAATGCCACCAAGTCTGGCTCCAATATGTCAAGTGGTTTCAGACAAAAAGATTTTCAATGAATTTTGCTATAGGGCCCTATGTTAAACTAAATTCGGTTGTGGCGGCCATCTTGGTTGACAGTCCGGGTCATTGGACACACCTCTGTAAGAGGACCATCTAAGGACCATTGCTGCCAAATCTGGTTCCAATTGGTCAAGTGGTTTAAGACGAGAAGATTTTTCAATGAATTTTCCCATAGGGCCCTATGTCAAACTAAGTTCGGCTGTGGCGGCCATCTTGGTTAACAGTCCGGGTCATTGGACATATTTCTGAAAGAGAACCTCCTAAGAACTATTACTGCCAACTTTGGTTGCAACAGGACTTGTAGTTTCATATAAGAAGATTTTTGAAAATCAACCCCCCTTTTTTCTATTTTTAGTAACAGCAGCCATCTCGGTTGGAAGTCCGGCATGCCAGAAATAATTTTGGAAGGGGGCCACCCAAGAACCATTCCACCAAAGTTTGGTCTCATTTGGCCCAGTGGTTTGAGAGGAAAAGATCTTTAAAGGATAGTTTACGCTGGATGCCGTATTTAAAGGGCAAAAACTCCTATAAGGGGTCAATCAACGATTTTGGTCATGTTGACTTATTTGTAGATCTTACTTTTTTGAACATTTTTGCTGTTTACAATTTGTCTTTATCTATAATAATATTTAAGATAATAACCTAAAACTGCAAAATTTCCTTAAAATTAACAATTCAGGGGCAATAACCCAACAAAGGGTTGACCGATTCGTCTGAAAATTTCATGACAGGTAAATCTTGACCTGATGAACATTTTTACCCCATGTCAGTTTTGCTCTAGTTGCTTTAGTTTTTGAGATACAAGACAAAAACTGCAGTTTACCCCTATGTTCTATTTTTAGCCATGTCGGCCATGTTGGTTGGCAGGCGGGGTCATCGGACACATTTTTTAAACTAGATACCCTAATGATGCTTGTGGCCAAGTTTGGTCCAATTTGGCCCAGCAGTTTCAGAGGAGAAGATTTTTCTAAAAGTTAACAGACGACGATGACGTACGACGACGGACGACGGACGCCAAGTGATGAGAAAAGCTCACTTGACCCTTTGGGTCAGGTGAGCTAAAAAGAGAATCTAATACATTTTTTTACTTACTGTTTTCCTCAGTGTATTTTTGATTGCTAAAACCCATTCCCTAAATCTCAACATCATGCTTTGAATTTCCTTTTAAAATAATTGTTTTCTTTTTATGCTTCAATTGCCTCAAAGTCTTAAAATTAACCCTCATTCCTCCTCCCTAAAAAAATATAAATTTCAGTCAGAAAAACATGTCTGAAATGTACTAGTAAAATAAATGCCTTGCTATAAATGAAGCTGTATTTTCCACATGCAATCTTCCAACAATAAAATCTGATGCCTTACTAAATTTTAAAAAATATATATTAAAATCTGAAACGGCAGAAAGAAAAAATCTGTAATGTTGCAATCAATATGAATTGTTTCTACTACACAAATTATTGAAACTGAAAATCAAGATCTTTACGATAATTACATGTAATTTTAGTAAATTCCTAGAACATATTCTTCTCCTTTTATATTAGGAAAATGTGTTGGCTTTTTTAACAATCTAAGTGTATTCAGAACATTTTCTGTAGGATAATTTTTACTTTGCCAATCAGAGTCAATGTCATCTCGACCAAGGACGTCCATTGTGTTTGCTCTCAGAAGAGCATTTCGATACATAAATGATGAAAAGTCATCACAAAGATGTAGAGTAACTTCGTCTTTTCCTTTAACATCATCTTCATATTTTTTCTTCTTATTGACATCGGCTATGTGTCGAGATTTGAATACAATTGGCCTTTCCATTCGTGAAGGATCTTGCGAAAGGTATTTTTCTATGACCTCGTCAGGCAAGTCTGGCTTTTTAATTTTCATTGACTTCAACTTTCTACTTTTGGAATTTTCATCAATGACATGTACTCGATGGCGAAATTTTCCATCATAATACATTGGAGCAGATTTTACTTTAGGCATCATGGTAAACATGTCACGAGGATATTCATCGGTAAGGTTAGTAACGTACTGGGACTTCGGTGAATGCAACGCAAGCTTCCAGTCATGAGGATGAACTAAGGCAGTTTTCGCTCTTTCTTTTTTCTGGACAGTCTCCTTTTCTTCCATGTTCCCACCATCCTCTGACTCTCTGAATGAGAATCCTCTCCTGTATTTGGTTCCTGGGGTGGGTGTACTTGATTGCTCAAATGATACATGAATCTTACTATCTGTATCCTGTAATTGCTCCTGAGGTGGTGCCTTACTATTTGGTTTCTGTAAAGGTTCCCTTTTGCCCTTTCCTTTCTCCTCTTCTTTTTTCTCTTTCTGTCTTGGATCTGGTAGATTTTTCTTTTTCAACCAATCTTGGTAAGATTTCTCTCCATAAAATTCCTGTGCTTTTTGAAGGTCTTCTGCTTCTTCCAGTTCTTTGAGCACCTGCTGCATTTTCAAAGCTTTCAGTTGTCCCATTTCTTTAGCAACACCATCTTTATCTTGATGCCATAACTCTGCAGCAAGTATCCTGTAAAAAAGTTTCATCAATGATGATAATAAAATGCATATCAATTTATCATTTTATCAAATTATCTAATTAAAGAATTTTTCATCAATTTGAGTACATATTTAAATTTAGGGACGAGATCAAAAGTTCAATCTAGGATAAAAAACTTTTTCACTGACCCCCCCCCCCCCCCCTCTTAACTTAATTTGGGAAAAATTCATTGACCAATATGGGCATAGGCTTTGAGAGTATACTTTTTGTATCATGGGTCCTGTTTTTCCTCAACAATGTATGTTTGTTCTGTATATTGACTTGGACATCACTTGAATCCGTATTTTTCAATCCAAAAATCAATGTAGGATAATGAAACTTGCAGCGATTTTTACCACTTCATACAAAACCTAATAAAATATCTGTGTCAGATAATTTTTGCACCTTCAACATTTTTTAAAAGTTTAATTTTTTAGTTGCACTGTAACATATTCAAATACCTAGCACATTTTTTATGTCCCCACAGCTTAGCTAGATCTAATGGTGTGTGTCCTCTGCAGTCATGTCCATCAATCTGTGCTTCTACTTCTATTAACAACTTGAGACATTGAACATGGCCCTCTGATGCAGCCTGATGTACAGGAGTAATACCATCATTGTTAGCTCTGCAAATTAATATTAAAATAAAATATACATGAATATGTAGCTTTTGTTGCATTGAGAACTGAAACACTATAATTCGAACACATAGTATAAGTATTCATCAGCATAATGTGTCCGTGTGGGGTGATATTACTTCCTGCGGACAGTTACCTCGTGAGCAAGCACATTAAAAATCCGGCTCAGCTTGTCGGTCTAGTATAAAGCAGGGATCATATTCATTATCATATCAACATGTTATCGTCCTGATATGCACCTTGTTGCCACTGGACGTTAAACAATAATTCATCCATCCATCCATCCATCCAAAAATTATTACTGTTAATGAAAATCCATTCTTTGTGGTTTTATACAGACATCCCACAATGTTCCAGTCATGATTTCATAATTTGAAGAAATTTAGATTCTCAAATTGCTTCCAGAGGGTTATATGATTTATCTTATCAAGGAATTTAAAATCTAACTATTGAGCTTTGATAAATCCTATAATCCTTGATCAGTAACAATGTAAGAATCTATTTAGAGAATTATTAATTAATTAAATTTTCATTTTATTAAACCAAAATCTCCTTTGGGTGCCTCCACATTCCTATCCTACTCTTGCTCAACATGTTTATTTTGTTGCTATGGTGTTTTTAATAGATTCCAAGAAATCTGAACGTAAAAGATATTCTGATGGGTTATGATCTTTTTTTTTAAAGATCATTTAGAGATCATCAGCAACCACATTTAAATTAAATTTTTGATAAACAATGGGTTCAGAAAGGATTCAATTTGACAAAGAATTAGAGAAGTTGTTTTTAAAATATCCATATTTAAATTTCTACCTTCATTTATTATGTTATATTAAACATTCACCTCTGCAAATTATTTTTTGTAAACAAATTACCTGTCAAAAGGGGGATAACTCATAATTTTAATTTCATTACATGAAAAAGTACTTTTAACAATCCAAATCTTACTTCATACCATTGATCTAATCAGTATTTTACCTTACCTTAACATTTAAAACATAAATTCCAGTTCATAGTCACTCTCTTTAAATAAAAATATATTTTTTTGTAAAAATTGTGCTACATGACTTCACATCAGGACTTCCTGTAGTTTTAAGTTTTTGGCCCTTGTTTTCACCTGATGACAAGTGAAATGTCAATTTTGTGCTTTTCATATTTTTGAATTTGTTGATTTCTTGATTTCATGGTTTCATTTACTCACAAAAACTGGAATCAAACAATAACTTAACCCATAGTATAAACTGTGCTTTAAATTTCATTTTTATCTTTTGAAAACAATTTTATTATATTTTTGTAATATATAAAAGAAAGAATACTGAAGCAAATATATTAAAGGAAGGAATGTGAAGTCTGAAGACCTGAATCAGGAAACGATTCATAACATGTTAAATATGAAGAGAGAAGAAATACAGTACAGCACTGAAATAAAACTTCAGACCAAAAAAGAGGAATAATACAAAAAACATCAATTATAAACTTGTTTGAAATATAGAATACACGGAAAATGTATATTTTTATTATTCTGAATAGCTAAATAAATTGAAAACAAATCATGTTATTAATTCCATACATTACATGTACATCAGTGTTCCCAATAAGCAGTGTGACTGTGCAAATATGCCAAAAAGTTTTAATACAGTTAAACAAACCTGTTTGTATCTACATGTACTATTATTCTACATGTATGTTAAGCAAATGCCCAGTATCAGTATACAGATATAAAAAAGACAGATGGCCAATAAAAATATTGCTGAACAAAAACAACATAGGATGCAGCTACTCAATTGATAGCTTAATAAAATCTAAATTGAGGAAGTGTCAACTTTTAAATACATTACCCAAATAGATTATTGTGGTTTGGTTAATTGAGATTTTATGCCACTTCAGCACAATTGCATATATCGTGTCGAAGGGTTTGTTTGGAGGAAGAAGCTAGGGTGCCTACAGAGAACCACCGACCTTTAGCAGGAAAATTGGCAATCCTTCTGGAACATACCTTGCCAAAAGTTGGATTCCAACATTCAACTTCAGTGTTGACAAGCCAGCGAACAATAGTAGTTACAAAAAACTACCTAGACCGCTTGGCCACTGTATGCCCAAAATTTTTGTGAAGGTGTTGTATAAAATACAAACTGTGTCGGAGACACTGTAATTCAATACCAAACATTTTTTAACAAGAAAATTAAAAAATACATGTACTTACACTGAAGGATTTGCCTTTTTATCCAACAGATACTTTAAACACTCCAATGCTCTTTTTCCTGTTTGGTTACTTATACACAGATGTACACCCCTCCAACCTGTTGTACTAGGTAGATTTATATTGTACTTGTATTTCTCAATAAGAAGTTTTAGACATTCCAGTCGACCATGAATCGCCGCTAAATGTAAGGCAGAAAGACCCTGATAAAAAAAACAATCTTACACTTTCTATGGTAAAACAGAAAATTATTTCAAATTACTACTTTCCTATTTTGAATATATTTCTTACTATAGTGTCCAATATACTTTGACAACAAATTTCTGATGAAGAACATGTTGCATGATTAAATTTATGTAGACTTCAAATAACAATTCATCTACATTGTATATGTAATAATAGATAAAAGACTTTAAACTGTCTGAAACAAACTTGCACTTATCTAAACATTTCAGACTGGTAATTTGTTGTAACATCAAATTATGGAAAAATCAATAGATTTACCAACTGACCCGCAATTGACTGGTATCAATTGTAAAAATGCTATTCCATCTGCCACCGATCATGAACTGGGACAGGTCATTGGAATCACCTACTAAATCATTGTCACCTGTTAACCGAGGACTGGTGCCATTTTACCAAAGAGATATACATGTAACTCCTTTCAATTACTTTAGCATATTTCAGCAATAATTGGAACGAAAGTAAACAATTAATATTATTCAAGGTCATGTTTATTGTTTTGAATTCATGCGAGATGTTCTCAGCTTAACAGTAGTAATTAAGATTTGTAAAGTGAATAGAACATTTTAAAATGTCTTCTACATTATTAACGAGAATATGGATGCCCAAAATACTTCCAGATTGTCCATATGTTTACAGATTTTATAAACGGAATGGTAGCAGAGAGGGTAAATTGTCTTGCAAAAAAATAATAAAGATGTGTATGGTTATGGTTAAACCTGTTTCAAATGCTATTAATATCAATGAAAACAAGATTGCTACACATAGCCATATGTCCTCCACCATAGAGAAAAGTCAAAGCCCAACAAGATATACAAAATGTGTATTATTGAAATGGTGGCATAGGATCAAGTACATATGGTGACTAACAATCCTACAAAATTTGAAAAAAATCCAATCAGTTCTCAGAGGAGTTGCGTCCACAAAGTGTTCCTATATTGTTGAATGCAGAAAATAGATAAAGTCCCATAACTCCCTTAAAATTTGTCGAATCAAAATCGTGGTGTAACAGGATCATGTACATGTGGTGACTAACAATTCTACAAAATTTGAAAGAAATCTGATTTGCGGTTTCAGGAGTTGCGTCCACAAAGTGTCCCTATAATGTCAAATTCAGAACTAGAGGCTCAGAGGGCTGAGCCTGTATCGCCCACATGGCAGAAACAAGAATAGCCCATGGCGGCCATGTTTGTCGCATGATCTGGGCAAAATGAGAAAACTTTGTAAAAAATCTCAAGCTTCTTGTCAAGTATCGTTTCATTTTGCCAAGCAGTTTCAGAGGAGATTTCTTTATATCAGCCTATCAGACACAAAAATTGCCCATGGCAGCCATGCTTGTCGTCCAATCAGGATTGAAAAAATTGATTTCATAAAAGACTTTCCATAGATGCATCCTGTCAAGTTTGGCTGACAGTTTTGGCCAAGTAGTTCCAGAATTTTTTTTTTAAATCAACCAATGAGAATCAAGAATTTTCCATGGAGGTCATGTTTGTTGCCCAATCGGGACGAAATGAGAAATCTTTGTAAAGAACCTCCCGTAGATGTTTCCTGTCAATTTTTGTTCCATTTGGCCAAGCGACTTCAGAGGAGAAGATTGTTTTAGATCAGCCAATCAAAAAAAAGAACTGCCCATGGCTTCCATATTTGTAGTCCAATCAAGACAAAACGAGGATATTTTATAAAAGACCTCCCATATATGCTTCTTGTCAGGTTTCGTTCCATTTCGCCAAGCGACTTCAGAGGAGAAGATTTTTTTATATCAGCAAATCAAAAACAAGAACTGCCCATGGTGGCCATATTTGTAGTCCGATTGGGACACAATGAAAAGACTTTGTACAGAACCTCCCATAGATGCTTCCTGTCAGGTTTCATTCCTTTTAGCCAAGCAGTTCCAGAAATAAAAATTTTTTTTTAATCAATAAGAAATAGGAATTGCCCATGATGGCCATGTGTGTTGCCCGATCGGACGAAATGATGAAAATGTGTAAATAACCTTCCATACATGCTTCCTGTCAAGTTTAGTTCCATTTGGCCAAGCAATTTCAGAGGAGAAGATTTTTTTATATCAGCAAATTAGAAACAAGAACTGCCCATGGCGGCCATATTTGTAGTCCAATTTGGACGAAATGAGGAGAATTTATTAAGGGCCTTATATACATGCTACCTGACAAATTTAATTTCATTTAGCAAGGTGGTTTCAGAGGAGAAGATTAAAATGTGAAAAGTTAACAGACGACGGACACCAATTGATGAAAAAAGCTCACACGGCCTTTGGCCAGGTGAGCTAAAAAAGTTAAAGTCCCATAACTCCCCTTATTTGTCAAATCAAAATGGCATTGCGATAGGATCAAGTACATATGATGACTAACAGTCCTACAAAATTTTAACAAAATCCGATCAGCGGTCTCAGAGGAGATGCGTCCCAAATAATTGTGACAGACGGACGCAGACCATTACTTAGTCCCTCCATTGCATTGCGGCGGGGGACAAAAAATTCTCTAAATTCTTATCATAACAAAATGATGCTACTTTTCATGCTTTTGAATAAAATAAAACAAGAAAAATTAATAATCTCCAGCAGACTAATTTTTAAAAATTATAAGATCAGCTGCTATGGAGTACAATATCAGCCTAAAGAACTACATTTAATGTATCCAAAATGAAATTTCTTTTCTTTACATCGACAATCAAGCCAATTTATATTCTAAAAACGTTGTGTATGTGTTATGACCAAATATTTGAATTCTGATTGACCCCCCCCCCCCCCCCCAAAAAAAAAAAAAACTTGCTCACCATTTTTTTGCAATGGCGAAAATTTTAAATAATATTACTTTGGTGTTTTAGGACATAAACAATATACAGTCAAACCTGTTTATAACTGTCAGTGTTGGGACAATGATAATGTGGCTGCATTTGACAGGTGACCATTTAATCAAGATTCAGCTTGTGTGGCCAAAAAAAAATCCGACTCTTTTTCCAGTCCCAACATATTATCTCCACCAAACACAAAAAAAAAAATTTGATCGTTTGAAGTTACAGTATGTTTTTTTTCTAAAAATTGACTTTTTACTTATTCGACACGATTGAACAAAAGAATACCCAAAAGTCAACAAACAATGGGTTTAATAAGTTAGGAAAGAAGAATGGCCACTTAATCCATGCAAAGTTCCAAGATTGGAAAACATTTATGTGGGTGCTGGAAGCATTACAAAATGTATAGACTGGACCACTCATTCAAGTTAAATTAACATGTAGAACTCTTGGGGGAATAGGATTAAGGTGAACTTGCGGCAATATTGACTGTATATTTAATTTTGAGCTATTTAAAGGTTAAAATTCAGTACAATGAATTACAAAAAATAAAAAGTTTGAAAAATATCTAATCAATCATTTAGTACAAGATTTTGAGGCTTAAGATAATGTATGAAATATTTGGCTGATGGTCATTCATATGACAAAACGATCAGTTTGACACTTCATGAATTCAGATAACATGTGTATGGTTTCCAAAACTGGTAATTGATATGTCATAAAACGGTCTTACTAAAATAAGCCTGCCAATATGTCATCTATCCGCGGAAATGAAGTTGTTTGT
The DNA here is from genome assembly GCA_028015205.1 of Mytilisepta virgata. Lineage (NCBI taxonomy): Eukaryota > Metazoa > Mollusca > Bivalvia > Mytilida > Mytilidae > Mytilisepta > Mytilisepta virgata. The sequence goes on along the minus strand of CM051517.1, from coordinate 50,650,994 downwards.
TTGTTTAGTTGGGGTTTAACGCCGTTTTCAGCAGTTTTATTGGTGGAGGAAGCCGCAGTACCCCGAGAGAACCACGACCTTCGGTAGGAAAATTGGCAATCCTTGTCAATTAAGATCGGAGTCGAACACACCCTGCCACAGGTGAGATTGGATCTCACAACCCCAGCGTTGATAGGCTAGTGATCATTAGTTGTCATGATGAACTACCTAGACCACTCGGCCACCGAGGCCCCTGAAATGAAGTTGAAAATGACGTATTTTGATGTTTATGTTGGTGATATTTAAGTCAAGGAATAACTTGATGGGTTTTATATGCTACTACAGTAGTGGGCAATATTAAATACATGAAAAAAGGGGAGTGTAATCTGCCACTGAAAACAGCTCTATTTACGGAAGAAGTTTTTTTTTGCATACAAATTACCCTTACATTTTTATCAAAATTTATTTGCCCTTTGGCTTCACGTAAACTTTGTTTCAGCCATTCAACATCACCAATCGCTGCTGCCATAAACTCGTCATCGGCAATTTTCTTTTCGTTGACATTGGTAAAACGAGGGCGACGTTTTCTAGTCTTCGCAGAATCTAAACTGCTTCCAATTTTCGTAAGATCTGACATGGTTTTTAAGTTGTCTACTATTTCATCATCTGATTGGCCTCAAATGTCCAAAAAATGAGTGAAAGTGACAAATATCTATTTCTTCTTCACTTTGACTGCCATTATTGTTTATTCAGGTGCCCCGAGTGACCGAAAATCTTTCTCTCTAGCGTTATCCACTGAATCGATTTCAAAACCCGAGAGTTGCATTATTAAAGTAGATTGGCGGGAAATATTTGAAATAAAAAATTAAGCTTCATAAATAAATTGATAAATTGGTCCTAGATGTAAAAAAACGACATCATTTCATGCAATTTGACCCGTGATATGATCCGTGTTCTGATTAACTTCATACATACAGGTATGATCAAATTTTAAAAAGAAAATGTCGAGCGAATCATGACGAAAAAAATGAAAATTCGTCCAAATCTTCTGATTTCTTGACATAAAAAAAAATTTGCTCCATGGTGCGTCCCATTTTATTGATCCACCCCGAGAACACCATTAGAATTTGCTATCTCTGTATGGAGAGATTGTGTGATAAGAATTTTCATGCCTATACTATTATCTTTAGGCTCCCAAGAGTTAAATTGCTTGATTCTCTTTAAAGATGAATTGATTTTAAACAGATAGGGTTCTATATAAAATTTATGTAAAAAAATCATCCGAGTGACGTACTGAAATTATTCAGTGCACAGTTTACAGGGGCGGGTCCAGGTGAGGGCCCCTTTTTTTAAAAAAAAAGGACAAAAAACTATCGTAATCTGCTTATAAGTATTGAATATGGCAATTTATCATATTCATTAATTAAACACATACTCTAAAATATTCACAGGGTGTCAAGCCATTTTGGACCAAAACTATATAGGAAAATAGGATTTTTCAAGTTGAAAATATAGGGTAAATATAGGACAATTGCTACCAAATTTCACTCTTAATTTATGGCCTCCACCTCCCCTACAGCCATACCTCACCTCCATTTTACTTAAAAGTTAATAGCATAATTTTTATAAAAAAATGATGATAAATAATTCAAATCAATCTGAAACAATGAATTCAATTACAATATATTGTACCTTCCATCAGTCTCAACTGCAGAGCACTCATGCCAATATTGTTTAAATATTTTTAGTAATTTCAAGGTAAACTAGAGGCTCTCTAGAGCCTGTATCGCTCACCTGGATTTAACTTTTCACCTTGAGCAGGACTAAACATTTAAGTGTTGCAGTCAATTTGGCTGGTCTTTCTATAGGGTTTTATGTTAAACAAAGTTCGGCTGTGGCAGTGGACACATTTCTAAAAGAGAACCATCTAAGCACCGTTATTGCTAAGTCTTGTTCCAACTGGCTAAGTGATTTCAGACAAGACGATTTTTAAATAAATTTTCCTATAGGGTCCTATATTAAACTAAGTTCGGCTGTGGTGGCCATCTTGGTTGACAATCCAGATGATCGGACACATTTCTGAAAGAGGACCATCTAAGGACCCATGCTGTCAACTTTAGTTCCAATTGGCTGAGTAGTTTCAGACGAGAAGATTTTTGAGTGAATTTCTCATAGGGTCCTATGTTAAACTTAAGTTCGGCTGTGGCGGCCATCTCGGTTCACAGCCCACGAAATCGGACATATTTCTGAAAGCTGAGGACCTCCTAATTAAGGACCATTGCTACAAATTCCGGTTCCAATTGGTCAAGTGGTTTCAGACAAGAAGATTTTTCAATGAATTTTCCCATAGGGCCCTATGTTAAACTAAGTTCGGGTGTGGCAAGCCTTTCTCGTCAAAACTATGTTTAAACCCTTTTTCGAAAAAATTACACACTGAGATTTAAAAACCTAAAATAACACACTGAGAAATCGAAATTACACACTGAGATTTAAAAAAATGAAAAACACACATTTAGAAATTAAAATTACACACGAGATTTTAAAAAGACACATTGAGATGAAATAAATTGGAAAACACACACTGAGAATTGTTAATTACACACTGAGATTTCAAAAATACACATTGAGATTAATATGCAAATTACTAATGAATATTCATGAGATGAATAATTCAACAGATTAATATCTTGGTCTCTAGAACTCTTGTCATTATAATGAAATGCGGTTCCTTCAACCAACATTCATAATAAATTTCAAGACTTAACATCGTTTTTTTTGTAAAGAGAGAAAGTGTGTATTTTTCATGTTCTATTGGTCTTTTACGTTGTATTTCTAATGTATTTTGTAAAACATTTGGCGTCAGAGTGAAGGACTAACGAGTTTTGTCCCCTAGTTCTTTTAAGCTTGTAATAGATTGCGCACAAATCTCAGTGTGTAATTTCAAATTCTCAGTGTGTGTTTTTCAGCTTATTTCATCTCTGTGTGTCTTTTTGAAATCTCAGTGTGTAATTTTCAATTCTCAGTGTATAATTTTCAATTCTCAGTGTGTGTTTTTCATTTTTCGTAATCTCAATGCGTCTTTATGAAATCTCAGTGTGTAATTTCTTATTCTCAGTGTGTATTTTTAGGTTTTTTATTCTCAGTGTGTTTTGTTTTAAATTCTCAGTGTGTAAAATTTTCGAAAAATGTTTTAAACATAGTTTTGACGAGAACGGCTTGCCATATGTGGCAGCCATCTTGGTTGACAGTCCGACTCATCAGACACAATTCTGAAAGAGTACCATCTAAGGACCATTGCTACCAAGTCTAGTTCTAATTGGCTAAGTCAGGTTTCAGACAAGAAGATTTCTGAGTGAATTTCCCGTAGGGTCCTATGTAAAACTAAGTTTGGCTGTGGCAGCCATCTTGGTAAACAGTCCGGGTCATCGGACATATTTCGGAAAGAGAACCTCCTAAGGACCATTACTGCCAAGTTTGGTTTCAATTGGAGTTGTAATTTCACGAAAGAAAATTTTTTAAATTCATCCCCCCTTTTTTTCTATTTTAAGTAACAGCAGCCATGTTCTTGGAAGTCAGGGATGCCGGATATAATTTGGAAGGGGGCCACCCAAGGACCATTCCACCAAAGTTTGGTCCCAATTGGCCCAGTGGTTTCAAAGGAGAAGATCTTTAAAGGAAAGTTTACGCCGGACGCCGTCTTTAAAAGGCAAAAACTCCTATAAGGGGTCAATCAATGATTTTGGTCATGTTGACTTATTTGTAGATCTTACTTTGACGAACATTTTTGCTGTTTACAGTTTGTCTTTATCTCTAATAATATTCAGGATAATTACCTAAAACTGCAAAATTTCCTTAAAATTAACAATTCAGGGGAAATAACCCAACAAAGGGTCGACCAATTCGTCTGAAAATTTCATGGCAGGTAGATCTTGACCTGATAAACATTTTACTCAGTCAGTTTTGCTCTAAATGCCTTAGTTTTTGAAATATAAGACAAAAATTGTGGTGTACCCTTATGTTCTATTTTAGCCATGTAGGCCATGTTGGTTGGCAGGCGGGGGTCATTGGACATATTTTTTTAAACTACATACCCTAATGATGCTTGTGGCCAAGTTTTGTTCCATTTGGCCCAGTAGTTTCAGAGGAGAAGATTAATGTTTGACGACGGACGACAAGTGATGAGAATAACTCACTTGACCCTTTAGGTCAGGTGAGCTAAAAAGGGACAAAATAAATCTGTGTAGAGTTTACTATTTAAGATTTCATTTACATTTTGAGCCGACTTAGAAACAATCTTAAGACTACAATTTGGATGCATGGTTCATGTATATTTCATCTAACAAATAATCATCAGCAGGGCTCAGTCAGAGTCAGTTGAAAAACAAAACAATTGGAAAACATTTAATAATGTTATTAAAAAGCTCTGTATTTAAAAACAATTTAAAAAATAGTACAAATGGTCTGCAGTCAAGTAACATGTGTTCTGCGAGAGATTCACTGAAATGCAAAATATTAATTAATTACATAAAAAAATCCTACATTAATAAAAACAACAAATCATTTTGCTGCATAAGGTTAGCTTAATACTATGATCAATAAGTATAAGCACTAAAACCCACTGCAGCCTACATACATAATGTGATTCATTCCACTATTAATACTTTTTCTTATAATATATTTTTTCCAACTTTTTTCATAGGAATTTTCAGTGAAATATAGGAGATATAAAAATTGCCTGGAAATATAGGAAAAATAAAGGAATATAGGACCACTTGACATCCTGTATACATGCTCCAAGTCAGGAACCGTTACATTAGTGCATTTCACAATTATTTTATGTTTTTTAGCAAAAAAAAGGTCCAAAAATTTTTCGCCTCGCTCCGCGCAGCGAAAGTTTTATTATACGCCCCCCTTTCAAATATCATGGAAACGCCCTTGGTTGAGATAAGCTGAAAATATCTCATGCTGTTTACTGTCTTAAGGTTTAATTGTTAGAATTTGGTCACACAACACATGTGTAACATTTAAGAACGAGAAGGCATTACGTTGTGTATAACAGAACGGAAAATGCTAATACAAACCTGTCAGTATCATCTCCACCAATAAGATTCAACTTTGAAAAGCGGGTTAACATTTTGCAGCTATTTTTATGATACAAATCCAATCAATTCCAATTCTAAGAAATCAGTTTTGGAAAAACCTTTTATAGCTCATCTGGCCCAAAGACGATTTTTATCGCTTAGAACAAGGAATACCAAATATAAAACACTCGTTCGAGGTGTCAGTCCAAGTGTTATAATAGCGCAAGTGATCTCTGAAGTCTAGACTATCAAGATATCTTGTTTGAGGCAACACGACCATTTTGAAATATCTTTTGACCGGCAAAAATCGACAGTTTCTTTCTGACGCATACACTAGGTGACTTCTGATCTATTTGCATCAGAGCAGTCCTGAAATTCTGACAAACCGATCCCAACACTGGTAGAGGTGAAGTCCAAACTTGAACAAGAAATACTTAGAATAATTAAAAGTACAAGATTGTGTATAAACTTTATTACAAAATACATATATAAAAGAAAAATAGACTGTACATAGGTATATGGCGTGTGAAACGTTGCAATATTCACAAAAAAACAAAATATATGTTCCTAAAATTAAATAATTGTTCGTAAAAACGAATACTTGTTCATAAAAACAAAATATATATTCAATAAATCAAAATATGTGTTCATAAAACATAAAATCCAAATATTCATTCATAGAATCCAAATATTGATTCATAAAATCCAAAAAATATTCATTCGTAAAATCAAAATATTCATTCATAAAATCAAAATATTGATTCATAAAATAAAATATATATGTCTATGACACTTTGACTCTTAGTCCAAATACTTATGACGTCTTGAAAGCACAGGCACTTGTTTCTGTCGGGGGGGGGGGGTGTTACTATCCAAACTTGTACCAAAAATCACAATTTATTTTTTTTTTGTGATTTTTCGTACAAGTGTGGATAGTAACCCCCCCCCCCCATCCCGCAGAAACAAGTACCTGTGCTTTCAAGACGTCATAAGTATTTGGACTAAGAGTTTAAGTGTCAGTGGGCATAAGTACTTTTAGTGTAGTTGTCTAGGTAGACTGTTCTCAAAATTGACTTGCAGGGGAGGGGTTAACTAATATCCAAACCTGAGTAGTTCAAGCTCGATCTATCCTAATGAAAAGGATTGGCAAAACGCTCAAGTTTTACAATTTAAAAATTATGCAACGCTGTCGCTGATTGATGATGATGTGACGTGTGCATACTGGCTGAAGTCTGTGAGGACCTAGTGTCTTCTTAATCTTTTGAATAAACAGTCTAATCAGTGTATTTCTGGTACCACAACCTCATGAAATGATAGCATGCACGTATCATTAGCCATTTTGTTCAATGAAACTTAGAGTCAATTTTCCCCGCCATACGACCAGTCATCCTAGTTTCGTTTTTGATTGTCCAGTCAAATACACTGTGACAAAAGAAACGATTATCCCAGGATACAAATTATTGAACGTATTTATAAATTTTACGAACATATATTTTATTTTATGAATCAATATTTTGATTTTATGAATGAATATTTTAATTTTACGAATGAATATTTTTTGGATTTTATGAATCGATATTTTGATTTTACGAACGAATATTTTGATTTTATGAATGAATATTTTGATTTTACGAATGAATATTTTTTGGATTTTATGAATGAATATTTGGATTTTATGAATCAATATTTGGATTTTATGAATGAATATTTGGATTCTATGTTTTATGAACACATATTTTGATTTATTGAATATATATTTTGTTTTTATGAACAAATATTCGTTTTAACGAACAATTATTTAATTTTATGAACATATATTTTGTTTTTTGTGAATATTGCAACGTTTCACACGCCATATAGGTATATTATGTAAAAATATAATGTGTACAAATAAAAATGAAAGTTGAACATTTCTGTTTCCGCTTGAAAATCTCTGAACCATATAGTCCTTGTGAAAATACTGACAAAACAGTAGGTTCTAATTTACACTAAGTGAAACCCTTAAAAATTGTTATTGAGGCAGTTACTTTTAAGAACTTGTGTATCAGCCAAAATTACCACGTGCGTGCACAGAATATTTTTTTCTACAAAAATAGTCGTTTCAACTTGACGTTTTTCCCATCAGATTGAAGCATATTGCTGCTGTGCTGCTGAAAATCTGAAAAAAAACAAGCAAATATATCATTCTATATTAGGTCTGGTTTGAAAGATCATTTTCAATTGTTTTTTATGTACACTAATTTCAGAAGATTTTACTAAGAATAAATTTTGATACACAGTTTTGTACTTTATGCACTGCTTAATACGAAGATCTAATCTAAATATACTAAAATATGTTTAAAAGGTTTAAAAGAAAACATTTTAACACAAAGATGATGCATGCTTATATATCTGGAAACTTTTATAGAAAGACTCAATTTTACTCATACCTTTACAGTTACGGTGGAATTTCTTAATCTTCATCATCGGTTCCAAATAAACAAAATCAAATTCGGTAAATCTGTAACAGCATAAAAAACAAGTTGATTAATATTGAAACAAACCAGTGATATGGCAAGCCGTTTTACTATTTATTCTAGTTTATAAGATATCTTATATAGTTTATAAAATATCTTATAAAATATATGAGATATCTTAAGTATATAAGATATCTTATATAAAAAATATTTATAAGATATCTTATATATTTTATGAGATATCTTATATAAAAAATATTTATAAGATATCTTATATATTTTATGAGATATCTTATATAAAAAATATTTATAAGATATAAACTTTAGAAGATATCTTATAAAGACTAGATTATATAAGATATCATATATTATATGAGATATCTTGGAGTGAATTTGAAACATTTCATCATTAAACAAATCATTACATTACCATTTAAACTTTTTTTTTTATATAATTTTATTTAAAATTCAAAATTTGAGTGCTTTAAAATCCAACAAAGGATTGTATTTAACAATACAATCTAAAATGAACATTCATTTTGCACAAGTATTAATGAAAGCACTACTTAAAGAGTTGATATCGTACTCTCAGTTTATATTAGATTATAAGAATTAATTGTTAACGACAAGAGGTAACCTAATAAGCTGGAGAAGTATTCTGTGATTTTAATCTGATTTACATATTCAATCTTCATCATAGAAAATCAGGCACTCAATAATTAGAAAATTTTGATCATATGGTTTTTAACGGGTGTTGTCAAATAGACGCATTTACATAATCATTTACAGTTGAGTTACTTAACATCAAGTAAGGTATAATGTTGCAACCAAAAAATGAGTTTGACATATCAGGATTTTCGATTGAAAATAGTCTGCATTAGAGATTTTTTAATCGATAAAACTTTCATTTACCAGCTGTACGAGAGGCCAACAGATGCACCTGTGGTAGAATTGGATTTTTCTATCTAGAGTTATCCTTCTTGAAACTCTAAATTTCTGTATTTTGGAAATTTCTTTAGTATTTCCTTTTCAGTTATTATAAAATAGGTTTAATTTGATCAAATATCATAAAGTATTAGTCTCGGTATTGGAGTTTATTTAAATTTCATAGCTTAACTATTTTTGGGAATTTTATTCTAAACCGACAATACCTGAATTGTGAAACAACTTAAATTTAACTATAGCTTTAGTGAAAGTTTTATTGTTTGTCTGAAGGTGACCGTGTCACCAAGAAGAGAGAACGTGCGTTACGTTCCACGGTTAGTGCTTTACCACTTTTCCTTCCTTATTAATTTATTGAATTTATAGGAAGTTTGCTCCATTTATTGTCGCGGCAAATATAATTTGTACTTTACATAATAAAGCATTTAACATATACTGAACTTCTTTCATTTCAAATTTCTACAGCTTTTGGCACATTTTGAGCATTTTGTCTCCCCCACAAGTCTAGAACACTGACTTCCACATCCCCGAACTACGGCAAGATCCCCGATCCTGCTACATTTGGTCCCGCGAGGCGGATGTGGAAATATTTATCAGTATACTAGCTTGTTTTCATTCATTTTCAAAATTGTTAAATTAAAATTTATAAATAAGAAATGGAGCATTCTATTGAGTCATTGTTGGGTGCCACAGGTTTCACGAGGACTACTCCTCAGGTGAATGAAGGTGATGAACCATATGACATAGGTAAAAGTGCAAGTCAACGACTTAGTCAAAGTAAGTGTAATGATAGATATGATTATGTAGAAAGCCCACTGAATAGTCTTTTTAGTGAAAATGATAGGGTCACGAACTATCACATTGAAAAACCATACATGCGTACGTCTACACCGTACACAGTTATTAATGAGACAAGTAACATTAAAGTTGCTCATGTAGATGATACGGGTTACAATACTCGAAGGTCAAGTCCTAAACTGACTGGTAGAGAGTCACAAGTACGTTTTTGGGCTGCTTCTGTAGACTCCGATTCAGATAGTAATACTGAGATTAAACAAAAGTTTAAACATGTTATTAAGAGTGAAAGTTCACATAATTTGGACGCGAGACCAGTTACGCTAGAAACAAATAGACATGATCACAAGATCAGAACAGGCAATGTAAACACATGTCACAATAAGATATTTGGCCGTTTAAATGAACCTGAGTTTGAAATGCCACAGTTAGGCAAGAGTAACAGCAAAAGCTTTCAGCTATCACATGGTACTTTAAGTAACAGGTTAGATAATGAACATCAAATAAGACAAGATACATGTGTTGAAGGCATGCAAAATTTTCAGAACATTAATTATAGGGAACCAGATTTACAAACACCAATACAAGGTTATGGTACACATATGGCACCTCCTAGGAGAATGACAAAACAATATCAGCACAATTTACATGTACCATTGGTTCGTGACCCTCAGCAATGTTTTGATCAAAATCATCTGTATGCAAATACCCCTCACTACAGACAGGGTTATGAATTTTATCCAGAGCCCGAACCATATTATGAGATGCCCACACTGTAAATCTAGCGGACGCCGGACTTGTACATGCCATATTCAATATTTTAATGCCAAGTGTTCTCTACATGTCAAGGCTAACTAAACTGTTCAAAATCTTAACACATGTGTTCAAACGATATCAACAACTATTCTGTTTTATGCATGATATGGAAAGCCACAACTGCCTTATGTTGTATTCGATCTTTATATTCGGTGCTTTTTTTAATATATTCGGTCCATACATCATTGTGTGTGGTGATTATGCCACTGTGTGTGGTGCTTTTACCATTATGTGTGGTCATTTGAACATTATATTCGGTACTAATTGCATTATATTCGGTGCAAACTTCATTGTATGTGGTGCTTAAACCATTATATGTGGTAGTAAATGCATTATATGTGGTAGTAAAGGCATTCTTTGTGGTAGTAAAGGCATTCTTTGTGGTAGTTAAAGCATTATATTCGGTACTTTTTAAATCATATCCGGTGCTTATTTCATTATATTCGGTACATTGATCATTGTATTCAGTGCTTGCATCATAGTGTGTGGTGCTTTTACCATTATGTATGGTCAGTTTAACATTATATTCGGTACTGATTGCATTATATTCGGTACTGATTGCATTATATTCGGTACGAACTTCATTATATGTGGTACTTAAAACATTATATGTGGTAGTTAATGCATTATATGTGGTAGTTAAAACATTATATTCAGTACATTAATCATTCCATTCAATGCTTATGACATTATACTCAGTAGATAAATCGTTATATTCAGTGCATACATCATTGTGTGGGGTGCATTCTTTTTCCATTGTTATATGCAGTCACAAAATCATTATATGCGGTAGATAAATCATTATATTCGGTGCATTCTTCATTATACGATTTTTCGATGATGATGATACTTGACGGAAAAAGCCGGAAAAACTTCGGCAATTTTACGAATGTTAACGAAGTGGGAGAAAATACAATTTAAAATTATGTAACGTTACAAATGTTTTAAAAAAGGGAACTATTTGAGTGAGTGATGTCGTCTTGTTTTGGTTTACAAGTAATGTAAGGACAAAATTGAAATTACATGTATATTGACAACTTTCATAAAAATTTGGCTTTTTTTAAACTCAAAAGTACATGAAATATGTAAGGTGAGTAAAACAATTGAGATTTTGCTCAAAGAAGTTCCCTCAGAGGTGAAATTCCAATTTTCAAAGTTACACTTCCTAGTATAAAATCAAATATTAGAGTAATGTAACTTGTAAGGACAAAATTGAAATTATATGGACAACTTTCATAAAATTTTGGGTTTTTATGATCTGAAAAGTACATGAAATATGTAAAGTGAGTAAAACAATTGAGATTTTCTTCTGCTGTGAATAAATTATGATTTTCAAAGATGCACATCCTATACCGATAATGTACGAAACAATCATTTCATTCAACCCCCTATGAATTCATAAAAATCATGCATCATTTTTCATGTTTTTTTCATTTGCATCGGTTCAACAGTTCTTTTAAAAAACTGCCAGGTGGGTGTGCTGTTTCATGTAAATGATTAAAAAAGAAGTTCAAAAAGGTAACAATACAAATTCAAGCTGCATTAATATTGTTATTTTAGTGTTTATATTTTTCATTTTCGAATTAAAATATGACAAAAGTTATCAATATAAAACTTGTTTTACTGTATGCAGAAATATAATTGAAATAAAATCGAACCAGTAAATGTGTGGCTGGATGATATTTTGAACTTTTAACAGGACTCTTAAGAAGTTGCCAATCCCTTGTATTATATGTCTCTGTTATTTTTTGGGGGGGAAAAGAAAGGGTATTTTTGTGTGAACATGTTGAAAATTACCTCGAAATTAAGTATATAATATGGTCATTTGTTAAAACATTAATTCATATACCTGTGGCTGTGCCACTTTGCTCGGTTTCTGTGAACCAAAGCTAATGCAGCTGGTTCGGAGACGCATCATGTCAGCTGGATTCAGGACGCCTAATGCTACCATGTCATCTTTTCCTAATTTACATATTATGTCTGGCGTTATCTTTTCCCTTTCAAAATTGGTATATAAATGTTGTAAATTGCACTCCTGCAACACAGCTTCCATTTTCTTCGGTGTATACAAAATATATGTCTATGAATTTTATCCGTTCTCGTTAACATTCGTAAAATTGCCGAAGTTTTTCCGGCTTTTTCCGTCAAGTATCATCATCATCGAAAAATCGTATAATGAAGAATGCACCGAATATAATGATTTATCTACCGCATATAATGATTTTGTGACTGCATATAACAATGGAAAAAGAATGCACTCCACACAATGATGTATGCACTGAATATAACGATTTATCTACTGAGTATAATGTCATAAGCATTGAATGGAATGATTAATGTACTGAATATAATGAAACAAGTACCGAATATAATGTTTTAACTACCACATATAATGCATTAACTACCACATATAATGTTTTAAGTACCACATATAATGAAGTTCGTACCGAATATAATGCAATCAGTACCGAATATAATGCAATCAGTACCGAATATAATGTTAAACTGACCATACATAATGGTAAAAGCACCACACACTATGATGCAAGCACTGAATACAATGATCAATGTACCGAATATAATGAAATAAGCACCGGATATGATTTAAAAAGTACCGAATATAATGCTTTAACTACCACAAAGAATGCCTTTACTACCACAAAGAATGCCTTTACTACCACATATAATGCATTTACTACCACATATAATGGTTTAAGCACCACATACAATGAAGTTTGCACCGAATATAATGCAATTAGTACCGAATATAATGTTCAAATGACCACACATAATGGTAAAAGCACCACACACAGTGGCATAAGCACCACACACAATGATGTATGGACCGAATATATTAAAAAAAGCACCGAATATAAAGATCGAATACAACATAAGGCAGTTGTGGCTTTCCATACATGACTTGTTTTTTTTATTATTCGGTGTTCAAACAGTTTAGAACACTTAAAGTATTGTTCCGGCAGTATACAATGGATGGGGTATATGCACACCTAGTGTTCAAATAATGAACATCTAGTGTTCTAAATTTTATCACCATGTGTTATAAAAGTCCCGCCCTATCTATATCATCATTCTGAATTTATAAGTGGGATTTATGAATATTCGTTGAGAAAGAAGTATGTGGTTTAGATGGGGCCAGTAGGATTTGTGAACACAATGTGTTCAATTTATTGACACAAAGTGTTCAAATTATGGAAACACAGTGTTCAACTTATGAACACACAGTGTTCAAAGTATGAACACACAGTGTTCAAAGTATGAATACACCTAGTGTTCAAATTATGGACACACATTGTTCAAATTATGGACACAAAGTGTTCAAATTATAGACAACAAGTGTTTAAATTCTGGACACAAAATGTTCAAATTATGGACACACAGTGTTTAAATTATGGACACAAAGTGTTCCAATTATGAAAACAAAGTGTTCTAATTATAGACAACACGTGTTTAAATTTTTGACACAAAGTGTTAAAATTAGGAACACAAAGTGTTCAAATTATGAACACCTAGTGTTCTAAATTATAAAACACCCTGTATTCTCAAATCCAACCGATGCTATATCATGATCGTTCCGGAATATTGCATTGTGGTATAGAATGGGCAAACAATTTGGAACACCTAGGGCTAGGGTTAAATATTTATTGTTCCGTAATAGTGAATTGTAGAATATCAAGGTTGTGCATTTTTTTAACACCTTGCGTTTAAACATGAACACCTAGTGTTCTAAATTTTAACATCATGTGTTCTAAAATTCCCGCCTATTTAAATGTTACCGTTTCGAAATATTGCATTGTGTATAATCAAAATGGCTAGGGTTTTTTGTACAGCTAGTGTTCTAAATTTTTACATCTTGTGTTCAAAAATTCTCGCCCATTCTATATCATCATTTTAGGTGGAATAGTGCATTGAAGTATATTATGCCGGTAAGGGATTTACTAACACAGAATGTTCTACATTTCCTACCATTCTATGTTCGTTCCAAAATAGTGCATTGCAGTATTGGAGTTGTTTGGACTTTTAAACATTTAGTGTTCAAAATTTGAACACACTTGTGTTCTACAAATTCCCGCCCATTATATATTATTGATTCGTGAAATTGCATTGTGGTATAGCATGATGGGGATTTTGAACACCTAGTGTTCAAAACTTTAACACTTAGTGTTCTGAAATTCCCGCCCATTCTATACCACAATGCACTATTCCGGAACGATGATATAAGTTTTCCAGGCGCGAATTTTCAAGGGAACAGGAACAGGAGCATAAATCTTCGACGAAAACGTTTTGTGAGAAATTATTTCAGTCTACACAGAAATTAGTTGAAGTTATATCTACGTATATCGCACCAAACTCAAACAATCTTCTTTATGTGGTATTATCATGGAAGAGGAAGACTTCATATGCAATCTATGTCCCTTCAGCACAAACGAGTTCAGAAAATTTAGCAGTCATTATGTTAGATTCCATAAAAATGACCCGAATTCATTCACAAATATTGATGCTGGAACTTTACTTTTGAAATGTTGTGACAGGATTTAGTGAAAGACAAACAGTATTATTTTGTTTCCAAAGATATGATGAATACAGCTTATTTGACAGAATGACTATTCTCCTTAATTTTTTCTGTTATCTCATAATTATTACCCTTATTTAAAAATTTTATATTTGTTTTGAAAAAAAATAAGCTTGCTGAACCAAAACCTCTTTTAGAACATGTTATTTATGATTGTGTATAGGAATTGTATGTTTCTGTTTCTGTTTAAATATTCATATTTTAATCATCTTTTATGCTTGTTGCATATTACATTTTAAATACGACAAATAGATCTGTGCATACAGTAACATGTTCATTTTGGTGTTTTTTTTTTGTGCTTGTGGATTGTTCAATTATCCATAATATTATAGTCTCATATGCATTATTGATTATTACCAGTATCTTTTATTAGAATATGGTTATACTCAAGTTCCAAGTTTTGTTAAAATATATATTTTAATATCTGTTATACTGTTATACTGAGAGAGAAAAATGTGCCATATTGATAATGCATGCTCTTATTTTTATTTTTTAATGTCTTTGCAAAAAGATATTTATTTCTTCTTTCACATTTTTTAAAATTCCCAATTTTATTACTTAGAGTACAGAGGGAGATCACAACATATTCTCTAATCACTACCATCATAAAATGTCAGTAAAAGTATATAAGGAACTTTGATGTGAGCCTCAGATATAACAATCTTAAAAAAAATAATTATAAATTTACTTCATTTTCGTTCTTAAAAATATTTTATGAAACAGCATTTGCCTATGATATTATAGATGTTCCAAGTAATATCATGTTTGTTGTGTAATTCTTGGTTGAAACTTGTTACTGCTTTACTTATTATTATTATTAATTGATATTGAAAAACTAAAGATGAATACAGGTGATAATTCAAAAATTGATACCTTAGACATTCATACCACATCTTCTTATTCTTATATGGAGTGAAATGTATGTGCATACATATTTGTAAATAAATGTTTTAGTTATTTTATACTTTAATAGTTATATTCTTTGAAGTGCATCTTTAGAATTATGAAAATTATTCTGTGTAATACATGTAGTTTTGAAAAACCTTTGTATAATTTCTATGAATTTTAACAGAATCATTGAAATATAGACTTAATAGTTGTTTTTTTCTATTGACATTTGAAATTAGTCTGATTAAAATGTTTATTCAAAGAAAGTTGGGAAACATGGAGATAAAGTTCTTTCATGATCAAGAACCAACTCCATCTGGAGAATAAATTCTTTAACTTTTAAGTTGAATATTATTTCAGACTCTTATTACTGACTGTAGAAAAATAGACAAGACAGATATCTAGCCTATTCAATTTAAATCAGTTCAATGATATTGCCCATAAACTAAATGTTTCAATGGGAGATAATTACAAATGCAAAAATAAATGCTATTTTTTACTTGGTGTTTTTTTTATAACACAATCTTAGCACTCGATTAAAAATTTAAAAAATCATAATTTCACAGAATTAGCCATCATATTACTAATAATGAAATATACTGCAATCAGACAAAATATTAAAACTGGGTAACTTATTTGGATTTTTTGTAATTCATAAAGGTAACACATACTTTCTTTAAGTTTTTATTGCAACAGAAGAAAACACAATAAAATAAATTTGAAAGACATGCTAAATTTTAATTCCTTTTGACATGTTTCCAAACAGAGCATAATGCTGACAGGTAATTTGTTTTTTTTTACTACTAGTAATGCACAATTAAAATAATAGGCTCTATTAGCTTAAATGAAATAAAATAGATGTCTGATATTGTAACTTTGTTTGTTTCCTTGTATGCAAAAATAAACAAATAGCATAAATCTACCAAATTTAATTCTTTAGTGGTCAATAAAATATTTATCTGTCAGACATTAGTATATATATTTTTGAATTTTGTCTTGCATATTTGCATTTGAATGGACTTCCAAGTTCTTAATTTGTTCAAACTGTGAAAAATGTCAAATATACTCCTTTGGCTAGTTTTTTTCTGATCATTTTGTTTTCATAATTTGAAATCTTTAAATTAAGATTTGTTTTGAAAATTTTAAAGAAAGAAAACAAAATTGGAAATTTTTCTGTAACCTTACATAGCAACCTTTGTTTAACTTTATATTTTTTCAAATATCTGATATACAATATGTATCTCAAAATCACAAAAATACTTTCAATTTAAAACTGTATCAATTGTTACATCTTATTGCCATTACACATTTGATTTAAAATAAAGAATTGTTAATCATTGAAGATGTCTTCATTGTTTTTGCATAAATGTGCCAGATGAAAAACTGTAAACGCTAACAAAAAACATGTTCTACTTTTGAACACCAACTTTTTATACACTTATTTCAAGTGTTCTAAAAGTAAACACCAAGTGTTCTGAATCTTAACACTTTTGGCTTTGATCATGTTCTGTGTTCTGAATCTTAACACTTTTGGCTTTGATCATGTTCTGTGTGTTCAAAAAGTGTTACAACGCTGTTGAACGTGTCGACATGTTACCTTTTTGAACGTTCAGACATGTTAAAAAACTGAACACTAAGCGTTCAAGTATCAAACACAACTATTCAAAAATTGAACACAAAGTATTCAAAAAACGGAACACAAGGTATTCAAAAAAGGAACACCATAGTGTTATAAAACATAACACTAGTTATGCAAGAATTGAACACCAAGTGTTCAATAATGAAACATTTACATGTTCAAAAATAGGACACATAAGTGTTAAAAAATATAACACCAAGTGTTCAATAATGATACACCTACACATTCAAAAGTGGAACACCTAAGTGTTTAAAATCTTAACATCAAGTTTATAAGAGTTGAATATTAGTGTTCAATAATGAAACGCTTACAGATTTACAAGTGGAACAACAGCATTCAATTGATTAACACTGGTGTTAACATTTGGAACACCATTACACGTTCAAAAAGTGTTACAAAAAAGTGTTCAATTAGTGTTCTATTCTTTAACACATAGATTTGCAGTGCAGATCTAGGCACAATGTACCCAACCCATATACAGGGTTACCTTACCAGTCCCAAATGATACCCCCTTATTTAATGACTCCTCAGGTACAAATGAATCGTGTCGTACCGATGCGTAAAGAGAAAGAGCCGGATACGTTTGACGGTAATAAAACCGAGTGGATCGATTACATAGTTCACTTTGAACAGGTCGCAGCGTGGAACAGATGGACAGACGTTGAAAAAGCACAACAGCTCGCAATGTGTTTGCGCGGAGCCGCACAGAAAATACCTAGCGATTTGACGTTAGGACAGTTATCTGATTATAACGCGGTCAAAAATGCTTTGTCTCAAAGATTTCACCCAAGAGAAAATGAAGTAGCATATCGCTGCGAATTTAGAAATTTAAAGCGTCAAAAAGGCGAGACCGTGGCAGATTACGGATATAATCTTCGCAGACTTGCACAAAAAGCGTATCCCTCTGTTAAATGTTCCGATATTGAGCCCACCATAATAGACCAGTACATCCATGGGTTGAACAATCATGAATTGAAAAAGCATGTACAATTCCATCATCCACAAACTTTGAGTCAAGCTATTGCTTTTGCAAGTGAATTTGAAGCTTTTTTGGGCCCTGCAGATAAAGTTACGAAACCCCATGATCCAGTCCCAGAAGAAAATACTTTTGCAATGCAAACTTTAAGGTGTAATACTAGAGAGGAAGGGGTTAAGAAAACAGAAAGTTTGACTATAGCTGATATTTCAAAAGTATTAGATGATAAATTAGGAGCCCTTTTCAAAAAGGATAAAGTATCTTTTGACAATAAACCCCCAGTTCGTATTACTGACACTTACGGTCGAAATCAGAACACAAATTATGAGCACCCAGGTAGATTTGCTTATCCTAAAGAAATCAGGTGTTACAATTGTAATGAAATAGGCCATATTCAGACCCGGTGTCCATACTTAAACAATGTACATGTAGGTGGTCAGATGAAACCTACCGATCAGAGGAAACCCGGGGATTTAAACTAGCAGGAGCTGGGTTCAAGGTCGTGAATTCGGCTCAAAATTCACCTGAAAACCGACCTAAAAATTTTGAAGAATTAGTTAATGTAACTGTAGGTCAGTTAAATGAATTAAAAAAGGGAGATAACCTTTGTGATGCAGCTGTCCAGGGTAGTACAAAATGTGAAAAGTCTGCAAATGAAATTGAACAAAAAGATCAGAACTTAGAAAATTTTGGAAATGAGTCTCTTAATGATCGGAGGAGGGACATGTCATCTCAAATAATTTATTTGAATAAAATTACAGGTTCTTGTTTGAATGTAGATGCTGAGATAAATAAGTTCAAGTGCAAACTTTTAGTTGACACAGGTTCCCCAGTTTGTATCCTGTCAGATAAAATCTTTTCAAAGTTCAAAAATAAAAAGAACATGTTACAAGAAGTAAACATGCATGTACAGACCGCAGATGGGAATGAACTGAATGTGAAAGGGAAAATAAATGCTAAAATGAAAATTGGCTCTCTAAGTTTAGATCAAGACATGATAGTAGCAAAACTTGATGAATTGTCTGGCATATTAGGCATGAACTTTCTTGAACAAAATGAGGCAGAAATACACATTGGCAAAAGTGTCATGAAAATTAAAGGGCACGAATTAAGCTTAAATAAAGAAGCAAGTAATATTTGTGCTAAGGTTAGATTAACAGATAAAACCATCATCCCAGCAAATAGTGAAATTTTGGTAGACAGCTATGTTGAAGGAAAACTTGCTTGTGAAACAGGTCTAGTTGAAAGTTCAAAATATCTTGAAAGTAAAGGTCTTCTCTTAGCTAAAGCCCTTGTTCAGACTGCTTCAGACAAAAAGTGTTCTTTATTTCTGTTAAATGTCAATCAAAAGTCAGTCAAATTAAATCAGAATAGTGTCATAGGGTTGTTTAGTGATGTGGATAAGGTAGATACAAGTGATGATACTGAGAATGAAACTGAATATAAAACAGATATTCCTGAACATTTAAAGACTCTAATAGATACTGCGTCCGATCAGCTGACGGAAATTGAAAAGCAAAAGCTGTGTGAGCTCTTAAAAGAATTTTCATGTGTATTTGCAAAGCCCAATACACCGCTTGGTCAAACAGATCTAGCAACACATAAGATAGATACAGGGGATCACAAACCCATCAAACTTCCAGCTCGTAGGGTTCCCCTAGCTAAAAAGGAAATATTAGATAGGGAGTTAGATAAAATGTTAAAAGACAAAATCATTGAACCTAGCACAAGCCCATGGTCCGCACCAATTTGTTTAGTCACTAAAAAGGATGGTACCCCTAGATTCTGTGTAGATTTTAGAAAGATTAATTCTATAACAACCAAAGATGCTTACCCTTTACCCAAACCTGATGACACATTTGAAGCTTTGGCGGGTGCGACTTGGTTCCACGTGGTCGACATGTTGACCGGGTACTGGCAAATAAAGATGGACCCTAGGGACCAACATAAGACCGCTTTTGCAACCCATCGAGGTCTTTTTGAATTTCGAGTTATGCCCATGGGATTGTCAAATTCTGCAGCTTCTTTCGAAAGATTGATTGAAACGGTATTAGGGTGTTTGAACTGGAAAAAGTGCCTCTGTTATTTAGACGATATTATCATTTTCGGCAAAAATTTTGACGAAGCTCTCCAAAATCTCAGGGACGTTTTTCAGAAACTAAAGATGGCAAATTTAAAATTGAAAGCCAAAAAATGCTTTCTATTCCAGAAAAAGGTGACTTATTTAGGTCATGTTATCTCAGAAAAGGGTGTTGAGTGTGACCCAGCGAAAACGGAAGTTGTCAAAAATTGGCCTGAACCCACTAATAAAACGGAAATTAAACAATTTGTTGGTTTTACGGGGTATTATAAAAAGTTCATTGGCAATTTTTCAGAATTAGCATACCCACTTAATAATTTAACCAGAAAAAGAGTGAAGTTTGTCTGGGACGAAAAATGTCAGAATTCGTTCGATCAGTTAAAAAGGGCTTTGATTTCGCCTCCAATTCTTAGCTTGCCTAGAGGTAATGGTCAATTTGTTCTAGATACCGACGCCAGTTGCGTAGGAGTAGGCGCCGTTTTGTCACAAGTTCAGGACAACGAAGAACTTGTTATTGCTTACTCTAGTCGAACCCTGAACAAATCTCAACAGAACTACTGTACCACGAAGCGAGAACTGTTAGCGGTAGTGATATTTATTGAACATTTTCGACACTATCTTTGGGGCCGCAAATTTCTATTGCGCACAGATCACGCTCCGTTATACTGGATTAAAAATTTTAAACACCCACAAGGAATGTTAGCGCGATGGCTAAGTGTTTTAGATACCTATGATTTCAAAATTCAGCACAGACCTGGCGTCCGACACCAAAATGCTGATGCACTTTCCAGGCATCCAAGATTAAAATGCCCAAATTCGGACTGCGTTGATTTCGGCACGGACGTTTTGAAGGCCGAATCTCTGTCTGACAATTCCGAAACAGTAAAAGTATGTCCTGTTAACATGAACGATGCCGAGCAAGGTACGAGCGGAAATACAAGAAACATAGAACCGAATTGGTTACATGTATGGTCTAATGTAGAATTAATCAAATTTCAACAACACGATCCGGCAATTGGTGCAGTTCGTCAGTTAAAGCTTGATTTCCAAGATAAACCAAATCGAGACGAAGTCCGAGATCTAAACCAGGAAGGGCACTCATTATGGACTCAGTGGAATTTGCTAGAAATTCATAACGGTTTACTTTACCGGAAAATTGAAAATAAAGTGGGTCAAAATGTTTTGCAGCTAGTCGCTCCCTTCGAAATTCGAGATCACATTTTAAAAGAATTACATGACAGTAGGATCGCTGGTCACTTTGGTCGCGACAAGACTCTTGAAAACGTAAAACGACGTTTTTATTGGCCAGGAATGACCGAATCTGTAAAAAGATGGTGCAAAACTTGTGATGTATGCGCTCGCGGAAAGCCAGGTCCAGGTATTGGAAAATCTCCATTACAACAATTTCGAGTAACCGCTCCTATGCAATGTGTCGCCGTCGATATTGTAGGTCCATTACCCATTAGTCGCGATGGTAATGAATACATTATCGTGTTGGTAGACTATTTTACAAAATGGCAAGAAGCCTTTCCTGTACAAAACCATACAGCTTTAACTGTAGCCGACAAACTGGTTACCGAATTCTTTTGTCGATTCGGTCTAGCAGTACAATTGCACAGCGACCAAGGCCGTGAGATCGAGTCTGACCTATTTCGGACTGTCTGTGAGAAACTTGGTGTTGAAAAAACTCGGACAACGCCCTATAGACCCCAATCTGACGGTTTAGTAGAGCGATTTAATCGCACATTAAAACAGATGTTGTCTCTTTTTGCACATGAAAATCCCCAAGACTGGGATGACCATATACCTTACTTACTTATGGCATATAGGGCCACTGAGCACGCTAGCACGAAGTGTAGTCCCAATTTGCTAATGTTGGGTCGTGAAATCACCTGTCCGATCGATTTGATAGCGGGTTTACCCCCAGATGAACGAGACGAAACATGCCCTATTCAATATGTAGAATGGCTTAAGGCTGCTATGACAACCACCTTTCAATTTGCAAATGAACAACTTAAAACTTCAGCTAAACTTCAAAAACGAAACTATGATATAGGGTTAAAAGAACGTGGGTATGAGATTGGCGAATGGGTGTGGCGGTGGTATCCCCCTGCGGCAGCGCAAAAATTAAATTTAGGTTGGACCGGGCCTTTCCTTATCATTAAGAAAGTGTCTCCTTTGACATATACTATACAAAAAGACCCCAATGCCAGAATATTCAATGTCCATGTGGACCATTTAAAACCTTATGAGGGTAGAAATCCACCTGCTAACTGGTTAAATTTGCAAAATGAGCAGTTTGATGTTAGTGAAATTAGTGAATTTAGCATGGTTAGTGAACCAGAGGTATCGATGGAACAAGTTGAAACAGTAATGACACCCCCTAGAATGACGAGGGCGGGTAGAAGGATTAAACCGAGGGAGATCTATTCACCCTAATAAGTCCCCATAAAATAAGATAAACTCGTGTAAACACGCGTAAAAATTAAGGTTAGGGTCAAGGGTCTGATGGTTTGCTCGAGACCAAATTTTGACTGTCTTGATTTAAAATTTATAAAAACGCGTAAAAATAAATGAAATAAGCAAAGGAAGGGACTAAGGGGTAGCTCCTAAAATTTTGTACATTTGTATATAAAAAAAAGGCGATTTTGATCAAAAATTGTTGCATTTTGTTCCTTAAACTTTATATCGTATGTGGTTTATAATAGAATAAGTATTGACATATAGGTGGTATTTTGATATTGTTTTTGAATTTTGCTTATGATTTTGATCTTTTCCAGAAGATGGCAGGAGTAGATGAGTTCGAAATTGATGCTAACAGTACCGAATCAGAGATTAATATGTATGTAAATCACCACTTACGACCAGTTTGGAATCCATATGGAGGATGGTGCAACGTAGACCACTGTAATACAAGGTGCAAGTCCTTTGATGAATATATGAAGCACTGGAAAATGGTACACGTTGAACACATTCAGGTTTATGCTTGTGGAATCTGCTCGAAGTGCTTTAGGAAGAAAGAACGCGCCGTTGCTCATATTGGCTTTATTCATAGGAGAAGTGACAGAAATGAGAACGCCGTTAAAATAGAAGTTCGTAATTATTCTTATAAAGACACGTATGGAGCGCTACCGTTCAGGAGAGGTACACCAGAGGAGAGGCAAGAGATAAGGCAGCAAGAGAAGGAGAAGGATAAGGAGAGGAGGAGACGTTTGGCAGAGGAGATAAAGCTTGCTCGTGGATTCCAGGATTAATTGACTGTTTAAATTTATTTGATTTTTTTTTCTATTTGATATTTTCTATTGTTGACTGTTGAGAACATTTTGATAGACTTTTTGCGTTTTTATTGTTGGCAAAGTTAATATACATATTCTTTTGATAGATATTTTGCAAGTTAATTGTTCGCATATTTATTCAATTTTCATTTGATAGACTCTTTTGCTTGTTAATTGTTGCAAAATTTATTTTTTGATAAATATTTTTCAGAAATTTATCGTTTTTAATGGAGGGAGGAATGTGGTAGAATTGGATTTTACTATCTAGAGTTATCCTTCTTGAAACTCTAAATTTCTGTATTTTGGAAATTTCTTTAGTATTTCCTTTTCAGTTATTATAAAATAGGTTTAATTTGATCAAATATCATAAAGTATTAGTCTCGGTATTGGAGTTTATTTAAATTTCATAGCTTAACTATTTTTGGGAATTTTATTCTAAACCGACAATACCTGAATTGTGAAACAACTTAAATTTAACTATAGCTTTAGTGAAAGTTTTATTGTTTGTCTGAAGGTGACCGTGTCACCAAGAAGAGAGAACGTGAGTTACGTTCCACGGTTAGTGCTTTACCACTTTTCCTTCCTTATTAATTTATTGAATTTATAGGAAGTTTGCTCCATTTATTGTCGCGGCAAATATAATTTGTACTTTACATAATAAAGCATTTAACATATATTGAACTTCTTTCATTTCAAATTTCTACAGCTTTTGGCACATTTTGAGCACTTTGTCTCCCCCACAAGTCTAGAACACTGACTTCCACATCCCCGAACTACGGCAAGATCCCCGATCCTGCTACACACCCAATAGGTGGCGCATCGTCGTCTCCTCAAATAATTACTAACTGGTTACCAATCCTGCCCTCTGCTGCTGATGTGACGACACTTTTTTGTCTTTTGGTTTCTTGGTGTCTGTTGAAATCAAACTGGTCGCTTTTTTCGTTTTTGATTTTTGTCTTTTTCCGATGAAAAAAGAAAATCATATCTAACAAGGCGCTTTTGCGCAGGTATGTCTAGTGTATGTCCTCCACCAGTCGACCTTGAATATTGAATTTTTCCTGGTACCAAACTTATGATGTAACCAGGCAAGCTTGGCCACCGAACTTTCATATGTTTCAATTAAGTTTTCAAACTTTTCTTTAAGTGGCTGTCTGTTCTGTTTATGCGTGAATTCTCATCAATCTATTTATAAATTAAAAACAAATCATACTAATTAACACTCTGTCACAAGAAAAAAAGAAATTTAGGTCTTAAAGTTAGATTGCTTTCCAGTCTGAATATATATAAATACATGCTTTCCAGTGTAAGTTAGAATTAAGATTCAATTTCCACAGAAATGATCAAAATTCAATGGTTTATTGGTTCATTTTAAAGGGGGTCAAAATTCTCCCTTACAGAGGCATTTTATAATCAAATATATCATTCCCAAAAATCAATCTTTTTGGAGAAAGTACTGTCTCTCAGCCGGCTTTGGCCAAGATAAACATTTTTGTCCTGGGGCAGTATCACAAATGAGCATAGAAATTTGAACAGTTGATCTTTATAAAATAAAATTTTAAGCATAGGATGCAAATGAAAGAATATGATGTTTTTACTCTCCAATGTAATATAATAATCTAAAAACTAATACCTCATATCTACCAGTCATGAAGATCAAGGAACTTTCTCCTTCCTCTGTTCCATTACTGTTTTCATCTTTAACCGTTGCCGAATTTGAGTTTAAGTCTCCGGTTCCCATATCATTTGAATCCTCTGTTGTTATCTGTGTAGTAGAATTAATTATACATTGAAAAATTATTCTAATGCAATCCAATACTTAAGAAACCTGACAGTCATACAATTCTTGAACTTCATACGATCTTAGACGAACTCACACGTTCTATCTCTTCATATGTCATATATCTTTTGTCTGTTTAAATTTTAGCTGACAAATTTGCAGTTCTTTGAAAAGTAAGTTTTCTTGACTTTATTTGAATTTTGGCTACATTATTTTTGATTTCCAAAGTTTCAATCAAAGTTTTACCTAACTTAATTTAGAAATGAGCTTTTTATGAAAACCTAACTGGTATATACAAACAACGCTTAAGATTATAACAGTTAAATTTGACGATTAGAACTTAGTTCTATCATGGTTTACAGCAAACATCTTGATGGTTGGAGGCATAATGCAATTTGTAAGATTTATTTTTTAGAAATCTGGCTTCTAGAAACAATTCTTGCATTCTCCTGGTTCTTTTGAGGTCATTCTCCTCAC
This sequence comes from Mytilisepta virgata, assembly GCA_028015205.1. NCBI lineage: Eukaryota > Metazoa > Mollusca > Bivalvia > Mytilida > Mytilidae > Mytilisepta > Mytilisepta virgata. Next base: position 50,625,222 of record CM051517.1, on the reverse strand, counting down.
CCCAAATAATACATCTTGGTCAGAAGATATGTAAAAAGGGGGTTGGGGGTGGGGGAAATAGGAAATTGCAACTATCATTTCACTTGCTAGCAGAACATCTAGAACTAAGAGTATTGGATAAAGGGTGTATGAAGTGATTTTTACTTTTAATAAAGGAAAAATCAGCATTTTTTCCAGACAATTATAATGTTAACTCCAACAGTCTGTTTCCAAAAATGTACAAGCCTTAATAAATGATAAAAAAACCTTTGTAAAGCCGTGTAATAGTTTCGAAAGTATATGTTCAGCATTGATTTGAATGTTTTTTTAATTGATAAAACATATAATTCTGAAGTTTGTTTCATGGATAGCTATCGTCCTTACTATAAAACTACGAAAAATATATTAAAAAAAAAACAAAAACACGTGCAAGGCAGAGTTACAACATAGCTGAACTTTATACAAGTCACCTCTTGAAACAGCCCACCTGTCTTTTGTAAATATTTGCTACTCGTCTAGAATTAGGGAAATTACCTTAAGAAAGTCATCACCAAGACTTAGTGCATTCTATGTTTTGCTAAAAGGTCTTCTTAAAAAGTATTTGATAGTTTAAAAGAGCTTGATTCACGTCACATACATTCATAGTTAACTTTATAAGAATCTTTCATCGGACGATCATGTTTCAGAAATTTTTTTAAACCAGAGAACATTTTTTTAAAAGCACAAATAACTACAAAGATCAGAATATTCTAATCATAATCTTGAAATCGAACAATCTAATTAAAAACCGATCTCTCATCGCTCCCGTTTTCTGATATGTCGCGTGGGAGATCTAACGAAACCCGCTTTGAGGTCACATGTGAGTGACCTAGTAGGTGTGTCCTGTTCGACTAATGAAATTGCGGCTTAGGCGATCTTGTAAGTTGATCGTGTGGTAAAGGGATGTAACTCATTTTATTAACGAAGAAATCGTCAGTCCCCAGAATTCATAAACTTTTTTGATTGGCTTATTGATAGGAAGTCAACTCATTTGCATGTCATTATAAATTCATAAGTTCCAGTTCACTCGCATGTGACCTCAAAGGGGATTTCGTTAGATCTCCCACGCGACATATCAGAAAACGGGAGCGATGAGAGATCGGTTTTTAATTAGATTGGAAATCGAAGTGAGTATAGGTACAACAAAGTATCCCGCTCTATCAGGTTATGTGATTTTTTAAACTTAATGAACTGGATGCTTACTTCTTCTTTAAATGTTCATTAAATTCAAATCTTCCGAATAGTATTTTGCCAAGCTGGGATCACAAAAACATAATGTTATCAATATGTCTGACCACGAAAAAATTAAAATTATATTAAATCCAACAAACTCATGGGCTGTCTTCCTTTTTAAAACACTTAATAGCGAGCGCTAGTGGGAGCATATGGGTCATTTAGAAAAGTCTTTGTTTAATGGGGGCAGCCATTATGCAATGCGTAGTGAATTTTATTTGTGCTAAATACTGAGGTAGAAAAGGTTTCGTTCGCCGGAAAAGGAAGTAAGTAAAATAAGGGAAATAACTTGCTTCAAATTTTAATTTTAGAGTGAGAATAGTGATACCAGAAATGAGTTTCTGGAGAGGGCTATTGCTGTGCTAATAATTCAAGCCGTTTCCGTATCCGAGTGATCGAAGTGAGCGAATATAACTTGATTATTTGAGTTATTGCTGTGCTCGCATCATTGGCCACACCAACAGCATATTAATTCATGAAACTAAAGTTACCTCGAAACAACTTTCTTCGGAACAATCTTTACTATAAGCTTTAGACCTCAGAGAGTTATCTTTTTCGATTCCCTTTACAATTGATTTCATTTTCATATACGATATATGCGTAGTGGATTTTCGCTGCTGAAGCTCCAATGACCTCATGACATCGCAGAACAGTAACTTTTTAATTGTGACGTCAAAGTGGTTTCTTTGTGACCTGGCAGTTTTTTTCAAATAATAAAAATGTATCGACTTGGTAACGAAGAATGGAAACGTCACAGATATTGTTGGCTTTATGCTGTATGAAACTATTCATCTGATTAGCTAATGAGGCATGGATTTTAATTAGATTATGATTTCTTTTATTAGGCTACATCCCTAACGAACATCAGCTCCAGATTCAGCTCCACTGATCTCATGACATCGCATAACAGTAACTTTTTAATTGTGACGTCAAAGTGGTTTCTTTGTGACCATAGTCTTGCTTGTGACATTAGGGTAACGTTACGTCGTCAATCATAAGCGACGTTTTTCAATGATGAAAGTTAAATATGTTCTGCTTTTACACATTTGCACGTTAAAATAATAATTGAAATACCAAACTCGTACAAAATTTAATATACCTAAATGGAAATGGGGTCCGCTCGACAGTCCGACGGTTCAATAGTCCGACGGTTCGATAGTCCGACGGTTCGATAGTCCGACGGTTCGATAATCCGACGATTCTATAGTCCGACGGTTCGATAGTCCGACATATCACACCGGATATGATATAAATAGGTTACACTACAGACCTGAAAATGGTCCCTTCATTAAACTAAAATTTTTAGGAAATCCATTGAAGAATTAAAAAGTTATTTTAATTTTAATATATCGACACATATACGGGCCCAGGTCATTTCATGTCCACTTTCAGGTCTTTGGTGTATCCCGATATGGACTACTTAGCCCCTATAAAGAAAGACCATATACAATAAAGATCGACTTGTTTTGGAAGAGAAAGTCGCTTAATTACACCACATTCGCCAATTAGTTGAAGCGTTAAATAAAGAAAGATGCTTATTAAACACAGGGTACATTTTATATTTTAAAAACCTTTACAGCTAGGTATATTCGACGTTCCGAATCCTCTAGTCCTATTATATAAACCTTCGTAGGTATATATCGTCTTCATTCGACGTTTTTAATCGGATCTTTTTTACTATCAATTCTGAACCACGAGACTTTTGATTGTTAAAAAAAAATTTCCGATAAAAAAACGTCGTATAAAGACGATATGAACCTACGAAGGCTTATATTATAGGACTAAGAATTGTCAGGCGTTAGCCCTATGTGCAATTGTGCAATTTTTAAACTATGATAAAAAATTAACTGATAAAGATTAATGATTGGATTTTAACTTCATATACTTGCTTTAATACATCAAAAATGCGTCGGATATGTTTTTAAAAGATATAACTTGTTTAAAAAAAACGAATATTGATACTTAAATTATCATAAAAGCGATTACAATTACAGACACGTGTGCCGCGGATTCCCCCTTTTTTATTTATTTTTTATAAGAAAATATTCTTTCATATTTCAACCCATTTTAAGCTATTCAAGAATTTCTCACTTTGCACGTGTGTAATAACGGTGATGCGCGTTACCACGTTGATGATGCAAGCACAGGAAGTGTCAAAATATGGCACTGCATTGGCCCCTATTCCTTATATAGAAATGTCAATTTTGTTTTGAAATTGACATCTTTGAGTAAATTGAAAGTTCCCATGAAAAGATGGTATATAAAGGACTCTGCTGCCCTTTACCATTACATCTCTAAAATGGCTGCTAGGGTCATTGCTGGAAATCGCGGAGGAAAAGTGTTAATATACAATGGTTTCAAATACAAGAAAAACCGACAGAGGATTCATGCTATATACTGGCGATGTTGGAGGCAAGAGTGCAGGGCCAATCTTCAAACAAATATATTCAACTTAGATGACCAAGCACCTAATATAACTATTTTGCAAGAAGGTCCCCATACACACGAAGAAGACGACACGGTTATAGGAGTCGATACAACATTACAGTCTTTGCGTAGTGCAATTCAACAAGACCCAAGCGTCCCAATAAAGCGGGTATACAACAACTTTGCGAGAAATGTGGCACAAGGAGGCGGGGATCGAGAACATATTCCTGAATTCCACAGAGTCCGTTCCACAATGACACGAACTCGACTAGCTCACGTCCCCGCTGTGCCTCATGATATTGATGAAGTTTCCATTCACGGGCATTGGAAACGAACATGGTCGGAAGATAGATTTCTGTTGTACAAAAACAATGATTGGGGTGTTCTGATATATGCAACACATAAAAACTTATTGAATCTTAGACAATGTAAAGAGATATATTGCGACGGGACCTTCAGAACTTGTCCAAGGCCATATTCACAATATTTTACCATTCACGGCCGGTACCGTAATAGGGTGATGTGTTTTGTAAACTGTCTAATGACTGATCGCAATATTGGTGACTATAGACATATTTTAGAAACACTGAAAGTCAAAATTCGACAAATCACAAGGCACAGATGGCGCCCAAGAAAAGTCATCTGTGATTTTGAGCTCGCATTGATAGCAGCAGTAGAAACTGAGCTTCCACGCGCTCAAATTAGTGGTTGCTATTTTCACTTCAATCAGAGTTTGTGGCGAAAAGCCCAGAACTTAGGTCTTGCGGCAAGTTACCGACGACGACCAGCAGTAAAAAGCCTAGTCCGTAAAGTTATGGCCATTGGATACCTACCAATTGCTGTAGTGCGCCAGAACTTTCGTTTGTTGAGAACATCCCGTAGAACTCAGAGACTCTGCAGGCGGTATAATGGACTAAGGGACTTTCTTGACTACTTCGAAAGGAACTATTTGAACGGGTTGTTCCCTCCCCAGATGTGGAATGTTTATGAAAGAGATATGAACAACAGAACAAACAACAGCGTTGAAAGTAAGTGTTATCTTTTTATTTCAAAAGTAAATCTGACGAGAAAAAGGTCTCAATTTGAACTTCACATTCAGAATATTTTTTACTTAAAACGATTTAGATTTAAATTTTCGCTTGGTATATAAATGCATTTCTACAGTTAAACTGATATGCAGGGGTTAGGGGGGCTTTAGTATAAGGTTTAAAATTTCGTAATTTTATTTAATACACAATTTTTCGTTTATTCTTTAATTATTAAACATTCTTTTTCTAAAATAGTGGACACCATTTTACCCCCCCCCCCCCCCCCTCCTCCGGCTACTGAAGGTGTAAATGATTTGATTTATTATGTATAAAATCACGTCAGTAAAAGTATGTATAGCTGGAGCGTTTGCTTCTCCGTTCCATATTACGAATTTGGTTTTATGTTTAAGAAAATCTTAAAAAATATGAACATAAGTGCCACCAATACGTCTATATAAACATAAGAATATGTGATATGTATGGAAAGCCACAACTGCCTTATGTTGTATTCGATCTTTATATTCGGTGCTTTTTTTAATATATTCGGTCCATACATCATTGTGTGTGGTGCTTATGCCACTGTGTGTGGTGCTTTTACCATTATGTGTGGTCATTTGAACATTATATTCGGTACTAATTGCATTATATTCGGTGCAAACTTCATTGTATGTGGTGCTTAAACCATTATATGTGGTAGTAAATGCATTATATGTGGTAGTAAAGGCATTCTTTGTGGTAGTAAAGGCATTCTTTGTGGTAGTTAAAGCATTATATTCGGTACTTTTTAAATCATATCCGGTGCTTATTTCATTATATTCGGTACATTGATCATTGTATTCAGTGCTTGCATCATAGTGTGTGGTGCTTTTACCATTATGTATGGTCAGTTTAACATTATATTCGGTACTGATTGCATTATATTCGGTACTGATTGCATTATATTCGGTACGAACTTCATTATATGTGGTACTTAAAACATTATATGTGGTAGTTAATGCATTATATGTGGTAGTTAAAACATTATATTCGGTACTTGTTTCATTATATTCAGTACATTAATCATTCCATTCAATGCTTATGACATTATACTCAGTAGATAAATCGTTATATTCAGTGCATACATCATTGTGTGGAGTGCATTCTTTTTCCATTGTTATATGCAGTCACAAAATCATTATATGCGGTAGATAAATCATTATATTCGGTGCATTCTTCATTATACGATTTTTCGATGATGATGATACTTGACGGAAAAAGCCGGAAAAACTTCGGCAATTTTACGAATGTTAACGAGAACGGATAAAATTCATAGACATATATTTTGTATACACCGAAGAAAATGGAAGCTGTGTTGCAGGAGTGCAATTTACAACATTTATATACCAATTTTGAAAGGGAAAAGATAACGCCAGACATAATATGTAAATTAGGAAAAGATGACATGGTCACACAGTAGCATTAGGCGTCCTGAATCCAGCTGACATGATGCGTCTCCGAACCAGCTGCATTAGCTTTGGTTCACAGAAACCGAGCAAAGTGGCACAGCCACAGGTATATGAATTAATGTTTTAAGAAATGACCATATTATATACTTAATTTCGAGGTAATTTTCAACATGTTCACACAAAAATACCCTTTCTTTTCCCCCCCAAAAAATAACAGAGACATATAATACAAGGGATTGGCAACTTCTTAAGAGTCCTGTTAAAAGTTCAAAATATCATCCAGCCACACATTTACTGGTTCGATTTTATTTCAATTATATTTCTGCATACAGTAAAACAAGTTTTATATTGATAACTTTTGTCATATTTTAATTCGAAAATGAAAAATATAAACACTAAAATAACAATATTAATGCAGCTTGAATTTGTATTGTTACCTTTTTGAACTTCTTTTTTAATCATTTACATGAAACAGCACACCCACCTGGCAGTTTTTTAAAAGAACTGTTGAACCGATGCAAATGAAAAAAACATGAAAAATGATGCATGATTTTTATGAATTCATAGGGGGTTGAATGAAATGATTGTTTCGTACATTATCGGTATAGGATGTGCATCTTTGAAAATCATAATTTATTCACAGCAGAAGAAAATCTCAATTGTTTTACTCACTTTACATATTTCATGTACTTTTCAGATCATAAAAACCCAAAATTTTATGAAAGTTGTCCATATAATTTCAATTTATGGTCATTTGTTAAAACATTAATTCATATACCTGTGGCTGTGCCACTTTGCTCGGTTTCTGTGAACCAAAGCTAATGCAGCTGGTTCGGAGACGCATCATGTCAGCTGGATTCAGGACGCCTAATGCTACCATGTCATCTTTTCCTAATTTACATATTATGTCTGGCGTTATCTTTTCCCTTTCAAAATTGGTATATAAATGTTGTAAATTGCACTCCTGCAACACAGCTTCCATTTTCTTCGGTGTATACAAAATATATGTCTATGAATTTTATCCGTTCTCGTTAACATTCGTAAAATTGCCGAAGTTTTTCCGGCTTTTTCCGTCAAGTATCATCATCATCGAAAAATCGTATAATGAAGAATGCACCGAATATAATGATTTATCTACCGCATATAATGATTTTGTGACTGCATATAACAATGGAAAAAGAATGCACCCCACACAATGATGTATGCACTGAATATAACGATTTATCTACTGAGTATAATGTCATAAGCATTGAATGGAATGATTAATGTACTGAATATAATGAAACAAGTACCGAATATAATGTTTTAACTACCACATATAATGCATTAACTACCACATATAATGTTTTAAGTACCACATATAATGAAGTTCGTACCGAATATAATGCAATCAGTACCGAATATAATGCAATCAGTACCGAATATAATGTTAAACTGACCATACATAATGGTAAAAGCACCACACACTATGATGCAAGCACTGAATACAATGATCAATGTACCGAATATAATGAAATAAGCACCGGATATGATTTAAAAAGTACCGAATATAATGCTTTAACTACCACAAAGAATGCCTTTACTACCACAAAGAATGCCTTTACTACCACATATAATGCATTTACTACCACATATAATGGTTTAAGCACCACATACAATGAAGTTTGCACCGAATATAATGCAATTAGTACCGAATATAATGTTCAAATGACCACACATAATGGTAAAAGCACCACACACAGTGGCATAAGCACCACACACAATGATGTATGGACCGAATATATTAAAAAAAGCACCGAATATAAAGATCGAATACAACATAAGGCAGTTGTGGCTTTCCATAGATATGATTGCAAACGGGACAACTCTATCTAAAACCTAATAGGAATATAATAATTGAACGAGAAATTTAGACCAACACTGGAACGCAGTGTGCTATGGAGTGGTTCAGTTTTGACACTTTGTTGTATTTTCTTTAAACATTGTGTAAATTTAAAAGTGAACTTTTTGATAAAACTATTTAGTTATGAAAACTACTGAATTTTTGCTGACACTTTGTGATATTTTTCAAAGATAAATAATTCCAAATTTGATTATAGTGTTTTGCATGAAAATATTTGATGAATGAAATGCATCACCAACAAATGCAAAAAAAAGCACAAACGGATTAGCAACACATTCTTCTTCTAATGCAAATACAAGAACTAAATGCCGTTACCCCCCCCCCCCCCCCCCCCCCAAAAAAAAGCAAAGAACAAAAGAAATGTTTGCGGTAACGCTATACCACTTACACCAGGAAACGGACTAATTGTTACTGTATGTTTTTATTGTGTAATTTTTATCAAATTATTTGATATAATTATAATTGTTAAATGTTTATTTGGCCTATATCAATTTGATGATTTTTGGTCGTTTTCAACTGATTTTTATCGTGCTGTATACCACCGCTGTCTAAGGGAATCTTGGATCCAGAAAAATGTTTAACCCGGCTGTGGTTTTTGTTTGTTGCTGTATTTTCACACTTGTTTTTCTTTTATTGGTTTTCTCATCTAAATTGTTTTATACTGGTCATACTGGTAATTTAGGGGCCCTTTATAAAGCCCCCAATTGTTTTATAGTGTTATCCGATTCTCCATGTTGAAGATCATACAGTAACCTATAATTGCTTACTTTAACGACATGTGGTCTTGGATGGAGAGTTGTGTCGTTGGCAATCACAAACACATTGTCTTATTTTTATATGAAGCGTAAACCTTGATAATTAGTAAGCAATATTAATGAATAACAAGAGTAGGTAAGGAATCACAAAAATATACAAAGAAATTATTTTTTAGTCCGACAAAATGTGTAATATAACTTAGGTGTCGTATCATACAGGTACCACTGTATCGAATATTGCATACGCACCCATATCGTGTTGGCAGTAATAAATCACTTGGAGAGATGTCTTGAACATCTAAGAAACAACAATCATAAAAATGAAATAGCAATTCATAAAAGAGAGGCGAAAGATACCAGAGGGACATTCAAACTCATAAGTCAAAAATAAACTGACAACGCCATGGCTACAAAAAAAAAAAAACAACAGACAAAAAGACAAACAATAGTACACAAAGCACAACATAGAAAACTGAAAACTGAAGACTTGAGAAACACGAACGCCGCCAAAAACTGGAGTGATCCGATGTGCTCCGGAAGGGTAAGCACCTGCATATACATCAATCAACTTTAACCAAATAGAATGATCATAATCAATACGTCTTGCACAGGTTTATACTGAATCATTTATAGCTAAGCTAAATTTGGATGGTACTAATAATATTGATTAATAAACAATAAATTTCCCTCAAATGTAGGAGCTTTTATAAGCTCCCGCAGGAAGCTATTTTGGTAGAATTGTCGATTTGTGCCATTGTGCTTATAGTAAGATGATTTCTTCAATTAGAAGTAGAAATCTAACTTTCGGTTTTGTGTTAAGACACAGAAGGCTTAAGTTTGTTCATTCGTCCTAAGGTCCGTCTTTTCGTCACTGGATCCGTTCACAGCTGTAGTTAACTGTCCGATATTTCGTTGAATCATTTTTCATGGAAGATATGGATACACATTTCCAAATAACAATTCTTTAAAATCTCCGAGTAGTTTGAACACGTGAAAAACAGTCATTTGAGACCGGAACTGATTATTGGAGGCCTCCATCTTTCATGATGAAAAACATGAGTGACCGGAAGTCATGTTCAGCTTACCTCCGATAGATAAGTAGGATCACTTTTCATTTGGTTTGAACTATTTTCAGCGGACTACTGTTTCTTTGGTTCGTCTCAACAGACGATTCAAATGAACCGAACTTACGGTTCGTGTTCCACTTCCGGTTCGACTGCGAAGTCGGTACGAGCCTCATAATGAAAGCAGCCTTTCAAATCAATTCCTGTCATGCGACTTTCATGCACATATGCGCAGTACCCTCATTCCACACGGGACTTCCGATTCAAATATAGAAGCAGAAATAACACTGAACTGTCGGACTATTGAACTGTCGGACCATTGAACCGTCGGACCATCGAGCTGTCGGACCATCGAACCGTCGGACTATTGAGCTGTCGGACTATCACTACGGCCCCAATGGAAATAACTTGGTTTCTCATTTTCGACGATCACCAATAACTTAAAACCATTTCATTAAGTTTTTTCTCCTTTTATTTTTATCTAAATTAAGTACATAAACAATATCTATCAAAAATAAAACAAAAAAAAAACCAAAACCAGATTTTTTTTTTAAATCTCACACTCTCCCTCCTTTTGAAATTTGTAAATAAACTAACAAACGTTTCTACCAGCATAACTTTAATCATATTACAAAAGAGTATAATTACACTAACAAACACACAGCCTTTAACATGGTTTAATAAGATTAATTACAGATTAAGATAAATAATGTATAAAAACTAAACTGGATAAAAACACTTCATTTTTATAGATTTAAAAAAAAAATAGTTAATTCATTTGATTCAATGTACAAAATGGTTTAGATGAAGCAGAGCATTCATTCATCGAATAGAATAAGCTTAAAAAATAACACTAGATGTGACACGGTTTCTACAAATTAATGAAAAGTAAAGTACCAATACGACATGTATTCGAAAAAAAAAAACTAATAACAAGTAACATTGTCTGTTTTTTCTTATATTTGGTCTTTTATTTCTTACGATGTATTAAAACAAAATGATTTTAAGAAACTTGTACGACGTCCGATTTAGACGTTATTTTAAGAAAATCGTCTCTGTGACATTTTTGTCACTATTTTTGAGAGGCATATAATTTTCTTACTGTTCATGTTATGTTCATAAGTTTAGTTTTTAAATAAAGAAGACGAAAATAACATTTCATAACTGGATTTAAAATGTGTTTAAACTAACCAAAGTTAACCCAGAAAAGAATAAAAAAAATTATTTGTCGCAGTGTTTTAAAAAAATCACAAGTGTGACATTTGATTCACACAAAATGAAAGTGTCATGATTTTTCAATGATTGACTGAAAATATATGTCCACTGGAATTTTTTATCTGCTTGACAATAACATTTGATAGATAAAGCGATTTTTAACCGATGGCCAGAAATTTGTCTTTTTTCACACAAGATTTAGGATGACTGAATCGCAAAAAGTTGCATGGGACAGGAAAACTTTGTGAACTTAAATGGGCTTATCTGTTTATGACGTCATCATAACGTCACAACAAGTTACGTCAGAAAATTTTGCCACGTTGGCAGCAATGTGGCAAAAAGGTAGGGATATGCGCCAAAAAATAAAAATACAAGACCGACTTAAAGCTGAAATATTTTTAATAAATGTTACCTGGGACAGCAAACATTTTCCAGTAAATCTATCTTTAAATGTGCGTAATATTTATGTATAACAGTTCATTAAAACTTAAACAAGTAAAATTGGCCGTCCTATTTAAGATCTACAAGAAAATATATATATTGGCATACATTTCTATATTTTCTTAAAATTCTGGACAGTTTTATAGCAGAACACGTTGTATGTCTTCAAAGGCATGAACATCGCGCGTAACGTCTAGTGCATTAAAGTAAAGTCAATAAATATTCTGACCATGAAAGAAAACCTCAGATTTGTTTTGCTCGCTTCGCTCGCAAATCCACTCAAAAGAATGATGTCATATAGGCCACGAAACTTCCACCAATACACGGAAGGTAAAGGCTTTTCATCCGCCACAAAAGTAAAGTATATATGAATCCTTTATTTGTGTAAAATACACCCATATTGGTCAAAGCAAAACAATACAATAACACCTCAATATATATACATCACAATAGACATTAACACTAAGAACATGAATACAACAAACAGCTTACAATAAAAAAAAAATCTTTAAAATTATAATATGAACTCTGACCAATGTGGACCCTATTTTCGTAGTGCCAATGACTGCTTTATAAAGTCGCAACATAAGGTAAAAGTTCTTATTTAGGGTTTAAAATTTGACTAATATGTTCCAATTTGTTATTAAAATCTATATTCAAATTAAGTTGAAGATTTTGGAACATAGTTTGCCTTTGCTTTTTATTAATGTTACAAATTAAGAAAAAATGATACTCATCCTCAATTTCTTTACACACAGTACATAGCCGGTTTTCCCTTAAAATATTTTTGTATCTTCCTACTTCTATATTTAAAGAATGGTCACTGACTCTGAATTTAGTTAAAATTTGTCTATTTTTGAAACTGGATTCTTTTATTAAATATTTCTCCAATCCAAAATCAGATTTTATCTGTTTATATAAATATAATTTTGAATCGCTTGTAAGACTTGATAATTTCAACATTAGTTGATTTTTATATTTATCCTCTACCAGTTTTCTTGTTTTACATATTAAATTACATGGATGAACATTTTACTTTAGTACTGAAACCCTTTAACCCTCCAACAGAATATCACAGTTACTATGTTTTTTCCTACAAAAAATTAATAAATTAAATAAAACTGATTTTGCTTCTATTCACATTGATACTTTTTAATAGTAATAACACTAATTTGGTTAGAAAAAATATTGTGTCCCTCAGTCTTTGAAAAATGAATAACTTGACTTGGGCTTAGTGGAAAACAAACATTCTGTCCAAAGAAAATTCCCCTCAGAATCAAATGGTCGTCCCCTAATCTATAGGCTCCCAAGAGTTAACTTTGGGCGGCGTGAAAATAATTCATGCAAAAATTCACCTGAGTTCATACTGAATTTATTTGACGCCCATGTTAGATTTCTAACAAATGGCATGTTGAATATAACACGTGAATATTTTACGAGAACGTTGGCGCTTCTTAGATTATCCTCTTCAGGTTTATATCCGAAGCCCTTGACTGCCATTCAAGATGACCACCACAGCCGAACATAGTTTAACATAGGACCCTATGGGATTCCCTAAATAATATTCTTGTCTAAACCAGTAAGCCAGTTGGAACGAAATTATGAAGCAATGGTCGTCCTTAGATGGTCCTTTATCAGAATTTTATTCGATGAACAAGACCACAATCCAAGATGGCCACCAGTTAAAAATAGGATCGTATGGGAAATTCACTTAAAGATCTTTTTCTCTAAAACCACTGAGCTAATTTAGACCAATCTTTGCGTCAATGGTTCTTAGGTGGTCCGCTTTCAGAATTGTTTCTGATAGCCCGGACTGCCATCCAAGTTTGCCACTACTAGTTTAGCGTATAACCCAACGGGAAATTCACTTAAAGATCTTCTTCTTTGCAACCATTAAGCCAACTGGAATGAAACTTTGCAGCAATTAATGGCCTTATTTCAAAAATGTATCCGACGACCTTCATCGCCATCCATGGGAGAACTTAGTTCAACAGAGGACACAATGCGAAATTCACTTTTAAAGATCCTTTTGTCTGGAATCACTAAGAAAATTGGATCAAAAGTTGGCAGCAATGGTGCATAGGTGGTCCTCTTTCAGAAACATTGTCGCGGCTGCAGATAAAATAAGTTCAACATAGGACTCAATGGCAAAATTCATTAACAAATTTGAAACTAGTGAGTCAATTGGAACCAACTTTGGAAGCAACGGTCCATGTCTCTCTATTGTCATCGTTGACTTCTGTTCTTTGTGTCTTCTCTTCAATCGGATATGTTGCTCTCGTCCACAACCTGTCTCTAATGCAGGGATCAACATTCTTAGTCATATAATTTCTGGTGTTGTCTTGGTACCTCCTACTCTTTCTTTCATCAATAGCATGTCGTCCATTCTATATTTGTGTAATTTCCATGAAATAATTTCATCATTTAAAGTTGACAACATTTCTCATTTCTCTTCCCATGTCCAACATTGCAGTTTTTTTTTAAAGTCAAATCTCTCTTTGTGCGTCCTCAATCCCTTTTTCTGTTATCTATAGTTAATTGATTTGCACATTGTTTTTGATTCATCACCTCTAACTGCATTTTAAGGTCGTTTGTTTTAATTTCATAGTCTATTTGTAAATCTTCTAGCTTCTTTGTAAGATTATAATTTACTTTTTCATATTAAAGTCTCTGAAGCTTTTCTGTTCCATCTCCTGATCACTACGTTTAAGTCTTATCATCAGTTCGTTATTCCCTCTTTTCTGTTTTTATCTGCTTTATAGTCCCCAGTACTATTTCTCTATTGAAGAAGCTTGTCAAATATTTTAATAAAAGAGTTTTAACAGCCTCCAATGTGTTTTCTATTATAAAAAAAGGGGGGAATGGAACTAACGCTGGATGTAGTGAATCTGGATGGGGTGAAGTTGGATGGAGTGGAGCTGGGTGGAGTTAAGCTAGGTTTTGTTGGGTTTGTATAAAGCCATGCCTGGTAAATGCATTATTACCTGGTAGAGGCATGCCCGGTAATGGCATTACCTGGTAGAGGCAGGCAGGGATCGGCTAGCACCATTAAAAACTACTGGAACATCTATAACAGTAAAATACCCAAGCTTTATTAAAAACAATAAAAACAAAAACAGAAATAAGAAAGAAAAACATTGCCAAAGTAAAAGACGTAACATCTAAAACTGTGAGATAATTATATTCAGATTTAATTGTTATTGAAAATATTTACTGAACATAGTTATGATTCATTTATTATAAAATTTCAAAACTAATTAATTATTATTGAAGTTTAAATTCTTAATATTAAAAACAAATGTACATACCTATAACAGTAAAATACCCAAGCTTAGAAATATGGGATTTCTTTCCTATTTATACTGTTACAATATTTCTTTCACCTCAGAATTTACATTCGTCTTTTCCATTGGGTCCTTGTAGTTATTTGTTGCACTACACTGGATAATTTTATCTTCACATTTCACTTCAGTTTGATTTTGTATTAAGAGAATACAAAACTAATTGTTTCATTTTCTTACTGGTTGCTTCAGTTGTATTGAATTCCTTCATAAAATCTGTATGCATTCTAGAGCAAGTTGAACACATAAATTTCCTTGCAGTTAGTTCATATACAGGTACAGTATGCCGGTAATTCTGTACATAAAAACATGAATCCATTTTATGCACTCGTTATAGTTGATCCTTGCTTGAATGACAGGCTGTTGACAAACGCAACATATATGGTCGTGCCAATAAATGCTGCAAAGCATCACCTTAGTGCGTATCCAAATATGCGCAATGGCGATCCCCATAAAAGGCTTGTATTTGCACGTGATTTTCCTATCCATGAAAGTGGCGTAACAAAAGAGTCGACTGAGATAAACAAACACGTATTCAACAGCTGTTGAAGTATAATAAAAATGTAGTATACATTTAATAAGGACAAGAAAGTAAAAGGAACCGGTCAGTTGGATGAAAAAATCCATCGATTTACTGTTCATTAATACATATATTAAAAGTCCAAATCCCACAGGTCCAAAAAAAATATGAAGAAATCTAGGGGCACTCTTGGCCTTGTTTTCCCCATTTTTTGCGACTGTTTAGATATTTTTCCGTTGAGTTACGTCCAACAAAGCTGCTACGAATAAAATTATTTTTTAAAATTCGCATCTGTATGCACAGGCATTCGGCGACTGGAATTTTTTTCTTTTCGGCATGATCAAAAATTTAGGGGGACATTCGACAGTGTATTAATCTATGCATGGAAGTAGGGTTGGTCTACATCACGGACACAGATTATACTGTCATGTCTCGCCAAAAAAACTCAGGGCAAACCATTTTCCGATACCTTTTGAGGTCATTTTACCACTTGTATTTATCGTAAAAGTAGGATTTTACAATTTCTCAATGACCAAGGTCAATTTCTTTGTAAAACTTTTTTGCACTTTAATGTGAATCTTTATTTCGTAAAGTCTTGCAATTAAACGAATAAAGTAACGCATAACAATTTATATATACAATATAATACATAGTCATTGTCGGAAAATAAAAAGTATGCCATCAATGAATAGATAGGGGCACAGAAGGTAATCAAAAGAAATATTTGACACAGAACTTTTAAAAATTTCTATCAAAAATTTATTTCGGGTATTATTCTTATTCTTTCTACACACTATGTGAATAAAATTTCTTATTCAGCCAAACAAGACAATTACATGTACATGTATTTATTTTCGTATATTCCAGAAACTCTTTTTCCTGAACCTTTCATTCAACTTTTAATTTTATTTGCATTAACCCATTAAGTCTATATATCATTTTTTTAATCATATTTTTAAATTTCAAACATTTCTAAACATCATTTGCACATAAAGCATTTAAACTGAGGACGCATTACATCGTATTTACAATGTTTAAAACTTGTAATTAGACTAAAAAGTTTTGTTTGTCGTAACTTGTAGCACGTGCTGTTTACTTTTTTTTTTCTTCTCGTAGTAAAATACTTTAAACACGAGTGAGTAACCAAATCTTAACGAAAGCGTGGATAGTACATTGTAGTAAAAAAGCGCGGGCTATACAACAAGCCTTTTATGGTAAATGTTATTGCTCTTTGCAACAACCAGAAAATCTCGTGCAAAAACAAGCCTTTTATGGCCACCTTCCACATTTGGATATGTCACTAAGGCGGAGCTTTGCTGCATTTTTTGGCAAATATATATCATCGTTATCCTTAAACTCATCAATACGACTTTGCTGTGTATGTTGATTCTCAATTTATCACAAAATATGTATTATTATTGATTAACTACAAGTATCATTTATTGGTATTTATATGTTTAAAACTGCCAATGTGATATTAACCTGGGAACACGGCCAATACGAGGAAATCAAGTCCATTACAGGGTTTTCAATATTGGCCTAGTTTCGGTTTCGTCTTGGCCTTGTTAAAGTTGCATTGGGCTGATTAATTAATAAAAGTATCATTACATAATGTTTTTTTCATACTAGTATTGGTCTAGTTATAGGTCCTCGGCCAGACTCAGGCCAATACAGCGAGCCTCGGACCTATAACTAGGCCAATATGAAAAAAAATTACGTAATAATACCAAAATAATATCTATTTTTCAATCAAGTTATCTGATGGTTTAACTGATTCCTTTGCATCTATGATTGGAGTCAAGCAGGATTGTATCTGGAGACCTACACTTTTTCACTAAGTACGTAAATGATTAATCAGATCAATTTAATGCAGAGTGTGACCCTCTTGAATTAAAAGATAAGTTGATATCTTGTTTATTGTATGCTGATGATATTGTTTTGTTTCAAAATTTGCAGATGGTTTACATAGATCCCTTGACAGAATACTTTACTGTGATAAATGGGATCTTAAAGTTAGCAGATGTTTCAATAAAACTAAGGTCATCATTTTTAACAAGTCTGGAAGAATCCTTAAAGGTTTTTCATTTCAAGTCAATGAAATATTTCAAAGTTAATTATTTAAAGAAAATAAGCCTTCTGTGCTGGAAATGTTTTGAAAATTAATTATAATGATTATTTTAAATATCTAGACATTTGATATAGAGTAACTTCTATACCCGGGCTGGAGATTTTAAGCTTTTTATAAACCGCACTGTGGTTGATGAAGTATAAACTGCCTCAAACCAAGTTATATCGTTTATAACTGTTAAAATATTGAAAACAGTCCTTGGATAGGACTGAAATGAGGTAAGAAAGTTACACCAAATTTCTATAAATGTTATTCTTGTTAAGAGCTGATACGGTTCCTTCTCGTCATGCCTTTTCATTTACGAAAATCGGTCAGAATACGCAAAAATTGGACGAATATTTGTTCTGGCATTAAATTCGAGCAACTGTGAATAAATGTATCGAATGGTTTGCCAAAATGAAAGAACTTGTAAAACATGTCTGTGACCACACTAGGCACCCGTGATGGCTCACAGGAGCTCAGTCCACAAAGCTGCCTAGCGCGTGGCAAGGTGGCCCATAGGGGAGACCATGTCGTTGAGGGATTGTCAGGTCATAGTACGGAAAGCCTGACCACGGACCATAGTGGGTAACGTGTTTGGAGAATGCCACACTCACTGTAAGCTAAAGACCCCTTCTGTAGTTTTCGATAAAAGAGTAGGCTAATGCATCTACACTGAGAAGGCTAAATTATCAGACTCTACCGATCCATACACCCTTTTACAGTAGCAGTCAAAACTGGTTCCCCTTTGTGTCCAGCCCCACCAATGTTTGGATAGTTTGATAATTTGCTGAACTGGTTCTCGTCCTGAAGAAGCATGACATATTTTTCTCTGGACGTTAAGCAAACAACAATGCAACAAATCTATGACCACTAGAAAGGGTGTTTTCAGTGACTATCATGTCATATAACATTGTCGGATTAACCCATTTTGCCTATACATAGTGAACCTTAAACTGAAAAAGTCATTTATGCTTGAATAAAGAAATGATGAGCAACATTGATGAACTCTTGATCTTGTATTTTTTACCATGAAGAAATAATGTCTATAATGCATGACTTTCAAGAAGTCAGTATTTTACTTTGAATGGAGTATGCATCATAATATATACACCTTTTTTGTGAATGATTGTCTAAAATTTAATTCCATCAAATAAGTTCTTATAGGCCAAGTGGTTTCTTTCTGATTAGCTCAGAGAAAATTTTTAGCACTAACTTAAACCTAAGGCTGTTCCATTACTGAAAATGACCATTGACATAAGGGGCGATTGTAATTCAATTTGACCACCACCATCAAAGCTAAGGGTTTAAGACAAAAGTGCAAAGTTATAGGAAGCAGAGGCTCCCAGGGGCCTGTATCTCTCACTTGATAGTGAATTGCATATTACATATAGCGACCAGTTCCCACAAGGTAAAAGTTCGGCTGTGGTGGCCATCTTGGTTGACAGCTTGGATCATTGGACATAGTTCTGACTGAGAGACCATAGCTGTCAAGTCTGGTTCCAATTGGCTTAGTAGTTTCAGACAAGACAATTTTTTAATGAATTTTCCTATAGAGTCCAATGTTAAACTATTTTCGGCAGTGGCGGCCATCTTGGTTGATCGCCCGGTTAATCAGACACAATTCTGAAAGAGGACCATCAAAGGTACATTGCTGCTATGTTTTGTTGCAATTGGCTCAGTAGTTTCAGACAAGAAGATTTTTAAATGAATTTCCCATAGGGTCCTATGTTAAACTAAGTTCGGCTGTGGTGGCCATCTTGGTTGATGGTCCAGTTTATCTGACATGATTCTGAAAGAAGACCATCAAAAGGACCATTGTTGCTATGTTTGGTCGCAATTGGCTCCGTAGTTTCAGACAAGAAGATTTTTATGTGAATTTCCAATAGGGTCCTATGTTAAACTAAGTTCCGCTGTGGCGGCCATCTTGGTCAGATATCAGGACCATCAGACCTAATTTTGGAAGGGGACTATCCAAGGATCATTTCAGCAAAGTTTGGCTGAGATTGGCATAGTACCTTTAGAAGAGAAGATTTTTAAAATTTTGACCTCACTTTTTTCTATTTTTAGCTTGGCCGCCATCTTGGTCGAAGGTCAGTTCAGGGACACAAGAGAAAATTTTGGAAGGGGACCATCCAAGGAGCATTCCACCAAAGTTTGGTCTCAATTGGCCCAGCGGTTTAGAAGATTAAAATGTGAATTGTGGACGACAGACGCCAAGTGATGACAATAGCTGACATGACCCTTCAGGTCAGGTAAGCTAAAAAGGGGCACTTCAACAAGGTTTCAGACATAAAAAATGAAAAACATAGGATGTAAACTTTTTCAGATATATCAATAATAGGGTTATTTTTTAAGGTTTTTAGTTTCTACCACTCCTTTTTTTCAAGTCAATCGTTCTAATTTACCTGCAAACAAGTACATTTTTCAAGAATTTCATGTCAAACACATGAGGCCAGAGGGAACCTACATTTCTGGACAGCTTGAATTCTGAAAGAGATCCAGCAGAGAACCTTCCATTTATGTACAGTTAAACTTACAAAATGTGCCCACTTATCTCTCTAATTCATAACAATTGGGTATTGTTAAATGTTTAATATGTATATCATGTATATGGTAAGTAATTTTCAATTTTAGGAATGTGATTCATTTAAATAGTTCCCTCTTGTTTAAATGTTTGTATTATTCCATTTAGATACACACAATGTGGTTGAAAAATATGTTGTTTTGAACAAATATTTGCTATGAAAGAAATTACAAATTAGCTAAGAACAGCTATATTCATATATAATTAACAAGGATTGAACATGCAACGTCAAAATATTAAATGGAATCACATTCATGGATTTCTTAATTCATGCAAAATAGTGTGAAATTAACATTATCAATTGTTATGCATGAGAGAGATACATGGGTGTTATAAAAGCACCTTTCCAAAGTGTTGGTTATCCTGGTTGAGTAAGGTTGCCGAGTAGATAAATTATTTAATATTCCACTAAGGGATGAGATCAAAAGTTCAATGTAGGATAAAAAACTTAATTCAAATAGTTTGGGGGTGGGGGGTAAAAATCGCTGCAAGTTTTGTTATCCGACATCGATTTTCGGATTGAAAAATACGGATTCAAGTGATGTCCAAGTCAATATACAGAACAAACATACACTGTTGAGGAAAAACAGGACCCATGATACAAAAAGTATACTCTCAAAGCATATGCTCATATTGGTCAATCAATTTTTCCCAAATTAAGTTAAGGGGGGGTGGGGGTCAGTGAAAAAACCATGTGAATTAAGTTTTTTATCCTACATTGAACTTTTGATCTCGTCCCTAAAGGAACATCTATCTACAGCCTGGTTATCCTACATACATGTAGTAGATTGAATATTTCAAGAAAGTATTATAATTGTTGTTTGGAAATGTAAATTTACATTTATTTTCAATTTATTTGAATTTGGATATCATTATTTTGAAACTAAGTATTTTGATATTTTATTCTTTTGATTTATTATTTTTGAGTCTTAGAAAATAAGCGATTTTTTTTCTAACTACCTGTAATAAAACTATTTTTGTATTATTTGTAAAATTAAATTGTTACTTAAATTGATCAAAATTATTCTTATTAATTATTTTTAAAAAGTTTTATTGTCCTTTTAAATCCATTTCTATATAATAGATTGATCAGTTCAAATTATATCAGTTATTTCCCCTTGTATTGTATACTTAATTTTAACATCATTTACCATAGACAATTGACATCATTTTGCAAAGGTTCAAAGAATTAAAATATTGATAAGATGAACCTAAATACCATTCTATTTGCAACTCGGATCCCCAAATCAGCTGCCGTCCAACACTTTTTCACATTTGCCACATTTTGAAAGTCTTAAAATATTGCTGTTAAAAAAATACCGGAAGAAATGATAACTTTGAACCTGTCTTGAGTGCTACTGGTGTGAGATGAACCTATTTACAAAGACCACTCAAAAATAACACAGAAATACTTAAGGTGGTACCCAACACTTTCACTAAAATTAATTTGGCTCGTTTAATTTTCATAAAATTTTGACAAAGTATTTACTTTGACCCATTGACAAAAATTTTTAAATTTCAAAACATTTGAACCAACCAATTCATCAGAAAAATTACACTGATTGTATAGCAGTTTGACAAACACTAATATTGATCATTGAAAAGCTTAATATTCCCTTAACAACACAACGTTATTAAAACGTTTAGCTGATTTTATAGAGTTATCTCCCTGTAGTGTTAGGTACCACCTTAAATGAATCAAATCTTATTTGTTAGACCACTAAAACTTTAAGACAACCATAATGTCCCAATATACAGCAGTAGTTCTCATCAGTACCTTAAGTTTAGTGTTATGTAAACTTTAAATAGCATACTTTTATAACATAATAGGATATTTGATAAAATTTCACATGACAAATATGGTAGTCATAAGAACACAAGACAAAATAACTTCTGTAGGCATTTTTTGCAAAAATATAAAAAAACAAAGAAATAATAACAATACCAAACAAAATGGTTAATACTTTCACATTAAGTATAGAAAAAATTGTTAATTGTCTCCTTCAATAATTAAAGCCCTTGCTTTTTCAATTTCTTTTACTTCTGCATCAGTTCGTATGTATTCATCTAGTTCTGCATCAATTTTGCTTCCCAATTCATCAATTTCACAATCAACATATACCGTTGAAATACTTGAATCTTCTGTGATTGGAGAAGGTTTTGCATACTTTAGTGCAGGTGGTTCGTAGACATCAAGGTCAACTTGATTTTCATTGTCAATCTTTCTTTTATGACTCCTATCACTGCAGTCATTTGTGTCTTTTTCGTCTTCAAACATCTTCATTAACTTCAGTTTCTTTTCCATAAGTGCCATTCTGCTGTATTTGATAATGTCAGCCAAATTGCAATAAACAAAGTCTCGTTTGCCTTTATTCCTTGCCCATGGTATATGATTGCCCAGGTCAGTGAGGACATTTATAACCTCCCTAAATCTATCTCCGTCATTTGAATTATAGAGGACTTTATGTTTTTTAAGGAATTTTTGAAAAGTGATATTCTGGAAGTCTTCTAAATACTGTGATTTAGATGCAATGTAAATGGCACTCCATGCAACTTTCTGTGGATTACGTCCTGTGACTAGCCAAGCCCTATCACATATAGAGAGTATACTGAGAGCAGTTTGACGAACATCTTTATGTATGTTATGACGGATTGCAATCTCAACAGTAATTTCTGTAATACTACTTGTTGGAAGTGTTTTGGATAACTTTCTTTCAATCAGTTTTAGAACGTGTACAAATTTTGATATAGGAATTGTAGTGATTCTTATAAATTCCTTAATTGATATCAAATGACTTGATATTCTACCAACGAAAAACAAACATCCATAAGCAATGAACGTCTTGGTTTCTACATATTTGTTAATGATTTCTTCGTCACGAAATAAATCAATAAACATTTGCTCAGCTTGTTCTATCATATCGCGAGAAAAATTCAGTAAATTACCATAAATCCTAATTTGATTTATTGCAAATGTCTGACCAGCAGGAATTCTTGTGTCATTGGAGTGTTTAAACATTTTCTTTTTGTCACTCATGATCCATTTGTTTTCAGAAGCTGCCTGGTAACCAACTGCATCTTGATTTTCTGATGTAATCATGTCTTCATTGTTGATAGTACCACATTCTTCACAGACCAAGTACCCATCATGCCTTACTAATGCTTTATAACCACACAAGGCACATTGATTTCCAATGCTGTCAGCCATTTTGGTTATCTAATGATAGTGGATTTACTCTTTCTGAAAAAAGAACATAAACATTTTTTAAACTTATTACAAATAACTAGGCCTTGAGCACAACCAACGAGTTACAAATTGACGAAATGTGCACATCTTGTGCATCAAAAAAGGTTTGGGAAAATTATTCATTTTTTCATACATGTACAACATCATTTTCCCCATTTTGGTATGAAGATCTAAAATGCAAATTCTTGTACAGCCCATTCATTTTATTAACCCAGTTCAAATATACCTTACTGCAAAGTTATTTAACATATATCTCTAAGTTTTGTTTCATTTACCTGTAAAATCATTACTGCCTTTTCCAATGTTAAAATGTATGTGTGATTTATCAATTTTGGTATAAAATACATGTATAACGTCACATGAAATGAATGTGTATGACATTATTGAATATTTGAAAGTTTTATAGCTTAAACCATGTTAGAAAGTAAAGATCATTTGTATGATTGTTTTTTTTTTTGCTACACAAAGATACAAAGATATCTTTTTACGTCTATATATAATATAATGTTAAATCGGGATATATGTTTATCACTAATAGTATTTAGGAACATCATTAAGAAGTTAAATTATTTGGACTACGAAGAAGACAACCTCTTTAATAATGACCTTTTTGTATTTTCCAAATTCCATTTCAGGGGTTTGTTTTATCAACACTGACCACTTGTCACAGGAGCTACATTATTGTAGCTAGGAGACAGGGAGCATGAGAAAAAGAATTGAGATAAAAAATTATGCATCAGAGATGGTATCTGATATTGTTAACTTTAACAAATAAGGTAAAAAATCTTTATTGACCCCATAATCATTTGGATCTTTCATCATCAAATTAAAATAAAATTAATTTTATACATGACACACGACAATTATAAATGTAATATCTGTTGTCTACAAAAATATGAGAGAAGAGAGAATGAAAGGGGCATCAAACAAAGGCATTTGTTTTATACAACAACAAAAACAGCCCATACACTAATACATGTATTAGTGTGTGGGGGTGTTTTTTGTATTTAAAACAAATGCATGTTGCATCAAACCCTTCCAAAATGGTCAAGGATGATATTTTTCTAATAGAACACTTTCAAGTTGATAAGTTTTCACTCTTAACAGCTGCTTAAGTGGTCCATTTTGAACCATAGGCCATCTTGGATTTCACCAAAAACTCAAAATTAGTAGACCACCACCCTAGTATCATTTCTGCATGATTTAGTTTAAATGGGCGAGACAGTTCTGAGAAGAAGCTGTTTGTATTGTATGTAATTCCCATAGGATTCCATGATGAATTTCCGATCAGCACCAAAAACACAAACTTTGTTAAGTACCACCCAATGAACATTCCTGCCAAGTTTTGTTCCAATTGGCCAAATGCAAGTGGTTTCAGAGAAGATTAAAATGTGAAAAGTTTACAGATGACAGCGATGATGATGACGACGACAGACGCAAAGTGATGACAGTACTTGGTGAGCTAAAACAATAATAAATTTGGGTATATATATTTGCCATAGTATTACAAATTAGAAAGTTCTGTGACAAAAAAATAAGTCTCACCTCTGAAATGCGAGATAATTTTGACGTGTGTGATATCTGATACTAGAGGACAGCGATCATCCTTTCCACACTACATTTACACTCTTATACTCCTTTAATTGGAATTTGAAAGGAGGATTATAAGGCCCTGACCCCCCCCCTTTTTTTCTCTCTCCTAAACAAAATTTTTGCTGAAGCATTATTACTTCAGACTAATTGGAGTTTTGTTGTATGTCCCATAAATTAATAAATACCGTTAAATAATATGCTCTGTCTCCTATTTCGAAGTTTTCTTTGAAGTACAGTACGCCTGTTCGATTCGACGAGTTTCGTTCGTTTGTTTCTAAATTTAGATCAGGGAATTTCGAATGAAACGCTCGGAAATTTTGTTAATTCTGTTGCCCTTACCATTTTAGAATATAGAATATGTTTTTACTGTCCCTAGAACTTCGACTGATTGTGTTATTAAACATTATTTGTAAGATTTTCGTTAAGCTTTTGTTCGTTACTAAATTTAGATCAGGGAATTTCTTATTAAGCTATGAA
Source organism: Mytilisepta virgata (assembly GCA_028015205.1). Taxonomy (NCBI): domain Eukaryota; kingdom Metazoa; phylum Mollusca; class Bivalvia; order Mytilida; family Mytilidae; genus Mytilisepta; species Mytilisepta virgata. The sequence goes on along the minus strand of CM051517.1, from coordinate 50,599,821 downwards.
ATAAAATAAGTCCTGTCGTCCTTACCATATTTAGGTTGTAGAATATTTTTCGATGTCTCTAGAATTTGAATATTAAATTATCAAAAACAAACTTACAGACAAATTTTTAAATTTTCATGCATCGTTAATAACCTTTATATTTAGTTTCATTTCCTAAATTCGTCTGAGCACCAATCCCAGGAAAAAACTGAGTTAAAAAAAAAGGGGGGTTTGCTCGATCGCAGAACCAAAGGTTCGTCATTGAAAATAATTCTATCCCATGAAAATAGCACTTTTTACCACCATTCATATAATACTATCATATCAGTTCCTGGTTTATATAACTATCATTCTTTCAAATAATGATTCATGGCAGAAATTTGCCAATAGAGTTTAGTATATATCAGGATCTTATTATAAAATAAATTTAGTCCGTTTGATAAATTTGTGAAGTTAGGAGCTTTTGAATTTTTTGTGTGTTATCGCTACACAGATTTTTTGCGAAATTTTGCTACACATGTAAGACTCTCACTGACAAAGCAAGACACTCTAGATGTCCTCTACGGAAAAATTAGTTACAATACACAGAAATTCAAGAAATATCCATTATACCTTACATATTATTTGAATAAGCTACTTCATGAATGATGCAATTAAATCTAACTTCTTGCAAGATCACCGAAACTATTTTTTTCTGGCAGAAACAACTACGTAGCTGTCCCACCTACCATCTTGCCGTTTTTATTGATTTGGAAAATAAAAGCTGGAAAAGAGAAATATTGCAAATTTTTATTGGCAGCCAATGGCAACTACCATATTTATCCCTTATATTGATTAACATAAAAAACCGTGTGTACCACAGCTACAGGTGTTGGGGACAGAACGAACAACACAGCCCTTTTTGCGACAGCCGACTTTTCAATTAATAATATTTTCAATTGTTATTACATTATATTATTATAGATTTATCAGTCGGCTGGATGGCATATTATTACCATTTAATATATTTCTAGGCAACAGTAATACATTTTTGTTCCAATTGAAAATGGGGTTGTTGTTCTTTTCTCAAGCACATGTGCCTTTAAAAGGTATGTAGCTCATCAAACTATGGAAAATCAATATCACCGCAACAATCAAAATGGCCTAAACAAGTTATCCAGATAAGGTCACCTTTGCCAAAGAGGGTTAAAAACTGAGGGAAAAACCATTTGATTTTTAGGGGGTGTTAATTGAAAAAAGTCCTTTCTGGTAAATAGGGGTAAGCTCCAACATGTGGCTAAATAATTAGCGGTGCACATTTAAAACCCCCAAAAATTGGGCTTATGGAAGCTGCGACGAAGAAAATGCATGATCCATGATCACATCTATGCACATTCTCCATAAATATTAAATAGTTGCTCCCATACTTTTAATCGAATTTCAAATTTATATCAAATCCAAACGGAAACAATGTTTGGATAAAATGATTCTGTGTCCGAAGCTATTTTTCTGACTTGGGGCGGCCAAGTAAAAAACATAGCACCGAACACAGAACCACAAAAGGGATTAGGATAAAGTATTCGTCAATTAATAATCTCCTGGAAAGCATGGACTATTACTATACATATTTCTAGGTGATGTTCGTGAATGATATGTTCAAGACCAGCTTGAATCACGAAACAAGTGCATGACACTCAAAATTGTTTCGCTTGCTTAATAACTATATATATTGTTAGAGTTTCAGCTGAAGGTTAAATGAACACGAGGTTTAGGTCAGGTTTCATTGCCACTTAATGAGGAAGAGACCAAATACACCTGAGCTATCAGTTACTGAAAACCCCCCTATTGCGAAAACCGGATGTGCATCACTGGAACATGAAATGGGGGAACGGCCAAATGACATGAGAACATCCAAGTAAACATCACAAGAAATTTTCGGACAAAAACAGTTGATGTTTGTTTAGTTGGGGTTTTACGCCGTTTTCAGAACATTTGGCTATTTCGCGGGGCCAGTTTTTATTCGTGGAGGAAGCCGGAGTGAACCAGCGACGTTCGATAGGAAAATCAGAGTCGAACACAGCCCGCCACAGGTGAGATTCGAACTTGACAGGCTAATGATCATTAGAAGTCATGACGAACTATCTAGACCACTCGGCTTTTATTGGGCCATTATAAAATGTAAACTCTGTTGTATCCACAAATTTTTTAAATCACCCATTCAGAAACAAGAATTGTCAATGGCAGACATGTTTGTTGTCCAATCAAGACAAAATAAACAAAGCTTATGAAGTACCTTCCATGTATGGTTCCTGTAAAGTATTGCTACATTTGGCAATGAAGTTTCGTGGCAGATTTAAAAAAAAATTAGCAAATCAGAAACAAAAATTGGCCATGGTATCCATGTTTGCTATCTGATCAGAACAAAATGAGAAAATTTCATAAGGGTCCTTTACATAGATGCTTCCGGTCAAGTTTAGTTTAATTGGCGCCAACCAATTTTATAATAAACACATTTTTTTAATCAGCCAGTCAGAAACAAGAATTGACCATGGCGGCCATGTTGGTCTTCCGATCAGGACAAAATTAAAACATTTTGTGAAGGATCTTCCATAGGTCTTTCCTATAAAGTTTGGTTCCATTTGGCCATCAGTTTCAGAGGAGAATTTTTAAAACCAGCCGGTCATAAAAAAGAATTGCCCATAGCAGCAATCCTTATAAATGTAAATCTGTAACATCATATTTACTGCTCATAATATTAGCAAATGCAATGATGTAAATCCAAACCCAGGAGCAACACATAATGACAGCACTATATACCTATGTGACCAGCCTGTGACATGGGACGACAGAGCCATAAGATGCGATAGCTGTGACCAATGGTTTCATATCAACTGCCAAGATATTCACAGTAAACCGTATAGCTACCTTGTGGATGATAAAAACATCTCTATGCGATGGGAATGTATCATTTGTGACAATCCAATCTACAATTCCTTATGTTATGGTTTAAAAGCTATTTCAACAAACAATAGCTTTAACTTATTACTAGAGGGTACACTTGATATGAGTACAGCATCCCAACAAGAATGTGTAAAACCAAAACACACATCAACTCCAAAGAGAGAAAAACAAAAAAAATTAGAAATAAACCATTTATACCATTAAGGATCCTAAATGTGAACTGTCAGTCTATAAGAAATAAACAACACCAGGTCCAAAATCTTATAGATAGTACAAAGCCAGACTTAATGATAATGACAGAAATATGGTTGGATTCATCAATCACCAACAGCCAAATATTCCCACCAGAATATAACATCTATCGCAAGGACAGAAAGGGAAATAAAACTGGGGGTGGAATCCTTATCGCCATACACAACAAATTTCTAAGCACTGAAATACCAGTACTAGACACTAACTGTGAAATAATATGGGCACGAATACAACAAAAAGGCACAAAATACCTCCACATATGCTCATATTATAATCCGAAAACATCGAAGAAAGAGAGCCTCTCTGAATTCGAAACAGCTGTTAATAGAGCTTCACAAAACAATGCACGCTTAAGGATTGGGGTGACTTCAATCTACCAGGATGGAATTGGACAAACAAAACAGTACGCCAAGGAACCGAACATGTAGAACAACACTACCAGCTTACAGATATTCTTGATGACACTGGATTAACTCAGTTAGATCAAGAGCCAACTAGGACTAAAAACACATCGGACCTTCTTATCACCAACTATCCTAGTAAAATGATGAGACTTGATGTCATCCCAGGAATTTCACACCATGATATTGTGTATGCAGAAATGAACCCCAATCCAATAACAAACAACCAAAAGCCAAGAAAAATCCAACTGTATAGAAGAGCTAAATAGGACAGCTTAAAAGAAGATATGAATTTGCTTTATATTAAAATTCAAAAAACCTGAACAAGACAAACATCAATATACTCTGCAATATGTTGAAAGAAGACCTAGAAAGCAGTACTAACCAGCATATACCTTCCAAAATATGCAAGACTAAGGACAAAACCCCACGGATAACCCAGGAAATCAAAAACTTATGAGGCGAAGAGACCGAGTCTATAAAAAGAAAAAGAAATCAAATCATGCTACTGATATTAATAGATTTAAACAACTGAAACAAACCATCCAAAGACAATCAAGACAAGTCTATTGGAAATATATAGAATTAAGACATCATAACTCCAGAAGATAATGAGGTCATCTGTTCACCAACAAAAAGATTCTGGGCCTATATCAAACACAAGAAAAGTGATAAAAATGGAGTAGCACCACTTAAAAGAAATGGGGAAATTACAAACTGATCCAATAAACAAAGCAAATGTACTAAATGATCAATTCCAATCAGTCTTCTCCGCTGCAAGTCCCATCAGTAAAAGAGATTTTGAAAAGGAAAAACTTATGATAGATCTACCAGAAAACTATCCAAACAGCGAACAAATAATCATCACTAATATTGGAGTGGACAAACAACTGAAAAATCTAAAACCACAGAAGGCTGTTGGACCAGACATCATCAAACCTATGATACTGAAAGAATTAGCCACTGAAATTGCTCCGATCTTAACCATCATTTTTAATTTTTCAATGGAGAAAGGAAAGATACCCGATGACTGGCGAATGTCACTCCTGCATATAAGAAAGGCCAGAAATACACACCAGCTAACTATAGGCCAATATCCTTAACATGTATCTGCTGCAAAATAATGAAACATATACTGTGGATTCATTAATATTCGTTGTATACCAATTTTCGTGGTTTTCGTGGGTCCCAGTAAACCACGAATTTAAATATCCAACGAAAAATAATATTTTTACTCTTGTTTAAATGCACTGAAGTTTGAAACCACGAGTTTTGAACAATTTCGTTTTTGCAGCATGTATTTGAATTCTGACATATGTTGACTTAGCTATATCACAAAAAATCTGGAAAGCGGAAAACAATCAGATCTGCTAATACTGGACTTTTCAAAAGCTTTTGATAAGGTTTCCCACAGTTTACCCCTCCATAAACTACACCATTATGGCATTCGAAGTAAAACAAACAAATGGATAAAGGAATTTCTCACCAACAGAACCCAAGTAGAAGTTGTTGAAGACGAAACATCAGACAAAGTGAAAGTAGAATCCGGAGTACCACAAGGATCAGTCTTACGACCAAGTCTCTTTCTTTTTTATATTAACGACCTACCAGAAGGCCTACTCAACAGCAAGACTGTTTGCGGGCGATACTGTGGTCTATTTGACGATTTCCTCTGACGACGACGGTCATAAACTCCAACAAGACCTGGACAAACTGGCAAAATGGCAAAAACTTTGGAAAATGGAATTCCACCCTGAAAAATGCAGCGCCCTCAGTCACAAAAAAGAAAAATCCGATCAAGAGGGATTACTAACTCCATGGCCATACTCTGGAGCATGAAACATTGACTAAATACCTGGGCTTCACCATTGCAAATGATCTAGACTGGGGAGAACACATTAACAACATCACAAGAAAAGCCAGACGAAGCCTTGGTTTCTTACATCGAAACATCCACATCAGCTCAAAATCCATCAAAGACTCCCAGAAAACAGTAAAATATTTATATACGGTCAAATTAAGACCGATTATGTTGTAGACAAATTATTCTGGAGAGTAATTTTGAGACCAGGTGACTAATGCGCAAAATGAGAATTAGTGACCACTTACTAGAAATTGAAAGAGGAAGATAAGCAAAATTAAAACTGGAAAACCATATATGCAAACAATGTAATTTAGAATTAGAAGATGAGAATCATTTTTTCCTAACTTGTCCTAAATATAAATCTCTTCTGATAAAATTTAGAAACAGAAATTGATAAAATATTTCCAGAATTTAAAAACTTTAATAAAAACAAAAAACAGAAACACTTCTTTCTTTTCATATCAAATTCTGCAATTTACAGCTCCATTCATTAGAAAGTCTTTAATACTGAGGAGAGTTGACCCTGCTACTGCATAGTTTATAGTACATCAATTAATGTTCTTGATTTATTGCTTGTTTGTTTAGTTTATGATTTATTGACATATATGCCATCAACACTTACGGGTATAATTGTGCATTTATTGAATAAAGTTATAAAAACAACCAAAGGTACACTCTTTTGTATAATAAAACATATTATCTAATGTTGTAAAATGTCTAAGCCTTATGTTCAAAACAAGAGAAAATACAGGAGAGGGGATTAGCTGTCATTTACAACTGCTCCAGCTTGAATACAATATGGTTGACAATATTCTTTAAAAATTGTTTTAAAAATATGTAACAACAATTTGCTTCACATTACATATATACATATACAATGTATACATGTGTATTAGCATGATGACGTCTTTTACATTACTGGGATTTTATTTACAAAAGAATCCTTTATGAATCAAGTGCTTTATAAAATTCTATTTTAAGACAACCCCGTCAAGATAGAAAGTGGCCCTTTGTGTTTGGTGAGCTTAAATCTAATGTTCATTATACCAATGTAACGAAGTCATTTTTATATATAAAGTTTGAATGCTTCTTAGATACACCGTCCAAGCATTACACTTGTATACTAGCCATCAAATCAACCTCAATAATAAATGTAATAAAAGACATGGATCTGATTTTCTTGTCATGATATTTTATTTGATGTGATAATGATATAATGAACTTGATGGTTATTTACAATGATGTTTAAAATAATTATTTAAAAAAAAAAGTTTTGTTCATATGAATCTCACTTGTTCTTTATAAAATTTAGATGAGTTAAAAGGTTTTAAGTACAGTGCATTTTTAATATAAATGTAACATGGTAAACTAGTAATTTTTGACTGCTCTGCAAAAACTGACAGTCAAATGAATATTAAAGCAAGTTATAGTACAATGTATTATTAGAATCTAACTGGCTGGTGATGGACTATGACTTCTATCTTTTTGTCCTGGTGTTCTGGAAGGTGAACGACTGTATGATCGTGATCTGTAAAAAAATTGTTCTTTCATTCTAATATCAACATAAACATATACATCTATCACAATTTAATTTGATACAAAAATTTATATAGTCTTTTATTCCAGTACCAGACTTGTTACATTATTTTGAATAATTTTTATCATTTGGCTGCCTTTGATTAACCATGGTACGAGAAATTAGTAGGATTGAGTATTCACAAAGATGTTTAACCATGCTATATTCCAAATGTGCCTATCCCAAGCCAGGACCCTTTCTTTTCAGTTATTTACTTATTGTTAAATGTTTATTAGGCCCTAGCAAGTTAATTCTATGTTTGTCGTCAGCACCCAATTGTATTTTCTTCATTTCTTTATAAAACAAACAAGGTAATATTTTGTGTATTTGCCAACAAAATCTTGACATTCGTCGTATTTCAGTGATTTATCGTCATTTTATTGTTGCCAAGAAGATGATCACTTGGACACTTGAATGAATAGGAGTTTTTAATATCAATTTTACGCTGAAATGACATAGAAAATGATGCAATTCATTCAATGATGTCAATCAATTTCAATTGAGCATAGTTATGATTTAAGATCATACATCTGTTAAGTTTGAAAACAAACCAAAAGTTCTATGGATACAATAGATACAAGAACGAAAAGCTGATTTCAAACATTAAAAAAAACAAATACTGGAACAATAGCAGAAAGACTGATAAACATACATGTAAAGCCCAGAGAGACCTGATTATTGGCCCACATGGATGAATTTCAAAATGCTGAATTTATGCTCGTGTCCTAATTCATTGGATTTTGTGATTTAATTTCTTCATAGAATGATTGCATAACATCTGTTAATTGGCAATAAAGGTGTTTATGTCTAATACTGAAATGTCATTAAAAATCTGAATATGGTGGCTAGCAATGAATGTTAAGTCGATTTCCACAACTTTTACTTTGATACCTCTATAGTCTACATAGTCTAGGCCAAAGAAAGTTCAGTTTTACTGCCAGTTTTCATATTTGTCTTCTTTTGTTTTTTTTTATTGTTTGTCTCATACTCTCCTCCATTTGAACAAAAAAGTTGATGCCAAACAAAGAATTAACTTGCTATGGCCTTATATGGAATTTGATTATTTGGGATTTGTGTTTACTTTACTTTTTCTGGGAACATTTTGTGCTTTTCTTGTAACTGATGCTGTTTCTCCCTGTTAGTAATATTTTATCTATTCCAATAATGATGTTGTTGGTAGGATGTTCACTCTCATTGATGTTTACATTATATCCTTTCATTTTCATATGAAATGATCGTCTTTATCCATTTTATTACTTCTCATTTTATTACCACTTGTTCCCCAAAACAGATCTTATCTTGTTCCCCACAGCAGATCTTATCTTGTTCCCCACAGCAGATCTTATCAACTTATCTTATTACTATATAAATATTCTGCAATACCAATTTGATGCACATTTCAACAATTTCAGGTCTCACCAGAATGTGTTTATTTTTGGATTTGTAATTCTTTCTTTTGAACACTGTGGGTTGTTTTTCAATACACACAAGGCAACTGAAATGTTGTCAGTACATATATTACCTCATCTTTTCTTTTTTTACATACGATTTTTAAATTTACACTGTACTGTACAAGGTTGGTAGGCATGTAAAATTCCAGCAGTTTGCAAGACAAAATCTGGAGTAAGCTTATCCACCTGCCTGTGAATGGCATTCAGTTGTGCAATATTCCCAGCTAAATGTTGCTAACTGAAGGGGTTCATTGAATTTTATCAATGAAATCTTTTAAAATTATAAGCCACAGTTTATGAAGGACAATCTCTCAAAATGTACAATGCACCCAATAAAGTTCTGAGAAATCTCTTCAGCAGAATCTTATTTTGCACCTGCTTTTGTGATTATCCCAAATTTGAAATCATTTCATGTTTCAATGGAACAACCAAAAATACTTTAAACAGATATTTCTGTTATCCTAAAATTATTCATCTCTTGTTAGACCTACCGATCCCTTTCTCTGTCTCCACTACCTTTCCTTTCATAGGACCTTGACTTTGATCTGCTCCGAGAACGACTGTAAGATTTCCTGCCAAAAAATAGTGAGAGTTACATGAGGAAAATCGATTGCTGATTTCTGTGAATTAGGATATGAAATCTCTGTAGAACTAGAGCACTAGTAAAGCCAATGAAAGGGTACCAGAACTAATTCTCGAATGAAGATTTAACACAAAGAACCATAACCCAGTAGATGCTAAACTGAGGGAAAGAAGTTAGAAATATTTTCTCGTGTTTCTTGTAGTTTTTGACTGGTGTTGGAAAAATTATTTCTACCACCTGTTCTGTTGCTCCAAAATGATGAGTGAACAGATACAAGAGATCATAACCTGTTGGAATACTTTTGATACACTCCTTTCAACAATGTAAACATCTGCCTACCCTTCCACAGAATGAGGGTTCAATTTAGCTTTTAAAGAAGTTTGTGTTGTCTAAAACTTTTAGTTTAAGTGTTTCTGTTTTTTTTTGTATTGTTTACCCAGGTTTGTGTTCTTTTGAATTAAGTCTATTGGGTTGTTCTTTGGGGTATTTTTTTTCACCGGTTAAGGCCAACTAAAATTAATTAGCAGATTTTCATCCAACTTTTTGAAAAAAAATGGGTCATATGAAACTATTTTGTAAGGTGTTATTAATATGTAAACGTTATAAAATGGCTTATACCGCTTACTACTCTAAGAATCACGAAAACCATGTTCAATTGTTACAGGAAGTTAACAAAAAACGAAATTATTGACACGGATACCGGTAACAGAGATGAAAATAAAAAAAATCGGGGCGGCACGATTTTTGAGGGGCGGGCGGGGATGAAAATCTATCAATTAATTTTAATTGGCCCAAGGCTGTTATCATAATTAAACAGAAAAAAAAGAATAGCAATATATGTAACCAATGACAATCCAGATTTCATATGCATAGTCTACTATGACATTCAATATTGTATTCCTATTCTGACAGTTTTGAATAATCTTTTCTGTGACAGGGTGACTATATCACAATAATAACACCCTACATTTTAATATTTGCTTATTGAATTTATGTTCTTTTGAAACATGTATAATTAACATTAACATTAATAAACATTTGCATTACTGCTAACTGTTAAAGATTCACAATGATAATTGGACAAAATAATTTCCAATTTTACAGTTTTGTTACTGTTTCAGCATAATGCTAATGTTTGAAATTTACTTGAATACTAACAATTTACCTAATTTTTCACCAAATTGTTTCAGAAATCATATTAATGATTGTTGAGGTGTTTTACCTATAATTTATGACGGTATAAATAGAAATAAAAGCAATCATAAAATGACTTGTTTAGAATTGAATAGACATACACCTGTTAATCTGCAATCACTTGTGTTTCAGCAGTCTGATAGTGATACCTACTAATTTGTGCCCAGAATATGTGATCGTTTTAACTATTTGGTCAGTGGAAATACAATTATCATTCAACTAGTTAGTTTTCCAAATGATTATTTTTATATATGTGAAAAAATTAAGGTTAATCATTTACCTTCCACGACTTCTGCTTCTTGATCTCCTACAATGAAAAGAAATATAAAGTTTGACTACATCATGTCCTGGTATGGATTGGCTTATTGGGCTTTAATGCCACTTTCAGCACAAATGGCCTTCATTTTTTTCCCTTGTCAATTGCGATCAGAGTCAAATAAACCTAGCCATAATCTGGATTTATTAGTAAAACTTGCTCATATCACATCAAAGTTTATCAATTTGTACAAATTCCAGGTACAAAAAAATCAAATAAATTTATGTAAAAATTTGTAAGGGTTACAAGGAACCCAGTGTCTCACCTGCTTTTGCTGTGGTTTATGTTTTCAGTGCAATAGTGGAATGTACATAATTTTTCTCCACGTTATTTATTGATCCTGAAGAAACTTCTGTTCAAGTTTGGTAAACAGCCAGGATGTTTAACCACGCAGACTGTATGTAATGTTAACTGGGAGAAAAACTATCCATTTATTAGTAAAATATGGAAAAATGGGGAAAAATTATTACAAAATTTTCCTCTGGATTCTATCTTTGATCATGAACAAGCTTCTATCCAAGTTTGGTTAAAATCCAGGATGGTTTAAGAAAGTAATTAATTTTTTAAAAACATTAACTGCAGACAGTATGTAATGTTAATTGGGAGAAAACCTAAGTCCATTTATAAGTAAAATATGGAAAAATGGGAAATATTTTTGAACAAAATTCTCCTCTGGATACTATCTTATGATCATGAACAAGCTTCTGTCCAAGTCTTGTTAAAATCCTGGATGATTTCAAGTAGTAATTATATATAATTAATGTTTTAAAAACTTTCACTGCAGACTGTGGATACTATCTTTTGATCATGAACACGCTTGTGTCCAAGTTTGGTAAAATACAGTATAGTTTTAAAAAGTTATTAATGTTTTAAAAACTTTAACCATAGAGTGAATGTAAATGTTGATGCTGCCAACAACGGAATGTAGGATTACAATGTCTCGCTTCCGCGACAAATCTTGCAGGCTTGACAAAAAATCTTTCTTATTACAATCACTCTAATATGTTAGATGACTTTTATGGTTCATTTACATTTAATCTTATTTAGACTACAAGAAATTTACTTTTAAAAAAATGTAAAACCTATGATGGTCATCAGTAGTGATGTTTTGATTATAATAAAAAATCCATTTTAATATTTTCAGCAAAAATCTAAATATTATTTTGCCAACTTGATCATCATAGAAATTTGTGATTCTCTGTAATGATTCTTCAGTCAAACAATTCATCTTGCATGCATTTTATAGAGCCCACAATTTAACATTGTTAAAGCACGACACTGACTTTCAATGAACTTTAGAATTTCAAGGTCATCGAGGCTAGCAGAGAGAAATCACTATTTCAACTCTCAAAGGACCACCCAAGGAAAAAAAAGTATCTTTTAGTTTCCAAAAGCCAAAGATGGATTTTCTATTAACATTCCGATTATAATCTAAAATTTAATTTTCTGGGGTCACCAGCTTGTCACAATTACTTTAGATTAGAATTAGAATTATTACATTAAGTACCCACCTTCCACGGCTTCGACTCCTGGATCTTCTGAAAAATAACAAAACATTTGATCAGCTACTTTGTCATAATGAAACAATTCCTTAAAAAACTTCTATCTTAAGTTCATGCCAATAGATAAGAGAAAGGACATATTTCCTTTATAAATTTTCAAATATATAATGTATATAGATAATGTAATGAATCCTCAGATGTAAATGTTATCTGTCAGTAAAAATTAAATCTCAATGAGACAAATCACAGTTTAACTGTTTTTCTCCTATTCTTGACGTGTTTAATCAGTGGAATAAAAATACATAATATTTTTAACCACTTCCCGGTGATTAAATTTCCTGAAGTTTTTATGTATTTTTGGAAAAATAAACTAGAAAAGTTCCAAAATGGCATTCATGTAAACAAAATGCGTAGCAATGGTATTTTCTAGAGGTTTTTTTGGAAAATCATAGGAGAAACCTTCAATTTTCTCATGAGTTATAGAATTTCTCCACCCTCAATACTTAAAGCTAAAGCTCGCGTGTTGAAAATAAAAAATTTAACCATATTGGGTGGAGAAATTCCATAACTCACTAGTTCCTGAAGAAGAATCTATATTTCTTCCTTTCAACTTAAGAAAATGGGGCAAAGAATCAAATGGCTGGGTTACATAACTTAACAATGACTTAGGAGTGGAAATTTGTAAATGTTATTGTAGTTGATGAAATGAAGACTATAAGAATATGTAATGTTACAGCAACTTGGAATTCTGCAAAAGTGTTACCAATGTATCCATAATAGGAGGTGCGTATGTCCAATATATATATATACAAACATTCTACTAAGGTTGAAGACTCTGGATTGAAAACTGTAGGAGGAGTTTATTACATAAAATAGGTACCCTCCTTAAAGAATGTTGCTGACAATTGACTAAGTTTCACAATCTTGAAATTCAAAAGTGTTCAAAATGTATCCATAATAGGAGGTGCACATGTCCAATACATATACAAACATTCTACCAAGTTTGAAGACTCAGGATTGAAACTGTAGGAGCCTAAGGAGGAGTTGATTACACAAAATAGGTACCCTCCTTAAAGAATGTTGCTGACAACTGACTAAGTTTCACAATCCAGAAATTCTGCAAATGTATCCATAATAGGAGGTGCACTTGACCAATATATATACAAACATACCACCAAGTTAGAAGACTGGATTGAAAACGGTAGGAGGAGTTGATTACACAAAATAGGTACCCAACTTTCCCCAGTCGCCTGACCGCCTCTTGACATTCACCGTACTATAACCCGAATTTCACTCCATGTAACCCGGCCAAATATGGCTTGAAAATTAACCAATGTCAAAAGTTATGATTTCTTGGCTACATGTATATAAAATTTCTGTACTGTGTATGCAGTATTAGAAATAACTACTTGTTACGGAGGAGTTAAAATCGGGCAAATATATCTGTAGATCGACTAGATCATGAATATTCTGCAATCATCAGTAATGTCAAACCCGTGATCATCAGTAATTTTGATTTTTTTACACAACTATATTACTTACTGTTCATATAGTGTTAAGTTCCTTTCAACAACTTAATCTATTCAGGGCTATTCCGGAAAAAAATGTATGGGGGGGTTGGAAGGCACTTTATATAAAATTGTATTGGTGGTCGGGGGTCTGGAAAAAAATTCTAAAGGAAGCATAAGGAAATTTTATTTTAAATTGTATGGATAGTGGGTGCTGAAAAAAAATGCCTTCCAACCCCCCCATACCATTTTTTCTGGAATAGCCCTCATCTACAAAAGTACTGTGGATTCCAATTATTTGCAAAGCCTATTTGTCAGAGAAAATTTTGCAATTAAGTGGCCTTTGCGATAAAACGAAAAGCGTATCAGACGGGAAGTTTTGGAATCAGATGATAGCAGTATACAGATCGTCAGATGTTAGCCAAAGTTTACCAGAGTTATATTAAAGAATTTTGTTGAATGAAAGTTATTGCCTTTTAATAAATAAAAATGACATGGTCTATTTTTTTTCTTCATAAACTTAACGTATTACATGTATTTTGATAACCCAGATGACCTACATTTTAAATATAGAAACTTTACCTTGTACATATTTTAATACAATAATAATCCAACAATCCTTTATTCTATCACAGTGTTATATTCCAGTAAAAACATGTTAAATGCTGCAGAAATTATTTTAAAATTTTTACTTTTAATCAGTAAAAGATATTTGTGATCAAGAAATGGTTTATTTACATGTGAGTTTATAATCTCTAATCTGTTTCTATTTTTTTCATTAAAAGTATTACATAATTCATTTTCATTTCAATATGAAGTGATAATTGTTTATAGACCTGAAATCAATTGTGATTTAGCCTACTTTGAATTATTTTGCTTTCACCTGTGGACGTGGTTATTTACATTGGAAACAAAAATGGCAGCCACTTATTTTTGTTTGTCAATCGCTGTTAGAATGAAGGACACAGGACATTCTTTTTTCAGTTTCAGCAAAGGAAAACACAAAGAGAACTCAAATTTCAAACATTTTTTATTTAAATAACATGAATAATAAAGATCTAGATGTCTTGGTTTGTCAGAATCTACGTTACCAACTTCGATCATTTGAAAACTTCCATCGATCTACAAATTGACAAAAATAATTGCAAATTTGTTTCAAAAGACAGTTTTATGAATTTTCACCAATTAATTGAAAATGATCATCACATTTTACAGAAAATATGACAAAACTCATTGGAAATTTTGCAAATAATCAACACTTTTTCTCATTTTTGCCAGAATTTTCTTTGCTATTAAGCGAATTTTGCTATAAACTGCTTTGCAATTAACAGACGTATTTAGTTGAATGGTAAAGGGTTTTGTGCTGGTAATGTTTTTGCAAATAACCGAACTTTGCAGTTAACAGGTTTGCAATTAAGTGGAGTTGACTGAAATAAACACAAATATTTTCCCCAAAGTCTGGTCTCTATATGATTTATCAAAAGTTTGTAAAATACACCTTGTTTTCTATAAGAAAGTTTAACGATATTACAAAATCATATTTTACAACATTCAGTCTATAGTTTTAGTCAGCTTGATACTGATAACAGTCAAAGACAAAAGAATAGCGACTTCTTTCATCAGTAAATTTTATCTACATGTATTTTTGAGTTTTAACATTTACCTTCTATCATATGATCTTGATCTTGACCTTCTGTAAGAAAAAAAAAGAATATTAATGTGATGCTACAATTAAAATTTTTTTCTATATGCTATCATTTATTAATATTTTTTTAAAGAATTTTATAAAGATGAAGAGCTCTAGATGATGAAAATTGGAATGTTAATGATAAAACAACTTCTTACATATCAATCATTTACTTGATACAGAAAGGATTTTCTCTTCAAGAGGTCAAAAGTAAGGTGTCAGATGTTAAATTGGTATATACTAAGAACTTCTATCAACCAAATAGTGGGTCTAGTTACAAATGTAGTACAGTTGTTGGGAATTCTATTGACCAGATATGGTTGGCATAGGTACTACAGTTGCTAAGAAATGGACTTTGCGAAAATATGACACAGGTTACTCACCAATGAAATTGAGGTCAAGGTCAAAAGGCAGGTGTCATACTGACAAGTACCCACCAAGAATTATCTACTGACCAAATATGGTGGGTCTAGGTATTAAAAGTTGCTGAGAAATGGACCTAATCTCGAAAATGTGACAAAGTCACTCAAGCATGAAATTGAGAATAAGGTCCAGAGACAAGTGTCAGACTGGTATGTACCCAACAAGAATTATCAATAGACCAAATAAGGTCAGTCTAGGTATTAGTTTCTGAGAAATGGACTAAACCACGAAAATGTGAGTCACTCAAGCATGAAATTAAGGTCAAGGCCCCAAGCCAGGTGTCAGACTGGCATGTACCCACTAAGATCTATCTATAGACCAAATATGGTTGGCCTAGGTATTACAGTTGCTGAGAAATGGATTTAACCACGAAACTTGCATACAGATTGAACATTTATGTTTATGAAGTCAGTGAACCATCAAAATGAGGTCAGGGTCACAAGTCAAGTATACTGTGGGAAACCTTATACTATAAGCTATCTGTGGACCATAAATCTTAATTGTAGGCCAACCACATGTGCAAAGTTATTAAAGTTTTAAAAAAGTTTATGCCGTCGCTGGGAAGTAATACCTATATCTTGGCTCCGCGACTTTTCGTCGCAGGCGAGACGAAAAAAACCTTCCCCAGAACATTCTAAGACATCTTGTAAAGATTAATTCTTCTAGATCTGAATGTTCTATACATATATATTAATAAAAATAGATTTGAATGAGAATAAAAAATTGTGCCATCTTTCTAGTATTAGTGGTTGTACACAGTGAAAAGGGGTGAGAGACACTGCTTGAACAAATTACCTTCTGTCCCTGCTGCGTGATCTTGATCTGGATCTATGTCTGAAAAATATGCTTTTGTCTTAGTACAGAAATAAACAAAAATAATTTTAACATCTCACGTCATTGTTTTCAATCTTCACTGTTCACAGTAGTTTTGATTTATCCAATGGTCTCACACCCAGGTGAAAAAAATGACTTGTAAATCTTCAATGCAATATATTTTAAACTGTCTGTTTTAAATATATACATGGATATTTTTAACTGTCTGTTTTGAATATAAACAAGAGCCACAATTTTTCAAACAGTTTCATAAAGGGATTATGCAAGAACCCAAGTTTGATCATAAAAGATGACGAAAATGTAGAACATAGCAGAAATTGAGAACAAATATATGAGAACTGTTAGTTACTGTAGCTTAAAGTTCATTAGATAAAAAACCTTGTTTACATTATTTAATGTTTCACTACAAAAGATGTCATGATCGTCTTCTCTTTTTCTTTCTGGTCATGGTTTCTAATGTAATTCATGTTTCAAAATAGTAGTAATAAAAAATTTTAAAAGTAGCCATACCTTCTAGGAGTTCGAGAACGTGATCTATACCTGGAAAATACAATAACTTTGACATTTTTTACAGGTGAAAACAAAAAAAAACACTTCTTTTTTTCATGCTCAAGGTTCAGTTCAGTTCAGTTCATTTATTATATATTTTAAATCAGCCATTTGTTTAGAATCTCAAACTTTAGTCATGTTTTTTTGTGACTGCTTTTCTTGCATGCAACAAGATATGTGATCGAATTAATATTCCTTTGGAAATGTTCGAAGAGTGAAATGTAAGAAAAAGAGCAATAAGTCGACTCGACATGATCAAATAGTGTTTCTGAAATGTTTAACTAAATTAACTATGACATTACCTTGGGCTTCTGCTTCGAGATCTGTGTCGTCGGCTACGTCGGTCATCATAATCTCTACCTCCATACCTTGAACCTCGCTCCTTAGTTCTCATCTGGTTTGGAGCTGAAGAAAACATCAAATTATTACAAATGGGAAAATCAAAAGTGCCTTTTTTAACTAATGCTCTTTTTTTTGACTGAAACACAAGCTACATGAAAGTTACAAAAATTTTTTATACTCCTCTAATATGACTTCACACAAAATTTAGATGAGAAGCTATTAAATAAACTGGATTTTCACTGTTTGGAGCTTGCTACATGCCCTACCACCCAGCCACTTCTGTACATAGCCAAACCAATAACTGATGGCTTCAACTGGAAAATCCAACAGAACATCAGGAAGTGTCTTTTTTCTATCTTCAAGGAAAAAAGTCAAAATTTAAGTCCAAGATTTCTCACGTCAAATGGCCCTTTTTCTTAGAATTGACAGGGTCATAGGATGTCAGAATGCACTCCATATATACAGTTGTGAAACTGTGAATATTTCAGACATGTAAAGAAAACAAAATGGTTATACATTGTAGAAGTGAGGCATATAAAGTTCTTAGAGATGATTTTCCCAGGCAAAGAAAAAAAAAAACAGAAATGCTGTACCAGAAGCCATATTGCTATGTATATTTAAGAAACCATAACGGAAAAATCATAACTACATAAAATGGGAGTCTGCTAAAAAACGGAATAAAATCATGGTAGTAATAAATGCATTAGTCGTAAAAAAATTGGGGACATAACTCCCCATTTTTTCCTTCATTTTTCCATTGGAAATCTCCACGGACAAAGTGTCTGAACAATAGTAGTGCACCATTCTATAACAGATAAACTTACTCTTTCTGTCACCTCTGGCAAATTCAATCTCCAATTCTCTACCCATAAAACGGGTTCTATCTAAGTGGTATAAAGCATCATCTGCATCTCTTGGATCTTCATACGTAATTTACGTTAAGGGTTTATTCAAAGTTTATGAACATACATGAATACAATAAAAAAGAGAAATTCAACTTACTAAAACCTACCGTTATATATATTGAGCTTTGTTCTAGAATCAAAGCCCTCTGTAGTTGTCACAATAAATTGTTTGGAAAATGGGATTGCAATCAAATTTATCTTAATAATACATTGTTCTTGGTAACACGCCAAAGTGATTATTTGGCTTGTACTCATCAAATTTCTTAGCATCAGACTCAGAATCAGATAAATTGTGTTACTCGCCAATAATTTGAAAAATTAACTAGAGACTCATCAAAATTGGAATCCTTCTAAAAACCCTGGTTATACCAAACAGTTCTCAAGATAAAATATCAACTTAAATATTAAGTTATTTTTTATTTATGTTTTTCTTTTTCAAAATAAAATTGTTATTAATGTTCCATTCATTAACAAGCAGAACATTTCGCATTGTTTTATCCAATATTCAACACTGAAAGACAGCAGTTGCCATTTAATATGAATCGTTTATAATAATTTGGTCTAAAATCTTTTTTTTAACCAGTGCATTGATTCACTCATGTGTTTAAAAATAGTGAAATTTAATTGAACACATACACAAGGAATAAAAATTTTCAATGGATATTATTATACAATAGTTGTACCAATAATCATCTCAAATCAAGAGTCACCACTGTGCTGTTAAAATACCCTGTTACAAAATCTGTGAACTGTACTCAATCTTTGTAAGACTATACTGTACTTTCAAAATTTTCTGTACCCTTTGCCATTTTTAGTAACTTTTCCTATGGTTAACTTTACTTGACAACTGTGACTGTGTGCCATTATTTCGACTTGACTTTTTAAACGTTTCTGTAAACTTGACTTGAGAACTGTACTGTGACTTTTGAACTTTTTCTGTACCGATGTTACTTGAAAACTGTACTGTTAGCTATATTTTAACTATATAACTTTTTCTCTGTACTGTATGCCACTTAAACAACCCAACTCGAGAACATTTCTGTACAGACTTGACTTGAGAACTGTACTGTACGCCATTTAAATGACAACGCTGCCAACTTGACTTGAAAACTGTACTGTATGCCTTTTAAACCACCCAACTCTTATAACTTTTCTGTACCCACTTGACTTGACAACTGTACTATACTTTCCCCATGTGTTACATTGCTTTGAAGCTTGACTCTATGTCTAACAAAGATAAATAAATCTAAATTATTATACTTAAAAATTATATCATATATTTCTTAAATTTTCTGACTCTAGTATCATACTTATGCAAAGCAACTGATTTGTATGACACATCCTGCAAAAATGTTCCTTCCATTTGCATAACTGACTTTTTAATTATATAGTTTTAATTTAACTCGAAATAATTTTCAGGCTGTGGTTCCAAATTTAAAATCCTGAATCCACCCCTAGTAGAAAGAATCAGTCTGTGATACATGTACAAGTAACAAAAATGCAAATCTATAAATAGCAGATTCTGAAAGATTTTATCGTTACATCTAAATCAACTCGTATGATTTGGTGAAAAGGATATTGTATGTAGGCAAAGCCTCTGGCACGTCTTGTATAATAATCCAATGGGATATACACATCGGTTAAGTGACCATATTTACCAAACATAGCCCTCATCTCATCCTCCCTATAGAAGTAAATTGAAACATTAACTCTTAGCAATAGAAGAATAATAAGTTACCAAAGAAATCATCAGTCCATCACAAGACAAAATACTTGCAGCTTGGGACAACAGTCATCTTGTTTTAATACTTAACTTTTCTTTTTGATGATTTATATATCATGCAGGGGCGGTGATGACCTTAAAGAGCTGTAACCAAAAATATCACTAGTGTTATTCATTCATATCTAATTTCATCATCAGTTATCTGCGTTTGTATAAGTGGTCATTGAGACTGTACGACCTGGAAACACTTCATGATTGTAATCAGGGCATTACGTGCAGACACAAAACATAAGTAACACTACTTTTTTATGCAGTACTAGAACCAACATGATAACTATTGCATTTATTTTCATAAGGAATTATCATATAAGATGGAGGAAAACATCAGTAATTCCAAATGAACAACTCCCCAACAATGGTCATGTCCATTCTGGTACATGTGCCACATTAAAGTAATATTACCAACGTTCTGTGTCCATAGATAGCCTCACTGAACACAAATACAAAAAATTTTTAGGTGACAGTCAAAAAGCTCTGGATGATTAGTTTTCAGGGACCGCACTGGACTTAGCCAATGTCACAAAATGTGATTTTTTATTCAATCTGGCGACAGAATTTTATCATTGGCAATATTTCTGGCGACAGAATTTTTCAATCTTTTTTATTAAATCCGGCACTAATGTGAAAATATTTTAAAATGGTGACTACATAAAGAAACATCATTTCTCAGTTTTATATAATTATCTATGATTATTGAACAGTTTACATCTGGGGAGTAAACACAGCAGATGTTTTAACAGTAAACAAACACATAATCAATAACTCGCACGTGCTGAAATCGTTTAAACCTGACTGCTCAATTGATTGACCACTCTCTGAGAACAATTCAATTTATTCACTAAAGTTATATTTATTTTATCAAAATTTTTATTAGGTAATTTTATAAGTCATGAAAATAACTATATATGCATGCTTTTAATTAAGACCTTTAACAGGTAAGCATCATAAAATTTCCAATATGACGGCAAAGATTGTGACATCACTTCTGGGTCAACATCAACAAACAAATGTGGAACAATTGAAGTTTTATTAGGCTTGCCATCATATAAAGGTCATTCAGATGAAACAACATTTTTTATTTTTGTTCATTAATTTGATCAAAGTAGTAAAAGGTTAGATTTTTTTATGTGATGTTGCATGCTTCACTACAAAAAAACACTCATGTGTCTTCAACAACTGGTTTACAGGTTAGTTTTGGGAATTTTAATTTTAAAAATCTGTTTAAAACAGCAGTTTTTTAACACAATCTTACACAATGATTCCGATTTTCGCCTTTTTTGCGGAATTCAACCAAATTTCATTGTTAGAAATTAAAATTAAGGTCATTTTAGACAATAGGTATATAAAGATTTACATCTACATAGACCTATAGCAAGTTACTTAGACGAAGTCGCACTAGCGAAATATCTTTTAAATGAGGTCTACATATTGTTACCGGTCAGCAAAAACACTGTGGCCAACGAAAAATCATGAGAATTCCGATTGCTGCAATTTTCTAGCTTACCTTTTCCTCGTTTCTTTCCCCTTCCCCCTTGATCACCAAGAAAACAAAAAATGGCGGCTCAAGTTTTTTATGAAAATAACGGTCTTCAGATGCAGCTGAGATCCTGGGGACGCACGAGTTTGAAGGATGACACATCCAGCACGCTTGTACGCGCCTTAGCAAGAACCCTAAACTATATAGGAAAATTTACATAGACTGATGCAATTTTACGTTGACTCGGTCCGTCGGTCTAACGTTAATGTCAAAGACTAATTTCTGATTTTTATTTTTTAAGCGGGAACTCTGTATATGTAGAGCAAATTACTACAGTTTAGCGTACTTTTTTGTGGACTGGTAAAGTGGAATTGCTCTGGAATATTGGTGCTGATTTTAATTCAATGAAGGTCATTTTATTACAAGCTTCAGGATAGTCTATTCATTCTTACGGTTATGATAGCCGGTCAGTTACCTCACTTTGGTATTGAACATAAGCAGGATAAATCACAAAGGGTAATTGATGCATGAATAGAATGAAAATTTATTCTTGAAAGGATTTAACTTGCAGCAAAGAGGTTGGGAATTGAAATTAGAAATAAAAATTGTTGAGTTAAATCCTAGGTGGGGTTTTACAGTACATCACCCCTCGTCTTTTTCCTATACACCAGGATAGTATTTTTTCCAAAGGAGGGAAGCAAGTCCTTGTGAGCAGTTTGGTGGGTCAGTGAAAAATTTAAAATGAAAACAATATTTGCAGCTCGCCCATGCGTGGGCTAACGAATTTTTTTAAAACCTGACATCAATCACAGCACAGGAGCATTCTAGATGATATTTTTAAACATAAATAACCTGGCAGTATCTGGGACATTTCTAACATATAACGAAGAGTTTGGTGGTCTTGAATATCGGGACATTTTCTTCGTATAAGTGAAGTTCACACACGCTATTCCCCACTGCGTTTCCTGTAACGCAGGCGCAAACGGAAGACAGGATATCCAATAACCAATGAATCACAACCTCATACGGATCACGTGGAAAATAAATCGGACTGGTGAGCCTCTAAAAGGGGCATAAAACGACTTAACTGAACAAAATAGACAAGTCGAAAAAACCAAATACAAAATTGTTGTTTTTTTATGATTTATTTTTTTTTCGAATTGTGTATTTTGTACATTTAAGTTGTTTTAAGACGCCAGGCGCATGCAACCTGAGACTACTATAACACATGTACGTCTATGTAAAAAAACGACATAGCAACGACATTTTATTGAGGTTTTTGTTGAAAATCATAGGAGAAACAGACTCTCAATTTACTCGTGCGTTATGGAATTTCTCCACTCTCCACTCTCAATAGTTAAATTTTAGATTTTAACACGCTCGTGTTGAAAATCGAAAATTTAACTGTCTCGGGTGGAGAAATTGCATAACTCACTCGTACCTGAAGAAGAATCTATATATATACACTTAAAAATTATTTACTTTAGGGATATAATATTACTTTTACTTAAAATACGATATTAAACCTGCAAGCGTATACATTTTCACTGCAGGCGTATTTAAGTACGACCCGTTCCAGTGCTGAATTAAACTCTTACATGTCTTAAATCAGGGATCATATAATACTAACTTTACATATAGATTCATGTCCCCTTCATATACAGTTCCTGCTTAAATTGAGAAAAACTATTTTCAGTCCTGAAATTGTTTGGGGGGGGGTGTGTTCTAGAGAGTACCAGCGGCATAGCGAAAACCTTTTTACCAAAATTTGTATTTCTTATGGTGGGTATATATCCTCATATACGAAACCTACTGTATATATTCCTGCACTGTTTCCAGTTTTTTAGAATTTTTTTCGCTACAGAAATGCCAAGCTAATAGACAGAAGTTGAAATTACTAAGAATAAAAGTATGAAAAATTGTAAGTTTAATAAGCCTATTCAAAAATGTTCCCAAACGTTTATGGATATTTAGTTGCTGAGATGCCTTTCTACAAATATTTCCTATATAAACATTAAAGTTTAACTGATTAATCAATATCTATGGAAATCCGTAACTGCCTTGTGTGTACTTGTTTTTATATATGCACATGCTTTTCAATATGTGCACATACTTTTCTACGTATGCACATACTTTTTCTATATATGCACATAGTTTTATTTACATGCACATAGTTTTTCTATATATGCATAAACTTTTCTTTATATGCACATACTTTTTCTATATAAGCACATACTTTTTCTACATACGCACATCCTTTATATGCACATACTTTTATATATGCACATACTTTTTCTATATATGCACATACTTTTTCTATATATATACACAGTTTTCTTTATATTCACATAGTTTTTCTATATATGCACAAACTTTTCTTCATATGCACATACTTTTTCTATATATGCACATACTTTTTCTACATACGCACATCATTTATATGCACATACTTTTTTATATGCACATACTTTTTCTATATAAGAATTACCATTCATATGTTAATTTGCTGTTTCCTGGTTCAGAGGAATCATGGGTAATGTTGATCTTGAAACAAAATGTTATAGATAATCATATTGATCCTTTATCCACTCGTTTCTGATATGGATCATATCTCTGGCCTTACACTGATAACGTGCTACCGTATTCAACGTTTCGGGTTTTATCAGGAATTCTAATATGGGCTGCTGAAAACGTCATTGAAACAAACCCGTTGTAAAATTTCCAATAAACCACGACATGTATGAAGTGACGGCGTCACAATATTTTTCGAACGCAAAAACGTCATATTTTGTTCAATGGAGTCGGCCATTTGAAGACGTTTTTTCAATGCATTTTTCCTATTAGAATCGAAATAATTCATGGACGCCCATGGTTTGTTGGAGATTTTACCACGGGATGGCCATATTTCTTTGAATTTTACCCCTCGCTTCGCTCAGGTTAAAATGGCGCACCCGTGGTAAAATCTCCAACAAACCACAGGCTTCCATGAATTATTTCTTAAATTTGTCCTAGGGAAATCCTCTCCAGAGGCGCCCTTTGTGTTTTTATTTATTTCATTTTTCAATAAATCTTTTAAATATGTGTTATTTTAAAGATATTTTAGTGGTACTTATTGCGTACAGCACACCATGCACTTCGTGTGTCTATTTTTCACATGTTGTTTTCATTGACAATTATTTAATAGCCGCTAATCGTACTTATGATTTTACGGGGAAGTGTCCAGGTAGTCCTACAGTTTGTTGATGGACCGTTTTAATTGAACGCACTTTAGGCATAATTGATAGTTTCATATTAACCATATCAGGAACTGTATATGAATATGAATATGAACTGTATATTAGTATTATATGATCCCTGACCATATATATCATTAGAAAACATTTTTATTTTCTTCTAGTTATTATTATTATTTTTTTTAAATTATAGAATAAATTAACTGCTGTATGGTTTAATATATTCACAAAATGCAATCCGATGTATTTTGGATAACAGTGATGCGTTTTGCAAGAGTGTCTCTCTCTTTTTAGGAAAGATTAGAGTGTTTGGTTGGATTGTATTTTGACAATTCCAAATTGCTGGTTTCATTGAAATGCTAGGATTATTGTGAAAGAAATATGATAATCTCAGTTTTCTTTCAAATATCCTAAGGTCTTTCATTATTTGTTTTTCCGATGTTTTACAAATAGGGACGAAATTTAGTCCCTTTTGTAACACCAAGGTTTCAATGTCAATTTTCCTGACGACAAGTTCAGTATGAATTGTTTATCCAACTCAAGAAGCATTTTTACTTGTGTTTTTTGTAGTCTTAAACTTTCTAATGT
This sequence comes from Mytilisepta virgata, assembly GCA_028015205.1. Classification (NCBI taxonomy): domain Eukaryota; kingdom Metazoa; phylum Mollusca; class Bivalvia; order Mytilida; family Mytilidae; genus Mytilisepta; species Mytilisepta virgata. The sequence continues at coordinate 50,574,434 of CM051517.1, read as the reverse complement.
TTTTAGCCTTTTTAAAGCATATAACGCTATCAGTTAGGAGGTATCTAACAGATGATGTGTCAAATTATAAATATTGGTGACACAAGTTTCAAGATTTAACGGTATTTGATTGGACGTATGGTCCAGGATAATTTCCATATGGTTGGCAATATCTGACAAGCGATAGTTCCTGCTGTGTTATGCACCTCTTTGGGCGTGTTTGTACGAATAGGTACCGTTTTATTCGTTAATTTAGAATTTCAATAATCTAGTTTTATGACCTAACACACTATTGTTTGATAGCTTTAGATGTTTCACTAATAACAGAAAAATTTATGATTTTTTCTCTCTCTCAGTTTTTCTTAATTACATATATAATTTGTATAATATAAAATTTTCTGATTAAAGTTAGTAGTTTTTATATTAAACTCGGTTTAAATCAGTTTTCACTTATTTCATAGTGAATTTTAAAAGTTCATATTTGTTGTTTGCATATTATTGCCACTGTATAAATCCATTGTATTTTGGATTACATTGATACATTTTGAAAGAGTGTCTCTTTCTTTTTAGGAAAAATAAATGTTTTTCGTTGTCTAGCTTTTTGACAATTCCAATTCATTGTTTTCATTGAAATGTTAGGATTATTGTAAAAGAAATATACTATTCTTAGTTTTCTTTCAAATATCGTAAAGTCTTTCATTAATTATTTTTCCGATGTTTTTTCAGGTACTGAAGAAATTTAATACCCTTTTCTAATATCAAGGTTTCAATGTCTGTCAATTTTCATGACGACCAGTTCTTTACGAATTGTTTAGCCTACACAATAAGCATTTTTGCTTGTTTTTGTAGGATTTCAGTTTTTTTCTATTGAACTTTCTTTGTCTCTCCATTTATGGGTTGTATATTTCTACCCATTTATGGGGTTCTCGTTTGAAAGGTTAACATAAACTCTGTGGTTTTAAGTAAGGTTTGTAGTTTTATTTATAGTTTGTAGCACGTTTTCAAGCTCAGAGTTACACATAGCCACAAACAAGGATTATGATCAGCAATTGACCAGATGCACGGATGACAACATCCAAATATTATAGATATTGATCCTTTATCGTTTCTAGTATAGATCATATCTCTGGCCTAAAAAAACTATGTGAATATATATAGAAAAAAGTACAAAGAATTATGTGCATATATAGAAAAGTTTATAGAAAAAGTATAAAGAAAAAGTATGTGCATATATAGAAAAAGTATAAAGAATGTGGGTATAAAGAAAAACTATGTGCATATAAAGGAAGTGCGTATGTAGAAAAAATATGTGCTTATATAGAAACAGTATGTGCATATAAAAAAAGTATGTGCATATATAGAAAAACTATGTGTATATAAAGAAAACTATGTGCACATAAAGAAAAAAGTATGTGCATATATAGAACAACTATGTGCATATAAAGAAAACTATGTGCATATATAGAAAAAGTATGTGCATATGTAGAAAAACAAGTACACATAAGGCAGTTACGGCTTTCCATAAATATCTATTCCAAGGAGTTTTACAGTAGATTCACATGACAAATCTGCATTATTAATATGAATACATGCATTGTTTTTTATCAAAGGTTTTCTTACCCACAGCTAAAACTTGAAATTTTGTTAATCTTGAACCAATCTATAAGTTTTAAAGATTTTGTAGATATCAAAACATCATAATTTGGACTGCAAAATGACAAGCTATTGTCATCAGCATAATTATATAGTGTACCATTTTATCAATTATCAACGTATTATCAAACATTCAATAACTAAATCGGGTTTTTTTTGTACGGAATATGTCATATGAATAAACAGAAAAATACCAAAAATTTACAACTCATGACGGAAAGCGCTATGACTAGCGAATTCAAAAGTTAATATACTTCTCGTCGAAACTGCTCTATTACCTGTCAAAGGGAAGCAACTTCGATTCTCATTCACTAATGCCACATCTTAGTAAAATAATTATTTGAATTTGAAGATCATTCATTTTGGAGGAGATTGAGGGCAGATATGAAATAAATTGTCACATGGAAGTATTTTTATGGATTTTTAATCGTGGTAGGGGTAGGCAATCCAAGATTGCGGCTTTTATCCCTTTAGGCTTTTTTAGTATAGGGACGTGAAAAGTATTTTATGAAGCACATTGATAATAAACGCAGAATTTTCATTGTTATGGTTAATATTTATTAAATGTAAATCTACTCATGAAATAAGACAAATAAAGGGAAATAAATAAATATCCAGAGGTTGGACCCCTGCTGTTGTATTTCTAAAAATAAGTCATTGGTAAATACCTTCGTTTAGAATTAAAAAAAACCTACATTTGTAGTAAAATAAATAGCTTTTACAGCAGCTGGTGATTTAAATTACTATCTAACGACTCAGCTACATTAATTGAAATAATTTACAAAACACAAGTATTTTTGAAGTCGTGACCTTTTGATTAATATCGAGTAAGATTTTAGTTTTCTCATTCTGTTTTGAACTGAATTCCAAATTTTTGTAATCCTTGGATTACCCACGATTTTGCAATATGAGACCTACACAAATACCAGGTCTAAGTATTATCATGTATCAGGGTTACAGCGAATCGACTTCTTTTCTTGTTAATCAACAATTGATGTATTTTGTACATTAAAATCATTAAACCAGAGTCACGATAAACAGTACATGAGTACTTTGAATACTGATAGGTTCATTCATGCACACTTCTTCTTTGTGGTAATAACTGAGGCTGTCCGGCATCGATTTGCTTTTATATCAAACTTTCAATTTCCGATTTCATAATAATCATCTGTCAGCACAAGTCTGAGCATATCAATAGTTTTATGGTAAAAATTAACGTTTATTAGGCAAACACAATAAATATTGTGAATGTGGAAACTAAAATGGATATAATATATTCTGAAAATATAGTTGTCATTATCCTTTTCTTGTGCTTTATCGCCTTAATAACTTGTGCAGCAGTCATTTTTGGTCCAAGAGAAATTAAATTGTTTATAAAATCCTTGTATGATAGACGTTGGAGAATTAAACATCTTTTTCACAGGATTTTAGGCAGATTATTTCCAAGCTATTATCAGTCAAAGTCTGTGTTGACAGAAAGTGTATCTGTTGTACCTAAAGTAAACTGTCAGGCAGTAGTTATCATTGGTGAGTCATTTAAAAAATGCAACATATTTTATTTATGTATGCAAGTCAGAGTAAAAAGGTCAAAAGGCTTTATTTAAAGGGGTACTGATAAAGTGAGAAATGGAATCTAAATGAAATGAAGAAATGAAATATAATGAAAAGGGGTCTTTTATAGTCTGATCAAAAGGTTCAGCTGCATTAAAGCATAGCATATTTTGTCAATGTCTGTCAAAAATTCAATGTCAATGTGGATTTATAGTCTGTAAAATAATTTATGTATATTCAACAGTTTGGTTACCTTCAAAATAATATATATTGTAGACCTTACCTTAAGCAATGTTGAATTTTGGACCTATTTCATCTTTTACTGTCACGATATCATTAGAATTGGGTACGAGGTCTTTAGAATGAGGTCCATTGTATTTAAAATATTTAAATTCAATTAACAAGTATTTGTGAAACATCGAAGCTTTATTGTATGTTACAGGTACAGTCTGTCCTCATGGACAGGGCTCACCAAACTGTGCGATTTGGGCGATTAAGTCGCCTAATTCTCGCCAATGTCGCCCTGTCATAGGCTCCAGAGCGACAAATGAGTCGCCCTGTGTTTTTGTCTCGCCTGCGACGAAAGTCGCTGGAAGCGAGACATAGGTATAGCAATCCGGCGGCGACGGCGAAGGCGACGGCGACGGCGTTAACTTTTTGTAAAACCTTAATAACTTTTAAAGTATAATACTTACAATGTTCATCTTTGGTCCACAGGTGCATGAAGTGATGACCTTTTCAGCAGCACATTTTTAGATGACCTTGACCTTTTTTTCATGGTTCAATACCCACATAAACATTGCGACATAGTTTTACATTCAAATCCTTTTCTCAGAAACTATAATACCTAGAGTTATTATATTTGGTCTACAGTGAGATCTATATGGGTACATGCCAGTCTGACACCTGTCATTTGTCCTTGACCTCAATTGCACGGTTCAGTGAACTTCGAAAATCTGCGACATAGTTTTACATTCAAGTCCCTTTCTTAGTAACTGTAATGTTTAGAGTCATCATATTTGGTATATAGTAAGATCTATATGGGTACATGGGAGTCTGACACCTGTCATGTGTCCTTGACCTCAATTTCACAGCTCAGTGACTTTGTCAATTTTTTCTTCTAAAGTCCATTTTTCTGCAACTACAATGAATAGACTCATCATACATGGCTTATAGCAAGATCTGTATGGGTACATGCCAGTCTGACACCTTTCATGTGCCCTTGACCTCAATTAATTAATTGCTCAAGTAATCACATAACAGCTTTCGCATGTCTGTTTCAAATGTACCATAATGGTAGGCAAATGATAGCATGGTCTTTGATAGTGCATGTTATTCTGGGTCAAGCGCGGACAGGCGAGACATCTTTTAGGGTCCACACTTGTTAAGTAAGGCGCCTCCGAACAACGTACGTAATCAGCTGCGTCTGAAGACCGTTATTTTCATTAAAAATCTCGAGCCGCCATTTTTTGTTTTCTTGGAGGAAGGGGAAAGAAACGACAAAAAGTAAGCTAGAAAATGAAATGGCGGCAATCGGAATTCTCGTGATTTTTCATTGGTCACGGTGTTTTTTACCGACCGGTAACAATATGTAGACCTTATTTAAAAATAAATTTAGCGGATTTTGACATATCTATGCACAAATGGAAATTTTGTCAATACATGTATTGAAAGGTGTTCAAGCAAGGTGAATGGGAAGATTTTAAGAGTATGTTTGAGAAAAAATAATAGTAGAGTATAGATAAATAAATATTAAAAAATAAAATGGCAATAATAAATAAGTTGTATCAAAAGGTACAAATATTTTTGCTCATATCTGTAACAGAAATTTTCTTCCAAGTTTGGAGCACCACTGCATAATTTCATTTTTAAAAATTTTTTTTATTTCAAATTATATTCGTCAGTATTTAAAGGCAGCACATGATTTAAATTAAACTTTAACAATAGTACAATAGGCCTACCATGGTCAAAATCATGCAGCAATGTACGTTAAAAAAGTGGTGATGAGTCCTGGGACTGGGACTCATCAAAATCAGCTGGGACTCGCCATTCTGAAAAATGATGAGTCCCGGGACTCATCATGAAAAATTCTCAAAGGATATTGATTAAATGCACATGAGACAAAATCTCAGATTATGACTAAAATGGAAGGATATGGAGTAAATGTAGATAAAATCTCAAACAATACAGGATAAAACACAATAAATGAATGTATAGCATACACTATAAGACACAAAATAACAGATATTTACTCGACAGGCGACAAATTGGGGGAAAAAACACAGTCTCCCTGGTAGACTTGGAAGTCTCCCTGTCATGCCCTGAAGTCTCCCTGTTGCTACCCTGAGGGAGACTCTGAGTCTCCCTGTTATTTTCAAGTGTGGTGAGCCCTGCATGGAGTACTAAATTCAATATGCAGTCTTTAAACAATAACTTAATTTGTGAACATAAAGCACCCACGATTTAGCGATTTTTAATAGAACGTTGTTATATCCAACCAAGTCTTGATAGTTGAGACGTGTATATTAGACTAAAAACATAAGACCCACATATACATAACAAGCAATGTGACGTTACAATATAGACAACAAAGTATAACATTACGTTACATGGAATCAAAGTCATTACAAACGTCATATCGATTAATATCGCTAATGTCTTTGAATGTTACAACAGAGACTGGAAAATTTAAAAACTCCAAACCAATACGCAATATGAGCTGTATGCAGTAGGGTTCATTTTGAACAATTGCAAACGTAAAACACTGGAGTTAACATGACTGAAATCATAGTACAAATTCAAGATTGTAGTTACAAAATTCAAGTTAAAAAAATATCTTGAATAAAAAACAAGGTGATCATCAATTGAGATAACATAGGGGTATTTCCTTTCATCTTAAATATTCCATTTAAACAATGACTATTATCAAGAGCATCGCCAAAATTGCCATGTAGACGATCAAAACTACACCAAACCCCTTAGATTCTCTTTTCAAGAATTATTTGGGTTAATGTATTCTTTCATTTCGTTTCGTTGTATTTCGTTTTGTTTCGTTATATTTTGTTTCGTTATATTTTGTTTCGTTTGTTTCAATTCCGTTTCTCACTTTATAAGTACCCTATTTAAAGTCGCTGAATGAAAATATAATACTTTAAAAGAATAAGCTCTGAAGCTTTTTAAACTATCTAAAAACAGATTAAGACACGGACATGGCATGCATAAAACACATGATGTGGTTGATTTAAGGCTAGATTTCAGATCCTGCCAATTCAGCATAACCAGAAATTCAAAGTTCAGTGTTTTTTGTTTTGAAAAAAAAACCAAAATGATTATTCAGGCATTTTATTTTCTTCATACATGTAGTTAATTCCTGGCACATTTATACATACCTTACGAACTATAGAAACATCAACCTTGGTACTTGCATTCACCCTAAAACAGATTATGAAATATTTATAGCTAATAGCCCAGTACCATATCTGGGTTTTAAATTCATTTAAGTGCTCAAATTTTTAAATCCACAGTCAAAGAAGCAAAAAAAAATCATCTTTTTAAGTCATCAAAAATAACTTAAATGGTATAGTAATTGAAATTCTCATGATTACTGTGTATATACCATTGGTCATTATATGTAATTAAGCTGGCTCTATCCCCCCCCCCACCCCCCTCCTCCCCAGTTTTCCTGCCAAATATCTTTAACAAGATATCTTTTAAGTTTTGGATTTATTATAGTAAATCTAACAACATTTTATGTCCTTGTAATGAGGAACCAGAGTGAGTTATCTTTTCTTAACCAATGTAGGAAATGGAGATAATTAAATTCTCTCCCTTTTTTCCTGAGGCTAAAAGGGAGACAAATTTATTATCTCCCTTACCTACATTGGTTAGGGAAATATAACTCACTCTGGTTTCTCATTGATTATCATGTGAATAACATATTATCTTTGTTAATGTTAATTCATTTTCAGAAAATTTGCCCAAGTGTACTACTGCAAAAGATTTGATAAAATGCTTGGGTTTGAAAGAAATTGTTCAAAGAAAGAAAATTACTTTGTCAGTAGCTGCAGACAAAAAAGGAAGCTGTGCTGGATTGGCTGTTGCAGTTGCTCCAAGATATCTGTTACATAACAGTGGAATGCTTGGCAAGAATAACAGGTAATTTAGGCCAATTCAGAAAAGAAATGTGGTTCTGGTTACAGTGATATTCTGATTTAAACAGTGCTTATAGAAAAATTAGATAAATTTTTAGTATAGGTACCAAAATATTGGGTAGGTAGAGAACTACATGTACTTATTTGGCACATAGAAAAGCTAGAGGTTCATTTTCTAGATGTGAAAGTATATTGGTCAACTATTTTATTTATATACCCTATCAGGGCTCTTTATGTTGACTTTATTTTAAATAAAGAAGAGGTATGGTCCATTAATTCTTCATAAAAAATCCCAAAGTCACAGTGAGGCCTTCAACATGAGACTGAAGTATAACTTGCATGTACAAAAATAAAAAATATGCTGACAGGATGCGTCTAGATCCATTGCAAGGATCCCTGCATACGTGTACATGTACAAGACTTAAGATAACATTCTGGTAAAAAATGTCAAGTACTCATACATTTGTAACTGTTTTATGTCAGCATAATTTTTTCAGATTGTTTATTTAATTTTCTTTTTCTAAATTTACAGTTTCTGGAAATTAACTATGTTAATTTTATGTAATTAACATGAGAGTTCTAGAATTGTGATTCTTTTCTACATTGGCAAATTAGCTGTAAATCGTTATTTCTGATCTCTCCTTTCAAATTAAATTCAGATTCTATTTAAGCTGAATTTTTCTCAATCTAATCATACCTAAAAAAATAACAAAAATTCTATTTGGATTCTGCACTGTGTATGTGTTATGTAGAGACGTAACGATTCACCATAGATACTCCGCACTACTTATGATATGAAGGATACAGTCATGTGAAATGTATGAGGTTAACTGTTGTGCAATTTTAATTTCAAAATTACCAACTTATTTTTCACGTAAAATTAATAAATTTTGCAGTGTGATGGAAATTTTTTTCAGCACATTCTACGCTTCCAAATTAATTACAAAAGCCTCATGTATATCTACATAAACAAACTTTCGTATACATATGTAGCCTTTGCAAAACATGTAAGTTTAACTTTATTCCTACAATACGTATCATTTATATTACCAAATATTACAATTTATCCTGCAAATCTGCTATATGAGCAACCAAAATGCATTTACTGTATATTTGAAAAAGGATATACAGTCACTGACTGGCAAGCCTCGCATTTCTACTTGTTTCTGAGCCTTGCCCAAATAAGTTCTATATATGTATAGTTTGTCTCTGAAGCATATCATTTCACCTCTACTGTTATTCATAGAATAGAGAATGGAAACAGGGAATGTGTCAAAGAGACAACAACCCGACCAAAGACTACCAATGGGTTTTCAACATGGCGAGAAAATCCCGCATCCGAGATGGGTTTCAGCTGGCCCCTAAACAATAATGTATACTAGTTCAGCAAAATGGACGGCACACTAAACTCCGAAACATAAAAATAAACCAAAATTAAAAAAACGAACAAGACAAACAAAGGCTAGAGGTTCCTGACTTGGGACATACCTGTTTTCTCTTTTCAATATTTACATTGTATAAGATTTTGTTTTCAGTGTATACCAAGGAAATGTTATAAAAGTCAAAGAAGTTAAAAACAGGAAGATAAGTCTAAAGAAGCAAGTAAATTGGTTGTCATCAGATAATCACTATCATGTAGGTTTCCGTGGGCGATTCCATGTTTATCATAATGTTCTTCAGGATGTGACAACACAGTTTGGTTATTATTTGATTGATGGAGGATGCTATATACAGTTTAGTGGTGTTGGTGATGTATATGATATAATAGATTCTGCTGCTTCATCAGGTACATTTTTCCAAACACAAGTTTTGAGTTATAAAAAAGATATTTAAATGTCACAAATTTCAATAAGATACTTTTTCCAACAAAGTGCGGAATTCATTTGTAAAATTGAAAGTGAAAATTTGATTATTAGGGAGGAACCATTTTTGATTTCAGGGAAGGGCAAGGAAGTGATGTTGTATCCTAAAAAGTTCTTTGCATCATTCATGAGCCCATGTTTTTTTTAATTTGGTGCTCAAGTATACTTAACTACTCTATTTTTTTTCATCATATTCCATTCTTTGAATTTATTAAACTTTAATTCAGTATAATATAGTCTACTGGAAACTGTATTCCATTATATTCATTCAATTACCTTATGACATTTTGTTTCTTTAAATATTGAAAGTGCTTTTATATTTTTCCTTCAAATATACATATAATGTAATAAAATATCTCTGTAAGAAATTTTTGGATATTAAATTAATAATAAGAGAAATAATGACAGTTTTGGAGTTCATTCCTGAATTTCTGAAAGGTTTATAGACAAATGGAACATAGCTAAAATGTTATGGATACTGTAGCTGGGCTATTTCCAGATAGTTATATCACCAAATCATGGGAAATGCTTTTTGTGTTTTGTAGGTGTAGATAGAATCGTAATGAAATTAAAAAATATGGATCAGTTTTTATCATCAGAAATTGCCTGGTGCAAAAATTACCCTGGATATTTATATACTACAGTGGGTAAGTAATGAAGCAAAAATAATTATTTTCTTACTTGCAGTATGTACAGGTGTGACCTCATTGACATTAGTAAAGAATTTGACTCAAACCCATGCTAGTAAAGTTGAAATAAGGTGCAGGATTTTACACCATGTTGAAAGCCTCATTTTGTTAAGTTCAGTTCATTTTGCTTTGACAATTGTTTTGTAAGCACTCTCATTTGTCACTACTGAATGAATATTTATTAAAATTATAAAATGAATTGTGCAGAAAACAGCTTTGTAAGTCCTCTCATTTAAATTTTCATAAAATTTAGATGAAAGGTTTATATTAATATAATATCTTGCACAAGTTAAAAAATGAATCCTGATTCACTTTGTACACTTTCTTGTATAATCAAATCCTCAATCTGGGAATGGAACTGTAAATAGGTCTATGAGAAAATATCAGTAAGTGTCATTAGGGGAAACAACTCCAGCATTCCAAGGTAACCTTACTGCCATGTTGGGTAAACATCTCAGTCTGCTACTCCTGCTTTAGCAGTCATTGATGGGAGCAGGAAAGGCAAGTGTATTTCAGTATGTTTTCGCCATATTTTTTAGCCCAAACTTTTTCTCTCCAACTTCCTGCCTTGTCTCCTAATCAAAATTAAACGTAATGGAAGTTATTCACTATACAATAGTCATTATATTTTAGGTATCGGTGCAGAGGTTATCAAAGAAACGGATGATTCTTCCCACCATTACAGTGAAATTTTTAAACAGTTAGAAAATCCCGTAAATAATAAATTCATAGTAGCAGTAGGAGAATGTGGTATTGTTAGTCAAGTTGCAAAAGAAAAACTACCGTCGCTTGATAAACAAATAGATTTCTTCAAGAGTCAGGTAAGAGCCTATGTAAATACTGTGTGTTATCTGTTCAGCCATTAGTGAGATGGAAGTTTGATATGTTATCGCTAAAGAAATCCATGCAAAATGTCAGTCCACATGCCGAAGTTAAATTTTATTGGTGGATATCGGCTTTTACCATTAAAAGTTTGTATTAGCACATGCCATTTACTATTTTATGTTCAGCTCAACAAACGTAATGCCTTCTGGTAGTAAAATAATGCACAGGTGTGTAACCAAATCTTGACAAAATCGTGGATAGTAAACAGTTCGTAATATATACAAAAAGCCTTTTTTGGTTAATCTCAACTGGCCACCAAATGAATATAAAACTTCTCACTCAGGTGACATTTTGCAGGAATTTTTCAGGCCCTTATTTATATAACTATTGGGAATTCAAATCCATGTCTATATGGGTTGTAAGGTGTGATGTTTTAGTCCATTCTTCAAGACCTCACTGAAATTTTCAAGATTGAAGAATATCAACAGTAACACTCTTTGATTGCTTTTTGTATAAATATTACTTTTTTCATGTACATTAAAATTCATCTTGTTCCTCATTGTGAGTACTTTATAATTTGTTCTTTACTGTACAGTACCAACACCAAGGTAACAATAAAATAGGGTCACATAAGACAGGTGGTCTTTTAATATAGGTTAAGTTAATATGAAATGCACTTAAATAACATTAAGATCACAAATTTTTTGTTACTAGATATATTTTCATAAAAAAAACTTTAAAGTTGAAATTTGAAAAGCAAGAATGAATGTTTTAATCTTTTCTCTATATACAATGTAAAACATACATGTATTGTCCCAAACAGGGCTCAACCTGGAGGGTGATTCTGGAAGAAGTAGCCTTGTAGTGTTTCACTTCGCTCCAACTCTCGTCAAAAGTGAAGTTGAAGTCGCCCAGAAAATTATCAAGTCGCCTGAATTCATGTCAAAAGCGAAGTTTGAGTTAAGTTTGACTATAACGTTAATTACTCGCCTGATCCATGGTCGAAATTGCGAATATGACAACCGTTATTTTAAGGAAACTCCGACTCGTGAAGTGAAAATAAAATCCATGCCGTTATTTTTTTTTTCAATCAGTAAACAAAGGGAAATAATCCGATAAGAAAAAATGGGTAAACTCGGCCTGCTGACAACTCGGACCGGAATAATAATTTAAAAACAATGAGAAAGATACTGTGAATGAAGTAATGATTCGATTTTATGAACTTCTTTATGTTGAATCTGTTGTACACATTTTGTAGACTGGCTTAGAGGGCATGCAAGTTTAATTTGCTTTAACCCAGTTGACCTGTAAATCAGAGAATGAATCTTAATTTCTTTAAAAAAAAACATTAGAATAGGACTAGCTCTTCAAATAAAAACATAATCAGTGCCGATTGGTGCTTTGGAACTTCACATAATGACTTCTTAGTCTCCATCTACTTCTCCTTGTTAGCTTCAGAGAGAAAAGTCACTTCTCCCTGTCATTCTGAAGTAGGCTGAGCCCTGGTCCCAAATACATTAAAAAACATTTTTGACACGTTTCCATCTATGTTTTGAAAATACAGTCATTTTTATTGTTTACCTTCTGTTCCATTCATAATAGGGTAAGGGGTTATCATCTGTTCTTGGGAAATTTCCTTTTTAATTAATTTATTGTCAAAACTAATTGTGCATTTATTATTTTTTTAATAGACCCATTATTCGAGAAAAACCTTACAATTATCTGTTAACCCAGACATGCGCGTGAATCTAAATTTATTTAGTAATTTCAAGTAAAATTACAATCCAATAACAAATATTTTAGTAAAATTTATCACTTAAACACATTGAACTCTTATTGAAAATTCTCTTTGTACTCTGGGATGTACATCAATTTTGAATAAAATAAATACTCAATATTCCAGAAAAAAAAGAAATACATTAATTGTAATTGATCTCACATAGCAGAGAAAAAATCTGATAAAATTCCATTTGAAATTATACACTTGCAATCTTTCCAGTGGTGCTTTCCAGCACTTTGATTGTTTTTTTTTTGGGGTTGTATATTTGAATCATTCTGTCTGTTCTAAAGTGTCATGAATTAGATGGAACAGTGCAGATTTTTTTTTTTTTTTATTTCCTGTATAATATATGGAATTATATATATATATATATATATGACTTTTCTCATCACCAAGAGACCGCCTCGGTCGTCTTGTGGTAGCGTGATCGCCCCGAGTGCGGAAGGTCGCGGGTTCGATCCCCGCCCGGGTCAAACCAAAGACATTAAAATTGGTATTTGCTGCTTCTAGGAGTAAGAGCAAAGACTGGTCGGCTCAGAGTCAGTATAATGTGTCCTAGTGAGGTGACAGTTACCTCGTGAGCTAGCACATTAAAAATCCGACTTAGCGTGTCGGTCTAGTACAAAGCAGGGATCATATTCATTATCATATCAACATGTTCTCGTCCTGATATGCACCTGGTTGCCACTGGACGTTAAACAACAATTCATCCATCCATCATCATCACCACCAAGATATAGAAATTCATCATTACATACATTTAAGAGGACAAATTACTTTTGTGTGGAGGGAATTGTATATCAATGAAAGAAATTTCTAGTTTTCTGAGTTTTCACAGAGTTATACCCCTTTGGAACTTATAAACTTGTACAAGCACTCCTCTGTCATAGATTATCAAATATTTATGAAATCGGTGAGTCAAGATCCTCATGTGGATATATAAGCATGTAAGATCCTAGATGGAACAGTGCTGAAGATAGATGGAAGTAAATGTAACATGAAATATAAATTCATCTTTATATACATTTACACACCCTACATACAGTTCTGCAAACTGTGGATAAATCTGGCTCCGTGGTAAGAAATGTCCATGTTTACCATTAGAACATGATATGAAATTTGCGGATTTCATATCAGTTTGTAATGAATACAATGGATATTTCTTACCGCAGAGCCAGATTTATCCTCGGTTTGCAGAACTGTATGCAGGGTATGTTTAACAGGACAAAGTACTTTTGTGTGGAGGGTGTTGTATATCAATCAAAGTGAAATAAGTTGAAATAACTTACAAACAGAAAAAGCAGATGGTTTGGGTTTTTGGTGATTAGAACACTTTTTTCTGTTATATGTTTTTTTTTTTTATTTATTTACAGGTAAAACTGGCTAATCATTTTAGAAAGCCATTGTTGGTCGTATCTAACAGAGTACATAAAGTGTTAGAAATCTTAGACGAATATCCAGATGTAACAGCTTGTCTGACTCTTGATAAATACATCCCTGATGATGAGTCTATTATGAAATGGACAAACAAAGGCCATTTCCTTGGGATCACAGGTACATGTAAATTTGTTGTCACTTTTAAATTATTTTGTTAATTATCTATAATTACTATACCCCTGCCCCAAAGGAGAGGGGGGTATACTGTTTTACCCTTGTGGTTCTGTCTGTAACAAAATTTTTCGTAAATTTTTTACCTTATCGAAACAGGGGTATGGCTCACAGTACATGTTGTTGTTCCAAATATCAAATATCAAAATATGAACATAAGAATGCTGTTCAATACTAATAATTCTTGTTATGCTAAAAGAATTCCATTGATACATAACTCCGGGATTGATATCAATTCAACAAAATTTTCTAGATCTGAAAAATTTTGGTGGACATGTAGTTGCCACTTTTTGTCTGTCTGTCTTTCCAAAACAAATGGTTTCCAGATGATCATTTTAGTTATGTGAAGCATCAGTTGGCTATGCCAACTTTTTACTAGTATGATGAATTTAGCACCATTGAATTTGTCTTTGTACATTTTGGTTTAAATAAATTTCAGATAACTTGTGCACTAATAGACATAAGCTTTCAATATGATACAAAAATATGGTAAATTGTAGTATGCTCTTATGTAGCAGCATTTTAAACATTTGAAGTTCTGATCCACGTGTTATATATGTGGTATGAGCCTGTGGTCATCGTCCATAGACAGTTAGGTTTCCGCTCATCTACTTTTGTGCAATTGAATGTATCCTTACAATATTTTACCACAATGCCCCCCCCCCCCCATAAGAAATACAAGTTGTGCTTGGTTTTGGGAAAATTGCCTCTCCCATATTTTTTGGAGGATCGTTAAGGATTTTTTTTTAAATTGTTGTAGCATTTTGAATTTTTATCCGATTATTTGCAAAATCTCAGGTATCAGATAATCATTATTCTGTGTCCATGTGCATACTCAGGCGAGACATGTAGTGTGTCCACTCTTGCTTTACCTTATCGGAAAGCGGGTGTATCACTAGTGAGCAATGGCTCACAGTACATCTTGTTCCAAATATCGAATATCAAAATATGAACATAAGAATGCTGTTCACTACTAATAATTCCTGTTATGCTAAAAGAATTCCATTGATACATGACTCCGCCATGATGAATTATTTTTTCTGACTGGACAAATTTTAAAAATCTTCTCCTCTGAAACCACATAGCTAAATAAACTGAAACTTGGTATTAAGCATTTATGGAAGCTTTTAAGGACCTTTATAAATTTTGCATATTTCGTTCTGGTATGACAGCTAATATGGCTGCCATGAGGAATTTTTATTTCTGATAGGCCAAAATTTCAAAAATTTTCTTTTCTGAAATCAATTGTTGGACTGTCAGGTGTGCTATACAGGATCAATTCTCTTGAGACTCTTGTTTTTCTTTTAATTCATCCTGAAGAGTGCCAGTAGTATGTCTGCAGATTTCTTCTATGTTTTATGGTTTTTGGGATATAAGGGGTTAAAAGGGCCAAAAAGTATTATGGAAAATTTGTGAATTTTTTTATTTTTCACCCAATTCGTATGGGAATTTTTTCTTTCAATTCACCTTGATGAGTTCTTACATTAGTATGTCAACAAATTTTTTCTATCGCTTATTGTTTTTGAGATACAAGGGGTTAAAGGATCTAAAAAAGCAATGCAGCTGGATTTCTAAATTTTGTTTTTCATCTGGATTTTTGTGGTAGGTCCAATATTTGTGTGTAATGTATATTATATATATCAAACACTTTATGGGGTCAAACATGATAGTGTTTCCCCAATTACTTTAGTTTTATACCTGCCCACATGTTGCGGTTGTATCATGCTGCACTTAGTGAAGCCCTATACATTTGTATTTCCTTAATCTGCATTATTGACTACTAAAATCAGGTCATCATCTATGCAATCATATATCATATTTCATCTTCATTTTTAAGTATGAATATTGAAAATAAAGATATTACTGCACCTTTATGGTCTGCAAGAAACCAAATGCATTATGTCGTAATATGCGAACATAAAATGTTATAAAATAGTCATTTTTGTGGTTTCATTCCTTATTATTTGTGCTATGACACTAGAACGATTTTAGAATGTCTTAGACTTGAGAATTTTTGTACATGTTTGTGCTTTGATATATTTCTTCTAAAACTTGTCAAGGAACATTTATTCTTTTTATTTCCAGGTTCTGTGTGGGCTAATGAAAAAGAAAATTTCTGGATTCCTGGCATACTAAAAAAAGTACCATTAGATAAAATAATTTTATGCAGTAATTCACCCTATTTAGATGGACATAAAAGCAAAAAGGAGAGAAATTTTATTTTAGATATAAAAAATAGTGAAGATTTTAAAAATGTAAACAAAGAATTTTTGGCATTGTATGAACATTCAGAGTTAGACTTTGCTATGGAGCCCTGTTGGCTTGGCATTGTGCTTGAATTATTAGCTTCCTGTTTAAACAGGGCACCAATAGGGTTAGCACATGTTTTAAATAGTAATGCTGAAAATTTTTATAAATTTGAAGCTCTCAATAGGGCATAGTACAATTGATTTAAATTATTAATAATGTTTTGTGGTGAATATCTGTAGAAACCTAACACATAACCAAACCTTTGTTCATTGTCTATAATTTGTTTTAAAAAAAGGTTGTTCAATAGTCCCAAAATTTTGTGTAAATCTTTCTGGTATTATTTCCATTAAAAAATTTTACATTTTTAGCTCACCTGACCCGAAGGGTCAAGTGAGCTTTTCTCATCACTTGGCGTCCGTCGTCCGTCGTCGTCGTCTGTTAACTTTTACAAAAATCTTCTCCTCTGAAACTACTGGGCCAAATTGAACCAAACTTGGCCACAAGCATCATTAGGGTATCTAGTTTAAAAAATGTGTCCGATGACCCCGCCTGCCAACCAACATGGCCGACATGGCTAAAAATAGAACATAGGGGTAAACTGCAGTTTTTGTATTATATCTCAAAAACTAAAGCAATTAGGGCAAAACTGACATGGGGTAAAAATGTTCATCAGGTCAAGATCTACCTGTCATGAAATTTTCAGACGAATCGGTCAACCCTTTGTTGGGTTATTGCCCCTGAATTGTTAATTTTTAGGAAATTTTGCAGTTTTAGGTTATTATCTTGTATATTATTATAGATAAAGACAAATTGTAAACAGCAAAAATGTTCAATAAAGTAAGATCTAAAAATAAGTCAACATGACCAAAATCATTGATTGACCCCTTATAGGAGTTTTTGCCCTTTAAAGACGGCATCCAGCATAAACTTTCCTTTAAAGATCTTTTCCTCTCAAACCACTGGGCCAATTGAGACCAAACTTTGGTGGAATGGTCCTTGGGTGGCCCCCTTCCAAAATTATGTCTGGCATCCCCGACTTCCAACCGAGATGGCTGCTGTTACTAAAAATAGAAAAAAGGGGGGGGGTGACTTTCAAAAATCTTCTTATATGAAACTCCAGTCAGTTGGAACCAAAGTTGGCAGTAATAGTTCTTAGGAGGTTCTCTTTCAGAAATATGTCCAATGACCCGGACTGTTAACCAAGATGGCCGCCACAGCCGAACTTAGTTTAACATAGGGCCCTATGGGAAAATTGATTGAAAATCTTCTTGTCTTAAACCACTTGACCAATTGGAACCAGACTTGGCAGCAATGGTCCTTAGATGGTCCTCTTTCAGAATTTTGTGCAATGACCCAGACTGTCAACCAAGATGGCCGCCACATCCAAACTTAGTTTAACATAGGGCCCTATGGAAAAATTCTTTGAAAAATCTTCTTGTCTGAAACCACTTGACATATTGGAGCCAGAGTTGGCAGCATTGGTGCTTAGGAGGTCCTATTTCAGAAATGTGTCCGATTTCATGGACTGTGAACCAAGATAGCCACCACAGCAGAACTTAGTTTAAGATAGGACCCTATGGGAAATTCACTCAGAAATCTTCTCGTCTGAAACCACTAAGCCAATTAGAATTAGACTTGGCAGCAATGGTCCTTAGATGGTCCTCTTTCATAATTTTGTGCGATGACCAGGACTGTCAACCAAGATGGCTGCCACAACCGAACTTAGTTTAACACAGGGCCCTATAGGAAAATTCATTAAAAAATCTTCTTGTCTGAAACCACTTGACATATTGGAGCCAGACTTGGCAGCATTGGCCCTTAGGAGGTCCTCTTTCAGAAATATGTCCGATCACCCGGATTGTCAACCAAGATGTCTGCCACACCGAACTTTGTTAAATATTGGACCCTATAGGAAAATTCATTTAAAAATCTTCTTGTCTGAAACCGCTTAGCCAGTTGGAACAAGACTTAGCAGAAATGGTCCTTAGATGGTTCTCTTTTAGAAATGTATCCGTTGACCTGGACTAAACCAAGATGACTGCCACAGCTGAAATTAGTTTAACATAGAATCCTATAGAAAAACCAGCCAAATTGACTGCAACACTTAAATTTTTAGGTCTGCTCAAGGTGAAAAGTTAAATCCAGGTGAGCGATACAGGCTCTTGAGAGCCTCTAGTTACTTAAATGCAAACATTCAGATTCGTGCAGAAATTTGGGAAATTTAGAATTAGCTCATACTGTTCAAGGAGAATAAAGGAAAAACATTTTTTTATGTACTTAATATGAATATTTAACAGACATTATAACTTTCTTGTCTTCTTTGCTGTTAATTCCCAAATTGTTTGTGCATGTGAGTTGTCTCCTATTTACAGAGTTATCTGCCCTTTGGAGATTTGCCCTTTGAACAAATTTACATTTTTCTGCAAAATATTTTTTCTTCTTAACAATATTCTCCATATATATAAATGATATGTTTTTTATATATTTTCTTACATTTTTGGATGTGTGATGAAGGCCTCCCAAATTCAATATTTTCAGAAAAAATTAGAAAAAATTTTTGCTATTTATGTCTTCTTTCAGTAATATGGGAGAAAACTCTTATATCCACAAGTAGGGGATAAGTCATGCAAGTTACATACATTACTTTTGGTTGTTCTGTTTTTGTCTTTGTAGTTATCAGATACATATAACAATCTATGAGGTCACTGAAAGTTAAGTATTTTGATGCCTTTTTATATATTTTTGTCCACATATTATGTTGTTAACATAAAGTTTTATCGTTATAATAAAAACTGTTGTTTAAGACTACCTGTGTTAAGACTTTTAAGAGAACAAATTGATTTGTTAATGCTTTAATATACAGTGTTGAATAATGAAAGAGAGAAAAATATCTTAAAACTGTATTTTTCTGTTAGTTGTTTTATTTGTAAGAAAATTGTTATTTTTTTCTTGTATATTATATACATGTGCATAAAGATTTTTTTTTAATTCTTTACATTATTTCTTTATATTGATTTTTAAGAACTAAGATTTTTTAAAATTTTTGAATGATGTTTTTAATTTTTTGACAAATTAGTCCAAAATATGTGATAAGTGAATAATAGTGCTATATGTTTTTATGATGATTGTATTTTTATCATTAAATTTTTTAAATTCAGTGTGGGTAATTGATTTACCTAAATTGTATACTTTTATTTACAATCACTAATTGGCTTAAAAAAGTACTAATATTTCATTTGTGTAACGTTTGAAAGTATACAAAATTTGAGTTTTGTAATATGATCATTCCTTTTTAATACTGGGTACATCATACTTGGTACTTTATCTTAAGTCAAAGACAGTCTCATTGGTCGAGTTGTCCAGTTAGTTCAATGATCACTAGCCTGTCAACAAGTATTCAGGAGGAAATTTTAATCCCAACTTGTGTCGATTGGTCTACTCCATCAATCTCAATGGGAAAAAATTGCAATTTTGATTGTTCTTTCCAGTAATTTCAAATAGGTAAAAACAGAGAGATAGTCTTCATAAAGAAATAGCTACATTTGGGTGAAAAAATAGAGAAAAATTTAAATAAAACTTAGGTATGGTATAAGAAATTAATGTTTATGAACTCTGAAAATCAGAAAATTGTTAGGTTTTTTTTCCTTATCTAAACTCAGTGTTTATAATGCTATATTTAGCAAATATTTCATTACACTGAGAGTCATATGGCAGAGAGGGTGGAAAGGGTATTGGGAGACAGGGAGAAAGGGGGCGGGAGAAAGGAGAAAGGGGGTGGGAGAAAGGAGAGAAAGGGCGGGAGAAAGGAGGGAGAACTATTAAAGGGAGACGAACTTTAATGTTGAAAAAAAATAAAGAGGTAAAAAAACGAAAAAACTGGATACTAAATGTTCTAATAAATGGACAAATCTTTGAAAAAAGGTAACATTTATATTTCCCAAACCATTTTTGCCATTTCCGATCATTTCTAGAAATCATCCTTTCAAAACGGAATTATCTCTCCTTTATGTTTTCCTTTATAGCTCACCTGGCCGAAGGCCATGTGAGCTATTGCCATCACTTGGCGTCCGTCATCGTCTGTCGTCGTCTGTCGTCGTCCGTCGTCGTCCGTCGTCGTTGTCCTTTGTCGTCGTTAACAATTTTTCAAAACTATTCTCCTCTAAAACTACTTGACCAATTGGAACCACACTTGGTATGAATGTTCTTTCGGGTATCCTGCATAGAACTGATGTGGGGATTTTGATCCGTCGAAAAACATGGCCGCTGTTACTAAAAATAGAACATAGGGGTCAGACAACAGTTTTTCGCAAATATCTCAAAAATCATTAGGTTACGGCAAATTCTGGCAGGTTGAAAGTGTTCAGCATGATGAGAGCTACCTGTGTGTTGATTTTCGTGAAAATCTGTCAACTGATGTTAGAGTTATTGCCCTTTTTTGACATTTTTGGCTTTTTTTTTATGCTATTATTTCAAAAATCTTCTTCTCTGAAACTACTATTCAAAATCAAATGAAACTTGGTAAGATTGTTCCTTAGGGTATCCTGCAAAAAGTTAATGCTTGGATTTTTGATTGGTCGAAAAACATGTCCGCCCTTACTAAAAATAGAACATAGGGGTCAAAATGCTGTTTTTTGCTATTTTTTCCTGAATTATAGAAAGAAAATGAAGATGAAAGCTACTTTCAAGGTAAACATGGTATCTTGAGTTGAATGGTGATGATGAAAGTTTGTTTCGTGCCATTTTCCCCGCCATTTTTTACACTTGCTCGGATTTCAACAATATTTGGTTTTTAAAGTAAACATGGTATCCTTAGTGTATGGTGATGATGAGAATGTTGTATAACAATGATTAAACTTCATAATATGTGAGCTTTTAACTGCTATCACTTGGTGTCCGTCATCATTGTTGTTAAATTTTCAAACATCTTCTCCTCTGAAACTATTAGGGGGATTTGGATGAAACTCTACAAAATGACAGATGAGTTAAGCATGGTTAATTGGATAAAAACCAACAGCTTAGTCAATATGATCAAAGATCAAGCATAATAGAAAATAAAAAGCCTTAACCGACAATTTTTATATAACTTCTTTCAAACATTTTTAAAACGAAGACAACATATAGACCAAAAGATTTATACTTTTATTTGAAGATGAATTAAAGCTTGTATTTTGTATTGTGAATCATCAGATTGACCATGACTGTATCTTAATCAAGCGTAGGGAGAACTCGTGCCCATTTCTTTCCAGAGGTTCTTGAAAGGCTTTTAAAGGTATTTTCAGCATTTTACATGACCTTTAATACTCAGTTTAATTTACAACAAACATTAATATATTAATTTAGTTTATAGTGCATTGTTTGCCAGGTGAGCGATTCAGGTTCTTGAGAGCCTCTTGTTAAAATGCCCCCATTATTTCCGGTTTGCCTTCACATGTGGGTATCTGTTTCCTCTAAGTATTTGGCGATCTTCTACAAATTTAAAAAGAAGGGATGCTGACAATGTCAGAGAGATACACTCCCTCCTCTAAACAATATTACATGTACTTAACGCGTTTCTCAGGTCACCTTAAAATATTTACGTTATCCACTTGACCATACAAAGTAAGGTGTTCTCGAGGACAGGGAAAAATAGAGATGACACAATAAAAAACTATGTCTAATTTCATGATCCTCATACATGACCATACATATCAAAAATGAGTTTCTTGACATTGGGGCATGCACAATGCACCATTGACAACATTCCAACATTGTGTATTAATTTGCGTTCGAGTCGGAGGCAGGCCTTGTTCGTAAAATCAGTATATGCTTTCATAAAGACCTATGCCACCTATATATGGTCATATATTAATTCAAATTTGTATTAAAATCGATTGATCTGAAAAAAGACGGTTGTTAAGGTGGGAGATGGAAGCAGAGGGGCGGGAGAAAGGAGAGAGGGGGGCGGGAGAAAGGAGAGAGGAGGCGGGAGAAAGGAGACGAGGGGCGGGAGAAAGGAGAGAGGAGGCCGGAGAAAGGAGACGAGGGGTGGGAGAAAGGAGAAAGGTACCCCCCTTTCCACCCCCTCATGGCAGTATATGGACTGTTTGGTTGTTCCCAAAAAAAATTATCTAGACTGAAGCATAGTCAATTTGACAGTCTATTTCTTTTTTTAATCATTTATTTCTTTTTTTTTGATATCCTGTTGAAGTATCGTTTGAAATTTATTAATAATACTTCAGTATTTTGAAAAATTGTAGTTCAGAACAGCTAATACTATTTAGCTTAAACTTAAAAAACTTTGATTTCTTGAATTAATTTTCAGTTACACAAACAGCAACAACCTTGTGGCTTATAATGTTTTTCTTGGTCCCTTCTAATGTTCTGTTCTATTTATAGTAAACTATGCCTTTTAAAACTAAAAATTTCTAAAACACAGCATATTAACCTACTGTAAAACCTTAGAAAATCTTATTTCATTGAAAGTATAGTTTATACTTAAAACTGTATAGTATATGTAAAATCAGGTCATTGACTAAGATTGGTTGACTAAGATTAAACAGAGTTTGGCTTTTTAATTTGTTTTTCATTCTATTAAAGGGGGCCTCGGTGGCCAAGTGGTCTAGGAAGTTCGTCATGACTACTACTGATCATGAGCCTGTCAATGCTGGGGTTGTGAGTTCGAATCTCACCTGTGGCGGGGTGTGTTCGACTCCGATCTTAATTGACAAGGATTGCCAATTTTCCTACCGAAGGTCATTGGTTCTCTCCGGGTACTCCGGCTTCCTCCACCAATAAAAACTGGCCATCTCGAAATGGCCAAAATGTGCTGAAAATGGCGTTAAACCCAACTAAACAAACAAACATTCTATTGAATAATGAATTCAACAAAAAGATGACAGGTTAAAAAGACACAAGTGGCTGGAAAACGTTATAGTAAAATTAGATAAATATCTTGTTACTTGTTTGAATGTGTCATTTTATTTTTTCTCCAGTAGACAGAATTTGTAGTTATTGATACTTCTCCCCTGGACCTAACAACAATTATTGATACTTCCCCCCCCCCTGGACCTAACTACAGTTATTGATACTACTCCTTTGGACCTAACTACAGTTATTGATACTACTCCCCTGCACCTAACTACAGTTATTGATACTACTCCTTTGGACCTAACTACAGGTATTGATACTACTCCCCTGGACCTAACTACAGTTATTGATACTAGTCCCCTGGACCTAACAACAGTTATTGATACTTCCCCCCTGGACCTAACAACAGTTATTGATACTACTCCCCTGGACACATTCCACATATTTTGTAATTTTTGCGGTCGTATATTGGTATGACGTTGGCGGCGTCGTCGTCGTCGTCCGAAGACATTTGGTTTTCGCACTATAACTTTAGTATAAGTTAATAGAAATCTATGAAATTTAAAAACAAGGTTTATGACCACAAAAGGAAGGTTGGGATTGATTTTGGGAGTTTTGGTCCCAACAGTTTAAGAATCAGGGGCCAAAAAAGGGCCCAATAAGCATTTTTCTTGGTTTTCGCACAATAACTCTAGTATAAGTAAATAGAAATCTATGAAATTTTAACACAAGGTTTATGACCACAAAAGGAAGGTTGGGATTGTTTTTGGGAGTTTTGGTCCCAACAGTTTAGGAATTAGGGGCTAAAAAAGGCCCAAATAAGCATTTTTCTTGGTTTTTGCACAATAACTTTAGTATAAGTAAATAGAAATCTATGAAATTTAAACACAAGGTTTATGACCACAAAAGGAAGGTTGGGATTGATTTAGGGAGTTTTGGTCCCGACAGTTTAGGAATTAGGGGCCAAAAGGGTCCAAAATTAAACTTTGTTTGATTTCATCGAAAATTGAACTATTGGGGTTATTTGATATGCCAGATCTAACTGTGTATTTAGATTCTTAATTTTTGGTCCTGTTTTCAAATTGGTCTACGTTAAGGTCCAAAGGGTCCAAAATTAAACTTAGTTTGATTTTAACAAAAATTGAATTCTTGGGGTTCTTTGATATGCTGAATCTAAACATGTACTTAGTTTTTTTTATTATAGGCCCAGTTTTCAAGTTGGTCCAAATCGGGGTCCAAAATTAAACTTTGTTTGATTTCAACAAAAATTGAATATATGGGGTTCTTCGATATGCTGAATCTAACCATGTATTTAGATTTTTGATATTTGGGCCCGGCTATCAAATTGGTCCACATTGAGGTTTAGAGGGTCCAAAATTGAACTTTATTTGATTTCATCAAAAATTGAATTCTTGGGGTTCTTTGATATGCTGAATCTAACCATGTATTTAGATTTTGGATATTGGAATACCACAAAGGGATGGTAAGAACTGTCTTTGGTAGTTATGGCTCAAACCGTTAAGGAATAAGGTGCAAAAAGGGGGGAAAAGGGTTTCCAGGTTAATGGACAATTACTTAAGTACAAAACATAATTTAAAAGGCAGTGTAAGGTTGGTAATTGAAACTCATTTGAATATCTCACCTAAACTGCTTTTAAATTATTTATATTGGAAATTTGCCAAAAACTTTATTATTAATAAATTCCATTGGACATTTGCCAATAACTTTAGTTTAATGAACTTCATTTGAAATTTGCCAATATAAAATGTTGCTGATGAAGCTTTTTTGTTTATCTCACCTAAACTGCTTTTAAATTATGTATATTGGAAATTTGCTAAAAACTTTATTATTAAATTTCTGATTATCTGAAAGCAGATAATAATGATAAGGCCAGAGATACACACCAAACAGGATGTGTAAATTATTATAATAAGTATTGTGCAATAGCAAGAAATTTTCAATTGCACAGTATTGTGCAATAGCAAGAAATCTTCAATTGCACAGTATTGTGCAATAGCAAGAAATTTTCAATTGCACAGTATTGCACAATAGCAAGAAATCTTCAATTGCACAGTATTGTGCAATAGCAAGAAATCTTCAATTGCACAGTATTGCGCAATAGCAAGAAATTGATATTTGGGCCCGGTTATCAAATTGGTCCACATTGAGGTTTAAAGGGTCCAAAATTTAACTTTATTTGATTGCATCAAAAATTGAATCATCAAAAATTGAACTATAGGGGTTCTTTGATATGCCGAATCTAACCGTGTATTTAGATTCTTAATTTTTGGTCCCGTTTTCAAATTGGTCTACATTAAGGTCCAAATGGTCAAAAATTAAACTTCTTTAAAATTTTCCATTTTAAATTGGTTATTTCTGATTTATATATAAAAGCAAATAATACTGATATGGTTTGAATAGGTAAATTAAAAATTTTTAAGTTCTTAGACCACATTAATCCTGTGTCAGAAACCTATGCTGTGTCAAATATTTATTCACAATCCAAATTCAGTGCTGTATCAAGCTTGAAGGTTGTGTCCATACTTGCCCCAATTGTTCAGGGTTCGACCTCTGCGGTCGTATCAAGCTGCGCCCAGCGGAGCATTTTATTGTGTTTTGGCCTGTTTTTCAAATACTGTATGCAATAGGTCTACTATATTTGGTGTATGGAAGGATTGTAAGGTGTACATGTCCAACTGGCAGGTGTCATCTGACCTTGACCTCATTTTCATGGTTCAGTGGTTATAGTTAAGTTTTTGTGTTTTGGCCTGCTTTTCGAATACTGTATGCAATATGTCTGATAGCATTTACTTTCATTAGAAATACATGACAGGCGAGACATTTTTGTGTGCCCACTCTTGTTTTCCCATTTTTCCATGTTTGAATTTTAAATGGAATTAGTTTTTTTTCCCTGTTAACATTACATACAGTCTGCAGTTAAAGTTTTTAAAACATTAATTACTTTCTTAAACTATCCAGGATTTTTACTACAATTGGAAAGAAGCTTGTTCATGATCAAAAGATAGTATCCAGAGGAATATTTTGTAATCATTTATTTTCCATTTTTCCTTATTTTACTTATAAATGGACTTAGTTTTTCTCCCAGTTAACAATACATACAATATACAGTCTGCAGTTAAAGTTTTTTAAACATTAATTACTTTCTTAAACCATTCTGGATTTTTACCAACCTTTAACAGATTAAGATTCTTTATGATCAATAAATAACATATGGAGAAAAATTATGTACATTCAACTATTACACTGAAAACATAGACAACAGTGAAAACAGTATATTTTTTTTCAAAAACTTAACCAAAACCAATTGTTATGAATAAGGGAGATAAGTTGGTGTGTACTTTGGAGGTAATTACATACTTAAATTATGATAACCCAGGATAAATAATCTACTAATCTAATGCAAAATTATTGGAGAAGTAAATATAGACTTATAGCGTAAGTTTTGGTCAAAGACAATTGCTTTGGTCCAGTTCTATCAGACTACTTTTGTAAGCTTGGAATTGCAGAGAAAAATGGTCTCAGAAAAACTAGTGCATGTACTATAAATATGACACTTTGTATGCTGATGAAGCTATCTTTGTTCTTTTATTCAGCATATGTCATAGTTCACCGATGGGTCCAGGTTTAGGTCGGCTTAAGTTACATAATCAATAAGTAATAAGCAGATATTCTGTGGTGAATAGGTTAGCATTTAGGCAAAAGGAGGTTGCTGTAACCTAAATTTGACCTTGTGAGCTTATGAATATAGGACTCTCTGTGCATGCAAATATATTGTTTGTGTTTGTTTTCCATTGTTTTTGAAACATAAAATTATACTCCTATTCATATTTTATCAATCATATTTGAAAATATTTTATTCATTCCTTATCCTTACGATAAAGGTTAACACGGTACTTCTACTTGCTGCAGAATGCTTATGTTTTTGCCACCAAAATTCGAAATGATAAGTTTCTTCACACAGGAATCATATCCTATAGCCCATGGTCGATCAATCCCGTCTTTCTTTGACATCAGAATTCTACTTTTCTTTCCTTTATCCCCAAACATATGAATATTATTACCATGGTGACCAACAACATACACATATTCTCGCACATTATCAATAGCAAAACTGCTCGGTCCACTTAGAAATGGGTCTGTGAACTCGTACCTCTTCTTCCCCTTGAGATTTAAACACACTATGCGGTTCTCAGCAAATAGAGAACACAGAAGTTTTTCGTTTGGACCCCTCGTCAGACTTATATGTCCAACGTACCTCGGGAAAACTTTCAGAGTCCTTCCAGTAATTGTCAACAGCTTTAGCCCACTCGTGACACAGTTTACAATAATCTTGCTGTTCACATAAGCTATCCCTCTGCAGTCGTCTCGAACATTTGCTTTATAGTTACTTTTAAGAGAATCCGTAGATACAAACAGAACCAGTTTCATTTCTGGAAGAGTGACCGCAGCTAAGTTGTTACTGGTAATGGCCATACTCCACGGACCACTAGGTAGCTTTCCAGTTTTCATCCGTATTCCATTTGTGTCGTACAGATACAAAAGACGATTGTACCAGTCGGCCAGTAACAGATTACCATCTGATAAGACCTCTATATGTCTGATCCAAGGATCTTTATCCTCCGGCTCGCTCGGAATCTGGAAGGTATGGACTAAGGAAAATCGAACGTTATTGAAGACTTCTGCATTATCAACTTTTTGTTTGTCACTTGGATGACTTTCGCCGACTTGAGTCCCCTTTGTATTTTCATCAGTTTTATTTTCGTTTTCAGCAGACCTATTGTCAGATTGTATTTCAGCCTGCGACATTCTGAAAAAGATAGTTAAATAGCACTTAAATTCATGTTCATGTTCATTGTTCCCATGTAAAATGTCAAATACTCAGAATTAATTCTTAGACTTCAAATTAGTATTTGGTGCTGGCTTGAGAGCACAAAATTACCAGCATTATTCATCAGCGGAATCAAATTTTAGCACAAATAAAAAATTCAACACTTACATTTTTCGTATTTCCTTTTCACCTGTGACGTCTTGTAGAACATTACTTGTTCCAATCAATGAACCATAAAGTATCAGATTGCTACCGATAAAATTTAATTATTTTAAACAATACTTATCAAATCAAACGAAATCAAATATGTAACGCATAACTCATTCTTTTGTGACGCTACCGTATTTATTGGGTATATGTTAGAGTCTAACTCTGGCTATAAGTCAACATCTTGCATTATTCACATTAGTAAATTGTTATACATGCCCCCAGTGGGCCCTTTATTGGTGAAATAAAAGTTAAAGGGACATATAACGTTATAATTAGACTAAAGCTTTTGAGCTGAACAATATTCCGAAATCTTACATTTGTCTTAGTATAAAACTTCGAATAAGTATGATCAGTTCGGTCTTCTCCAATAGGGCAGTTCAGGAATTATCAAAAAGGGACTAATTAACAGGTCGATTTTCTAACTTGCGACCTATTCACATTATTTTATATTTTAAGCTATTTGATGGTAATTATTAGACCTTTTTTATTATACGATAGTGATGTATATTATATGGATGACTATTTTTCCGTCAGGAAATACTAAAACGTTCAGAGCAACAATTAAGGATGTCAGTTTGTAATACTTTGACTCTGAAAATAGAATCTGTTATGAAATATTTCATAATAGATGTAAATGAATTTTAGGACTGAGAAAAACTGCTTGTAATATTTCAGAAATTGGTATATTTGCCATCGTTTCTTTTATTAAAACTTAAGACTTGAAGTCCTTACATAGTGATGGTCTGTATGGTTGGCATAGTTGTGCCTTGGTTATATTTAACGGGATAGAACTAGAAGTTTCAGTTTTCAAACCTTTAATAAATCATATTAAAAAATAGATATTCCGACTTAAACGAACTTTTTAAAGACTACACGACATGTATGTGTTTATAGTGAAAAGGTCCTAAATGAACTTTCTTCTACTTCAGATGTAAAATAAAATACTGATATGAAATTGAAAGGATATCTGTTAATAGAACCAAATTTAAAAACCAGAAAATTAATATCAACATTTAGAATATTGTCCATTTAACTCTTTGAAGTTGAAATTGGAGTGTACAAAAATATACCAATATATCAAATGTTATGTAAAACTTGTAATAAATTAGATGATGAAGATCCACTTTTTTGATAGCCCGCATAACTAAACTTTAGAAAACTTTTCTATTATTAAAAATAAAAAAACCTTGTTTTTTTCAGGAATCGGCCATTGTTTAAACTAAAACAAATTTTAAATCATGGATCTGAACTTTAGACAGCAATTTGGGACTTTATAAAGAAGTCTTTAGAACTGCGAAAATGAGGTCCATGTCGGCCAAAAGTTCTACTATATATCTTTCTTAAAATTATACACATACTGTGTGGTGGTCTTTGGCTATATATGTTTTGTTTATTCTATTTTATTTATTTATTTTTTGTTTCCTGACCCGTAATTGGTATTGTGACAAACAAATAAATTATTGTTCATTTTTCATTTCGTTTTTGTTTTGTTCGCATGTGTGTGAGTCTTTAAATAATGTGTTTGTTGTTCGCTGGAGGCCGTATCACTAAAATGTTTTTAATAACAGTCTTAAAAGACAAGATTTGTTAAGAGAGTTCGCATACCTGACCAAAAGAGCTAAGCCCTCAGGCGATACTCCTTATATATATTACAGTTCACCGAAATATTGATAAATTGGGAACTCAGCTAATTATAAATGTGGAAATCAAAAATATCAAACCAAAAGACAAAACGAAAATGCAACTTCAAATACTAATGATCCTAAATGTTGTAGAGCAAAATCAACAAAAGCCAAAAACAATCTTATGGTAATCAGACCAACTTCTGTACTTCGAGTCCAGAAACTTAAACATTTTTTACAGTAAGTTTGAATTACCAAAATAACTAAACTACTGTTAGATAAACATTTACTGCTAAACTTTTATATTGTGACGTTGATTCTGAAGGAAAAAACGTTGCCAATAGTAATGGATAGGGCATTTCGGGAGTTACTGGGTCTGTAGCAACCAGCCTGTTGCGGGAGCTTCAACTCGTTTTACGTTGCCTACTGTTGTAGAAAATGGGAGCGACCTGTGGAAAATTTGGTGGGCGAAGTGGTAGAAACAAAACAAGGAACAGAACTGTAGGGACAGGTATCCTCACGAAACTGTGTCGTTTGAGGAGAAGCCGAGTTGTTCCAGTAAAAATTTTGCCAACTCCGGTTGCAAGTGTTGCGGGTATAAACAGTTGTAATGGCACACGGAGTCGTGCAAGACAAGTTGGAGAGGAAGCCAGTTACGAGTCTCTAATTTCTGATGAAATCGCAAAGGAGAACTATAAGTATTCTGATAAAGTTCTTGAATTTAAAGAACGTGAATCGTACTTAAGTCGTATTGCTGATGATGAACGAGAGCTTCAGTTGATTGATCTTACCACTGATTATGAAAAAGTTGAGGAGACTCAGGCTAATGATACTGAAAGTAATAAACTAAGTCGAAAAGCTGAAACAGAAGAGCGGTCTATCACACCTAATCTGCCCTCGTTTGTAAAAGAACTGGGCAATGATGTTGAAACATTGCTTTCAAATCAATCCACTTTAGACTCAAAGTTTTGCACAAGGGTAAGGCCAAAAGCGGCCAAGGGAGTAAGAACACCTATGAAAGTACAGTTAACACAGAGTACGGGGAAGGAATATGATTCTGAATTGCCAGGTGAAGTAGTTCCATCATCTCATTATTTATCGGTCAGTAGTTCAGTTTTTTCTCGCCCTCATCTCACAGTACCCGCAATTCGTACAAGTGAAACGAAGTGCTTAGATAGCTGGATGCAGCGACAGATGCAGGCAGAGCACGCCACATGTGCTAGAGATAGCAATTAGAATGATTTAGAATTGATAGAAACTTGTTTAATAACATAGTGAAATCTTAACTGGAAAACGGAAATGGACAATTCAACTTTTATGATGAATTTATGTGTTTTTTGCTAGAAAAACAAAGACAACGAATGCATTTACGGTAAGTATTAAAATCTTAAAAGTTCTATAGATTTGGCTCATCCATATGCAAAAATGTAACCAACAGAAAACTGATAACTCTGGCGGAAGCTGTTATGATTAGAACCTTTAAACACAACAAACATTGTAAAGCGATAATAGTAACGCTCAAGAGATATGGCGCCAAAGTTTTACCGATAATATATATATATATACAACGAAGATTAATACGAACTAGTGTTTTCAAAGTTATTGGGCATGCGTCAGTGAGACAAAATCCGTTAGACTTGCAAATGTACGTGGTATTTATATAGCATTGATCATGAGGGTACTTGATGGAGACTTTTGATATTATCCTCCCAGCGGTTATCGCTTTGAAAGATCATGTATTTTATAGTTACATGTACTTGTGCTGATATTTTTCATTTAGTAATATCGATCGACCATAACCTTGACCTCCTCGATTTTTCGTATATTTTGATATTTTAGAAAGTTATCCGAAATGTTTTATTTATCATGTCTATTATAGAGTATGTAGTGATGTCTAGATTCTGGGATATAACCTAGCTTCTTTCGCACACACCTCTTTTTGGATATCACCTTTTTTTTCATGCTCGTGATCAAGGCCATATTGTTCGAAACGTTGGGCAATTTCTACTTTTAACCTTTGGTGTTTTTTTAATGGTTTTGTATTTGGTTTTGTTTGTCTTGCGTATTTTGTACATTTAAGTTGTTTTATTCCCCTTTTGATAGCTCACCATTTCCATTTTTTCCCTCGTACATCTGTTTCAGTTCATGTCGGAAACGATCTCTTCGTGGCATTTTACTCAATATCTCGCTGTCATACTAATGAAGTTTCATCTACAATAACTTGTATTAAGATCATATCACATTGAAGGTTTTAAAGTCACACGGAACAGCTTTCATATAAACGACTGCAGATATATTTAAATGGTGTGTACTTTTAATACTATGCGGGTTTTTTTAATATAGGAGCATTTTATAGTTTCACTATAGTACACTATTACGTATCCTATACCCATGAGTGAATCAGTCATACTACTGGAGGATATACAGGTAGGTTTCACAAATAATTTCATTTTTGTCATATTTGATATACATTGTTTATAACTTTATTTCCCTCCTTTAGATATGCTACAACAGAACAATCACGACTACATATTGAGTAGGAGATATACAAGGTATAATAGTTTCTATTTTATTTTTTGGTTATAACTTTGTTAGGTTTTGTGGAAACTAATCTAACTATCCTTTAATGGTTTAGCTGTTACTGTTTTGGCCATTTTGGCATGTGAATCTCCTTTTCAGCATCTGCATGGGGTTATTATCGATTTTGAAGATTTTCACCTTTAGCAAAAATTCATCCTCCCAAGCCAGGGTTTTATATATCCACGTTCGTTCCTACAAACGTGGATATAAAACTCTGACTTGGGAGGATGAATTTAAAACCCTGTCTTGGAAGGATGAATTTAAAACCCTGACTTGGGAGGATGGCACAAAATATGACCCATAGGTTGATGAAATTTGCTTATCCTGTGTTGTCACTGGTATGATAGAATATTTAACACACATAAACTTGTCTGTTTTAAAAAAAATCGTCATCATTCAAGCTGAGTCCTCTTTAAAAATCCCTATGGTATCGGTTATGCTTTGTCTGCATCTACATTAGTTATTCATTGGTCATATATTGCATTAAAACAACAACAACATTTTATTTTCAATCAAAGGGCCCTAAAAGGGCAATAAGTATAAAGGATACAACATACAAGACAAAAAGGAGGAAAAGAGCATTCTTTGATATAGTTTACAATAATTAAACTGCACATAGCATATGTGACACAACTATTTTTCAAAATAAATATATTGATATGATGGTATGGAAAGTAGGGCATATTATCAATAAACAATAACCTTTGCATTATAAACTAACTGTAACACAGGTTCAAAAACCAAACTTGTGTTATGCTTCAGTAAGTTATTACATTTAGCTGACTTCATACATTTTACGCTTCGTAGTCCTTTATATTTTTGTGATGATAAATTTTGAATTAAATAGGTTCGTGGTTTTCATATGATTATTTACAATGCATGATAAGAATTTCGGCTGAAACTTGAGAAGAGTCATCTGTGCAAGGGTTTTTAATTTAGTTTATATAATAATTATGTCTCGGTTGGACAACTAAAATTGTCAGTGAGAGTGTTCACTTAGTGAATCTTATTATTATTATCATTATTTTAAAATATGGAAGAAGATGATTGCAAAGATGCCCAGAAAATATATAGTGTAAAATATTGTGCAAAAGACTGTACAACAATTGTATTTTGATGTGGTATATTAATACACATATAGTGTTGAAAAGTCACCTTTTTCAGTAAAATTTGAATAAAAGTAATTTCCAAGAAATATTATACTTTTAATAAGTTTTTTTTTTGGAAATAGGTGTGTTTATTCTCTACAGATTTAATAAATAATTGAAGATACATTTTGTGACAAAAGGATGTATATATATATATATATGTGTGGATCACTATATATATTCAAGAATATATATGTATCCTGACTCTGTTGTTTCGATTTTTCTGTTTTGTGCTCTTTTATATTATTTTTTTTTTGTTGTCGTTATAGTAGATACATGTCATTGTTGACCTTTCCTTGTTCGTTGTCTTCATGTATATCCTAGTGTGTGCATAATGTAATGCCTAAGGAATAAACAACATGCTCAGATAGAGTAAGAAGTTCATGCTTGGTATAGGGCAGCCATTGTTCTGTCCGACAACCAGTAACACTTACACAGCAGTTATGTTTTATTAGATATTACGACATTAGAAATGAGTCTAATTTGGTTTTTGATCGTTTAGTCTGTTCGTGCTGACGACTTAATTTTTTCCGAATGCATTGGAGTGATGATTTACACCTATTGCTGATAATAAGAATTAAAAACAGAAAAAAGCCTGTGCATTAATGATTTTTTTTTAATAAAATGGGAAGTTTGCTGTAGCCAGTACACGCAATCTGTTTACAGTGGGCCTACATTTCATTATACTTTCCAGATACCAACGGAAATGTCGAAAATGTCTTCAAATTGTATGGAACAAAAAGAAGTAAAGAATAGTCTAGAAATGAGGGATCCGTCCGAACACAAACCAATTATCCCAAAGTTTTATGTTGAAGATGTAATCCAGCGCTTGTACGGAATGGTGGTTGTTGATTGGACAGAATTTAACAGTTTTGATGATAGAAATTATCATATTCGTGTAGATTCTGTCAACAACAATTACATAGATGAAGTTCATCCTTTAGGATATGTATTAAAAATTCTGAATTCCCGGGATTCCAAGTCTCCTGACATAGTAGGTAAATACGATAGGAATGATTGGGTAATAAGGGCAACTGTAATCTATGTAACTTCAATATATATCAGGATTTTCTTGCACTTCAGCGAAACTCTTTTGAAAAAAATAGTGATTGTGTGAGCATTTATTTTTTGTTTGTATATACATTTATAATCTAATCTAGCAAATTTCCTGTTTTTAAGTTTTAACATATTTGACTAAAACACTCATAGACTTAAAGATTCAAATCTTTAATACTTTTTTAAACATTACTTTTTTTATTTGCCGAAAATCTGTCATGGAAATAAAGGGGAAAGGGGGGGGGGTAGGGTATTTTCAAATCTAGTTTAACTCCTCAATATAGATCGAGCTCGAACATTAATAGATTGATTGCTATACAATAAAATAATGCATGAGAACAATATGAACAACTTATCATTATTTTCTTCATGTTCTTGATGACTCGCCGATCTGCTGAATATGCAGGGTTTGATCGAAAATCAAACTAAGGACGATTGCTACATTGCAAATCTTAAGTTTCCTCTATATCACATGCATGTTTCGTAACTTTCTGCTCTTCAAACAGGTTCTGCAATAGAAGCATTTAGACACTTACGTCAAAAGGGACTTCCGGTTCCAGAGCCAATACCAAACATTCATGGAAAAACCTGGTCATTCGAGATGATTCCATATGTGAACAAACCTAGCCGTGAGTAATGAACGATATGTACATATTATCAGGTTTTCTGCAAACGTATATCGTAAAATATCAGCCGCGAGACACAATGTGAAGCTTTTTCGGCGAGTGAGCGTAGCGAACAAGCCAAAAAGCTTCATATTGTGTCGAGCGGCTTATATTTTACATTATTTGTTTGAAGAAAACTTGATGATAAATTTATCGTATTGTTAACTAGCAAAGTTAATGGAATTTCTTACTTTTCAATGGCCATCCGCCTATAACCGGATGTTTTCCTGATATATTCGGGTCAACACATATTAGGGTCGGGTCAACTCTTTACGACGTCACAGTGCCGAAATACGGGACATTCTGAAGGCCTCAGCAGGTCGATATAGCCATAGGGATATACGATAAAACCTTAAATATAAAGATCTGTATCAGTTTGATATGTTTGGAGGTTATTGAAATAATCTATATTACTTTTACTTCATCTGCAGAAAGAAATGAAAGGGGATATCATACAACAACTCTGAAAGCATTTCAGAATAGTATCCAATGATACCAACCGCCATCCAAGATGTCCTCCAGAGCCGAACATAATTTAACATAGGACCCTTTGGTAAATTTACTTTAAAGATCCTCGCCTGAAACCACGTAGCCAATTGGAACAAAACTTAGCAGCAATGGTCTTAGGTGGTCTTATTTCAGAAATTTATCCGCTGATCCCGCCAGACAACAAAGTTTGCTTCCAGAGCCAAACATAGTTTACCATAGGACCCTATGAGAAATTTACTTAAAAGATGTTCTTGTCTGAAATCACATAACTTGGCAGCAATGGTCCTTAGGTAGTCCTCTTTTAGAGTTGTAACCGATATCCCCGCCAACCATCCAAGATGGCCACCAGATCCAAACATAGTTTAACATAGGACCTTAAGGAAAAATTCACTGAATGATCTTGTTTGAAACCAATGAACAATTGACAAAACCAGTATGCCAACTTGAACTTGAGAGCAAGGTTCCAGACTGTCAGCGAAGATGGACATAGTCATGGAGAAAACAGTATTGTATTTATTGTTGCTAACACATCGCTAGTAAAGCAAATTTTATTAAATACATGTACAATACAGTAATCTCCTTTCTTAACAAATAATATTTTACCAGCAGTGCCTAAGGCGAAAAATATGGAAATCCTAATTTAAACAACTTTACTCCAAACAATATGACTTTAAAGACCATTGAACAGAAATTATCATCGGAAAATCCAAAATAAAACCCGAAATCATCTAGGATAAAAAATATTTATATTTTTCGATGCATCAAAAACTGCATGGGATAACATCGATTAGCCTTTCTACTTAAAAAAATGAAACTTTATTAATAAGTACATGAACACATTTTTCTTATTGTTTCCAGGGTAAATATTCATAATTATTCTAAAAAACTTAAATCATCCTTACTAAAATGGTGAAAAATGGTTACAAAATATTGCCTAGTTCTTTGTATCTGTGATCAAAGTTTGAAGTTGCTGAAAACACTCACTAGACGGAAATTTCCTTAGGCTCCTCTATCATGTCTATGCTGTTACCGTATTAAAGTCAGATGTTGTTCTGGAGTTATGTCGCCTTGTCCGTAAAAAAATCAAATATGCACGAAAAATCACAAAATTAACCATTTTTGGGTAAATTAAAAATCGTGTAGACTTCGATGTGCTCAATATATCTTGTTAAAATTTGAAACATACTTTGTTAAGATAAGTATCTTTTAATGGTCAACTGCTAATCAATGCTAAACATATAGCTTCAACTCCTATTTTGTGTTTTAATTTAATGAAGTTTACCCTTCACTAAATGACAAACGTCAAGTAAAAAGCCTACATCGATTAGATTAAAATGGAATAAATGCCAGTGCATAATAATTAGCTTCTGTAAAATTCTAGGCACAGTATGTACATGTTTATCTTTAATTTGTGTATTTGTAGGGTTAAATGGGCCATATGTCATACATGTATTAAAGTACATTGAAGGGGAAATGATTTGGTGTAAGAAATATTTACCGAAAACATTGTATAATGTAGGAAAATTTGCTGCCAAGATCCACAAAGGATTCGAGGTAAATATCTGTTGAAGTGAAATTCGTATCTCTTCCCTTGACTGTACACGATCGATACACTTTCGTATTTGTACGTAACTCCTAAGATTTTCATTATGACTTGCGTCTGTCATAATGACGTTTCGTAATAGTTTTTTAAGTAAAAATTTGTGAATTTTGCAGATAATCAAAACAAAAATATAACACTCTTCCATATGATATATTGTTACACTTTACTATTAAGTAAATAAATTTTAAACTTATTTTCAAAAATGTAACAGCCTTTTTTTTATCATATTAAAGTATATCTTGAACCGAAAAGTACAGTGTGTCTGCTTGACAGTTTGTAGAAAAAACGTTTAAGTAAGACTGGCTTTTTTCTGTAGGGATATGAGAGTAACTTTGTTAGAGATCTTAGATTTATTTGGAGTCTTAAGGAAATGTCATCGCTGATAGATTATACATCTGCAATAAAGGACGAGCAGAATTTGGACCTTGTAAAGAAAATAATCAAAGCTTTTGATAATGAAGTTGTACCGAAGTTTGATGACCTGACAGAAGCTACAGTCACATTATTCTAGCCTATTCTAAAATTCTAGTTCAGAATTTATAGGCAGTGATTCTGTAACGGTATAGGGCTGCTAAAGACAGGGGTTCATGGTTTGATTATTGACAGGATGAACATATTATGGATCAAATCTTCGACGCCCTATCCACACCAACGAAGTTAATAATGGATGGATGATGGATGAATTATTGTTTAACGTCCAGTGGCAACCAGGTGCATATCAGGACGAGAACATGTTGATATGATAATGAATATGATCCCTGCTTTGTACCAGACCGACACGCTAAGTCGGACTTTTAATGTGCTAGCTCACGAGGCAACTGTCCACAGGAAGACATATCACCTCACTCGGACACATTATACTGACTCCGAGCCGACCAGTCTTTGCTCTTACTCCTAGATGCCGCGTGCTTGGCGGAGAAGCAGCAAATACCAATTTTAATGTCTTTGGTTTGACCCGGCCGGGGATCGAACCCGCGACCTTCCGCACTCGGGGCGAACATGCTACCACGAGACCACCGAGGCGGTCACGAAGTTAATGTTATCGTATTTCCCTATGACTATATCGACCTGCTGAGGCCTTCAGAATTTCCCGTATTTCGGCACTGTGACGTCGTAAAGAGTTGACCCGACCCTAATATGAGCTGACCCGAATATATCATCGACGTCATAACGTTTGACCCAACATTAAATAAATAAATAATACTTTATTGCAAACAATACCCATTTGGGTCATAGCAATACAATACAAATGTCACATACAAAAAAAAAAAACATATTTGAACATCAATTTATTATACATGTATAAACAGATAACTAATATAGTTAAGAGTCTCCTTTTCTCAGTTCTAATGACTGTTTTATAAAAGAAACTACCATATTGATATCTTTGGGCGTTGATGGGTTTAATATAAGTTTAAGTTTTGCAATGTCGTTTAAATCAAGGAAGTTGTCGTATACTTCCAAGAAGTATTCTATCATTTTTTGTCTATAAATACTATTACTATTGCATTCTAGGAAGAAATGTTTTTCATCGTCAAGTTTCTGACACGTATGACATAGTCTTTGATTTCTGGGAACTTTCTTATATCTCAAGAGTTCTATTAATAATTCATGGTCACTCAGTCTAAATTTAGTGAGAATTTTACGTGTTTCTTTATTAGGATGGGACAAGTAGTATTCCATTTTATATTCTGATTTTATAAATTTATATAAGTATATTTTATTTTGTTCATTTAAATCATTAATTTTATTTTGGATCAAATCCAAATAATACATATTAGTATTAGTTTTCACACTATTTCTTTTTTGTTTTGTCTCTTTTAAAGTTTTACATTTATGTACTTCATTAACTTTATTATTTGTTTCATCTGTTATAGATTTTGCATATGTGTACCAGGAGTATATACCTTCATTATCTAAGATTTTTGAAAGACTCAGTGCTTCCTTAACAAGGGGGTTTAAAGTTTCATTGTGAAGCCTTGAGAGATACATAATAGATTGGGATTTTATGAAGGATTCAACAGGAATTACCCCCAATTCGGCCCTAATAGCAATATTTGTTGCACTTCTTTTAGTACCAAGTGTATATTTTAAAAACTCAAGTTGTACCTTTTCCATTGGAGTTTTATCAATAAAGGATAAAATATCTACATCAGATGTATTTACGCTAGCTCGTCTTTGAGCTCTATAGCAAACTGTAAAATATAAGCCGCTCGACACAATATGAAGCTTTTTGGCTCGTTCGCTACGCTCACTCGCCGAAAAAGCTTCACATTGTTTCTCGCGGCTGATATTTTACGATATACGTTTGCAGAAAACCTGATAATATGTACATATCAGTACGTCGATTAGGGACGAAAAACGGATGTCCCATGTCAAACTTGAGTAAGATCCTCAGCCCGTCTGTAGATGTCGAAAGGAGAAGGCTAAAATGCCAGAGCCCACTGAGTGGAGAGGGGTTTAATATTTTAAGTGCATAATTTGATTCTCAACCCCCCACCCCCTAAGTGCCGTTTATTTTAATATAGATTTTCACACTGTTCATACAACACACATCTTTATATTGTAAAGATGTTTTAAGTATAATTACCTACAAGGATCTCAATCCCTGGCACCAAAATTTGAAGAAGAAAATACTCGGTGATCTTGATATATTATTTAATCATACCTAAAGATTGCTAAGAGTTTGAATGTTTAATTCAATGATTTGTTTGTGTTAATATCAGCTTAGTTCTGATGCGAGATACTTGGTTTGGCTTGATTGTATTAAAAAATATGGGTCTCTGCATTGCAGTTTTGTATTCATATTGACCTCTTTAAATTTCAAATAAAAGATTTTTTTGAAAGATGAGAAAGTAGCAGTGTAGCCTTCGTATATTATACCAAAAACTTTAAAAAAAAAAAACAATTTTTTTTCATTTGTAGGATACCTTCATGGTGATATGAATGAGCAGAATATATTGGTTAAAGAGATTAAACAGGACGCGGCTACAGACAGCAAGCGTTCTTGTGATGTTGCAACTTTCCTAGACTGGGGTCACATGACATATTCATACAGGATATTTGACTTGGCCATCATGATTGCATATGTATCGATTGACTGTAAAGAATTTGATCAGCTAGATGTTGGTGGATACATTCTAGCCGGTTATTTGTCTGAAACGACATTGAATTTAGCTGACTTTGATGTGCTAAAAATATGTATCTGTTCCAGGCTTGCCCAGTCCCTCGTCATTGGTGCTTATGCTCATCAAATGACACCCACAAATGCATATACTATCACAACAGCAAAACGAGGCTGGCCTCTGCTATGGAAATATTGGCAGACGTCTAAAGCTGACCTACTGCACAGATGGAGAGAGATACTTGAAATGTACAACATGAATATCATACTTCATAATTAGGATTAATATTATTTCAGTGAGTGTCATGTCAGGATATGGTCAACTTGGTACTTATAATGCTTTTTTTTTAGCTCAATTGACCCAAAAGGTCATGCCTGCTTTTCTTTTTAGCTCAACTGACCCAAAAGGCTTTTTTTATGGAGCAAACTTTCAGATTTTTTTCTGATTCCTTCCCAAATGGGAGATAACTGTATAAAAAGAGGGATGTATTAGCGACTGATAGGATAATGACAGTGTTGTGCTTTCGCTTTTGTGTCTAGTAAACAGAAATATACAACGATATATATTTTTATGATATATTTTAATATGAATGTATTACATAGAAAATAAAGGCATTAGTATAAAATAACAAGATATTTATTATAATCTTTGTTAATCTGTCATGTAATTAAGTATATTTTTATTTACTTATAAAAAAAATTTGGCCATTTAATTCTAATCAATTTTTCAACTCCCGCTAATCGTTTTTTAAAACATCTTATTTCATATAATTTTAAATCTATGAACAGGCCATTGGCAGATAATTCAAAGCGACATGGGGATGAATGTCTGTCTTTTAATTTTGTTTTTTTTTTTCTGAATCTTTCTATTAAGTGCATATACACATTTTTTTCATTTACATAACGAAAATATGAAGAAAATTTTGAAATGACAAGGGGGTTATATTCAAGGGCTTGTGGGAATTAGAGTGGATAAATTAATTTTATATACTCTAAACTGCTTGTACCAACAAAAAATACTTGAAATGCTTCTAAATTTTACCAATAAAAGACAAAATTTTTAAAATATGCATTTGAAAATCTGACAAACCAGAAATTGAATTACAATTCTGAAAAAAGCAGAATACTGCAAATTACAAATTTGTTAACAGTATGTGAATACAGTACTTTGCTATATCAATAATAGAACTACCATATTTAGTAAACTCCCAATTCAATACATGTTACAACCTGTTATATATTACAACCTTCCAACAATACCTGTTTACATTCTACAAAACAAATTCAACAAAAAAATAATTATGTAATACTGTAAATTCCAAAATTATTGCATGCATTTATTGTTGCGATTTGTCATTTTAGACTAAAATGCCTTTTTAATTTAAACGATATTGAGAAAAATCCAGCCTTATTCATATAAAAATTCAAAAATGTGAGTTTAAATTATTGCAATTACAACCCTGTTGCAATAATTTCCAAATTTACAGTAGCATATCACAAAATCTGTATAAGCATATGAATACATGTACTATAAATGCATATTTATTAAATTTATGGCGTTTGCAGTGCAGAAGGATGGACGTAAGAGGATGTCGAAGTAACATCAAGTGTTCATTATTTTATCATTAGTAAATGGTACCAAAAAATATCCACAAGATTTCAAACTTTATTCAATGTGCATATAGTTATCTCCCCTTGTCACATTCCATGTATTTTTTTACTTACAATCAAATGCAGAAATCTTTCAAATTGGGGTAAATCTTATAGTTTACACAAAAATATTAAAAATAAGTCCAAAAAAAATCAAGACTGTTGGCACGTATGCTACTTATTGCCTACCATTTATATCAATTTCAGGTGGTTGTTCATAATAAATATGGAGGAATGGGTGACCAGAATAAAAATTTTATGAAATTTTCAGTACAAATGATATCACATTTTTAGTAAAAACAAGTATGATTTTAGCCTTCTATTTAAATCCAGTTTAAATATATCATGTTAGATTAATTGGGAGGTTTGAGTATCACAAAAAAACTGCTGAACCCTGTTGTACCCAGTCTACTACATGTATCTTTACACTCTTTACTTTATCATACTATGTCCATTTTTTTAATTAGAGTTCAAACAAAAATGAATTGTTCATCGGTAGGTGTTTTTCAATACTAATTCAAGCTATAAAATTGTCAAAATACAAATCTATAGC
The DNA here is from genome assembly GCA_028015205.1 of Mytilisepta virgata. Taxonomy (NCBI): domain Eukaryota; kingdom Metazoa; phylum Mollusca; class Bivalvia; order Mytilida; family Mytilidae; genus Mytilisepta; species Mytilisepta virgata. Next base: position 50,531,691 of record CM051517.1, on the reverse strand, counting down.
AACCACTTCCATAAGCAACTGTGAAAAAGCAGTAACAAGTGAATTCATTAGACACATTTATGCAGTTATTGATTGGATCTATTATTAGCAGTAAATTTGTTCTCCAAAAGAACAATACTACAATGAATCTGCGGAGGAAGATATTTTAGGATTGTACATGGACTTGCTATGGTGAAAATAAATATATGTAAAAATACTGTTGCTCGAACACAAAAGTACCAACAAAAAAAGTTCTAGTCAAAGTGGGCTGGGATAAAGGAAGTAATCCGAGATAACCAAGGTGAAGAAGATCCCATTTTCAGTGTTCAATTTACATTTCTTGAATCATTTTTTATCAATAGGTGTACTGCAAAATATGTACTGATATATACTGTATATTCATAATTTTTGTGTGCATTTATTACTGAAAATTGACACTAAAAGACAATATTATATTACTGATGTACTTTTCATAATAGAAAAGTAGTAGCAGAAAAATCATAACATTAGTTTTATAATATTGCTATCTTAATCCTGCTGCCTCAGCAATTTAAAAATGGGTTACCAAATAGTGCAATAAGATCCAATGCAATTGCAGTAAAGCAATAATTATTGATATAATTAAATGCAAATCACATGTTAGGAATTTTACAAAACATTTCTCAGCTTACCACAATTAGATATAAAAATTTTCTTGACAATATTTAATTAAAGTATGAAGAATGAAATAACACCAATATAGAGTTAATACAATGACCTAATTTAGTCTGCAGTAAATAATACAGATATGCATGGTATAAAATTATATATAGACAATACTGAATTTAAGCGATAACAAGAAATAACTAAATATATCAAATAACTTAAAGGGAATATAACACACTAGGGTTCTAAAACAACAAAACAGGAAGCACCAAACACTGGAAATAATAAAATAACACAACTTAACAAAGCAAAACAATGAAAAATATGTCATATACTTTAATTCATTTTTATTCTTGGGATACCAAGCCTTGTAGATTTCATTGACAAAAGCAAACTGCATATTGTCAGTTGACTTGTTTTGAAGAAATGGCAAGATCATGAAGAAACCTCATATTATTCTTCAAGCACAAAACTTGGTACCAATAAAAATAAAATGAGGCTGCAGTAACAAGAATTTAAAAAAAAAATTATTAGTAGATTATCCATGAAAGAAAAAAATTATTACCCATGATAAAATCAAGGATGATAATTTTTTCTGACTGTGATAGTGACAAATCACAAAAATAACTCAAACATCTCTAGATAAGACCCTGAGAATGTACAAATTAAAGAAAATTATACCAACAGTATAAAACGCTACTGTTGGCTATATGACTTACCAGAAATTTAACTTGCACCCTATTATTTTACATGAGAACTGGTCAATATTTTGTACTTGACCTTTCTTAAATTAATACAGCAATGCCTCCTATAAAGGCAGTTTATGTGAGAGTGCCAAATTTGCTGTTCTTGTAAACTAAAATTAGATTGAAATGAAGGCAAAAGTTTTAACAAAAATCACAAACAAATCCATACACTTGGATTCTTGGGTTCAAAATCAGAAACAGAAGGGCTAGGGCCTGTTTAAGTATCGGTTTAATGCCCTTATCAAAATACTATCAAGTGAATTGGTGATACCCTTAGAGACAAGTCAATTAGGAGAGGAATTCACCCACCGTGTATGTAAAGAAAAAGTCATAAAGAGATTCACATTTCTCATCATAAATTCTTATGTTTTAACATTATACAATATAGATTTATAATTTAATATTTATCTATTTAGTTGGGGTTTTCCACCGATTTGAGCACATTTCGCTATTTCGCGAAGAGGAACACTTATCTTCGGTAGGATAATTGGCAATCCAAGTCAATTAAGATCGGAGTCAAACACACCGTGCCACAGGTGAGATTCAAACTTACAACCTCCGGGTTGATAGGCTATAGATCATTAAAATTTAATAAGATATTACAATTACTGTGAAAAATATAATTATAAGATTGTCACATTAATAAATTAGTTTACAGAATTATTCTCCATACATTATACAGAAATCCAATCAGATAATTAATATCACATTGTCAATGTATGTCTTTGGTTAGCATTAGTGAATAAACAATTTTATAGACTGTAGAATGTAAAGATGTTTGATCTAACTATAAGAAAATTTTCAGTTTTACATTTGTACTGTGTTCCAGCCAGGATTTAAAGATTAAAGACTCTTAATATTTTAAAGAAAAGAATGACTTAAAGACAGTTTTACATGTAAAATAGACAATCATAATACATTAAATTAGGAAATTATTCTTTATTAATTTCTGCAAGTCTCATTACTGAGCAGTACACAGAAAGAGTGAGGGTGCTGCTCACATCTATTTTACCCCAGCTGAAACTGTAGTTTAATTTTTTTCTGAAGATAAATCACAAGACCACTGCAAAACCAGAATGAGAATTATTGGTCATTTATATCCCTTAAACAGGTAAGCAAAGGGAGGCAACTGAAACTGACTCCCTTTGGTATTTAGGGCAAAAGGGAGGCTATTTTATTATCTCCCCTAGGTAACTTGGTTAAGGGAGATAACTGGTAGATAATATTTCTCTATTCTATATGATATCATATAATAATTTTTGTATCTTTCATTATTTCTGTTAGACCACAAACTAAATTTTGCCAAAAATGGACATTTGAAACCGCCTTTTTACTAGAAAAATACAAAATGAAAATAGGTATCGGAAAAATTGGGAAAATGTCTAGTAGCACTGCACAAAACAATAGATAAACATAAATAAATGGTGAGGGGTAATAAAAAAAAAAAGCACACACACACACACAAATATATAAACTAGCAAAAAACATTTAGCACATAAAAAATTAAATATATATTCTTGCATAAATACTTATTTTATACTAGAGAGCACTGTCTGTTACATATAGCAAATATACCACATATAAATATGTATTGTCTAGTAGTTCAACAATCTTTACAAAGTGAATTTTGGTTTATCATTGTCATATCGGTAAGCTTTAAAGCCAAAAATTTATTTCATGACTTGTATTGTGTTTTTGTACATTCAAATGAAAATTTTAATAACATTTGTCCAACTATCTGTTTGACAATTTACAATAAATTTCCTGAAATGTCACAAAAGTGATAGCCAGACCATAAATGGCCATGTGATCATTCTAAATGGCCAGAATGTTCCATGCAAAGCATGCAAATCAATGAGACCTTGGCAATGTTGGTCAATTTCGAAAACACTATGTATCCAACATATTTCCAGAAACGCCAAAAGCAATCTGACAAATATGTTTCATCTTGGGAAAGATATAGACAGATTCTCCTGGTACTAGTGAGTTATGAAATTTCACCACATGAGATAGTTAAATTTTTTTTTTCAACACATGAGCTTTAGCAAGCATGTAAAATCTAAAATTTAACTATCGAGGATGGAGAAATTCAGTTAACTCACAAGTAAATTGAAGAAGTATAAGTTTCTCCTATGATTTTCAACAAAAACCTCAAGAAAATGCCATTGCTACGCATTCAGTTTACATGAACTTCTCTAGTTTATCTTTCTAATAAATGTAAAAAAACGGCGTGAATTCCCATGCAGAAATTTAATCACCAGGAAGTGGTTAAATATATGTATTTTCATCTCATCGATTAAACAAGTCAAGTAAAGGAAAAACCTATTTAATTCCTGCTTTATAGTTTTGGTTCAATTTATTTACCATCAAAAAGAATTTACACTCATTATTTAATATGGTCTAAATACCTTAATTCTGATAACTTCATACTTTTGGAGAAGTTCAAGACATTTATCTACAGTTCAATTGAATTGAAATTTTTGAAAATTCTACAAATATTTATATTCAAAAGCTACAAAAATATCCCATAATACATGTACTTATAGTCATATATGAACCATTATGGACACCGATTCTCTTCATGACAAACAATTTTACAGAAAGAAAAATTGAAAAGACTGAAAACAGAATTAAAATTAATTTGAAATTAAAATTTGTCTTCTTTTTAGCAAAAAGGAGAAAAATCACAAATTACAATTCCAAATCTTCTTGGTTTTAAACTGAAACAAAATATCATTACTGTTGTAAGAAGCATATACATGTAAAATATAATGTATTCATCATCTGCAAATTGAGGAGTGTATTTTTTAGCCTAAAAATTGTTGAGTGAGCACAACATCAGCTAAGCTCCACAATTTTAGGAAGTTTGGTATGTCATTGCACTTATAATGTAATCTTAGTTTTCTACTGTAAACGGTGTTACTTGAAACATAAAACATCTGTTACACACTCGTACTGGTGTAGAATGTCCAAAGTGAGGCAGAGGCACAAAATTATTGGAGCACTGGCCACAGAAAATCTGAAAAAATACAAATTTATTTGTTTGACATATTTTGTTAATATTACATATATACTTATATACATGTGGTTTTCTTAGTTTAATTATTAAAGATTTGCCATTTTCACCAACCTTTTTAGAATTTTATGACTTCAAATTTTCTTTGTTGAGGTAACCTGATTTTGTTATTAGTCAGATGAAAGACTGACCATTAGCCAAAAAAAAAACTTGCAATCCTGGTAAATTTAGATATGTATTCAAATGGCACACCAGAGCTTACAACTTTCAGGCTAGTGTATTCAGAATCAAGACTGCCTACCTTACAGGATGAATTATATCATTGATACATGTAGTACTACATACCAAAATTTGCATTCAGTGTTATTCTAGACTTTACAAAAATATATACTCTTTTTTATAAAGCAGTCTAGTGGTAACCTGCTTGCTTCAAGTGCGAAAGGTGGCAAGTTCAATTTCTGGCTGACTCAAACTAAAGACATTAAAATAGGTATTTGCTGCTTCTCCACCAAGAATGCAGCATTTAGGATTAAGGGCAATGAGTGGTCAGCTTTGAATCAGTCTAATGTGTCCTGGTGGGGTGATGTGGATTTGTTATTTCATATGTAATTCTATTTTCATGGTTTTGATGGGTGAACTAGAAACACATAATAACAGAAAATATGGTATGTTGTGGACACATAGAGTTGAACTCTGGGTGTTGCTCAAAACCAAAGGAACCACAAAAACACAATTATATTTTGTAATCAACAAACCTTTCCACAATTTCTGCAATGATGTCTCCTTCTAACAAAAGTAAATACTGCCTGACAGGAAGTACAGCTTAATACTTGTTCATCTGGAACCCACTGTGGAGGCTCTGTAAAATATAATCATAAATTCATTTATTCTATTTAAATTAAATATTCTTTTATGTTAAAGTCACCACATGGTGTTCATATTACACCTCTGATTTGTTACTGTCGCGTATGTGAAATATATGTGGACTTACTCAACACTGCAAAATTATTGTTGTCATGACAACTTGAATGGGCAATGTGGAGTTTCTATCTCATAAATGAGAACTGATAACTTTAGTTGAATTTCACTGACACCAAATTATCACTCCAGATTTTTATTTGTTTGAGTTCAAATTGTTAGTCTTGTTCTATTTTCTTTGGTTTGATTTTGCGTTGATTGTCTTTTGGTTTAATGTTTGTACTATTTGTTTTAAATTTCTGTTCTTACTAATTTTCGATGTCTATATTGATCTTGTGAACTTCCACTTGTCTTATTCAGTTTTCTATCATCAATATTTACACAGATAAGCCATAAAAATCATGTCACCATTATCATTTATAGCCAGATTATCTGAAGAAGACTTTCTTCAGAACATATCTAATGCCATCTTGGAAATTATAGGCATTTCATGTATCCAAACTTATTTTTTTGAGGATTCAGTAGGTTCTTACCCCTTGCCCTGTGACTATGGCTACTGTTGCTACGGCGATATCTGTTTACTCTTGCCGCCTGCAGTTGTGCTTGTATGTGCTGTGTCCTATCAAATTTAGTGCCTACACTTTCAATCTCTTCAGATTCACTTGAAGTATTCATGTCAAAAACGCTTTTCAGAATGTTTCTTAAGTCCCCTGCATAGTTTGTCTGGAGCTGATCTGCTACCCCTAATTATAAAAGGAACGTATCAAAAATTTGTATTCATAAGGAAAAAGATCACATTGAAATGGCACAGCTGAACATGGTTCAGATTTTCTTTCCACATTCTTCACTTCATGTGCAATTCATTTTCATAAATAATATTTTTGTTATAAATACAGAAAGTACTTTTTTTTAAATTATCAAAAAATGCTAATTTTATTTTAAAATATATTAAGTAAGTAATACTATTCATTTACCACCATACCTGATATACAAACAAAGAGTCTATGAATTAAATCACTACTACTACGGAATCTAGAACGGATTTCTTTCTTCGATGCTACAGCTGCCGCCTTGACAGCTAATTCTATTTCTTCATCATCCTGACTATCTGACGTATAAGAACTGGTATCTGTACTTCCAGTGCTACTGGTACTGTAACAAAGATAAAACGTTCTTCCATAAATGGTCATTTTCAGCATGAGATGACCTGTTGAAGATCAGTTCATGAGCCCTCATCCCTCCCCCCCCCCCCCATGAGGCCTCATCTTCTACTGCTTTTAGACCAATCAAATCTAAACACAACTTTAACTTTCATTTACCTAGGTACAGGAATCCTAAAAAATCATTTACGGAAGAAATAGGTACCTGGCCTCATTCAAAAGTGAAGAACTGAAAAATCTTTCACTCGTTTTAAAATACAGGGTCAGGATTTATTGGTTTTAAATACAATGAGAACATCTCTTATTTTTCAGAGAGAGAAAATATCTTCACTAAAAACTCTGAAATGCAATAGAAATGCATTTTAACTGATTACAATTAACAGAAGATATATATGTGTAAGCCAAAAATCACATATGTATACGCCATTTTCACAGTATTTGTGCAAATTGTGTTGCACTTAGACAAAAAAAAAAAAAATTCACATAGCACATTATTGATATGCTTTTTTGAAAGTACAATACCTAAGCTTACAATTCCCATTTTTTTTTTGTACAAGCATTCTTATGTAAAAAGTTATGCTTAGTCAAATTTTGAGTGAGAACTTGTGTTGCGGACACTACATTACACCTGTTAAATCTTAAAAACTTATGTAAAGATATTGATTTATTCCAAATTTCTTACTGGTTTCAACAATATACCTGATTACAGTGAAAAACAAGAAAAAAAAGTTTTGGTTCTCTTTGAAAACGAAATTTTTTTCCATAATGATATCTTGCTACTTTTCTGCCTAAATTATCTCCCACCTTTTAGTTTGTCTGCCTTTATAATTACACATAACAACTATATAAATGCCAAGTGAAAATTTGACTAAATATTTCTTCAATACAAATACATGTATTACAATATTCTCTATTCCTTCCTTTGAATCTTGTTTAGTTTTGAAAATACATACCATTTTTGTTGCGGACACTACAAGTAACCATATATTGCATATGTGATCTTTTGTTATTTCTATCAAAATCAATGTTAATAAATGCTCCTTTCTAGGCTGAATTATGCACCATAGGGTCAACTCTTGAAAATGAGACATTAAGAGATGTAGAATGTGGTTTATTGAGATTAGCATTACCACATAACATGGACCATCAGTTATTTCTGGATGTGAACTGTTATGCAGTTTCAAAAAATGTTAATGGTTTCACAGATGTTCATACTACTAATTAAGTTAAAGGAAATAGTTGATACAATGCATTTCACTATATTAAGAATTTGCTGATGAAACTTTAAACTTTAATTTCAGTTTTTCAGTTGTTGCGGACACTACAAATATATTGAAATATTGCTGGATGACTTCATATTGGTATGAATGAAGTTAACTGAAAATCTTAACCTGTAACTAGTTCTCCTTGTACAATGAATGGTATTATTTAATGGGGAAATGAAGAAAAATGTCTAAAAAGATATTTATGAAAAAAGTATCCATATAATAATAATAAAATTGTATATAAGTTTAAAGTGTTATCTTCACCAAAATTCACCATTTGTTGTCTTAAACCAGTTATTCATCTATATCATCAAAGGAACCACATATTAGAAAAGTATTCCATATATACTGATCATCTCAGAAATATTTAATGAAATAAAAGTGAAAAAAATAAATGAAAGCTGTTGCGGACACTACGCAGTACTGAGCATAAAACAAATTTGTGAACAACTCTTTTATTTTCTTAAATCCTCAAATTTTTTTTCTTGAATTAAATGTTAAAAAACACATGAACAATTAACAATTAACAGTCATTAAAAAAATAAAACACTCTGTCATTTGTACTGTTTGGGGCAAGGGTTGGCTGAGACAGAATGGCTCTAATTTTATCAACAGTTCAACCTTTTCTTTATCTCTCTTTTTGGCTCTATATTTTTTCATTTGTAGTCTCGGTGGCCGAGTGGTCTAGGTAGTTCGTCATGACTACTACTAATCACTAGCCTATCAATGCTGGGGTTGTGAGTTTGAATCTCACCTGTGGCGGGGTGTTTTGACAAGGATTGTCAATTTTCCTACCGAAGGTCGGTGGTTCTCTCCAGGTACTCCGGCTTCCTCCACCAATAAAAACTGGCCGCCGCGAAATGGCCAAAATGTGCTAAAAACGGCATTAAACCCCAACTAAACAAACAAAAAAAACAAACATTTGTAGTCTTTTTTTATACACCCATCAAAATTTTGATGGGACGTATGTACATATTATCAGGTTTTCTGCAAACGTATATCGTAAAATATCAGCCGTGAGACACAATGTGAAGCTTTTTCAGCGAACGAGCTAAAAAGCTTCATATTGTGTCGAGTGGCTTATATTTTACAATATTTGTTTGAAGAAAACTTGATGATAAATTCATTGTATTGTTAACTAGCCATATTAATGGAATTTCTTACTTTTCAATGGCCATCTGCTTATAACCGGATGTTTTCCTGATATATTCGGGTCAACGTTGGGTCAAACATTATGACGTCGCTGATATATTCGGGTCAGCTCATATTAGGGTCGGTCAACTCTTTACAACGTCACAGTGCCGAAATACGGGAAATTGTGAAGGCCTCAGCAGGTCGATATAGGCATGGGGAAATACGATAATATGGGATACAAATGTCCGGCGCCCGTCCGTCGTAAACGTCTCACCGTAACTTGAGAACGACTCATCCAAATTTCACGAAACTTAACACGGTTGTTTCTTATGATGGTCAAACAATCTGTATACTTTTTGGTGAAAATAAGATTAAAACTTGATGAGTTACGGGACTTTGTAACTAAAACAGAAGTGTGTTTTTTTTTCACATGTTGCGCCGTATCTCAAAAACCATTTATGATTATTGCTTAAAACTTTACACACTTCTTAGTTATATTAATCTAAAGATCTGTATACTTTTTGGTGATGATTCAAAATTTTATTTTAGAGTTTTTGAGTTTTTTGTAAAAAAAAAAAGGGGGGGGTTTCACATGTCGCACCGTATCTCAAAATCGATTTATGATTATTGCATAAAACTTTACACACTTCTTAGTTATATTAATCTAAAGATCTGTATACGTTTTGGTGATGATTCAAAATTTTATTTTAGAGTTATTGAGTTTTTTGTAAAAAAAAAAGGGGTGGTTTTCACATGTCGCGTCATATCTCAAAAACGATTTATGATTATTGCATAAAACTTTACACACTTCTTAGCTATATTAATCTGAAGATCTGTATACTTTTTCGTGATGATTCTTTATTTTATTTTTGAGTTATTGAATTTTTATTGAGCTTTTTGGGAAAAAAAAGTAGTCTTTTTTGGTCACATTTCGTGCCGTATCTCTATTGCTTAAAAGTTTACACGCTTATGTTTTGCCAGGTTTCCATATACATCCCACCAGCAGCTCCACTAAATAAAGGAGGATTCCAAAACCATTTATTATGTTTTTTCACAAGACGACGGGCGTATCATGCGCTCGTGGCTTACTGAAAAATATCTTTATTGACATTTTGGAATGTATAACAATACTGTAGTGTCCGCAACACATTTAATTGGTAAGAATTAGATTTATCAATAAACAATTAACATCTTGATATATTCTTTAGTTTCTACTTGTTTAGTTTGATATTCCACATGAAAATTTACTATCAATATATATAATAAAATTGAAAATTGAAGGATTTTGAATATTTATGAACTAGTCGTTATGCATGTTATATTAAGGTGAAAGCTATATTTTCAATAAATTTTTACTAAATTACATGTTTAAAGTGAATATTTGGATAGTTATATAAATGATAAACTAAAATTATATGACATATCTTTGAAAAATCTTTGAAATTAAAAAGCTGTTGCGGACTCTACAGGGTTGCGGACTCTACAAAAGACAATATATCTGCCAGAAAATCTAGCAGCACTGAGCTAGAGCCTAGTTTTTTGGTAGATAGACTAGTAGTTGTATTGCCTCTTATGTGTACAAGAAAAAAAATATATAATCATTATGCATTACAAAATAAGTATATGTTGCGGACACTACAGAATTTTGGGACATATTTAATGCCAGTTGAGGGGAAAAGCGTCATTTTCTCAAAAACTCGAGAAAAAGCTATTTTTTAGCTGCAACAGCATAACACATAATATACCCCATTTTTTCACCAGTACATCTTGAGTATTTCTGTTGTATAGAACGCCGGAGTGTTATATATCATTTGCCTTGTTAGGGGCACCATTTGGTCATCATTTGGTCATAATTATTAAGGGTTAAATCATATATCTTGATGCAGTCTGCATTATAACAAAAGGGGGTATGAATTATCACCAATACTGTGAAAATGGCGATAAAAAACTAAAAGGTTATTTATACACATGTACATGTAGTCAAAAATAATTTGTACAAAAAAAATTGTCCTGCTCGGTTTCAGCTGCAAAACTGACCTACAATTAATCTGGTGACTAGATGCCTAGTGTTTTTACTAATCAGGTTCCTTATTCAAGAACTGTTTGAAGCAGATGAATTTCAAAACCGGATAAAATGTCTTCATTAGTTTTGTTAGGAGTTCTATCCCTTTTAGTTTACATTAGCATCTTTAGCCATCTACTTCAATAAAATATATATGTTACAATACAGAAAATAAAATAAAAATAAACAGTGGGTAAATAAATTACCACATCAATCCAGCTTTCACAAGTACCATAAATAATTACCTTGCTCCATCCCAATCATAAGTATTATTGTGTAAACTTGAAAATGTATTACTGATGGTTTCATTAGGTTGAACAGTTCTTGTTTCTGGTGTCCTATTGGAACCAGTTTTACAATGAATTCTATCTATTGAAGATTTCCTGGTTTTCACTTGTCGTTGTTTAGATTTGGAATGTGACCTTGACCTGCTAGTACTTGCTTGTTGGGATTTTGAGGATCTTAAACCACCAGCATGATGAGATTTGACGATGGTGGTTTTGCTTGAACTACAACCTTGTGTTGGTGGTTCTGGTTGACATCCTTTATTCGAATCTAATTTTTCACAACTTATAGACTCTTTGGTCTCAGTCTCACTTTCGTGTTCTTGTAAAGTCTCAGTCTTACTGTCTTGTTCATTATATAAAGAATGTTTATCACAGTCAGAACATACATCACATGAGTGTGGAATTTGTGAATTGTGATCACAAGTGTCAGAAGGCTGCCGTACACATATGTTAATTATATCGTCAATAACTGAAAGACAAACGTCATGAACATTTTCTGTATCATCAACTAAATCTCTGTGAATTGAAACATTATCTGTTGATATAGCGAAACTATCTTTACCACAAATGTTATCACCTGAATTATTTGTCAATCCTTCAGTTGTTTCTATAGGAACAGATCTGTTTTCAACACAATCCCGACCTGCATTATCATTTTCAGCAGCTTTTTCATTCACACTTTTTTCGTCTACTGAAATAGACTTTTCATCTTCTGGCGTCACAATCTCACAAGAAACTGCCCCTGACATACTGGTATTTTCACTCTGTAATCCTGAATCTCGACTTTCAGATTTATTTAAATGTAATTCAAAATTCTTATCCTCACTAGCAGATAAAGTTTGCTGAGATTCATTCTGACAGGTCTCCCCGACAGATTCAGTACATAGTTCAGAATCTTCTAAAGTCTTCTCCAAACTTATCGATATCGATCTTTCTATACTGTCTTCAAATCCTGGATCAGTTTGTGAAATTTGATCCACAAGAGGAGAAGGTTGCTTCATTTTATCAACTGGCTCGTTTGTACACAGGGACTTTTCCAAAGAAGCAAGTTCTTCAGGTGTCAAAGTTTGCAACAACTCTCTACAATACAAATTGGTATATGATAAATAGCAACAGAAAGTCACATTATTCATATCTACTGATCAAAAAATATTTTTACTGAGCAGTCAGCATAATATTGTCTGCAATGATGTTATTGTTGTCTTGATATGACCTTCGTCCAAATACTATAACATAAATGATGTCAATATAAAAAAACAATTACATATGTCATAGAAGACTGTTCAAAGAATCAAATCTTGTTTGTGAAGGTTTATTACGTTGAATTATAACAATACGACAGATACTGATCCATATGTGTCAACAATGCTTCACAGGAGACACAAAGAGTACTTGCCAGGAGAAATCAAAATTGTGTCATATTTCTGGTGTTACCAGTTGTACTTCATTTAAATTGTGTTTTTTTTTTTCATTAGGTAATATAAAATAACAAACAGTATACATGTAAATAATATCAATGACGTATATAAAATTATATATTTGCCATCTTTAAATCAACTCAGTTTTCTTAACATACATTGATGATGTAAATGGTTAACCTTTATTTTAAAGACCTAATTCTTTTTCTTTGCACAAATCAGAGGTTTGTCATTAATTCTATATGAGAAGTACTTACTTTATTTTTAATAATAAGGTCTGGAATGGTCTAAACATCTCAGACATTTCAGAACGATCACAATGAGGGTTCAGTGGCCCATTAGCAAATGTTAATAACCCACTAAAATGTATAAAAAATTATTCAATTATAATAAAAACCTATATTTAATTTATGTTAAATTTACACATTACAAGTTTTTTTTTTTAAAGAAACACTGTAGCGTATTTTTGTATCCTGACATACCATTAAAATAACATTGTCTCCCTTTTTGACAATAAATAACAGAATCTGACAATTTGAAAAAAAAAATCCTTCATACAATACAACTGTGCAACCATTGAATTCGATAAAATACATTGAAACAGGTGCTAAAATTCTGTTTGATTATTGGTTAGCTTCCAGTGGCAATTAATATGCACATCTTGATAAGAAAATATTAATTTAATTATAAAAGACCCCTGCTTTGCATTAGATCAACATGCTCAGCTGGGTTATTAACACAGTGGGAAACAAAATAGCAATCTGAAGGATTACACCCAAATACATTGTTCCTACTCCAAACTGACCAGTCTTTCCTAAAACGGAGATGCAATAAATACCAATTTATAAGACTATCTACTAGACGTCATTAATCAGCCTCAATGATAAGTCAAAATCAGAAATACTAATGGATTTACAATCCAGTAATTCCAATGTTCCTTATTACTCTTAATTTCATTAAATTTATACAAATTATACATGTATAAATTTGATGCATAATGTCACAGGTTAGGAGAAATAATTTATGGAGTACAGATGATAATGACTGAACATTAACACTACTTAAAGTCCATTTTATAGGAATTATCAATAATGAAGATTAATTTTACCAAGTATACTGATGTATAATTTCAGCCGACTTGCTCCCAAACTAAATAAAGTCCTAAATTCTCTACTGTATGTTGTAAAATTTAGATTTTAACAAAATTTCATTAAATTCTCAAGTTACTGCAGTATTCAATAAATTGAATAAAGTTCTTTTTTAATTGATGCCATCAATAGTTTCAAAACTTTAAAAAAAATAACCAGAAACATTCATATGATATAGCTATAATTTTTTAAGAAGTGACCGATACACTGTGAAACAATAACCTACCATACAATCGCCAGCCTTGGTATGGTAAACATTAATGCTGGATCACAATCATCAATCTGTTCCTGAGTTAATTGTTTAATCTTTAATGCCCTGAAATATACATAATGAATATGCAAATTAATGAATAAACATAACTAAAGCAGGGTCAGTAGAAGTTCAACTGTTTGAACATCAACGTAATGAACAATACGGTCCCAGGTACAGTGAAGTTCAATAAATAAGAAAATTCAGTGAAGGGAATAACTTTGGTTCCAGAACTGTAAGACTTACAATAAATACTTTTTTAAATGGTAGTTTTGAATGAAAGCTTCATCTGTACCACACCTTGCTTGCTATTATTCTCATGATAACTTAAGTTTCTGCCTTCCAAAATATTATTCTATATACATATACCCATTTATTTTACCTTTGAACTGTTTCAGAGAAAAGAACTGTTATTTCCTGTAGTAGGTCATACTCCTTTTTACTTTTCACTGGAACCATGGTACTAACATAACTGCAAAATAAAATCCAAATTATCTAACAGGAAGTAAATAATCAAAATTGGTGGATTTATAGAAATTAACCCTTAAAACTACATTCTGCATAAAAAAAAAGAGTTTATTTCATAAATAAAGTTATGCCGGTGTTTTCAATTTATACCACCATGTCATAGAACATTTCAGGATATCAGAAAACATCACATACAACAAGTTTACTTCACACACAAATGCATATGAATCTTTAACTCCTTATGTTTTCAAATAGTGTAAAAAAAACTGCTTCTTTTTAAAACCAGGACAATTTCATTAAAGTTCACACATAAAACATCAAAGTTAATTTTGTAAATGTGAAGACTAATACCAAAAAAAAAATGTGTGAGTCTTCCAAGGAAGACATGTGTCACCTGCAGACGTCAATTTTTACAAAAAATATTAAACTTTTCTAAAAATGAAATACATATGCACACCTTTGCATTAAGGTTAATGCACAGAGAAAGTTGCATCAAATTGCTTTGAGCGGTTATGGAGTAGTTGAGGATAGAAGTTTTGAACCCCCCCCCTTATTTTTTTTCAAAAATGTCAATTTTTACCAAAAAAAATATTTAAAATTTCTAAAAATGAAATATATATGCACACCTAGGCATGAAGGTTAATGCACAGAGAAAGTTTCATCAAATTCCTTTCAGCAGTTATGGAGTAGTTGAGGATGGAAGTTTGCCCCCCCTCTTTTTTTTTGCAAAAAAATGTCAATTTTTACAAAAAAAAATTAAAATTTTCTTAAAATGATATACATCTGTGCATTAGGGTTAATGCACAGAGAAAGTTTCATCAAATTCATCAAATTCCTTTGAGCGGTTTTTGAGTAGTTGAGGATAGAAGAAAAGTGTGACAACGTACGACGCAAGACAACAGATAGTGATCCCTATGTGTCGACCAGGCGACACAAAAACCGAAGATTTTTACACTTTTTTAAAATATATTCAGAGTCAATAGAATTGTACAATATTAAATCCATCAATATAAAAATCACCTGAAAATTTCATCATGTTCATTGCTGTGAAAACTCACCTGTATTCAAATTCAGCAAACAATTTATCAAATATGATTAATGCCTCTTTGATCTGAAAAAATAATTTTGAAAAATATTTCCACTCTTGCAAAATATTGTGGAAATTTAATAAAATTCAAGGAAAGTCATTCATTCCAAACAGGAGACAAGAAGATCCTATTGAACTCATAATCAAAACTGGCTAACACATTTTTCTAAGAAATTATTAAAACTACAGTAACAGTGTTAATTTGACCTGACCTGAATCACTGGATACTCTTGTAAGCATCCACTGATAATTAGAAACAAAATTTAGTGTTTAAATTTTATACTTTTCTTACATTTATTATACATTTAAAGAACTTATGTCTGAGTACTTTGTTCATTTCTCCTTTCAGACTTTATCCTACGTGTGAAAATTCTATAAGGTTCTATTACAATTACTTGTATTTTTACTTATCTCACCCTCTCATTATAGGAATAACTACGCAGACATTGTTCTCTCAATAAAGACCTCAGTCTGTCTAAGTTTTTGGTTAAGGCACGAGCTAATGGTCTCATACTAGCACTTTCTAGTTCCCTGTTCATTATACTGGACCCTGCTGCAAGGCACTGAAAGAGATATTGACAGTCATGCACATAATGAATTCTGTAATAATACGTACATGTAAGACCAAACCTTTTATTTTGGATGAAACCAGTATTTTTTCCAGACAAATTCCAAATCATTGCCTTCACATGATTAAATATATCCTGATTCACATTAAATTTTGATTATGTGCTGCCTTGATCAAGTAATTTGTTTTACAAATAACACATAATTATAAATTGGATTTTTAAATGTAACAACCTTGTTAGGGACGAGATCAAAAGTTCAATGTCGGATAAAAAACTTAATTCAAATAGTTTGGGGGTGGGGGGTAAAAATCACTGCAAGTTTTGTTATCCGACATCGATTTTTGAATATGCCCGTATTGGTATATCAATTTTTCCCAAATTAAGTTAAGAGGGGGGGGGGGGGGGGGGGGTGGGGGGGTCAGTGAAAAAACTATGTGAATTAAGTTTTTTATCCGACATTGAACTTTTGATCTCGTCCCTTATTCATGTATTGATTAAGAAGTTTATCCATTATAGATGGATAAATTTTAAATACTGAGGTTTTGTAAAGTCACAGAATCTGTTTCTCTAATTATTGAAAGGAAAATGTTGAGTATAATATTCAAAATTGAATTACAATAATGTCATAAACATGTGGTTTATAGAGATTTATCAATATGGTCAGACTCCGATCTTAATTAACAAGGATTGCTAATTTTCCTACCGAAGGTCGTTGGTTCTCTATGGGTACTCCACCAATAAAAACTGGCCGCCCCGAAATAGCTAAATGTGCTGAAAATGGCATAAAACCCCAACTAAACAAACAAACAATATGTTCAGCACCATTTTAAATGTTTCTATAATCAGAGAAGATAATTATCATGCCAATGTTATACATGTACCTCTGCTCCAAACCATAATTGTCCTGCCAAACTCTCCTGCAGAACATCATCTGGAAACTTTACTCGAAAATCACGATTTGCTTTCTGTATAGGTATAGCCTCTAATATTATTTTTTCAATTACACTTAAAACTTTGTCCTGACATGATCGTAATTTAGCAACCAGAGCAGTACATCTCTCTGGATCTTTACGGCCATCAAAGCTGTCCAATTCAGCAGCTACTTGATTCAGTTCATCATCAGTGAAGTAAAACTTTGCCAATAAAGCTGAGTCAGTTTTCTACAAAATAAATAAAAATATTATGAAAAAAATTTCTAAAACCTTAAAAGAGATTAGCCATTACCATTTATCTTTGTTTTTACAGATTTCAAACTAAGATTACTGGTATGTGCATTATTTTAGGGTATTTAGACAATATAAAGTAAGGAAGTTTACACACTGAAGATTAATGGAGTCATTAACGTATATTATAGGCCAAAAAAACTGCATGAATAAGTGAAGTCTGTCAGATTAATTAATCCTTATGGTCGTTTGAAGTAGCAGGAGTACAACATGTGCACTGCTAGTAGTGGCAGAGAATTCTTATTCTTTCCAAAATACAATTTAAAAGCAAGGACACCTTAAATTTTTCTCAAATCAAGTTTTGATTTCATTTTTTTAATGATCTTTCTAATCCTTTCAAAACAGAAAAGATATATGTATAATTTTAACTGCTTTACAGGAAAAAATGTCAGACACTTACTTATTTAATTTTGTCAAGTTAACCATATGAAGAACAGCTTTACAATTCTGACAAAACTACACACTGTATACTATATGTAACAACAAATTTGTTTATACCAATTCTGCTAATTGTGAAATATTGGGGACAACCATTTGATATTTTATATGTACATGTGTATGTCTTTGCAACATCCATGAGCTTGGATTTCCTCTGCACACATGCATGCCCAACATTAAAAAAAACAACTACAATTTGATTGTAGGTACATCGTAATATTCAATCCTATTTTCTCACCATTTTTTTAAACTTGACCTGACATGACTGTTATATAACAGACTTCAATAAAGTAGGAAACACAGAGTAATTCATAAATGTACTAAACTTTAAGATCAAAGTGTATATTTATTTCTCGAACATAAAATAAAGTCTTGTGTACCATGAGCATGATCGAAGGAAAACAAATGTTATTTTTAGACAAACTTATACAATCAAAATAAATATGATCAAATATAGTTTTTACATGTGTAACAACCTCAGATGTAAATCAAAGGGGTAAAATTGTGAATATGCCAATAATATACCATCCCTTATTTGCCATGAGGTTTTCCCAAACCTTCATGCATTTAATTCTCCTTTACATACTAATACATTGTACACTTGTACTTTTTATCATGTTAATTAATTAGTCATTATCATATGCTATGCAATGTTTTTACTATAAGAAACCACACACCCACTCATCACTTAACCACATAGAATTAAACATCCTTAAACTCTTATTTTACATGGTAAAAACACTTTTCATTAATTAAATGTGTTCCATTGCACAATCAAAGAAAAACTTGAACATGTACCTAATGGCAATATGTAGTAAACAGTTGCTGAATCACTATATTTAAATTATTACATTTTTTTTCAAATAATGATTAAGGATAAAAAAAAAGTATATTACAGGAACTTGTGTTTGATTCTTAGGAGTAAACTTAATCAAAATCTATAACATAAATCTGAAATATATATTGGCCACATTTCATCAACTACAATTACACTTCTTATAATATAAGACCAAGTAATGTCCTACATGTAAATACAAAATAAAGTAATACATTTTTAATGCTTTTTTCCCCTCTAGTCATTTTCACCCAACACTTAATATTTTAAATTTATATTGTAAACTTTCTCATAAGTTTGTTTCCAGCTGCTTGGATGTACCTTTAGTTCCTTTTTAAGAAAAATATTATTTCTTGTATGTCTAATTTGAATTTCTTGCTAAAGTAAAGTACTGATTTTAAGCGCTTATAAAACAAAAGTCTAACAAACAGATTCTTCAAATTTTGAATGGAACAAAGCTCGTCATGAATTTAACAAGATTAACAAAATCCGTAATTATTTACTTGTTATGTTAATCAGGTGTGAAATATATATTGAAAAAAAAATGCAATCACTTGTCAAAAAGTACCTCGGGGCATATACATCCATATTTTTAATCCGATTACGATAATTTCAATAATGTCTGCTTTATTATCTTTTTACAAGATGTTATTACTGTAATTTATGAGAAAGTCTGTATTGTTTAGGCCTACTTAGGATTAATATTTTTCTTGAATGTTTGAATTTAAAAAAAAAAATGGAAGTGAATTCCGCGACAATTTACACAGTCTAAATATTTTTAAAATTGTTTGAGCATTTATGTGTTACCAAGATGAAAATGGAAATGCAAAGAAGGGGATCTGGCAGGATAAAGTTATGTGTTAACTGCAAATAAAACAGTTTACTGGTTCAGATTCTTCAAACAAGTTACAATGTACCAGTTTTTTTAATGCTCGCCAGTTGGCCTACCAGAAAATGAGATTTAGTAGCCATGTGATGGGTGATCGCTTATCTTGATCCTTGTCAAAGTTGTCTTGTTACATCACAGCATGTTCTTGATACCAATATCTTTTAGGAATCTATGTTTGAAGCTATTTTTCTGACTTGGCGGCCAATATATGATGAGTGATTATCTTGATACTAGCATGAAAACATGCAAAACCAAATATCAACACACATTTGTTCAACCATGAAAAAGTTGTTACAATTTAAAAGAAAAATGAATATATGTTCTACATCACTATATGATAACCATTTGAAAAAGGGCGTGTGAATGACATATAGGATGAACAAAGAACTTGTAAACAACGTAATTTACTATTGTACTTATGATGAAACAGAAAGTGATTACGTTCATGAAAAGTTATGTGAATTTCAATCAGTTACAATTTAGTTACAATCAGTACTATTTATCTTTTAAATATATCAACATTAAACTTCAACCTTTGGTCTAAATAACCATCTTCTTATGGAATACATCATCCAGTCGCTCGTTTTTCATGTCAACACTATCAAATTAGTCATCGTATGTCATGAACGGACTTCCGTTGTACTGAAAAAAGTCTTAATCCTTTGTGTGTTTGGATGAGATTTCGCCCCATAATGAAGTCGCCACATCTGAAAAAATTATGACAAACTTTAGTCTGTTCTTGTCGGCAATTTGTACGATGGGGAATAAAAGTTTCAAGAAGATTTTCAATGGTATTGAAAAAAAAAAAAAAAAAAAATGAGCTGATATACAAAAATGTCTCGAATGCTTAAATGCTAATTGTGTAAGCGTAATTTCATTCCGCCGTGTATTTATTCCGGGTAACTGTTTTTCACTAGGGAATATTGGATGTAAATAGTGTGAAAACGTCGATATTGATTTCGTTGTTTTGTTTACATTAGACCGGTTTGTTGTTTACTTTCTTTTCATACTTCATTGACCTCGCAATATATATTTTAATGAATTTAATATTTTGGTACTTTTTGTACATAGGATAAAACTCTCTAGTGTATATTTGACTGAGTAAGGACTCTCTTTTGTTAGTTACAAACAATACATGTATTGTGATTTTAGCTGATTTGAATAGTCTCCCTTTATTCGGTCTTGATAAAATATTTTCTGAATAAGATGTTTAAAATAAGTTGAAACCTTTAATACAAAAAAAATATAAATGAGCATTAGTTATCTAACTGTTAACCTTTTTTATTTTAAAATGCGTTCAGTATGTTATTAAAATTTGTAATTTATTTTATTTTTTAATATCTTTTCTATAAATTCACACGGGAAACATATTAGAATTTAAATTGCACTCACTACTGAATAGTAAATTTATTGTTTTAATACATAGGTACTTTATTGTAAATAGGATGAAAGTACCTAGTATATTCTTGTCGCATTTTGAACTATGGGTGGTTTTTACATGTCCATGTGTATTTTATAAATGTGATTTGTGTGGATTAGCATTATCACCCTTTAATAGGTTCGGATTCATTTTTCTTAATAAGATGTTATTTATAAGTTTGATTGGCTTAAAACAAACTAAAGTATTAAGAATCTTTGATTATCTAAGTGTTAAAATATTTAAATTTTGATATGCATTCACTATTTATGAATATTCCATTGTTCAATATATTTGAAATACCTTATTTTTGATTTCACCTGATAAACATTGATAAAGTTATAACAATTAAATCAGGAGATTTTGCGGTGGAGAGAATACCAGTCTTTCTTATGTTCTCTATACGTTCAATGTAGAATTTTTTTTTTTAAATTGTCAAATGTGAGATAGATTATTTTTTTCAATACAAGTGCAGACCAGAAATTTTTTTTTTTTTACCAAAATCAGGGTCAGGATATTTTTTCTAAAAAAAACTCACCCCCTCACTTATTTAAAATGAGTACTTAAACACTTCATCATTGTCTGGATCTATTTATACATTGTACAATGCATATATTAATGACTGGCTCTTCTCTGCATATATTGACTTGATATGGCTTTGCTATGTTTCTTCTGTTTGTTCTTAATTTGTGACAATCATTTTCAATCATGTTTGAATGCTTGTGTTTGTTTATATTTGTAATATTAAGTCTTTGTGTATGGAAGTTTATGTTGTGATTTACATGCCTGTAAAGGCCCTTTGATTCGGAATAAAAGAATTTATTTATTTAAAGCACTAGTGTAATCATTCCTGGTTACAAATCACTAGTGTAATCATTCCTGGTTCCAAATCACTAGTGTAATAATTCTGGGTACAAAAGCACTAGTGTCAATCATTCCTGGATAAAAAAAAACACTAGTTTATTTTGTCAATTTATCACATAAATCCTTTATGCAAGTTTCAGTATATTCAAATACCCCCCAAAAATACCAAGCCCTATTTTTTTATATAGTTCCCCTTAAAAAAAAACCCTCTTTAGAATGTTAGGATGTGTGATGGATATTTTACACTGGATCCGGAGAAAAAAACCTAGGGATATTTTGTTGGTGGATAAAAAACACTAGGGGTTTTCATCCGCCGGATAAAGTACACTGGCGGAATCAAACCACTTTTACAATTGTTGCATAATATATTGATCAGTGTTGATTATCTTTGAGTTTTTCCAGGTTAAATATATTAATTAAGATGAAGTTAAGCTCAGTCCGTCATTTTTCAGATAGTCAATGAGGAATATTTAAAGACCAACTCAGTTGAACTATCACTTGCAATTACTAAGAGAAACAGACGTATATAAATCATGAAAACTGGCCCGTGAATCATTGGATCACCTTGCGTTCTAAATGCAGTTCAGCTATCACTTCTATTTACCGAGACATGTGAGAAAAGTCTGTCAAAATGGCAAAAAGAAGGATATAGATAAAAAAAAGTGTGTTCAATGTTTATTGAATAATTCAGTGATTTGACTCCCATGTACACCTTAAGAGGGGAATTCGAATATAGTTGAGTTATCACTGATATTTGTTGGGAAACAGACCGATAACCTGATAACCACGAAACTTAGTCGAAGTTTTTTAAAAGTTAGTGAAACGTGAAAATGGGGCCAAGGGTTAGTGACTGACCAAACTCCGAAACAGTGGCGACGTCGCTGCGCTAAACTTTATAAGTAGGCGTAGCGTAGCAGAGTAGACGTTACCACTGTTTCGGAGTTTGAATGACTGACATGGCCCTTCAATGAGACAGCTTTAGGCCAAATGTCTTGGTCTATGTATTCACGTTTCTGAGAAATTGCCATTATCCTGAAAACAAACGACAATGTGACATATAGAACAAAGAAAAATTGGCCAGAGACGGCTGACATGTTTTTGAAAGAATACTGAATTTAGTTTGAATTTCTTTGGCTGTTTCAGTTATAAATTTGATTAGGAAAGGAAGGATAGAATAGAGAATTGAAACGGGGAATGTGTCAAAGAGCAGAAAAGTTTAGAAGAAAAACCTTTTCCATTTCCAATAGGACAACAGATGAAATTCAAGCTTTCTATTTAGATCCGTTACTTGTCTTCTCCCTTTGTCAGGAAGCCGGATTGCATATATATATATTTTTTGTAACATTACCTTCTTTTCCGAAATTAATAAATGTCTTTTAAGGGCCGGGAGCAAGAAAATTAAAAACCAGATTTTATATCCAGAATTGATGTGTGTTATTATAAAAGGACACAGAAATATTGCAATGCTATAAAGGAGCGTCTCAAATTTTGCTATCTTAAAATTTTTACCAATTTTTTCTTCTTCTATTAAAAATATGCTTTTTCTGCAAAATATTTTTCATAACCGGTTGAAATTTGTTATTAGAAATCAAGTTCAAAATGTAAAGATTAATTAATCTAAAATGTTTAAAGTGCAAGTGACATATATGTCGGAATTTTTAAAAGTTTTACTGCAATATATAACAAAGATCAGGGATCATATAATACTTCATATACAGTTCCTGCAAAGATTATTATAAAATGTCATGATATCAATTCCTCTGGAACAACTATATACAAGTGTAGTTCTGTTTGGAACATATTATATGGCAGAACTTCTATTCCGTGACAACTCATTGTATTCCTGCATATTATCTTATATTTTCATAGCAGCAATTAAATTTTTATACATATAATATCCACAGTTTTATTTTCGTATACATTGTTGTAAGTTGAATTTAGAAAACTTTGTAGGAGCGAAAATTTTGGGTACGAAAATATATATTGGGACGAATTGATTAGGGGCGAAATAACCCACATTGACTCAAAGAAATATTACAACATTGACTTAAAATTTGTTTTCGAAAGGCAAAATGGATAAGACGACTTTCAGTTTAGATGTTTGGGATGATGACACAAGAATGTCAGTGTTTTTCGCACCATTTAGAGAAAAATCTCTGAATCCATCGTCGTGGAATCAAAAAATGACATTTTGGGTTCAGAAAATAAAAAATGAAAGCATGAACAATCAGTCTTTTATCATTGACATTAAAACTCTACAATCGAAATTTACAAGAAAGGGGAAAATTCCATTATGCTTAGATACCGTAATAGAGGAAATGTTAAGGTTTGTACTATGTTGTCGGGTAATTCGGAGCAGCTTTTAATTTGGCGCATTCAAATCATTTTCATGTTAATGCGCCGAATAGGCGATACGCAGAATTACCCAAAATGACTGTATATTTAACAGTATGGGTAGCAATTCTAGTTAATACATAACAAGAAAAATAAATGGAAATGGTGAGCTGTCTAAAGGGACATAAAACGACTAAAATGTATGAAATACACAAGTCGAACAAAACCAAATATAAAATCGTAAAAAAAACAACAAACTAAAAAGTGAAAATACCCAACATTTCGACCAATATGGTCTTGATCAATTTGACGTTATGATGTATAGAAAACGTACCACATATAAGATAACTGTACCGCAAAAAGTCAGTGTGCACACTCAGTAAATGAAATAAAATTAAGAATTTTTTACATTAATTCCACGGGATCGGAGTGTCCCCAGGCTAAAAATTATCCTCTGCTCAAGGCGTTATCTGTATTGTCTTCCTCCATCAACTGTCCTTAAAACGGTTACACGAACGTCTGACGAGCTGTGACCAGGCAATCGAAAGTGATTGCCAACTGGACTATCAGTTCCATTCTTTATAGAACGCATGAGTTCTGCAAAGCGGTCACCAAGGCGACGACATGTCTCTCCGATATATACCTTATCACAATTCTAGTTAATGCTAGGTGCAGCACTGGGCAGAAACATTGATTTTAAACATTATATCTGGTACCCAAATTGTCTATAGATAGGTGATAAATATTTTTTAACCCACTTTTTAAATAACTCCTGGAAAAACAGCTTCGCCTGGCATTAGGTGGAATTGCTAGTATGGGCACATCCCCAAACTATGGTCCGTATGGCAAGTTCTGCTCCAGTACACCTATCCCCCACTGGTTACAAACACTGGAAACAGTAGTAATATTTGTATCTTGTATGTCCTGCTAATTCTCACCTGCATTGATACTGATAAACAAGAAGTAACCTGAAATGCTGGTGGCAGTGATTATGAATGATAATTGTTGTGTGGAGTTTTTCCACATCCAATCAGATGCCTAATATTTCCTTTAAATTAATTTGTCAAGTTGAAACTTCTTACTCAATCTGTCAAAGTTTATGAAATTCAAAATTCTACCTTTCCTAAAAGAAGGACATATTTATTCTCAATTTAGTTGGGAGTCTGAACGAAATATGAAGTTTTTATGTACATCTATACATTACTTATTGAAATCAAAAATTATACATATCCTTCCTTTGTTAAAATAGATGCATTTTTCATGAATGTGTATCAATTTTAGAAAGAAGATGCTTACTTAAAATTTTTATGATTGTGAAACTGTTACTTATTTGAGAAATAGCTTGAAGACTATTCATCATTTTGAGGGATGTCCCCAACAATGTATTGGCAACTGCCAAAGACAAGAATGAATATTTGAATTAATAATGAAATAGAAAAATTGATCAATTTCAAATTTACCTGCTGTGGTTTTAATTATTATGATTATATCTATCTGGACTTATGAATGTGTTAAAATATACTCAGTAATAAAGTTGTTTATTTCTGCAATAAACAACATCACTTGTTCACCAAGAATGGCATTAATTGCCTAGGGGTACATTTGTATTTATATATCATAAAACTTTTATAATTGATTTAATGCAATTGTACAGGTAAAATTCTATGTATATTTATTACGTGGTCCAAAATACATAAGCATTTGTATTTCAATCTGCCTATGCGCTTCCCTTAGCTTGTGGATGACCAAAGTTCAAGAACAGTATTTGCAGGATTTCCCCGGGAGCAATTTATTTTTCATTAAAAAAAGTTTGGCTTCTTTCTTGGTCAATTATTTTTAACCGGGTTTTCCTCTGGAAAAATCTGGTTATTGAATTGGTAAATGCAGGCGGTTTGGCAGCCGGGCGGCTGCCAATCTTGTCCGGCCTATAACTTTCTTGTCTTAAGACCTAGACCTTAGATCTACGGTATGTAGATATTTCACCTCAAGACGATGTGTCATGTTTCAAAAATGTTGACCTATGACCTTGACCCTTGACCGTAAGGTGAATAAGTAGGTCATTTTAGATCATCATCGTGTCCGACCTGTAACTTTTTTGTCCAAAGACCTAGGCCTTGGATTTTTGATGTGTAGGTAGGTTTTCTCAAGATAATGTGTCGTGTACCAAGAATATTGATCTTGACCGTTGACCTCAAGGTCAATAAATAGGTCATTTTTGTAACTTTTGTCTAAAGACCTAGGCCTTGCATCTTCGGTGTGTGGGTAGGTTACCTAAAGATGATGTTTCACATTCCAAGGATATTGACCTTGACCCTTAACCTCAAGGTCAATAAATTTGTCATTTTTGTAACTTTTTTGCCTTAAGACCTAGGCCTTGGATATTTGTTGTGTACATAGGTTTCCTCAAGATGATGTGTCGCGTATTAAGGATGTTGACCTTGAACTTTGACCCAAGGTCAATAAATTGCTAATCATGTTCAGCCTGTAACTTTTTGTCTTAAAACCTATATCTTTGATGTTTGGGTAGTGTACCTCAAGATGATGTGTCGTGTACTAAAGATGTAGACATCTGACCTTTTAAAAATTAACATTTCCACTTATAGTAAAAAAAAATCATTACAATAGAAATGAAATCATCACAAAACATAACTTGTGCAACATGAACTTGTTAAAGTATGTTTTAAAATAGAATTATAAAGCAAAATAATATAAATATTCAAATGCCTGTTTCTTCCCTATCAAGGTAAAAAGCTTATACTAGTGGTATGATACCGTATAGCAGGTTATTTTTGCGGGTATAATTTTTCGCGATTTAGGGGCAACAGAGTATACAAAAAATTGTGGCGGTTTTTATTTTGGCGGATTTTAATTCCCAATTAAATATTTTGGTGGATACTGTAATGGTTGCAGTAAAAATGTTGTGAAATTAGTCAGGAAGAAAATAGTAAAACATATCTTTGCTATAATTCTGTACAAATACAAGAAATTAAAAGAAATTATAGGTTTCTTGTCATGTCACATTTTTTTCATCCAATATTTTAGCAATTCCTAATTCATTTCATTTGTAGGTCAAAGGCTATCAGGAAATTATCAAATATAGGCACATCACCAGTGAAACCAAAGTCATCATGGCTGACATGGGGATATGATACCTTTCTGAAAACTCCAGTCACATGGGGAATAAGTTATCTCTCGACCCATCCCAGCACAGCAAAGAATATTAAATACATAGTTTTGGATGTTTTGAATGTAAGTCAGTACTATAACAAACTGTCAGTGATTTTTACCAAACAATTCTGATTGAAGATATTGTCATAATCACATGGAACATGGTGTTACATGGGAATGTTAATGATGTGTGCCCTGTTTTATAAGATTCATATACCAATGTAGATAATCTTCTAAAAAGTGAAATGTTCACAGTACTTAAAATTGTACATGAAAAATACTACTGTGAATGATTCGTAATTCATCAAACATTGCATTTATTATCAACATGCATCTGTATTTAATTGGTTCAATTATTATCTATACAAAATGTTAAAGAATTGTTGAATTGGGAAAATTTTTGAAATATGCAACATATTTGAGAATGCAATAGTGTGTATGGCTAATAGTGAACTATTATGTAGAATCCTTCCTCCGATGCTATTGATATATTTGTATAGCTATAATAAACAATTACATCACACATCTATAAATCACAATTTCAAAGGATTACAAATAATTCAGTAATCCTAATCCGTTTGTGGTGTTTGTTTGTATGATTAGTTGGGGTATTACACCATTTTCAGCACATTTGGCTGTTTCGTGGCGGCCAGTTTTTATTGGTGAAGGAATCTGGAGTACCTGAAGAGAACCACGGACATTCGTAGGAAGATTGGCAATCCTTGTCAATTAAGATCAGAGTCGAACACAACCCCAGCCTGGCGCTAGATTGTGAGATTTGAACTCACAATCTCAGTGTTGACAGGCTATTGATCATTAGTAGGCATGAAGTACTACCCAGACCACTCGGCCACCGAGGCCCCTCAGTTTGTAGTGTAAAATCCTTTCAAATCATGGTGTACAAAATTATTAAATACTTGAAAACATGCGTCTTTCAGTTGATTTTTTTAGTATTAAACTTCCAGTCTATACAGAGTTTATATATAAAACATTGGAAAAGCACACATTACCCTTTGTACAAAATGTAACATTCAGAATTTTTAAATTGAATTGAATTTGCCATTCCAAACTCTATAGTACTATTTTACAGAAAAAATGTGATGAGCTTGTAAACAGGCATTACTGTGGCTTATATTGTGATGTAACAGACTCTTTGATAGATTACAATCAGTTGTGGAAGAAAAGCCAGTCTGTTTGTAACAGTGAAGAAGAACTCAACCTCATTCTGGAGGAACTTGTCAAACAGAAAAAAATCATTATTCACCATGAAAATGCACAGACTGTAAGTTTCTTTATTCAAATTTATTTGTCTTATTTTAAAAAAACATTTAGTCTTTACATTTGTACTTTTGTATCCTTGGTAACTCCAGTGGTGGGAAATATTTATGCGGAGAGGTTCAGAATTTTTCTAGGGATTAGAATGTATTTATTACTGATAAACTTTGGATGACAATGCTCTTTAGTATTATAAATAGACAACATGACTTTATAATTTTTTTCTAGAAAAATTCAAAGTATTTGTTACACATGTATATATTTGTTGTTGTAGATAATAAAATTTGCCAGCAGAGAAGATAAGACAGTAAAACCAGTGTCAAAAAATGATATGGATATTTTTAGGTACATCTATTTATGTTTTGATCTCTTTTCTTTTGCAAAGATATGTTTAACTATAATTTACAAATCTCAGATTTGATATTTATGGGTATCTCTCTTTTGATTTTGGGTTATTTTCTTGGTAAGGGACGAGATCAAAAGTTCAATGTAGGATAAAAAACTTAATTCAAATAATTTGGGGGTGGGGGGGGGGGGGGGGGGGTGTAAAAATCGCTGCAAGTTTTGTTATCCGACATTGATTTTTGGATTGAAAAATACGGATTCAAAGGATGTCCAAGTCAATTTACAGAACAAACATACATTGTTGAGGAAAAACAGGACCCATGATACAAAAAGTATACTCTCAAAGCATATGCCCATATTGGTCAATCAATTTTTCCCAAATTATGTTAAGAGGGGGGGTGGGGGGGTCAGTGAAAAAACTATGTGAATTAAGTTTTTTATCCTAAATTGAACTTTTGTTCTCGTCCCTAACTTCACTGCATAAGATTTAAGATGCATTCTGTGTATTATTTTGATGCCACATAATCAGCAGTTAGTGCTGATAACTACAGTAATATGAAAGTTCCTGAAGAAGCTTTTGACGACATTAATAAAGCAGTAATATGAAGTAAATATTATTTAAGGAATCCTGAACATAATAGAATTAGAATTGGAATATCTTTATTTCCTAATCAAAGTCCCATGACAGGCATATCAATCACAGACATGTAGAAGTAGATCATAACTGTAAATCAAAATATTTTTTGATGGAAAATAAATTAAGCCAAAAGTTTAAATCAGGAATTACATAGGTACAAAATGTATATATGCTGTATGCTATCTTTATGTAAAGAAGTTAAGCACTATAGCATTTCCAAAGCGTGCCAAAAATTACTGAGGTCATCACCATTAAATAGTATGGAACAATCGGAACATTTGCAATAATCATGTGGTCAGTTATAATGTACCGGTATATAATACAAAAGAAGGGAATTGTCTTTTCCGGAATAATGCATTTATTTATTCTCTAGTATCTTGTACACTACTGTAATTTCAAGTTAGCACTGAACAGTAGGTTTGAGCAGAATTCTTATGTGTAAATTCTTAAACTTATAGGGAATTCTGCATATCATGTACATGTATTCATACAGGAAGCAAGTACAAATGTATCAATTTGATAATTTAATCTTTTAATTTCAGAATTAAGATGACAAGAGACATGTTGATGGACAGAATAGATAATTTTACTGCCACTATTGAAAAGTAGGTTGAATAGATAAAATTTTATTTGTAGATTGTATGGATTCTCCTTCAGGTACGAGTGAGTTATGGAATTTCTCACACGAGATAGCTAAATTTTTGATTTTTGATTTTCGACATCCGACCTTTATTTTAGTGAGCATGTTAAAATCTAAAATTTAACTATCGAGGGTGAGTAAATTCTATAACTCAAGAGTAAATTGAAGGAGAATCTGTTTCTCCTATGATTTTCAACAAAAACCTCAAGAAAATGCCATTACTACACATTTTGTTAACATGAACACCATTTTGAAAATTCTCTTTTAATCACCATGAAGTGGTTAAAAATATGTATTTTTATCCCATTGATTAAACACGTCAAGAATAGGAGAAATACATATATCACATTGTTGGCAAATATATAACTTTTTGGTACAAAATTAAGAATATAGGAAAAAAAGATCAACCTTCAGCAAGCATTTTTGTTCTTTTTTTTTTGTAGGACGTGCAAGTATAGTTTATATTTGTGGACATTGTAAACTTGTAGTATATTAATGTTGAAAAATGTCACATTAAAAGTAAATTAATAATATTTCATTGGATAAATGTTTTTAACATTTTGGCAGTCTGCATGAAATCATTTGTGAATTTCCCATTTTTAAATTGGATCATTTATAATGTTGAAATTTACCTAAAGCAGCCAATATTCTATTTACAATATAAAAGTAATATCATATATAACCATATATATTTTATACTTTCAGGTTAAAGAAAGAAGCTCTTAGGTTAAAGAAAAGTAGTCAAATGAAGGTAAATAAGTTGTTTATTCCACCATAAGTATTATGGTTTATGATTTGCAATAACTACTGACCACTAATAATGAAATTGTCTCCCTTTGGTAATGAAATCTAAAAGGAAGGCTAATTTATTATCTCCCCTTGGTGTACTGATAACGCATAGATGAAATATGTTTCATAAAATATTTAATTAAATGGTTAATCTGTGTCCCTTAAAACTGTAATTACTTGATTTTCATTTATTTTTGTGGGTAAAATGTTTGTGTCTGGTGATAATTGAACATCTCAACAATACTGAATCTTATGGTATTAATGAACCATCATTGAATATTGAAATTCTTGGTTCGTAATATACACGAAAATATCCTGAAAATATACTATGAAAATATTTTTAAAAAATCTGCAGTATCCTACGTTATTTGTATCCAGTAAATATTAATGAAACAACAGCAAGTGTCAATTGTTTTCATGAAAGACAGTTTTTTTCTATTTAATAATTTATGAGACCAATTTTTCAAACTGGACATCAAATTTAATTTTGAATATGGCCAAAATTAGTATGCATTTATCTTTCATTTGTCAAAATGACACAAACTTCATGCTGCACAGATAAGACCTGAAATAGATTACCCTTTGCAAATGTCAGATTTCTAATCTAAACTTTCAGATTTTGTTTGTATAACTTTAATTACTACTTTGAAATACTTAACATAATTTAGCTTTCAATATTAGACAGATGTAAGTATGAATCATCTATATTATATTTGTATGGGAGATAACTATTAGAAATTTCTTGATCAGTGTTTGAAATTTGTTTGCATTTTAGGCGTTGAGATGTTTACGACAGAAGAGGCTTATAGAAAACAGAATTGAAAAGTTAACTGGTTCCCTGGATATATTAGATAATATAATGGACCAGATTACACATTGTGTATCAGATGAAATGGTAGGTATTGTAATTGTTTGTTATATCTCCATATCCTTTTGTTGAGTATTTGGTCCATAAAAAATAAAAGAAAATCTGGGTATTTTTATTTCTGTTTAACTAAACCAAACTTTTGTTATGCATATGTAAGGATTTTGTGTCAAGAATTAATCCACCATATCCAAGAAATTTGCATTGAATGCCGTTCTGATGTTGTCACATTAGGAAACTTACTGTTTTATTTACCAGTTTAAGACAGGGTTTAGTAAAGCTTTCCTTACTGGGTTGTCATCACTAGAAAATTAACTAAAATATAAAAATTCACTGAGTGTAACTGAACCAATGCCTTGTAACTTAAGGTTGGTATAGTCCCCTGAAGTGGATACCTTGATATGAAGGTTGTTAATAGGAAACAGTTTAAAATATTTTTTTAATATTTAACTAATAGTCTCTTAAGGTGTTGTTGCTAAATATTAGAAAAATAAAATAAAAAAAGGTTATTCCCAAATTTGCAGCCTTGTTTAGATATGCATGTAAGGTAGAATAGTTTGAAGGTACAAAAAAAGACAATTCAAGATATCATGTAGTGTGAGTTCTAGAAAATGACAAATCTCTGTGAATGAACATGAAATGTGGTAACAATGGTGTTCCAGTTATTTATTTTTCTGGGTTCAAGTGTATCTATATTGAAATATAATTAACTAATGTGTGTTTTATTATGTAGGTTGTGAAGGCATTAGAATCAGGAAATTCTGTGATGAAAACACTGAGTGGAAAAATGTCTTCTGATCATGTTGCTGATGTCATGACTGAGTTAGGAGAGGTATATAATTACTGGAAACATAATGGCTGATTTCATACACATATTTATTGGTCCTAAGGAAGATAAAATTCACTAATCTGTGTACTTTAACTTTTGTCCTGGTTTTTCGAACAGAAAAATCTGGTCATTGGCTGTGTACAGCAGGCAGACACAAGGCTTCCAACAGTAACAAAGGAAAATTGTCAGTTTGACAGCTTATTTATTCTTTCTACTTTTATTAAAACATATTACTAATGTACTTTATGTCAATTTTAAATTTTTGTCTGTTTTGGAAAAAGTAATTGCAGGAATTAATTCCTTAATGTAAATATTTTCTTTTCAATTAATAGGTGTTAGAAGAGCAAGCAGAGATCCAGGATCAGTTAAGTTCTGGACCCTCTGGTCTTGATGTCAGTAGAGAAGACTTAGAAGCAGAATTAGAAGATTTAATGAAAGATGACACAGAACAGAAAAATTCAGATTTGCTGATAGATGATATAATTAGTGGGTTCTCTGGTAAGTAAAAAACCATCATATTTGTGGTTGAATTTTTTTATGGGAGTACACATGTAACATGAACCAGGACATAGTAAAAGTAATTGTTGGATGTGAGGACAAGGGCACTAGGAGACTATTTGGCTACTGACCTATTAAAGTTAAAGTTTATTCAACTCCTTTTTCAGCCTGTAAATCTGCTAATTGCAGGATAAATATACAATATAATATGTACATTGTCAGAACATAGAAAGTTTATTTGTAGCATTAGAAACAGGTAGAAATGTGAGGTTTATCAAGCAGTTCCCACCTGTGTCGAGGCGAGTAAAAATAAATGTCATATTTAATGAAGCAAAGGATTTTTCGACCCCTTTATTCTGTCTATAAATCAGTTTATTGAAGGATAAATAATTCTAAGGGTATACCTTCAAATAACTGATATAATTATAGAGAAAATGTATTTAAGTTTTAATTTCTTTTACATGTGCTGTGAAAAATTACTTTAATTACAAAACACTGGTAAATAATGAATGTATTCATTTCCAGGCCTTCATTTACCGACAGCGCCATCAGCATCAGTTGAAGCTGAGGATCATACACCAGAGAAAATTCCAGCATCTGGAAGCATGACTCCAAGAAATACTCCAGTTGACCAAAAATATCAGAACACCTCACCAGGTTACATTAGTTCTCCAGGATCATCATTTGACCCTGTGTCACATAGTCAAAATAAAAGTCCAGAACAGGCAAGCAGATCACCAATCTGTTCCAAAGACAATATTCACCAATCATTTAATACAGACAGTTTGCATGATATATTCAGTGAGAAATTTGATCTCTCATTAGAGCTTCCTGATGTTCCAACTTTTATACCAACTTTCGATAATGACAAGAAGGAAGCCTGTCTAGATTCTTGACCCAAAAAATAATTATTAATCTGTATGAGACAGTTCATAATGTATTCCATTATAATTGACTAGTCGATCTCAACATACATGTAGGTGAATCGTTCATGAAATTGTCATGGTGAATCAATATAGGACTTAGGAATAACAATTTTTCAAGTAATTGGGTTTTAGCTCACCTGGCCAAAGGCCATGTGAGCTTTTTTCATCACTTGGTGTCTATCATCTGTTAAATTTTCACATTTTAATCTTCTCTGAAACCACTATTCCAAATGAAATTAAATTTGACAAGAAGCATCTATGTAAGGTCCTTTATAAAAGTTGCCCATTTCATCCTGATCGGACAACAAACAAGGCCTCCATGGGCAATTGTTTCTGATTGGCTGAGTTTTAAGAAAATCTTCTTGAAACTGCTGGGCCAAATGGAACAAAACTTGACAGGAAGCATACATGTATATGGGAGGTCCTTTATAAAGTTTCCTCATGTCGTCCCGATCGGACTACAAATATGGCTGCCATGGGCAGTTCTTGTTTCTGATTGCTTGATACAGTGTATAAAAAAATTTTCTCCTCTGAAATCGCTTGGCCAAATGGAACGAAACTTGACACAAAGCATCTATGGGAGGTTCTTTACAAAGTTTCCTCATTTTGTCCTGAGCAGGCAACAAACATGGCCGTCATGGGCAGTTCTTGTCTTTCATTCGTGGATAATCTTTTTCTTTGAAACACTTGGCCAAAGGGAATGAGACTTGACAGGAAGCATCTGTTGGAGGTTTTTTTCAAATTTTCCTCATTTTGTCCAGATCAGGCGACATTCATGGCCGCCATGGGCATTGGTTGATTCAAAAAAAAAAAATTTCTCTTAAAGTGCTTGGCCAAATATAGCCAAACTTCAAACTTGACAGATAGGAAATACATGCTAAAATCATCTGGACAACCACCAAATGTTAGATAGGGAGAAGTGACTTCTCTCATTGAGGTACATCAATAAAAATGGCTTTCATGCCATGTGAGTGATACAGGCTCAGCACTCTGAGCCTCTGGTTTTTAAGTAGGAGGAAATCTTGTAATGGCAAAAAAAAAACAGTTTAATTTTAATACATCTTGTGTGAAAACACTGCACCCAAAATCAATAAGTTGTTATAAAATGGGAGAGAAGGAATTTTAATATGTCAGGTTGTAAAAAATGTTTCATTGGCCGGGTTGCACAGAGTGCAAATCCGGGTTATAGTATGGTGAATGTCGGGCGGGCGGCGGCGGCGGGCGGGCGGGGAAAATGGGTACCTATTTTGTGAAATAAACTCCTCCTACAGTTTTTCACCCACATCCTTGAAACTTCATAGAATGTTTCTATATATATTGAAGATGTGCACCTCACTTTATGGAGTTATTTCAGGAATTATTTCCCATTTTTCCAAACTTTGGAACTTAGTTGTTTTTTTATTGACATCTTCAATAGAGGGTACCTATTTTGTGAAATCAACTCCTCCTACAGTTTTTCACCCACATCCTTGAAACTTCATAGAATGTTTCTATATATATTGAAGATGTGCACCTCACTTTATGGAATTATTTCCCATTTTTCCAAACTTTGGAACTTAGTCGTTTTTTATTGACATCTTCAATAGAGGGTACCTATTTTGTGAAATCAACTCCTCCTACAGTTTTTCACCCACATCCTTGAAACTTCATAGAATGTTTCTATATATATTGAAGATGTGCACCTCACTTTATGGAGTTATTTCAGGAATTATTTCCCATTTTTCCAAACTTTGGAACTTAGTTGTTTTCTTATTGACATCTTCAATAGAGGGTACCTATTTTGTGAAATCAACTCCTCCTACAGTTTTTCACCCACATCCTTGAAAATTCATAGAATGTTTCTATATATATTGAAGATATGCACCTCACTTTATGGAATTATTTCAGGAATTATTTCCCATTTTTCCAAACTTTGGAACTTAGTCGTTTTTTATTGACATCTTCAATAGAGGGTACCTATTTTGTGAAATCAACTTCTCCTACAGTTTTTCACCCACATCCTTGAAACTTCATAGAATGTTTCTATATATATTGAAGATGTGCACCTCACTTTATGGAATTATTTCAAGAATTATATCCCATTTTTCCAAACTTTGGAACTTAGTCGTTTTTTATTGACATCTTCAATAGAGGGTACCTATTTTGCGAAATCAACTCCTCCTACAGTTTTTCACCCACATCATTGAAACTTCACAGAATCTTTTAATACATATTGAAGATGTGCACCCCACTTTATGGAATTATTTCAGGAATTATTTCCCATTTTTCCAAACAAGTGTTTATCAACATGTAATCAAATCAAATATTGCTTACTTCACCTATTTCTAATTAAATTGATGGCTGCCTCTGTGCTCGTACACCAACATACAATCAGTCTGATTTTGTCTATATAAATATTCATGACTGCCAATGTGCAATATGATCTTGTAATCACCTTTGTCACCACTACAATAAACACCCAGCAACCCGGCCATTTGTGTCTTTGACCCATTTTTTTCAGTGAATAAAAATGATCTACTAAAATATTTACATTGCAATTTTTAAATGAAGTTCAATAAAGATTTAATAACCATTATAATATACCTTTATTTTACATGTATAAACAGTAATGGTGCTGTATATATGCAAATTTTAATTTGCATACATGTATATGCAAATTTTAATTATTTATGTTATTACTTTAAAATAATAATTTTTATACTTTTAAAGGTGTTTGTTTTGTTATGTGCTTTGCATTAAACAATAAATTTTAGTATACATTTTTTTATGGTTTGATGAATGGAGCATTTATCTACTATTATTTTCTGGTTTTTGCAATGGAAACTATATTGGGCAAAGCCCCCCCCCCATTTACAGAAGTCAACAGGATTCAAACTCTTGGAAACAAAACCACCTATCCACCAACACCACGTTGTTTGTGGTGACATCGTATTTTACACAAACATCAGGAATAGTACACAAAAAATGAATTGAGTCTTGTGACATACATGTACATGTATTTGATGCGTTTCAGTAGTGGAAAAAACATTGATTACAAATTATTGGAAACAAAAGATGGTGTAATACATTTTAAATTGAGTTTTTCAGCATTTAATTTCTCCGCACTTTCTGATGATAAGTGAAATATATTTGACATGTTTATTCCTTGTCAGCTGTTCAAAGCCAGTTTGGTATATGTAACTTGTTAGCACACCTGGCATAGAGGCCATGTGAGCTTATGTCATCACTTTGTGTCTTTCTTCCGTAAACTTCAAATGTTGATCTTCTCTGAAACAAACTTGTTAGAAATTATGTATGGAATGACCTCTATAAAAGATCCACCTTGGATTCCGTTTGGATGAACAAAATAGCTGCCAGAGGCCATCTTTGATTTTGATTGGCCAATTTTCAAAAATCTCCAGGATCTCTAAAAATATATTATGAAATATTTTGAAACTTTATAGGATTGATGATACCAATACCCTCTACAAGCAATCCACTTTTGGTTGAAATTCATCTACTCAACTGAAGGCTGCGGCTGTTTAAAGTTTCCATTGAAACCATATGGGAAAGGACTTTTTGTCATTTGCTCGGGAACCAATTGGCAAATTTTAACCAAAGTTGGCAGGAATAATGTATTGTAGGACCTCTATCAACTTTCCACCTTTGATTCTGGTTGGATGAACAACATGGCCCCCAGAGGCCATCTTTGATTTTGATAGGCCAATTTTCAAAAATCTCCTCTTAAACTACATTATGAAATTTTTTGAAACTTTACAGGATTGATGACAGCAATACCCTCTACATATGATACACTTTTGGATGAGATCCATCTGCTCGAAGTTTTTATTGAAACTATATGGGAAATTACTTTTTCCCTTTGCTCAGGAAGTAATGGGCAGATCGTAACCAAAATTGGCAGGAATCTCATATCCACCTTTTTTTTTAGGTCAAAGGTGAAATATCAAGGTTACTTTGACATTTTGTGTATCTCTATCAGCCTCCAGGATACAAAAGAGCTTACATTTTCAAATGGTCTTATAGACGCCAGGAAAGCAATCCAGAAACAAATGAACACCCAAATGCAGGAGAAAATAACAGATAAACAGATATGATTTCATCTTTCATTTTATTCAGTACAATTTAAAATTGTAATTATGAAAATAATATCAAAAAATCACATTTTGACTAGAAGTCTTTTTTTGATTGGAAGAATATCTCGGGTGTAAATAAAGCAATAAGAAGAGAACTTAATCAGGGCTCAATAATAACTGTCCAATACCAGAACAAAATTCCATATGACATGTGACTTCACCCAAGCACTTGTATTTAAGTGTTGCTTATTGAAACTCTGGTAATCAGTTCTTCATAATCATCCGACTGCTTAATTAATAATTGATCGGTTATATTTGAACCCAAACAATTTCTGATCTTTTAAGTCTTACCTAATCTATTTAAAGATGTTACACTTTTGAATAAAATCAGCAATTTTATTTGGATAAGTAAATTTTGAAAAAACTCTTTATCTGAATGGATAAAAACTGATAAAAGTTATAGTCGAGCCATGGTTAATACATATTCCGTTAATTGGGATATTTTGGCTGTGGTTATATATTGGTTTATTTGGCCCCAAACACGCCAAAATAAAACAAATAAATTTCCAAAATAATTTCAAATTCTTGTAATATGGAAAAGTTATAAATCTGGATTATAGTTGCTATGTTTTGATTACGTTGGTTGAAGATAAATTCATAAAGATTATAAAAAGAATTATTTTATTTTATTAGTTGTCAATCATGACAGCTTGTAGTGACAACATTATTACCTTTAATTATATAGATTAGTACCGGGTAAATAATACTATAATTTTATTTAATTTTATATATTCATTTTAAATTTGTTTTTCTTCTGAAAGTGTTAAAATTTAACACAGTACTGACATAAAGTGCCAAATTTAAACACACCATAATTTAACATCCACGTTTTTAGCAAAAACAGCCAAAATATCCTGATTTATGTCACTTAATATGCAGTAATTACTCTATATTTCACTTGTAAAATGTATTTTCTTTATACAAATTATATTTTTTAACATATTTATATCATTATTATGATCCAAAAACTGGCAGTTAATAAGTTGAACTGTGAATTGGATGGATTATGTATGACATCTAAATTTGCA
Organism: Mytilisepta virgata; assembly: GCA_028015205.1. Classification (NCBI taxonomy): domain Eukaryota; kingdom Metazoa; phylum Mollusca; class Bivalvia; order Mytilida; family Mytilidae; genus Mytilisepta; species Mytilisepta virgata. Next base: position 50,492,406 of record CM051517.1, on the reverse strand, counting down.
TACTGTAAATTCAGAAATTATTGCGTGCATTTATTATTGTGATTTTGTCATTTTAGACCAAAATGCGATTTTTAATTTTTGCAATATTGAAAAAAATCCTGCTTCATTCTTATAAAAAATTCCAAAATGCGAGTCTAATTTATTGCAATTACAACCATGTCGTAGTTTGGTTTCCGTTCATTTAATTTGTTCAATTGAACATATCATTATAATATTTAATCATAATGGTCCCCATAAAAAATAAAAGTTGGAATTTTATGAAATCTAGCCCCTTACATTTTTTCTTAGTATAACCTTTTTTACTTATTATCCTATTTTGATGATGGTTTGTTTTATTACCTGCATGTCCCTGGATGAAAATGGAGAAAAAAAATTGCTATTGATCCATTTTCACTAAATCTTATGGTTTTAGAGATATACATGTAACTAGCTGAAAAATGGACACACCCCAATTTTTCAAATTTTTTTTATCTTTTATTAGATTTTTTTTCAAATAGTTCTCATTAAAAAGTATAATAAAATTTACTCCGGGCATTTTTATGTATATTTGCCATTTCAGAAATAAAGGGTTTAAAGGGGCCAAAATAATTAGCCATGCTGTAAGAAACCTAAAATAATTTTTCATCCAATTTCTATAGATATTGTTTTTCAGATTCATCTTACATAGTGCTTTCATTGTAATGACAACAGATTTCTTCTATATTTTATGGTTTTCAATATATAAGGGATTAAACGAACCAAAAAAGCATTGTGGACATGTAAAATTTATTATTTCATCCGATTCCAATGGGAATTTTTTCTTTTAATTCATCTTGAGGGAACTTTCATTTTGGTATGTTCGTTTCCAAAATACAAGGGGTCAAAATTAGCAATGTTGGAGGAAATTTTCTATTTTTCATTTCATTTCACAAGGGATTTTTATTTCAATTCATCTTGATGAGTGCTTTCTGTAGAATGTCAACAGTTTGTCAACAGCAATGTGCTTAACTGAATTTTGACCAAGTAAACAAAATTCAGACAGCTTTACAAGACTTTTCCATAAATGTTTTATATAAAATTTCCTTTAAATAACTCTACAATGAAGTGAACATGTAATCATGTTGGACACCTTCAACCCAGAATTGCATATTGTCAGTACATTAGCTATCTGATCAATGTTAACAATAAAGCTGATGCAAATTGATAGCAAAAACTAATCAATACTGCAATTAACAGTAACATAAATTGAAAGGTAGCAATTCTCCCCACCCCCCACCAAAAAAAAAAAAAAACAAGAGGCTCACCAGAGCCTGTATCGCTCACCTGGAGTGTGGTTTTCATTGGACAATTAATCAACTATTTGACCAAGTTTGTTGCAATTGGTTCAATTGTCCAGGGAAAATTTGTTTAAGATTTATTTTTCATAAGGTTTAATGTTAAAATATGTTCCCTGATGGTGGTAGTCCTGGCAGGAAGTTGATAAAATTGACCAGGAATAAGGGTGAACCTTAAATAAATGTAACAGAACCCGACCTCAAATTATACAAACCAATAACTCCTAAATAGAATTTGGGAATCCCTTCAAAATTTCAGGGTATGTAGATCTCAACATGGCAAACATTTTTCAATTTACATTTCACTTCTATCTCAAACAGTTTTGGAGATAAATGCAAAAATGTTAAAATTTTGAAAATTTGACAAAAAAGGGCAATAACTCCTAAATGGGTTTTGAGATTTCCTTTAAAATTTCAGGGTATGTAGATCTCAACATGGCAAACATTTTTCAAATTTACATTTCACTTCTATCTCAAATAGTTTTGGAGATAAATGACGAAAAATGTTAAATTTTGAAAATTTGACGAAAAAAGGGCAATAACTCCTAAACGGGTTGTGGAATTTCCTTCAAAATTTCAGGGTAGGTAGATCTCGTCATGCTGAACAATTTTACCCCGCCAGATTTTCGATATCTGTAGCGGTTTTTAAGTAATAAGCCAAAAACAACACATCCACCCCTATATTCTATTTTTAGCTACGACAGCCATGTTTTACGTCAGATCAAAATAAATTGAGGATCGTTTGTAGAGGACATGTCATAGTTCATTCCTATTAAGTTTCAAACCAATCGGCCCAGCGGTTTCAGAGGAGAAGATTTTTGAATGTTAAAATTTTGAAAATTTGATGAAAAAAGGGCAATAACTCCTAAATGGGTTTTGGAAATTCCTTCAAAATTTCAGGGTAGGTAGATCTCGTCATGCTGATCAATTTTACCCCATGTCAGATTTTCGATATCTAACGGTTTTTGAGTTATTAGCAAAAAACAGCAATTTACCCCTATGTTCTATTTTTAGCAACAGTGGCCATGTTTTTCATCGGATCAATATAAATTGAGGATCGTTTGTAGAGGACATGTCATAGATCATTCCTATTAAGTTTTAAACCAATCGGCCCAGCGGTTTCAGAGGAGAAGATTTTTGAATGTTAAAATTTTGAAAATTTGACGAAAAAAGGGCAATAACTCCTAAATGGGTTTTGGAATTTCCTTCAGAATTTCAGGGTAGGTAGATCTCGTCATGCTGATTAATTTTACCCCATGTCAGATTTTCGATATCTGTAACGGTTTTTGAGTTATTAGCAAAAAACAGCAATTTACCCCTATGTTCTATTTTTAGCAACAGTGGCCATGTTTTTCATCGGATCAATATAAAATGAGGATCGTTTGTGGAGGACATGTCATAGAACATTCCTATTAAGTTTCAAACCAATCGGCCCAGCGGTTTCAGAGGAGAAGATTTTTAAAGAAAAGTTTACGACGGACGGACGGACGACGGACGACGGACGAAAAGTGATGGCAAAAGCTCACATGGCCTTTGGCCAGGTGAGCTAAAAACTTATGGGTAATAAAGGGGTTCTTCCTTAATTTAAAACTGCTTGTTAAAAAAATAGCCAAAAAATAGTGGTTGGCCCGGATTAAAAATAATTAATATATATACATAAAAGTCTAATTTATCTATATTAACTATTGAACTTTCTAAATAATAGTCGGTACCTCTTATCATTTTATTATTACAAGTAAACAGATTCTCTATCTAGTCTATAAACACTTACAGTTTTTACCTGATCTAATACGAGTTTGAAATCACAGTTAAAACTTCTCCGAACATTTTTGTACAAAACATCAAAAATTATGTAATGAACATTATTGTAATTTAAGGCAAGAATATATAAAATACAAATCCACTCAGGTGCATGACAAATTCTTCAAACAAAAGAATTAACTGCTTTCATTGCTGTTATTCATCTTTATGTCACACTGAGGTATTTAATATGGGGAAAGTCCTGCACCTAGTTGTAATTTGAAGATGGTGCCTAGTACAATGTACTGGTCTGAGCATTATGTTTGCAAAATTTGCAACTGAATAAACCATTACCTTATCAATGCTTGATTATATATACATATACATCGAAAGCCAATAAAATATACACATAAACCTTAACCAAACCTAAACCTACAGCAATCTTGTAAAACAGAATCTTAAAATAAACTTTTATCTAAATTTCAACTTGCATGTTTATACACCATGCTAAAATAATTTCTTTAAATAAAAAAATCACAACCAAAAATAATGTTCACAGGTATTTTGCATACATGTTTTACATGGAATGCTCTTTTTTAACTTCAATACAAATAAAGGGCAGTCCCACAATCAATCTATTTTATTTCATATCAAGTGAAAATTGTGGTCTATCAATTTTTGACAATCAAAGTTGCACAAGTCTAGAATGACAAAACTTGAAATTATCAAAGTCAAGAGGGAGTGTTCTTCCATCTACCTACAGACATTAAAAATTTCAGGAAAACTGATACAGAAAAATATAAGCTATTGAAACTCTGGCTTGAAAAACTAAACGCTTATTTCATAAAATACATTTCCTTCTGAAAGCTATTCCATTACAAAATAGAAGTACTGTGAGTGAAGCTCACAAAACTATATCCCCTGCTGTGATTACAATAATATAAAGTCCATATTTTTCTATTGGAAATAAAACAAAATCATTTTGATCGAAAAACAAAATAGAACAGGAACAAAAGCAATGTACACTGAAGATTTCCTGAGAGTTTCACAGAAATCACTGGTTTAGGAGTAGTTGCATATGGGGCATGCCAAAACAGGTGGTGCACAATGCCGCTTTACACCGAAGATTCTGTGAAAGTTTCAATGAAATCCATTCACTGGTGTACGAGTAAATGCAGGTAATAGGTGGGGACGGACAAATGAAACAGACACCCACATCACTATATATCTCTGCTTCTCTAAGCGGGACATATAATAATGAAGTTTTAAGAAGGCAATTCTTTTTGATTGAAATGCAAATTTCATGCAAATTTTGGACCATGGACAAAATAACCAGGCATATTGCAAAGGTGAAAAAAATCAAAAAAACATATGCAAATGCAAGGTGCAAAAAAATCTTGGGGGGAAATGTACACATGTACATAAATGTAGGCTGCATTTATGAGTACAAATTGGATGCATAAAATTATAATGCCGAAAAATAAGCACTTTTACTTTATTTGCACCTTCTGGATCTAAAAATCATTGGAAAATACTCTTAAATGACCTAATTTAAAAAGAAAAAAAATAGGCTTCCACTTATCTAGTGTAACCCAAGTCTTGGAGAGCAAATCCAAAAGAAAAAAATTTATGTATAAAAACATTTGGTTTTCTTATTCTACATATCATTTGCAAAGAATAACGAAGTAAAATAATCGATGGAAAAGTTTGTAAACGACAATAAAAAGGCAAGGCAAACTTGTGAAAACATTAACACAGAAAACAAATACTAAAAAAGATACAAGAAAATAGATAAAACAATATATAGTAACCAAAGACAATCAGAACAAAATAGCACAATTCAACAATTACAAAATATATTTAGCACTTTTTATATAATCAGACTTCAATAACCATTACCACCTTAAATTTATAATTATGTACATTGTAAGTATACCTAGTCAATGGCACAAAATTATTTCTATAAATACATTTCTTTTGATGTAAAAAATAATAAATGAATAATCAATCTTATAAAATATAAATTTGATTCCAGCACATTCATTTTAATGATACTGATTGATACATGCATGTATTTATAAGACATTGATAATTGTATTGTCTCAAAGTAATTGAAGTCCCAACTGTCATGATCTGTATTTCATATTAAAATCTCTATTTTAATTCAAAGTGTTTCACTGAATTTTTTTTTTTACAGAACTTGTATTATTTGAACAACCTCACAACTCAAACTGATTATATTAGTGTAAGCTAATGAAGCAAATGAATTCCTATTGAACAAGCCATTACATTTAAATCTATTAAACGGAATGCATAAAAAAATAACATCAATCTACTTTATTCTGGAAATTTAAGCAACTTTTTTTCTTAACAGAAATGTTCTAAAAACATCCATACATGTATAATTGAGCACCACTAAAATTTCTAATATAAAATTTGGCACAGTTGTAAATGATAAAAAATTCTTACATTATCATTGTACAATTTCTAAAATTAATTTCTTGTAAAATTATCTTGTCAAAACATAACCAGAATAATTTGATTTATAGAAATACACAATCATGAATTATGATTTTCGGTACATTTAAAGAGATACAATAACATCTCTTGTAATTAAATCGTTAATGACATGTATAACAGAACTTCCATAATAAATCTTTACTTGGCTGTAACAATCTTCTCAATGACCTTGTATCTTTCACACATTTTGTCATATATCTAGAAAAAAATATAATTTTAAAATTCATTTCTAAATGTGTATTAAAATACATGTACATGTACAAACCCATTTGCATCTCTTTCAGCTATGCTATTTCTTAAAATTTTTATTCATGGAAGTGAGTTATACAGGCTTAGGTGAGCCTCTAGTTTGTTTACGGTATGCATAAAGTATATTATATTTACTGCGTAGACTTATAGATAGTAAGTATATGTAGTTTGTGGAACTATCACTCTTCACATACCTGAACTGTACACATCCTGTCTTTTATTAGGCCATTATAAAATGTAAGTGATTTTGTATACACAAGGCTTTTAAAGAAACACAAAATGCCAAAGTAACCTTAACATTTGACCTTTGACCCCAAAAAGGTGGATCATTTGCATCTGTCCTTCCATATGAGATCCCTGCTAACCTTGGTTATAGTCTGCCCATTAGTTCCCGAGTAAATGACAAAAAAGTCTTTTCCCATATGGATTCAATGAAATTTTGAATGTGAGATATAAGGCTTTAATTAATTAATTAATTCAGTTATAAGTCATTTGTTTGGTTGGGTTTTTAGCTGGAGCAGTAAACACTGTTCTTACAATATTTTGCTTTGATCAATGGTTGTTAGTTAAGATTAATCATGTCCAAGACTAACAACATCGTTGATTGCACTTCAAAGTAAATCTGTAGGACAAAAGTAACAAGTTTATCTAACTTACGATTTAAAAACTTTTCACCAATGATAACTTTTCTCATTCAATTTTTTTTTAAAAATTGAAATCCATGAAATTAAGAACCCACGAATATGTATTTTTTCCCAATCCACAAAAAATTGATGTCAACGAAAATAGATGACTTCACAGTAATACCTCAGAACATCCTGGGGTGGGCTTTGCTCGACATACTGGTTCAGGATGATTTTTAACTGCTTCTTCAAATGACGTCTTTGTAATTGCTATTAATAAAACAATCAAGACAATACGTTAATAAGCTAAATAACTCAATAGTGTCTTCTTGTAAGTTCTACTTAAAATATTTCCAATTAGTACTAGTAAAATTCTTCACAATATACCCAATTAATTCAGAGAATTACATATAAATGTAATTACCTTGTAAATGGCAAGATTATGACTTTTTAGAGAAATGGTCAAAACATAAAACACAGCAGGTATCCTCAAAGGAGCAAGAACTGCTAACCCTTGAGGAGCACCTGTATTTACATAAGGAAACAGAATTGTTACATTTGTTTTGTTATACAGTACTAACAAAAAACTGTTTCAGTGTGAGATTTCTGAAGAAATTTTTTTTTATAGAAATAGAGATGAAACTCACTAGACTTCGTAACTTTGCAAGACTGAATATTTCTGGACAAAATTTGAGACTAAAAAATGTAAGTCTCGAACTAAAAGTGTTTTAGGATCTGAATCTCGCTCCTTCACTTTTATTCCCATGAATTTTATTTTTTACAGCTAGTTAACTTACCATGTATTGCCCTGTAACATCCTCCTATGGCAGCAGAATCAGTTATATCTGTTGTGTAAACTGATGCATTGAACACATCAGCCATTACCTAAAATGTAAACAGATTGCTGATAAAAACTCACCTGGCATCACCTTTTCATATGTCATATTTGTTCATTTACCTATTCAGTTTCAGAGATATTTAAATTTTACAAATCGTAAAATAAGAAATTGTTCATGGTGAAAATTTGATGTCTGACCAAGGAGAAATATCCAAATTTTATAAAGGTCCTGTTACCACTGGCCTTATGTTGAGAAGAAGAATAAATTTTTGCATTGGGTCCCTTGTTAAACTAAGTTTAGTTTTGGTGATCATCTTTGTTTCCAGTGATAATCACACACTTACGAAAGATAATGATTATTTTTATAAAGGCCTTTTCATAGATGATTTACTTCAAGGTCCAATTCATTTGTAATTGGACCAATCAGAAGTAAAAACTTGTTCATGGTGGCCATGTTAGTCACCTGACTTAAATACATTATGCAAACTCTACCCATAGATACTTAATACCAAGTTCCAGTTTAATTGGCTTTACAGTTTCAGAGGAGAAGATTTTTCTTATTGGACCAATCAGATATAAACAATTGTTCATGACAGCAATGTTAGTTGTCTGATTTGTTAAAAAAAAAAATATGCAGGTTTATAAAGGTCCTTCCATACATGTTTAAGACAAGTTTTAGTTCATTTGGATATATGGTTTCAGAGGAGATATTTTTATAAATTTGACCTATTAGAAATAGGATTTGTTCATGGCTGCCATGTGAAGTGTCCAATCAGAAAAAAATACATAAAATTTATAAAGGTCCTTCCATAGTTGCTTCATACAAAGTTTCAGTTCATTTGGCTATACCATTTCAGCAGAGAAGATTTTTAAAATTTTACCAATGATAAATACAATTTGTTCATGGCAGCCATGTTAGTTGTCCAATCTTAAAAAAATATGCAAACATTATTAAAGTCTATCCATAGATATTTCATATCAAGTTTCACTTCATTTGGCTATACTGTTTCAGAGGAGATTTTTTTAATGGTGGCCATGTTTGTTGCCCGATCAGAAAAAAATAAGTAAATTTATAATGGTCCTTCCATAGGTGCTTCAAACCAAGTTTCAGTTCATTTAGCCCTGGGGTTTCAGAGAAGATCATAATGTGAAAAGTTAATAGACGGACAATGGACAGACCTCCGACACAAAGTGATGACAAAAGCTCACATGGCTCTTTGTGCTAGGTAAGCTAAAAAGAAGAATCAAAATCTTTTAAAGAAATAACTGAAATTCAGTTAACAACATTTACGATCGGTTTCATTGTTAACATACAGATCTTCAAGTACAATGTTGTTTATGCTAACATTATTCATATATCTATGGTCAAACACCAGTGGCCAACGGACAAACTTACTGGATATTGGATCAGCAGTACTAGTATGGATATAATGCACACTAAGAAGATACATAAACATATAGTGTGGTACAAAACAACATTACAATAAATGGAGAATGAATTCTACAAATATTTCACATGACAAACAAGCTTCTTTAATTTGTAATTGCAAACTGATTCAACTTGTGTCAGTAGTGTTGGCCAAACATAATAAACAGCTGTGCCACGAGCGCATGATGTGCCCGTCGTCTTGTGAAAAAAATATTATAAATCTTTTTGGAATCCTCCTTTATTTAGTGGAGCTGCTGATGGGATGTACATTGAAACCAGGCAAAACATAAGCGTGTAAACTTTTAAGCAATAGAGATACGGCGCGAAATGTGACCAAAAGACTACCTTTTTTTTACCAAAAAGCTCAATAAAAATTCAATAACTCAAAAATAAAATAAAGAATCATCATAAAAAAGTATACAGATCTTCAGATTAATCTAACTAAGAAGTGTGTAAAGTTTTATGCAGTAATCATAAATCATTTTTGAGATACGGCGCGACATGTGAAAACCACCCCCCCCCCCCCCCCCCCCCTTTTTTACAAAAAACTCAATAACTCTAAAATAAATTTTGAATCATCACCAAAATATATAAAGATCTTTAGATTAATATAACTAAGAAGTGTGTAAAGTTTTAAGCAATAATCACAAATCGTTTTTGAGATACGGCACGACATGTGAAAACCCCCCCCCCCTTTTTTTTTACAAAAAACTCAAAAACTCTAAAATAAAATTTTGAATCATCACCAAAAAGTATACAGATCTTTAGATTAATATAACTAACAAGTGTGTAAAGTATTTAGCAATAATCATAAAAAGTTTTTATGAGAAACGTGCGACATGTGAAAAAAAACACACTTCTGTTTTAGTTACAAAGTCCCGTAACTCAAAAAGTTTTAATCTTATTTTCACCAAAAAGTATACAGATCGTTTGACTGTCATAAGAAACAACTATCTTAAGTTTCATGAAATTTGGATGAGTCATTCTCAATTTGGCAGTTACAGCGCAACATGTTTATCACGGACAGACGGACAGACGGACAATGGACATTTTTTATCAAAATTTTGACGGGCGTATAAAAACCCCATCATACCTAGTAAGCAATTTGTACCCACTTGCATCTATCATATATGGTCATAATATCCTTACTCAATTTAATTATTTTTACAAGGTCTCACATTACATTTACATGCATCTCAACACCATATAATCACTTACTTCATATCTTTACTGTGTAAATCTTCAATTTTTTTTTTTTATAAAAACAAAAATCGTGGTTAAAGAATATTTTGTTCAAATATCTGGCGTTAAGCATAAAATGTAGGTCATAATGACCAAACTATTGCTCAGTACTACCAAAGGCACATCCACTGATGAAGTTTCATTGATACACTATGCTTAGTTCCAAAGAAATGAACCTAAACGCAAAACTTAACCAGAGTCACTCAAGCATAAAATGTAGGTCATAATGACCCAATTATTGTATGACTGCTCAGTACTACCCAAGGCACATCCAGTAATGAAGTTTCATTGATACAGTATGCTTAGTTTGAAAGAAATGAACCTTAACGCAAAACTTAACCACATAGTTTGGATGTATGTACGGACAAACGTACGTACAGACGGACAAGGGTAACTCTATATGCCCCATCCACATTTGTGGGTGGGGCATAATGATGAAAAACCCATCAGATTTGGAATCAACAATAAAATTAATTAATTTTGGCACGATGTTTTCTGTGCAAACATAAATCCCTTCAAAAAATTTAAGAAACCATTATTAGATGCTTGTACATTCTATAATTCTGTATAATACAAAGAAACTACTGATATTTAGGATTTACCTGTAATATACCTTGATTTAGAGATGCACCACCTGTGGCTATAAGTCTTGTCTTTTGACCTGAAAGTAATTGGTACAATGTACAATGTATAAGTTATCCATCTGTTCACTTTAAAAAAAATCTTTAAAAATATAAACAAGATTATGGATAGTTTATTACTTACTCCATTGTTACACTTTAAAGTAGTGCACACTTATATTTTATCTCATTCTTGAGGGGGTTTTACGGGTATCTTATCAGCTGAAGAATAATCTGATAATCCATGTGTGATTTGTTGTTCTCGGTCGCTGATTGGTCAAATTCCACTTTGATTTTCTTAATGCTTTTTGAAGATTACGTAGAAAAATAAACAAACTGCAATATCCTATGTCTTCATGATAATTTTATAGCAGGAACAAAATGTCAAGCTTCTAGAATGATCAATGGGGAAAATCAAGTGGTCCACTAACATTTCAGGTTTCCGAATGTGATGTATTGATATGTTGCATCATATGAAAGATGGCTCGAAGTTTTAAGGTTTAACTATCTCAATTGTAGAAATATGATAATCAACTGCTCCCAAAGTAAGATACTATATACATGTACCTTATTAACATTTTTAGTTATTTTGGGACTGAGAACATGGTAACGTCCAATCATATACTATAGTGTATTTTTTGCAGGAACAAGTTTTCTTTTGATAACAGTAATTATTTTTGATTACTTGAGTTTTTCATCAGGGCTGTTCAATTAAACTAGAGGCTCAGAGGGCTGAGCCTGTATCGCTCATCTGGCATGAAAGCCATTTTATTGATGTACCTCAAAGACAGAAGTCACTTCTCCCTATCATTATGAAGTATGGTAAGCCTTGTAGGAACCAAATTTTTCTTCATCAAAGTCCTTCTACTTACAGGTAAGCATATTCTAAAATTTGGAGGTTTTCCAGAAGATTTTTGCATGTATTACCCATAGGGTCTAACCTAAGTCCTCCGGTGAAGGCCATTTTGATTTTTGTTATATGTCATAGACACTTTCAGTCAAGTTTGGCTCTATTTGGCCAAGCAGATTAAGAGTAAAATTATTTTTTAATCAACCAATCAGAAACAAGAACTGCCAAGGGGAAGGGGGAATTTTCAAATCCTCTGCTTGGAATCCTGATTAGAAGTTAGAAACTATTCAATACACGTCTATTCACGTGTGCACTCTTTCTTTGGTCTAGTTCTAGAGTGCTTTCTAAATGTTTGTTTTCAATGTATGAAAAGAGTACTAAACAAATCCATCTGTTTTCTACTGCCATTTAATCATGTAATTCTAATTCTCAGGCTACTCTCTTACATGAAAAATTACTGATTATTCTGATTTTCCAAAAAAACATAGAGTATACTCCCTTTCACAGTATCATGTGTTCTCTGATATTGTGTTACTTGCATGCTATTTCAAAGTAAATTTAAGGTCATTTTGACATATTTAAGTACAACAATATATAAATATTATATAGATATTATCGACCTTATGAATGATTATCTATAAATATTCTTACTAATTTCCATTCCTCTTAGTTCAGAGTACACCCTCCTAGCTATCATCTGCCCTTCCAGTATTGCTCTAACTTCAACTTCTGGAGGAAAACTGTCTACCTATCAAAAATACAAGTAAAAATGTAAGAATTCTGCAGGAAATTTCAGCTCAATTCAATTATTTGTAGTCTGATCGAGACAAAATGAGGAAATTTTGTCAAGAATCCCCAATAGATGCTTCCTGTAAATTTTCATTCAATTTGACAAAGCAGTTCCAAAAAAAAAAAATTAATCAAACCAATGAGAAACAAGAATTGCCAATGATGGCCTTGTTTGTTGCCAGATCGGGACAAAATGAGGAAATCTTTTAAAAAACCTCCAACAGATGCTTCTTTCTAGAAGCGATTTTAGAGGAGAAGATTGTTTTTAATCAGCCAATCAGAAACAAGAAATGCCCATGGCGGCCATATTTGTAGTCTAACTGGGACGAAATGAGGAAACTTTATAAAGAACCTCCCATATATGCTTCCTGTCAAGTTTTTTTTTATATTTGGCCAAGCAGTTTCAGAGGAGAATATTTTTTGAAAACTCAAAGTTAAGTTCCAATTGGCCCAGTGGTTTCAGAGGAGAAGATCTTTAAAGGAAAAGTTTACGTCGGAGGGACGACGGATGCCAAGTGATGGCAAAAGCTCAAATGGCCATTTAGGCCAGGTAAGCTAAAAACTGAATACTGCAAACAAAAATGGTCCTTTTTTTTTGGCATTGTGTAAAATGTAGAGTGGAGTCTGGAGTTGGAGGCTGGGGTTGGAGTTTGGAGTTTAGAGTTTGGAGCCTGGAGTGTTGATTATTTTGAAAAATCATGCATTTAATTAATTTATCAAAAGTAACAATGTATGTATGTAAAATTCTTGGCCTTAATATTTGTCATTAAATGATAACCAATTGTAGGTGGGTATGTTTTGTGTATTGTTTTATGTTAATCATGGTATGGTTCTAATCTTGACATGTAGATTACAAGAACCAAATTTTGGTGTTTTATTTATTAATGTATCAAAAGGACATTACATAAAATATCAAAACTATAGTCTGTTTTATTTGGAAAATAAAAAAAAAGAAAAACATTTTCCATTAGAAATATGCTACGATAGTTTTTTTTCCACATTTTCAAAAGCAACCTCACAACTAACAGTTATAAGGAAAAAGACAGGAAAGCATTTTTCCCTTTTGTGGTAAGGGGAGTATATTTTATCATCAGTATTAAACACATTTAACTTCAAAGTTTTATTATTCTATACTGGCAAAATGGTGCAGAAGCAAACATAGTGCTTTATATCAGTCCGTAAATTTTGGAATATTAAAATGAAATATTAAAATTGAGATCAAATTAATGGTTTTAAACTCCTCTTGTAGAATCATCTGTTGTGATAGGCATAAATTTCACCGCAACTAGCACTGCTAAGCATCAAATTTAAGTGAAGTAACTTTAAAATTCCAGCTAATAACATTTCCATTATTAAAACCTCTACGTCTGATAACTTAATAAAATAATTGGTGCTGTTAATACACATTAAGAAAAAAAATCCAATTTATAATATACAAAATATACTTTAATCATAACAGTCTAAGTTTTCAAACACACATACACACACAATTACTGCTTTAACAAAAGCACACACACACACACACACATCAACACAGCTCAGGCCAGACCATGTTTTACAATTTAAAGCCCAGACCAGACCTTTTTGTAAAAAATTTTAAAGACCAGCCCAGTTTTGGTGGGAATTCTAACCCACGCACATCAAGTTTAGGGTATGCAAGTGCATTATCATAATCATCACATCGGGTCAGCAACAATATTGTTGATAAATGGTTTTCTTGTAAGTTTAGATGATACAAATTTCTTATTTACCTCCGAATTTGGGAACATTTTTTTTTATTGCAACAAGCCTTAAATGATTTTTATATTAACATACAGATATGCAACAATATGAAGAATTTACATGTTTAGACCATATGTTTTTTCCTTACAATTATTAAAAGATTTCCTTAATGTTACAAAATGCCCTCCAGACTCCAAACTCCAACCCCAGACTCCACTCTATATAAAACACAGTGCCCTTTTTTTACATAATTGCTGTTACAAAGTTTAAAATTTCTGAAACACCTGAAGCAGCCATATTTGGTTTCCTCTTTCCCTTTTAGCCACATATCTTTTTTATCTACAGCTTTCTATGTAACAATATTTACACACATTTGTAAGTGACTTATACCCAGAAATAACGATTTCCTGAATATTCCATTGTTTTGAATGTCGCTTTAATGCAGGCCACGTGTATGTTAGTTCAGCTGTTAGAAAATTGAACTTACCTTCTTATAATAACAAATTCTTTCACAGATATTTTTTTCTACACATTTAAAAAATATTACTTGACATAGGATCTTAAATGGCAAATGAACAAAATTTATTATATTATTTACCTCTACATCTTTCTCATTAAATCTGTATGTTCCACTGACAAATGGCTGAACTTCTACTTGATCAAAATACAACCCTACAAAACAATACATTTTTGTACAATTTAAATGTTATAACTGGTTTATTATAATTATACATGTATGTAAGAGGAGTTATTTAACAAATTACTCAGCACCAGAGTAAAACATAAAAGAATTAGTTCACATTAATTAACACCAAAGCAAGTGAAAAATACAGGTTCTTTTATTATAACGCCATTAGAATTGAGGACAGAAGACCTTTGAACTTGTTTTTTATCTGTATTATTAAACTTGTTCTATGTTTTACTGGTTTTGCAATTGTATATACGTTTTTGTCGCAAGTCAATTGACTTGTATAGCAATAAATTTTTGAATTGAATTAACTGGTTTAACAATTTAAATATTTAACTCATCTCTGGCATCAGTTTATCACATTCTTATTATTAATATGATTGATTGCAAGTTGCATATATGTAACTAGACGAGTGCCAATTAATCATCCATAAATTAACTCCCATTTTAATTGGGGAAACAAATGTACCTTGCATTAGCTGTTATATCATATCATCACAACACCTGACATCATAGTTAATTACATGACTTCTATTTTTTCACCAAATTTATTTGAAATTTGTATCTGCTCTAAATATTTAAATTTAAAAATTTCTAATTTAAAGTGCTCCACAAACCTCACAATTTAAAAGTATTAAAAAATAACTATCTTTAGAGGACAATAATCATAATCAATCAAAGTAGTGTGCAAGAATCTACATATAAATAAACACATTGAAATATAACACCTTCTTCGCCACACAGATAATAGTCTTACCAAAATTTCCATTATTTCCCATCGGTGTAGATTTAATCATCTCTTCAAATTTCTCCCAACTACCAGCATATTTGTCTTTTATAGACTGTCTTACTAGTGAACCATTCTTAAAACTGCAGAAAACAATATATACTGTTCAATTCTAAGTGACATATTTATGTAATGTTGTGAATCGTTTTGTGGCCTATTCAACGAGCCCACAATACAAGACAAGCAATGAATTTTACCCCAACAAACAGTTTTCTCGGAATTTTGGCCAGGTTCTTGCAATCTGAGACTGCTTTAAGCAACTGCTAGATACCAGAAGACAAAGCCTCCCCTCACCCCATTTTAAAAAGCTATAAGCTAGTGGGGCCTTGGTGGCCGAGTGGTCTAGGTAGTTCGTCATGACTACTAATGATCACTAGCCTGTTAACACTGGGGTTGTGAGTTCGAATCTCACCTGTGGCGGCGATCTAAATTGACAAGGATTGCCAATTTTCCTACCGAAGGTTGGTGGTTCTCTCCGGCTTCCTCCACCAATAAAAACTGGCCCCCGTGAAAAGGCAAAATGTGCCGGAAACAGCGTATAACCCCAACTAAGACAAGAGGCTCCCAAGAGCCTGAATCGCTCACCTGTTATATTTTGTGTCGATCTTAGATCAATGATTATTTTCGCTATTTAATGTATACCGTCACAATTTTCTCCTTAATATTGACCTGTACAACTAAAATATAGAATCCTGAACCCAAATAGATATGGTTGCTATGGACTTTTTCAATGGCATTGACTTAAATAGGTAAATTGTAGGGTCCTGAACCCAAATATATATGGTTGCTATGGACTTTTTCAATGACCTTGACTCTTGTACGGGTAAATTATAAGCTCGTTAACCCAAATATATATGGTTGCTAGGGACTTTTTCATCAGTTTTTCATCAGTTGGCTCAAGACCTGCAATGAACTTTGACCTGAGGGATACAAAAGAAGTCCATTAAAAAATTTATAATTGCACCATGATATATGGACCTACTGTAACAAAACCAACCATGATAACAGAATAACTAGTCTTGTTTTAAAGGTGTATTTACCTGAGACATTTGACATAGAAATATTGAAAGGATTAAATGAATAAAACCAAGAAAATTTTTATTCTACATGGAGAGCATGAAAGAGGTACATTTTACTTTGCGGAAGGAGACTTTTTTACCATGGCTCGTGATTTCTAAAATTACGGAAAAAGTAGACTGACTTCACACCCCGAGATTTTAACTGGATATGTGCCATTGTATGGCGATCGTTTTGAGCCATCTCCCATGCTTCAACGAAACGTACAGACTTAATGGCAGCCTATTATTTCATGACTTCTGTAACAGGAAAACAATTGCGCGGCTTGACCCAACTTGACGTCATGATCTCAAACGTGTGTAAAGGAATATTTTGTGATGCTGATCCATCCTGTAAATAACTGATGGAGAAACTAGGGTCAGTATAATTCCTTAAGTATGTATTTAACACAAAAAGTATAAAATATTTGCATACGGTCCAAAACTTTAATGTGATGCTTTAAAAAAGAATGCAAAAGAAGTGAAAATGGGGTTTTCTAAATTTGAACAGTCCATATGTAATGTAAATCTTGTGCAATAATTTTTTTTACATATATTATAAAGTAAAATGAAAAAATTATTGTTTTTTTTTACTAAAATCTTTAAAAAAAATTGTCATTCCTTAAAATTCTAGAAACCAAAATACCCCCCCCCCCCCAACCGGAAGTTGTAATATGTATGATGTAAACATTGAAACACATGTGTTTGTGTGAATAAATACACAGGGATTTTGCATTGCTATTAATAATATATTACAGGTCAGTTATTGTATGATGAAAAATTCTCACTATAAGCAGGAAACACATGCTTTTTATTTAGATGTATCAATTTTGGCGAGACTACATACATGTCATGTAACAAGGACAATTGTAAACACGAACAGGTGGTTGCATTGAAAACCACAGCTAAATAATTGTAACATTAGATGAATGTATTTAATGGAAATAGGTGCAAAGAGACCTATATCATCCACAAATCCCTTTGAACAAGAATTTTAAACCAACATTTACCAATAACAGGTTGAATAAATTCTTGTGATTTAGAATTTGCAGTTTGTCAATTGTAAAGGGGAGTAACTCATTATGACAGCATGTAACTTAAATGTACATGTATTACTGAATTTATTTGGTTTTTAAACTTTTAATATAAGGCAGCAAAATGGACTGTCCTATTGTTCCTGTAAATTTATAAGCTTATACACTTATACACATACTGATGAATTATTTAAAAGTGCACATGTGATTGTGTAATGGAAAAAATTCATTCTCCTTGGTTGCTATGCATTTTTTCCTCAATGCAAATCCTTGGTTACTACTTGTAGATTAATATTTTTTTCTTTAATCATTTATCGTTGAAATGTTAAGGATAGGACTAATTGTGTTTTACAATACTTGGTGACATCATAAAGTTATGACATCATAATTCATATAACATCATAATTTGTTCGCCTTCAAGATGTTTACATTTCTCAGACATAGAAACTGCAAATTTTTAAATAGCTGTAAAATTGTTAATACTGGGCAGATTTTGACATTTGACCCCATTTTAGATTCGTCTGTACATAATCTAGCTATTAGTTAAAAAATATTGAACTTTTTTTGTGAGCATGTGAAAATTTCAAGCTGAAACTTTTAAAATGACGGATAATAATTTTCAAAATTTGCAATATTTCAGCCTAAAAAAATATAAAAAGTTACCTTTATTTGTCTGTTATATGATTTTTTTAAAAGTATAAATATTAATGATAATTTTAGAAGGCATTAGTGAGTTCCAAAGAGTAAACTGAGGCTCTAAATATATCAGTAATGAATCTTGGTTTTTTCACTGATTTTTGGTTTTTATTCATGAAATAAACATGTTTGCTTTACGCCCAAATTTATGCTGAATCTTTCTTATTTTCTTTCAGATCTGAAAAATATTGCACAGTTATGTTCAGGAAAAGCTTCCGCACCAACCAAATACCATAATGTAGAGAAAATTTATATGTCATATTTCAATATGGCTCAAGACCTGCAATGAACTTTGACCTGAGGGATACAAAAGAAGTCCATTAAAAAATTTATAATTGCACCATGATATATGGACCTACTGTAACAAAACCAACCATGATAACAGAATAACTAGTCTTGTTTTAAAGGTGTATTTACCTGAGACATTTGACATAGAAATATTGAAAGGATTAAATGAATAAAACCAAGAAAATTTTTATTCTACATGGAGAGCATGAAAGAGGTACATTTTACTTTGCGGAAGGAGACTTTTTTTACCATGGCTCGTGATTTCTAAAATTACAGAAAAAGTAGACTGACTTCACACCCCGAGATTTTAACTGGATATGTGCCATTGTATGGCGATCGTTTTGAGCCATCTCCCATGTTTCAACGAAACGTACAGACTTAATGGCAGCCTATTATTTCATGACTTCTGTAACAGGAAAACAATTGCGCGGCTTGACCCAGTTGCTATGGACTTTTACAATGACCTTGACCCTTGACCCTCCATTTTTCTTGTACAGCTACCATTTAATTTGTAGCAAGTTATGAGCCAAAAAGTGCATTTTCACCTATGTTCTATTTTAAGTCACTGCAGCCATGTTTCCCCATTGGACAAGAAAATAAAACACAAAATTTATACTAGATACCCTAAAGATCTGTCAGCATAAGTTTGGCTGAAATTGATTCTGTAGCTTCAGATGAGAAGATTTTTAAAGTTTAAAAAGATGACAAAAAAATGTGAAAAATTGTCTTTAAAGGGAAAAAACTCTCATCAGGGGTCAATTGACGATTTTGGTCATGTTGACTTATTTGTAGATCTTACTTTGCTGAACATTTTTGCTGTTTACAGTTTGTCTTTATATATAATAATATTCAAGATAGCATAAAACGGTTCGCGCAGAGAGGGAAATCAGTGGACAAAAAAACATGATCAGGAACACCAAAAAGATGACAGTCAAACGACAAACAACAAATAACACAAAATACTAAAAAGTACACATAGAACCGAGTAGAAGGAACCCACCAAAAACCAGGATGAATTCAAATGCTCCAGAAGCATGAGCAGTACCTGCAAGACTTTCTACATCTCATCTATACCCTAGTGAACTTGAAATTCAGGATACTACAGATACTTCAAAGTACGCTTCATATTTGGGTTTGTTTCTCGAAATAGACAATGAGGGACATCTGAAGACAAAACTGTATGACAAACGTGATGACTTCGACATCCTATTGTTAACTTTCCCTTCTTGAGTAGCAATATACCAGCATCGCCAGCATATGGCATCTACGTTTCTCAGCTTATCCAATATTCAAGGGCATGGGTGAGTTAAAATGACTTTCGACAAAGAGGATTACTGCTGTCACAAAAGCTTCTTAACCAGGGTTTTATCAGGGATAAATTGATGTCATTACTTAGGAAATTTTATGGTTTTCATCACGAATTGATTGACTGTTACAGTGTTCCAATATCTAAGATGATGTTGCACCTGTTCCCACTGTCGTAATATTTCATGTACCTCCACCGATTTGTGACTACCACTGGATTGACTCTGTTTAACTTCACGACAGTTGCCGTATACGGAGCAGGAACTGCTTACCCTTCCAAAGCACCTGAGTTCACTCATGATTTTTATAGGAGTTTGTGTTGTTGTTTTTAGTTTTCAGTCAATATTTGTTGTGCTTGTGGTTGTTCATTTGTCTTCCAATGTTTTGTCTGTCTAATGGATTGCATTTTTTTTTAATGTTCCTTATGTATATTTGTCCTCTTTAGGTTACTCTAAAGGATGGCGTTTTCATGGGTTTCATGGTGGAAAGTTTTCGCTTTTGGAATAGATAAATATTCCAATACATTGACATCTATATTTATAGTTCATGTAGTTGTAAAATCCCTTAGTTCAATTGGTGCATGAATAGTGTGAGGAAGTGACAGTGTACAACTTCCATGTATCATGCAGATACATTTACATTTTTGTACATCATCTAATAAAAATGAAATTACAGAATTTAATTTCTAGGACTTCCAAATTATGGTGATTTGCTTTTTTTCAATAGAGTACAAATACTAATTAGACATAGATTTGCACAGAAAGGTTAAAATACATGTATTGCATTGGATAGAAACAGAAGTTCAATAATCGGCAAAAATTTTCAGTATCTCCAGATATATATGGTAAAAACAATTTTATAAAAAATATTTTTACAGAGGCAATGCATTCCACAGCATTATGTCCCATTGGTTACAGGACACTGAACATAAAAGATGCAATTAGCAAAATTGTTGTAAAACATATAACTTGATCAGGTAATTCTTTACAAAGAGAGTGATTCCAAGCCTTTTGTTCATACACATGGGAATCGGGACCAGGCGAGTATCCGTTTTGCATTATGATAGCACGTCATTTCAAGCTTAAAATCAAAATTTGTACCAATGTCTATAAAGTCGACAGTTTTTTCAAAATATCTAAAAAATGAGATCATTGACTCCTTAATTTCAAAACTGCATTCGATAGCAAATTATAAGGACAACATTATATGATTTTTAGATTAAATTATTAATAGCTGATTTTTTTTAATACACTGATGTATCGTGCCTAAATTCAAAGTTTTTGGTAATATATCACATATTTTGAAAAAATGAAAAGATCTTGTAGCACAAAATCGTCTAAATTTTATTTATCGGAAGAGAAGAGATATTTGTTTTCTTTATGCAAAAAACCCGATGTATTGATCTTTTAAAACAAGAAAGTAATTGATTTTTATCGCAATAGGTGAAAGACAATATTTGCACAATTTTAGTAAAAATCCATAAAATTTAACCTTAAACATCTCAAAAAGTGGCATATGAAGATGTAATTTTTTTTTGTATTTTTAAAAATATCGGTGAAAAAACTACCAATATGCAAAACCTAAAAGAAAAATCAATAGTAGATCGAAACTGTATCGTATGCCCTTAAATTTTAAGCAAGATTTATGATGATAAGGAAGGCAAAACAAGAACAATCCAAATTAATTCAATGAAGTAAATAATTTTCAAACAATAAGTTTCTTCATGGAGAAGATAAACGCATCAAAACACAACAAGTGAACAACGTTTTTATTGTTTTATTGTTATTCTTCATCTTAAAGTCACTTGTACGGTCTTCAACAATGACCTTTTCTTACCAAGCAGAAAGATGTGGAGGTGTATTTAGTGATAATGGAATTAAATATCAATAGATAGAAGATAATGACGTATAAAAAGAATATAGAATATTTATATTCTACAATATAAATGAGACTAATTTAAAAATGGATACAGAATTGGAGGAAAAAATACTGATTAAAAAATTAAAACTGTACAGAATAAAGAGAATTGCATTATATTTCAGAGGCACAACCTCCTTCATCAGAGAAAATATAAAAATATTCTCTTGAGGCATATCTATATCCATTGTATAACAACCAAATTTCTTTCCATAAAAGTCCTTATTCAGTTGGTAACTTGTAATTTAACAATTTTCAAATCAACAAAATCATTAATATTTAGCACATAATTTAATTATAATACTATAGATGTCAAGATCCATAAATAAAATTTATCAACTAATGTGTATGTTTGTGGTATTCAGATTGTGTTAAGACCAGATAGAATTATTACAAAGTTTCCCACCCCTCCTTCCCACCCATCAAACCATTCCTGAATTTATCCCAATCTCCCGACAAAATTTCAAATGTTTCTTTTGCAACAGTAAAATGTTTCATTTCTATAATAAAAAAAATCTCTAAAACATTACAACTGAAAGACAATAAATTGACTCACTGGCCTAAATTTTTATAAAAAGCCTGGTATGAGAATCCAAAAATTTTTTCATGGCCTTATTTCACAATTTCTCTGAAATAAATAAATATCGAGAAAATACTTTTCTGCATGAATATCATTCTTCCTGCATTGAGGACAATTAAAATCTTGCTTATGACAACAATTATGTAAGTTACATAATTTATTATGTTAGTAAGTCATAACTATATGCTGAACATGATTATGATCAGATTTAAAAAGCTAAGCGTGTTAGCAATGAAAAGACAAATAAGCTGAAATTAAGAGCAAGCACAGAAATAGTATTCTTGTAGACATAGTTTCACATTTCATAGTTATGATTTATTCCAAATTCTAAAATTAGTGCGTCCAATTTTAATTGCAAATCTTTAAGAAACAACATTATGCAAATGTTAATTAATGTGATTCATCTACATGTTACAACAGAATATTACAAGCCAAAATTAGAGTATGATGCAGTTTTAATTATCCCTTAAAATTCATTTACAGACTATATGGGAACTCATCATCAACTGGATGCCCTATTAGTTTTATTATTGATGTGTACAAATACAATGTTTATTTTTCATTCAAAACCACCATATGATACCAGGATTCAAACTGAATGGTTAGAAACATATGTCTATAGGAGAACTCAGAATGTTGCATTTTAATTTTCTGACAGACTGTGTAATAAAAAATCACACAATAAAACTGGTGTTTTCTAATATTCATTATATTTGCAGCAATCCCAGCAATGAAAGATCATCCTGCAGATAATTTTATAACAACATTTTGTCAGTTTAATTTGAAATTTATATTTTGGATTATTGATTTTTTTTTTCTTAAAATGAAATGATTAATATTTTACTTAATAAATTTTTTATTGTTATCTGATTTAAATATTCCAGGAATAGTAGTAATATAAATTTAAACTTAAATCTAATTTCTGAACAAGAAACATAACTCACCAGTCTAAAAGACACTTGTAACGTTACTACACTAATAAAAGAGAACTAGCAATTTTGTCAGTGAATTTCTGTTATGCTACCAGCTCTACATTCACAATGAAGTAGAAGTTCTATCCTGACATACATGTGATTCTCAAACTTTGTGCTGAAATGACCTTCAATTTTCATCAACTTTTGCAAATTCATCACAATTTTTTTTCAATTCTTTAATATTTTCTTCAGTTTCAAAATCTCAAACTAACCTGAGAAAAAATCTCACAAACTGACCAATTTTGAATGATCACATGTATCTACAGAACCAACACATACATACCACACCATGGCCATATAGTCATTTGACTCTATAGGGTTTACAAAAATATGTCCCTCAGTTTCTGCCCTCTGATGTTGTAACCATAGAAACACTGTATCACTTGTACCAAGGCTAACCTGTTTGTTAAGCAATCACATTTTTGTATATTCCAGCAAATATTTTTTTATTCTATAATAAAATATAAAATAATACAGGACAAAGCTCTGCTTACGATTAGATAAATAATAACTGCCAACATAATTTAAATCGTCTGCCACAGAAATGAAAACTTCATTTCTTGTAAAGACTGATTCTATATTGCTATGTTCAAAATGAGAAAATATTTCAAATCAATTACATCATTCGATTAAAAATTCTATATCACGAACTTTTTGCTTTATCTTACAACTAATTCATATTGGACAAAGATGGATAAAATATTTGTTTAAAGAGACTAAACAGTATTTGATGAAATCTTTCTTCATTATTATATAAACACATATATATTTGTGGACCGACTGAAATACTTAATAAAAAACAAATAGCTATAAAAATCAAAGTATAGACGTGGAGAAAGACTACTGTAATATGAATATACACTGTGTAACATTTTTAATTACAACTTCACAACAAATTATGTGGTCCCATTGTATTTTTTTGTATACCAGTTTTTGTGCTATGGATACACAGTAACCAGAAATCTAGGAGTTCAAATAAATATAACACTTATTTCATTAAGAAATATCACTGCAAAATTGCAAAACCTCAAAAACCACTATCCTCTAATCAACAAATCTTCAAAAACTTTAGTGAAAATAAATAACTCCACAGTACACTAGATACCTGAATTTATTGTATTAAGCACCAACTTCTAAAACCAAGTCAAAAACCAGTTTTTGTTAACTATTAGATTAAATTAGCAACTAATTCAGCAGTGAAATCTGTCATTTATTGTTAATTAGCAATCTTTTGTCTCCCATAAAGAGTAACCTTTTAAAATATGACAAAATATCATCAGGCCATTGGTAAATCAATTAACAAATAAATTTGTTGTAGGAGTGACATACCTGAAGGAAAAATCATGGATCACCTGTTCAACCCATTATTTAGAAAGACTTATAGCTGAATTAAAGCCACGCAGAAAAAAAAAGATGTACTGTGAGCCATTGCTGACTAGTGATACCCTTGCTTTTCAATAAGGGCGAAAAATAAAAGAAGTCGTAAAACAGGAAGTTGATGTCACCTTGGTCCGAAAACATATCCAACAATATGGCATACCTATAGAAGGCTTGTGATAAAATATCAAGTGGCTCTGATTAGTAGTTGCAGAGAAAAGTGTGACAAAAAATTTGGTATTCAAAACCATAATTGGAAAAATAAACAAAGTCGTCAAACAGGAAGTTGATGTCGCCTTGGTCTCAAAACATATTCCACGATATGGCAAACTTTATGGAAGGCATATGACAAAATATCAAGCAGCTGTGATGATTAGTTGCAGAGGAAAGTGTGACAGAAAATTTGTTACGGTCAGATGGAGACAGACAGAACCACAAGAGTCAAACAGTATACCCCCCTCTCCCTTTGAGCGGGTATAATTTGTTATACAACTGCACTCAAAATACTTAATGTTACTTTGGCAAATGAAAATGAGAAAGAAGGTCATTAAGTCTGGAAAACTTATTCTTTTTTCTTAATATTTTTATTAAGCAAAAAAATAATATATTTCCTAATGTCAAGGGATGAAATATGAAAAAATATTTAACTGAAATATACTTCCACACTCATCACTCAATCTACAAAAAAATATATGCTTGCCATTTTTATATCTTTTATATCTCTAAGTATTTTGTCTTCATAAAAGTTTTATTGAATATGTAATTACACTTGATCCACTATTCCATAGCCTATTATTCTTTATACCCAATACTGTATTACAAAAATTTGAAAAAAAGAAAAAATACATTAAATTTTCCCAAAAAATTCAGTGCTTGATATGAAAGTTCAGCAAACTTTCAAATAGGGTATCACATAAACAGTTTCACTCAAGATTGCTGAGGATCTACTCTTCTGTCCAAAAATTATAATGTTATAGACCATAGATATTGATGTCAGCCAAATGCAGCAAATGCCAGGCAAGCTAAGATTTGGGAATAGTTTCATTCAAAAAAAAAGGATAAATAAAACATACAGATAGAGAGGAAATTATACATTTTTCAGCTTTCTGGGAAGCATAGACTTATTCTGAATAAGATAACTGAAAATCAAATACTAACATCCAAATTCAACTTTATAACATGTATTATTTAGACCCAAAAAAAATGAAATGACTATTTAATTTATAAGTCATAAAATCATACAATAAATTAGTAATTTTCTCTGGTTATTATTTATTATTTTTATCTAAATATACTATGTAAGATGTTATGGTTTATTGCTAAAAGGATGAAATAAAATTAGTACTGTTACATCTGTAAATAATGAAATGTATTGCTCTTTGTTAATAACAAAATTATTGTACATGTACACAGTATAATCACACACAAACTGAAAGTACCAAAAAATCCAAAATCTTCACAATTGATTTATTTTGTCAGTAAAATGCCTGTGCATGCATGAATAAATATGACAGGGAAGCACAACAAAGCCAACAGCCGACTACATCTAAACTTACCCTACAAAACAATAGAATTGATCTTGATATATGGGGTCAATATAAACATCACCCATTAACTTTGGTTTCCATGCCGTGACCTCAAAAAACAAACAGTCACTGGTTCCGAGAGTAATCTAGGGAAAGTTTGGAAATAAGTTATTACTTAATGATTCACATATATCTCATAAACGTGAAAGGATATGGAGTATGCATTATTGGTTATCAAAATATAACTAGAGGCTCCAATGAGCCTGTATCGCTCACCTGGAGTATGTCCATCTTGACTGGCAGACTGGAACATTGTTGTCAAGTTTCAACCAAGAAAATCTTTTAGTGATTTTTCCCATTAGGTCCTATGTTAAACTATGTTCCGGTCTTGCAGCCATCTTCCATGGCGGACATGGTCATCAGATACAATTCTGAAAGAGGACCAACAAAGGACCCTTGCTGCCAAGTTTTGTTCCATTTGGCCCAGTGGTTCAGACTTGTAAATTTCCCATAGTGTACTATGTTTAATTATGTTCGGCTCTGGCAGCCATCATGGATGGGGGGTGGGGTCGCCAGAAACAATTCTGAAAGAGCACCACCTAAGGACCATTGCTGTCAAGTTTTGTTCCAATTGGCCTAGTGGTTTATACAAGATCTTTAAATTTCCCATAAGGTCCTATGTTAAACAATTTTCGGTTCTGGTGGCCATCTTGGATGGCGGGCAGCGTCATCAAATACAAATCTGAAAGAGAACCATCTAAGAACCATTGTTGCCAAGTTTTGTTCCAATTGGCCCAGTGGTTTCCTATGGTAAACTATGTTCGGCTCTATCAGCCATCTTGTATGACGGGCGGGGTCATCAGATATAACTCTGAAAGAGAACCATCCAACGACCATTGCTGCCAACTTTTGTTCTAATTGGCCTAGTGGTTTCAGACAAGAAGATCTTAAAGAAACTTTCCCATAGGGTCCTATGTCAAACTATGGTTTCAGAGAAGATCTTTTAAAGAAAGTTTACCATGACCAATGATGACGACGACAACGGATAACAGACACCAAGTGATGGCAATAGCTCACATTGCCCTCTGGGCCAGTTGAGCTAAAAAAAGACCCAGGAATTGCTGTTTGGCCTCCCATACTTGGTATTTTTCAATCTTTCACTGGTGTTAGATTTTATACGTCTCAGTCTATAGCATCCAAATGATTATTAATTAACAACAGGGTGAGAAAGTGTAAGGTGATTGATTTTAAATCTATGGGACTACAGCAGAATAATTCTAACTGTAAAAGTTTACAAGTTTCATTCATACCATGTAGCTATATTTATGCAACAGAATTCTGCTTCCCAAAATTAAGCTATACTCAAGGCTTACTACAGTGAACATCGAGGATCTCTACCGAAAGCTAACTAAACTAATCCCAGAACAACACAAATCTCTCCTCAAAATGCATTATTTCACAATAGATCTTCTGAAGGCTTCCAGAGATAGATGTATTTAGCTTATTTGGTTTATGACAGACTAAATCTCTTTACAGCTAATGGACTTCAACAACAAGTATTAAATGAATTTCGATCTAATACATTTACCTGACAATCTGAAGTTTAAACAAACCTTTTTTCATATGAAAAGGGTTTAAATTTATGGTAAAGTTAACATCATCATTAAAATTCTTTAATATTCTTCATTAACTTTCAAAATCACATTTCCAGTTGAGAAAAATCTTGACCTGACCATTTCAAATTTATCAAATGTGGGATTTTTGTTTTGTATTAATGTAAAATTTTCCAGACATAAAAAATGTTCTTAGTATATAAATGAATGTCCTTATTCGTTAAGTGAAGAAACTAGATTTCATTTTACAGGTATATATATTTTGTCTGTTTCTCTACTTAACTGAGGCCTAAATTAAAATATTGTTTGTTTCCCCTTTGCGACCAACCCACCGAATCCCAGCGACTGAAAAAATTCTATAGCCTCAGTGCTCCTTGATTTTTTTTTATGATTTTCTGTTTCCAGAAAATATTTTGTGTCCGATTCCGACATTGATTTCGTATTTATTATAAGTCTTCCGAGAACATGCCGTGAGTTATCGTGAATCAAAAAGTACAGTTCCAAGTATATCGAATATTAAAAACAAGCATGGCTTTGGAGTTTGATTCAGTTGAGGTTTCTACTGACACAATAAACAAAGTTACTGGGTAGACGATCAGTTTGTCTGTCTGCCAAAATTATGCTTGTCAGATTAAAAAAAAAAAAACCTATCTACCTACCCAGACCTATCAGGCTAGAGTCGGAAAGGGGAAACAAACATATTTTTAAGGCTGGCCTGAGTGTCAGATCAAAACTGTTAGTGTATGCAGTAGAAGTAATTTTTATGAAGACACTTAATTAAATAGGAATGAAACACTTTTCTAAATTTACGTTCAACAGATATACTCATAACCAAAACACTGTGAAGCAACAAATGATCAAACTCTGAAAACCTGAAACAATCTATTGATAAGGCAATAATGTAGGAAGTAAAAAAGATAAAAATATTACTTCAAATTTCACAATAACACCTGAATTATAACATAAGCATGACTATGTTACAAGTTTCAGCACCTGTATGCTGAAGAAATTGTTCCCTTTCCATGGTACATTCAATATTTTAACAAAATTAAATGTCATAAAGCTTTATTTACCTATTAAAACAGTGTTACATAATAAACCACAATAAATTTTGAACAATTCAGTCAGTCCACAAATGAAGTTCCTATGAAACTGAATAAAAATCTATGTATACATGTATTTATCATTGGCTTTCTACACAGTTTTAATGTATGGTTGTCCTATCATTAAAGTCAAAGATCCTAATTATTACTCTCTGAATTCTGAATCAACACTTGCCTTTGTTTGGGACTTTACTTGTGGTACATGTAATACCCACATTTTAGGGTCGAAAATTCTAAAAATGCTTTAAAAAAATGTTTGGCAAATTTAAAATCCTCAAATTCTTGAAAAATCTTTATTTTTCAAAATCTCTTCCTTGATTATTTTCCACTGATCCCATACAAAGGTATGATACTTTTAATATAGGTAATATACAGTCTATTTACTTACGATTACATCCCCAACTCTTGGACACAGTCCTGCCAGGGAGGCTACAATGAAAAATTACTTGATATTAAGTTATAAATGCAATACTCTATAGTAAACTAAATATGATAACATTTTTTTTTTCTAAATAAAACGGTGAAATTAGAAATTGTGACAATGGATTTTACATAAATATTCTGGAAATTAAAATTCTGTCCTGAAACACTTTTGCAAATGCATTAGGATTGTTTAATCAAAATACAGTCAAACCTGCTTTAAAGGGCACCTCTATATAGCAAATCACTGTCTATAAAGGGCACAGTGAAAAAGTCCCATTTATATACAAAGCATGTAAAATTAACCTCTATATAGAGTGCACCTGCTCAAAAAGGGCACTTTTTTCTGGTACTTTGGGTGCCCTTTATAGACAGGTTTGACTGTAAGTCAAAGATGACATTAAATTGAAGTTTGATTATTTTTCATATTATCTGGGATATTTATTTGACACTAGAAACATAATAATCAATTTTCCAAATTTTTGTCTATTAAGTGATTTGAAAGAGATTTTACTTATTTTTTAAATAATGTTTTGAAAATTTCGATAATTTTATTCTGAGGAGCCATATTGATTGATCTTAATGAAAACTGAATGGCATATGTTGCAAAGCGGTCACATGGGTTATCTGTGTTAGATGATTTTTTGTTCTTGGATGGTGGAAAATTTTTATTTTGTTAAAGATATTACAACTTCACATAGCTGAAGACCTTATAGCGACATACAAGATGAATGCACTTCTCACTTGTTTTTTTGTATCATGTTCTATGAGTTAAGTTTCTTTTTTACATTAACCCAAAAACAGTATTTAACCTACTTCTCAATAATCTTTTTAACCATAACCTTTAGACAGTAGTATAATTCTGCTGTGTTAACTCATTAAATGTTAAACTTACATGGGTTATCTCCTGTAAAGGCCACAACCTGACACTCATCTGGAAATCCATATTTATCACAGAAATAGCTGCACAAATTTCCCTATAAATTACACAGATAAATCATCTATGTAAGATACTAATTCCTTATTCTTTTTCATACAAATTTATACTAAGTTTTTGCCATACAATTTTCAAATAAATTTTATATTTCAAACAAATTATTTTCAACTTGACAAAGAGTCTGCAAATACCAAACTTGCATACAAATTTCATCAAAGAAAAGTAGGCAGGAGTGTGGTTACAAGGATAGACACTTGGCATTTCTATTTCCCATTTCTCTATTGCAGTAGAGAACTAAAACTGACCTGACGGTTCAGTGGTTACACTTCCATTCCTCCTTATTTTTCAGAATTATAATTAAAACAGGAGCCATACTGATTTGTCAATGGGATAAATTGAATATAAATCCTACCATCTTATCAAAATCTTATATCAACAATTCCATTGACTTCTAAGATGGTGATGATAACGAATTGTAAATGACTTTCTGTAGTTTGTATTTTCCTTCTTTAATTTTAATATTTGTTATACTGAATATGATCATATTTCATTTTTTTAAGTTCAAAAACTAGAAAATGTGTCTATATGACACGAATGCCCCGCCCTAAAAACAGCCCAAGTGTTGCTGAATTGCGTTGTACTATACAAGAGGATTGTAGTGGTGAAATATCATTGATATATTACTATAGGTTTCTGAGAAATGGTGCAAAATGCAAAACTTAACTGAATAGGGACGTACTTACGGATGGACAAGGGTAAATATATGTGGCTTGGGCATATATATTTACCCTTGTCCATCCGTAAGTACGTCTCTATTAAGTTACGGATGGACAAGGGTAAATATATATGCCCCAGCCACATTCGTGGTGGGGCATAAAAATTTAACTACCTTTTAAGAGTATTTCATCATTTTTACAGAATTTTTAAAAAAAACGCATAAGAAAGAAAACATGTTAGAATAATTTATTTTTATACCTATCTGAATATGACTATTACTTACAACTACTGTTGGTGATGGAACTGGTGGACCTAATTTTTCTGCCAGATTTTCTCCACATGCCTGAAAAACAAATGATTCTCATTATTCCTGTGATGTAAGATTTTTATTTCCAACAAATATCATTTCTGTATCTAATAATATTACCGTACTTCTTACTGATTATCTGAAACATTTTTGTCAAAAAATTACCTTTACAGAATCACCTATTATCAAAATAACAGCTGAAATATGACCAACAAAAGTTTGACATTGACATACATATACATCATTTTTATTGTTCAAAAGTTCATGTTTTTCCCCCAAAAAAATCTTGAAACTAGCCTGCAATTTCATTTAACATATTCTAACTGTCTTTTGGCAGCAGCCATTTTCTTTTTTTCTTTATACAGGAATTTAACATTAACCAAACTTTAATATTTTGTCCTTGTTATAACATGTCACATTTGATGTATTAATGTCCTACACCTTTCTGCAAAGTTTTTAAACAGGTGTATTTTATTTATTTATGCAGGAAATAAACTTTGATATCTTTATGCTATCATCTACTTCAATTTTACTACCTACATCTAGACATTTCTGAGACCATGTCTTAGTACTGATATCTAGCAAATTCATTCCACTTCCATCACTTAAATCTATTGGTGCATAATCACCAATTAAAATGCTTGGCACAAAACTGCTAACTAATGATATTCTCTGAAACAAAGTATAACATTGTTTTAAGGCAAAAATAACAACCCAGAAACTAAAACCGAAATGCTGAAATGGTTTATACAGAATTAATCCCCACTTACAGATCAAATATATATTGAACTCTCCTAACTCAAATAAACCTGGACATTGAGATAGAATAAAGTGCTTTGTGATTGGTGCTAGAATAAAGTGCTTTATGATTGGTGCTAGAATAAAGGCTTTGAGATGGTGCTAGAATGAAGTGCTTTGTGATTGGTGCTAGAATAAAGTGCTTTGAGATTGCATTGATGTGAATGAATAGTACCCAAGTTCATGTCTGCTAACATCATGGTAAGAAAAATTATCAAAAAAGGCGACATACTCATTCTACCCTGGAGTTTTGAAGTAAACTCAGTCTATCAGCCTCTTAGGTCATGCAAATGCTTAAAATTATACCCAGAATTAACCATTTCCAGAAAATGGCCATGATAACAGAACAATGTTTGGGTTTTCAATGCATTTTTTATATAAAAAACAAGCTTGTTAATATGTTTTTGTATCTTATCAGGAACTCTGTTCAGGTTACCCCTCTGACAAATAAAAAAAATGTAAAATTATTTATAAAAGGACAGTCTGAAATTAAGTTATCGGTAACTAATAAAGATAATAGATATAGACAAACAGGCAGACACATAGACTGCAAAGATATCACATGACACCCAGTTACTGATATTCAGAAATGTACTATAATAAGAAAATGAATTCAGGTAAAAACATCACATGATTGATTATAAGACTAAAACCTAAATTAATTATTTATATCACACCTCAGTATTTGCATATTCTTCTGGTTTTGTTTGTGATATTTTCATTATCTGTTCCCCTGTCATCCTAACAAATGCTCTTGATCCAGTTATTTCTGCTAATTTCTGTAAATGAAAAAAGGAACAATGAAATATAAAAAAAATAATAAATCTTACAAATAAATTAAACTGATAGTTTGTCATATGCATGGAAGGTGTCAACACTTCATCTAACATATCCATTTTTATTCATTAGATAATCAGAAATGTTTTTTTTTTTTTATCACCTCAGGTGATCGATTTTGATTGCTCATTTGTAAGTATTATGTTTCACCAGTGACCTAAGATCTGCACTTAGAATTGGGGTTAAATCAAAGTGCATAGCACCGGTAGGGTTAGGTTGCTAGCATTTGACTTTTATTTGTACAAACATTGCTGATGATTATTTCAATGCTTTTTGTTTGTACAATGTATTGCAAAATAGGTTTTGGTATTGAATTCTTTTTATTAACAGTATTATTTACAAGGAAATATATCAATTATGAAAGTTAACGAGCTCTGCGGAAAAAGTGTCTATTATATAATAATGTTCCTGTGGGTAGGTGACTGATTTTTGTTTAAATTGACAGCATATGTATTGCTTTGGTTTCAAAATATACAGTGATTTTTTAAAACGTATATTTTCGCAACACAGTGTATCTGAGCTGAAGGTTCTACTACTCAACTTTACTGCGCATGTCTGTACATAAATATGCACTAATCAATCAAAGAAAGCACGAGTCGGCTAACGTTTCTTGAATTATCACTCTAAATTGAATTTTTTTAAAAAGTCAAACGCATAATAATGATTTGATGAATTAAAATAAACAGAAATCAAAGGTCTTCAAGTTATTAAGGTTATATAAAAAGACAAAGTTTGGACAATTGTAGAAGGGGGTTATTTCTATTTACACTACATTGCGCATGTGCAGGTAGATCAGAACGTAAACATTCAAGCTTTCAATTAAAATAAACCCATTATACCTTCGATAATACAGTTTTCTAAATTAATGATAAACACAGTGTTTTTCAATCTTAATGTGCAAGTTGTCGGAATTTCAAATAACCTGTATGCAATTCTATCACTGACCAACAGGTTTGACAAAATGAAGTCACGATGATCAGGTCAAAAGGTTAATCAAATACACAAAAAGAACGTAAACATTCAAGCTTTCAATTAAAATAAACCCATTATACCTTCGATAATACCGTTTTCTAAATTAATGATAAACACAGTGTTTTTCAATCTTAATGTGCAAGTTGTCGGCATTTCAAATAACCTGTATGCAATTCTATCACTGACCAATAGGTTTGACAAAATGAAGTCACGATGATCAGGTCAAAAGGTTAATCAAATACACAAAATACCATCAGAATTACAAGAAGAATAAGCAAATAATGTGCAAAATATGTTCTGTATAAGTTAACAATCACGTTCACAACAAAAATGGAACTTACCTTTGAAATCTTTTGAAAATAAACCTGATTGTAATCCTTCCCAAAATATCCGTGCAAATGTCAACATTCAAAATCCTTACGCCGATAGCATTGTACACTTTAAAAGGTGCGAATACTTTACACGGCTTTCAAAACAAAAAGGAAATCGTCAATAAAACACACATCTTTTATTAAATAACTGGACAATTACACTTCTCGGTGTGTTTCAGTTACATTTCTATTAAAAAACAACTGCACCAGCAACAACAAATATTAGGACTATTTTACCGCGGAATGTTTATTTTCTTATATGATATTCCAATATAAACATAGTCGTAATTCGAAAAATATGGAGGTTGCTTTGCGCATGTGTCATCTCAAAATCGAGATAAAAAGCTGCTTAACTAGCCTTGCTAAAGCTTCAATCCTAGATAAGCTTGCATATTTACTCATAAAAACATAGTTTCAAAAACTTCTGGTCCAACTTTTTCCACAAAACACCAGATTTCCAAAGTTTCCTTCATTGTCTAACCAAACGACCGACGGCATAAGGGTTTTGGTTGCTTAGCAACCTAACCCTAATAAAATAG
The DNA here is from genome assembly GCA_028015205.1 of Mytilisepta virgata. NCBI lineage: Eukaryota > Metazoa > Mollusca > Bivalvia > Mytilida > Mytilidae > Mytilisepta > Mytilisepta virgata. The sequence goes on along the minus strand of CM051517.1, from coordinate 50,457,630 downwards.
AAACTGTAATAATAAATTGCTTCGCTGAGCGCAGCTGGATACGACCGCAGAGCTCCAACCCTGAACAATTGGGGCAAAAATGGACACAATATTCGCACTTGAAACAGGTCTGAATTTGGATTGTAATTAAATATTCGACACATAATAGGTTTCTGACACAGAATAACTGTAATCAAAGAACTTAGAATTGGTCATATGATTTGAATTTATATTCAATTTTTTGCTTTTTGTGCAATACAATATGCTGTGGCCAATTGCCCCCCCCCCCCCTCAAAAAAAAAAATTTACCCCCTTTTTTGCTTTTGTGCAATAGCAAAAAAAAATTTGAAATTTTCTTTTAAATTTCTGAAATCTGAAATGAGAAAAAAATTGCCCCCCCCCCCAATTTCTCATTTTTCTCATTCAAAATCTTTTGTACTGGTAATCGGTCTTTCATCTAAGACTGGTATCAATTGCTCCAGTACTTTCAGAGGAAAACATTTTAAAATATTCTTTACTTATTTATTATATTTTAGTAACTACTGGTCAGGTTCAGACCCCCAGATATATTTTGAAAGAAGACCACATAAGGATCATTCCAACTAAGTTTGATCTCATTTGGCCTAATAATTACAGAGGAGATTTTAAAATCTCCCACCCCCCCCCCCCTCCCCCAACCCCATCCCCAGGCACAATTTTGAGAGGGAAATAATTAAAGACCATCCCATTATATTTGGTCTCAATACCCCAAATAATTCATAGGGAAACATTTTAATATTTTTTTATTGATTTTTCTATTATTAGTAATTGCTGCCATATTTGTTCACTCGAAGCCAATACATTGGATCTTTTAGCTTTCATATACTGTAATAAAACAATTCTAAGAAAAAAGGAATAAATTTACCATTGGTCCACCCACACTGTCTTCTAGCTGTTTACATTGAGCTTCTGTACTAGCATCCATCCATATTGGTGAATCTGGTATACTAAAATTATCCTAAAATATATATAAAATCTTTTCTTATACATGTATACATGTATGTAAGTTCATTTAATTATTCTATATCCTGTCACATATTATTGGTTATGTTTCATCAGAATCAGCAGCTTTTGTACAAAATGTGACTCATTTGAATTTGTTGAAAAAATTCTCCTTAAAATGCTAAAATGTCTTTATACATGGATTTTCAATTCATTCCTTGTTCATTTCTTATCTTAAAAGTTTAGTTCATTTGAGCAGGTTTTACTGTTCTTCAAAATAGAAACATTCAACTGGTACTACTATTGTTCACTGGACAAGCTACAAAATGTTTAACAGGATTTACTATTGTTTACTGGACAAGCTACAAAATGTTTAACAGGATTTACTATTGTTTACTGGACAAGCTACAAAATGTTTAACAGGATTTACTATTGTTTACTGGACAAGCTACAACATGTTTAACAGGATTTACTATTGTTCACTGGACAAGCTACAAAATGTTTAACAGGATGTATTAACTGTTAAAAATCAACATTATAGCAACAATTTCTTTTCATAGACATTATTAGCATAAATAAACATGCTAATGATGAGATCATATACATCACAAACCTTAAGCTGGTCATACAAACTGGCTACTGGTTTTAAGTTATTTAATGGTCCTCGGGCACCTTTCTTCCAGAATACACTTCCATGTTGCTGAAAAAAATTAACCATTAAAAAGCTGAAGCTCTTTTTGACAAAAAACATGTCTCCAGTTTCCTTCTGTCTTCATTCTTCATTAAACAGAATGATACATACAGTTTATACATCAAGGTGTCATTAATTAAGTACACTTGAACATGTTAATTAAGTATACTTGAACATGTTAATTAAGTACACTTGAACATGTTAATTAAGTACACTTGAACATGTTAATGAACTAATTTGCATTGACAACAGGCAAACTTCTAGAATTTTGCTTTCACAGACTTCCCCATATATTGTAATGGCAAATTCACGATTTTGCTATTGGAAACACCAAAAATCAACCTGATTACATAGGGTATACAGCATTTCTGTCAAGTTTTTTTTCATTCCAATGTAAACCATTGATTCTGAGTCCAAAAAAACATTTTTGTTGAACAGACGGGTGGAATAATAGACAGACATGACAAAAAAGAAGGGAGACATATTAATTTTCTACTGGACTTTTCTCTATTGTTGATTCAAACAAAACATAAAACTTACATGTAAAAGTTTGAAATGTTTGTGTAAGAAATAGGAACTTTCATATCCACAAATTCTTTAAAAAGACTTTACTACATTTAATCTAGAATATTTTAATAGTTATCTTCCACAAGTTCAGACATTTTTAAAAAAATATTTAAGTAACATGTACCTGTCCACATCCCGATATACCCTTTACATAGGAAAAATCAAATAATCCATTCTGCATCTTAAACAGAAGTAGGTCCAAGGCCTGAAATAACAAATATTAAACATTCCATTCTGTATCTTAAACAGAAGTAGGTCCAGGCCTGAAATTATAGGTTTCACAATGAGTGAAAATTAGATATCGCTTGATATCAAATCGAGTTGTTTAATTTGGATATAATAATAAACGAGCCTTTGGCGAGCTTATTATTAAGTCCAAATTAAATAAATTGGTATTTATATCCATAAATTTCACCAAATATTGCAGTTTAAAGACAATAACAGTGCACTGCTCTGGAAACTCTCATTTTCACCTGATTCTAAGCCTCATCCATATATCCATTTTATGTCAAGTCAATGCACTGTCTTTGGGATTCTTGATTTACGTGTTTATTTTTCTGCATTTTTCTGCATTTGGCACGAGGAGAACTTTTATGTTCTTGTGCATCGCCCCTTTGTGCCTTTTGCAGTTGAATGAACATTAACTTAAATTTACTCATGTGATGCAATGAATATTTTTATGTTATACTCTATAGTTACTTCTAATTTCATGTAATAATCAATTTGTTTATGTACTTGTCTATTGTAAAACATGCCCCTTGTGGGCCCTTGATTTGGTGAATAAATCTATCTATTGTCTATATAGCCCACCGTTTTGAAGCCTATATATATCAAATACATTTATACTGTGGTTTGTACCAGGTAGTTTGGACAGAGATAAACCTGTATATCCCCTTTCTTTGTACAAAAATTAATGTTCTTCACATTTACCTTGACCCACATAGCTGTTGGTACTGTAACAGTAATATTATCCGAGTGTATATGTACTCCATCATTTGTTCTGGAAAAAAAAATGTAAATTACAAGATTTGCCATTGCAATTATCAATGGCTTCAAAATGGACTAGTACTGGGTCCTTTTACACGGTTAAAATTACTCTTGGTACCGGCTGGAATTTGTGAATTTGGAAAAATAACCAGAAATCTACAATGACAAAGTTCTCCTTGTTCCCCCACTAATGTTGGTGTGTGGCTGTGTAGCTCCAGGAGATGCACCCTTACAGCAAGTAATGATTGTACAAAAATTTAGGTGGTTTAGTATAGGAGAACTGAACTAAGATGTAAAACTTAACCTAAGTCAATGAAGAGCAGTAAGTAGGTCAGAGTGACCTAATTTTGGTTGGAGGCTGTGATGCACCATGACATCAAGTAATATGAATGTAGGTCCCTTGGTATTGGAGAACTGAACTCGGATGTAAAACATAAGTTAATGAAGCACGATAAGTAGGTCAGAGTGACCTAAGTTTGGTGGGAGGCTGTGTTACTCCCATAGGTGCATCCTCACACCAAGTTATATGACTGTAGGTCCCTTGGTATTGGAGAACTGAACTCATACTTAAAACTTAACATAAGTCAATGAAGTACGATATGTAGGTCAGATTGACCTAATTTTGGTGCGAAACTGTGTTAATACTCAAGATGCACCCTCACACCAAGTAATATAACTGTAGGTCCCTTGGTATCAGAGAAGTGAACTTCGACGTAAAACTTAACCTAAGTCAATATAGCGCAATAAGTAGGTCACAGTGACCTAATTTGACGGGAGGCTGTGTTACATCCTGAGATGCACGCTCACACCAAGTAATATGATTGTAGGTACCTTGGTATCGGAGAACTGAACTCGGATATAAAACTTAACCTAAGTCAATGAAGCCTGATAAATAGGTCAGAGTGCCCTAATTTGAGGGGAAGGCTGTGTTACTCCCCAGATGTACCCTCACACCAAGTAATATGACTGTAGGTCACTTGGTATCGGAGAATTGAACTTGGACAAAAAACTTAGCCTAAGTCAATGAAGTGTGATAAGTAGGTCAGAGTAACCTAATTTTGGTGTGAGGCTGTGTTACTCCACACGATGTATCATGACACCAAGTAATATGAATGTAGGTCCCTTGGTATTGGAGAACTGGACTCGGACACAAAACATAACATAAGTCAATGAAGCACGATAAGTAGGTCAGAGTGACCTAATTTTGGTGGGAGGCTGTGTTACTCCCCAAGATGCCAAGGGCCTTACAGCTGATTGAGACCCAATAAAATTGTACTAGGACTGTACTAGGACATAATACAGGTTTTATATAAAAAAAAACATTTTATGACACCTTTATTAACTAATGACTTAAAATTACAGTACTTTTATTAACCAATGACTTAAAAACATTATAAATTGTCTATACAAATGAAAATAAATTATGTGTAAAATAAGCCTATAACAAATGTTTACGAATTAATGAATATTGCACAATTTTAAATATAAACACAATCAAAAATATATATTGTAGACATATTTATAGGCCTAATTTATGACCAATTTCATATCAAACGAATTTAAAATCTCTAATGTTTACAATTATATTGAATAGCGATAATTTTCAGAGAGATGTAGGTACTAACTAATGTGTCAATACATGTAGGATAATCCTATTTGTTATAAATATAACTGAATAAAACAACTTTGAAGTTCAAAATTCTCTATCTTTTCAATTTCAATTACAATTTTATTGCATACATGTACCGAGGTATAAAAGCTCCATGTGATATTTATAGATATTGTATTATAAACTTCCTTGCTTTATTCTCAACTGATGTCAGTCCGAAACTTTATATTGATATTTGATGTTAAATAAAGTTAGACACAATAATACTTCATAGCCCAGAATTATCATTTACAGAAAAAATAAAGTTATGCCACAGCTGAATTTTGCAACTTTCTTCAGATGATTTTTAAATTGTGTGTTTCTGCATACGGCACACAAGATTTTTTCGAAATTGAATACCAGAATAATTTCTATAATTTGATTTCGATATTAAAGCAAAGACAAAAGATTTTTAATCTCACAATTTTTTCTACATGATTGGCACATGATTTATCATCGGCAATGATCACAGGTGGTTAGTGTGTGATTAGCTTACGTTTATCCGATAATTACTAGTTTCCTTTTGATAAGTACTTGTTTGATACCAATAATTAAAAATAATTAAAAAGTGTCATAAGGAACACAGGGGCATACATACTGTGACATAGAGGGCACAGGGGCACTCAATTTGGGGGGGGGGGGGCATGGAGCAGCATCCCTCCATTTATGTCTAGCTGGGACACTGTTATTCCTCTGAGAAATGTGAATATGAAAGTCCATTCGGAACTTGTTCCAGATTTCTTTTCGGAAGTAAACTTCCATGTAGGAAAAATATCAATAAAATTTACAATAAAATGAATAAGATGTGATTAGTTGTTGGGTTATTTACATTGACTGATGCCCTTAGGTTTCATATAAATCTTACTTGAATTCAGAAAGGTCTGTATCAAATCTTACTGACTTCTCACACACAAAGTTTAAATCTTCATCAATGGCTACACATTTAATCTGAAACACAAACAGCATATTACAAAAATATTTGAATACCATGTATTTGAGATTAGTATGTTTCTTTTCATTTGTAGTTGATTTTCAATAATACAATACAAATTACATACCAGGAATGCTATGTCTCAAAAATGACAGTTATCCAACTACTTAAACATGTTAAGTTAACCATATTTGATACATAAACAACAAAATGGGCAACAGGAAAGTTCAACAGTGACAACCAATTAACCAATGCCATCCAACAGACATGGCTCCGGGCAAAAAAATAAAAAAAAAGCACAAAACACAAACATAAGCAAAACAGAGAGTAAGGATAGTCTGACATTCAGAGAAATGTTTTTAAATTTCAATCCATTGTAACTAACTTATAAGTAATCATTCTGAAATATCATGTCTCAGTAAATTTCAATGTGCCATAATCTTATATAGCCAAAATATTTTGAAGAAAGTTATTCAAATTCATATAACAAAATTTACTTGTTTAGTGACTTTCACTGTTTACATACAGATCTTCAGATACAATATCATACATGTGATATCCGACGCATTGTGCGTGAGTCATGCATTTTGGACCAATCTCACGACCTCATGCGTGGGCGACAATTTCTCACGCATACCTTTACTTCCGTGGAAAAATAAAATGTTTACAAAACAAAAGCCACACAACTTCAAATGGTAAATGGGGGATATTTTTTCTTTTAAACATCGTCCTTGACATGAAAAATACAGAAATGTTTTGTTAATTCATTCTTATTTCTTATTAAATTAGCATTTGAAAGCTAACTTGTGTCCTTGAATAGCGATCGCCGTCCGTCTTTATGTAAGTAAAGAATGCTGAGTTATCTCCCTTTTTTAATTTCACAAAATTGTTAATAAAATATTTTTTGCCCTGCATATTGTTAAAAAATTGAATAAATTTAATATATTTCACTATTGTTTGTTTGCTTTAAAGACAATTGTGCTATTTAGAAATAAGAATAAAAGATTCGAAAAACATTTAGATAAGTTAACACTAAATTACAATACATTGATAACACGTATATTTCCCAAAGTTCCGTTCATGACTATGTTTTTTTTTTGTTTTTTAATCATCCGTGCGAGACCTAAATAGGTAGTCAAGGACGTTAAAAACTTCCCAGTCAATGTGGATGCTAACGAATAATGGTGAAGACATTGTAACAATACAATGTTATTCATACAAATGAAAAGTAAAATACAATATTTTCCAGAGCAATTAATTTCTCGAAGCAAATTTGGACTATAAACAATAGTGAAAATGATTAATTGATTATTTATCATATGATATTTTAGAATATTTTATTGTGAACAGGGCTCACCACACTAGAAAATAACAGGGAGACTCAGAGTCTCCCTCAGGGTAGCAACAGGGAAACTTCAGGGCATGACAGGGAGACTTCCAAGTCTACCAGGGAGACTGTGTTTTTCCCCCCAATTCGTCGCCGGTCAAGTAAATACCTGTTATTTTGTGTCTTATAGTGTATACTATGCATTCCTTTATTGTGTTTTATCCTGTATTGTTTGAGATTTTATCTACATTTACTCCATATCCTTCAATTTCAGTCATAATCTGAGATTTTGTCTCATGTGCATTTAATCAATATCCTTTGTCAGATTGTGAGTTTGTCTTATGTATATTTGATTTGTATACTTAGAGATGTTTATTACTTTTTTGCTATTTTTGCAGGTTTCCTCTACAGCCATGATGATATCTTGTAATAAACTGATTAATTTATATTTGAAATGAATAAAACTCAATTTCTGATTTTCATATTTTATTTATTTGATATTTGAATCCAGCAAAACAGACATAATAAATATAGGACTAAACAGGGTTCTCACTAAGAATTTTTCATGATGAGTCCTGGGACTCAGCATTTTTCAGAATGGTGAGTCCCAGCTGATTTTGATGAATCCCAGTCCCAGGACTCATCACCACCTTTTTAACGTACATTGCTTGATTTTGACCATGGTAGGCCTATTGTACTATTGTTAAAGTTTAATTAAAATCATGTGCTGCCTTAAACGAATATAATTTGAAATAAAAAAAATTTTTAAAAATGAAATTATGCCTTGGTGCTCCGAACTTGGAAGAAAATTTCTGTTACAGATATGGGCAAAAATATTTGTATCTTTTCACACAACTTATTTATTATTGCCATTTTATTTTTTAATATTTATTTATCTATAATCTTTACTATTATTTTTTCTCAAACATATTCTTAAAATCCTCCCATTCACCTTGCTTGAACACCTTAATAATCAATTCATGTCCGCTAAATTTATTTTTAAATAAGGTCTACATATTGTTACCGGTCGGTAAAAAACACCGTGACCAATGAAAAATCACAAGAATTCCGATTGCCGCCATTTTCTAGCTTACTTTTTGTCCTTTTTTTCCCCCTTCCTCTTTGATCTCCAAGAAAACAAAAAAATGGCGGCTCTGATTTTTAATGAAAATAACGGTCTTCAGACGCAGCTGATTACGTACGTTGTTCGGAGGCGCCTTACTTAAAAACACCAGGCGACTCATTTGTCGCTCTGAAGCCGATGACAGGGCGACATTGGCAAGCATTAGGCGACTTAATCGCCCTAATCGCACAGTTTGGTGACCCCTGGTGAAAGCTTATATTTTAATGTCAATAAAATCTCACCCTTAAATGAGCAAAATCTCACCCATACCCATTCTAAATTTGTCACATGTAAGCAATATGTTGTTTTGCCAATGATAACAATGTGTGACCAAGGTTCATTTGCATGAGAAAGAAAGGGGAATAATTTCTTCATTTGGAACCTCAGTAACAAGGTGTCAGTCTGTTGGCAGACTTAAAGAAATGGCAAGCATAGTTATAAAGCAGATAAGAAAGTAAAATTTCAACAATTTAATATTAACAATTTTTTAAACGAGCCAAAAACAGATTTTAAATAAAATCTGAAAATGCTTTATAATTTAAATTAATTACAAGTGTCCAAATATTCCAGAAGGTAAAACTGTCACTAATCTTTAAATCAAAATATTAATCAAGTCAAAAAAGTCACTTCAATGATTTCTAGAATTCCAGTTGTGTGAAAGTCCAAATTAATTCTGTAATTTTGAGTGGTGGAAGCTGATCAGTCGCTGTAGTCCATTTGGATAATTGAATATGGAGGCACTAGTACTGACTTTAGATCTGGATTGTATACTGGCAGACACTTATCTGGTCCTGGTTAGCCAATTCGCTCCTCTGTGCAGACTGTGGTTTCCACTGCAGATTCATGTTTCCTCTTGACTTGTACTGCCAAACTAACACTGTATGTCTAAAGTTGTTCTAGTGTCTGTCTTTAAAATTTGTTGTGAAAATTAGTGGGTCTTCTTGGTCTTTGGATTGGTGAATAGTGAGTCACTGCCTTCATTGTTTGGTCAAGTGTTGTCCACTCCTATTCAGGTCCCCTCTGACGTTGTCAACTTCCTAATTAACACAGGTTACCAAAATCATTATCCCTATCTCTGCATGTCTTGTACTGTCTCTGTCTCTATCTGTGTACAGAACCCCGTCGCATATTTATACTAAAGTCTAAATATAACTCAAAATGACAAGTACACCTAATTAGAACAGTAAAATTAATTTGAGTATAATTTTCATAAGTGTGTCAACTGATTAAGGTTAATTAAGAAATTTGAAGGTGTCAATTTAATCAAAGCAATTTTGATTACTACCTGAAGTAATTAGTGACAGTGCAAAACTGATATGACAATTAACTTACAATAACTAATTTGTAATTTGTCAAAACTAAGTGGTAAATTAAATTTCTACAAAAATGCTGACAATGACTTATTTTAGAAAATTAAAATGATTAAAACCTGAAACAAAAATTGCCCCTATGACATAAATGTTTGATGTTAACAATTAAATAAAAAGAGAATACTTTAACAATACAAAGGTGAGACTATTGTTTAAAAAAAAACGTTTGGTTCCATATATAGTTCTTATGAATCAAAAAACAGAACAGTGCAATGCTGTTTTGAAGTGTGTAGCAACATGGAAACTAACTCCAACAATATCATTGAGGCCACAAAAAAAATATGTGTTTCCTAGTACATCAGTTTTCAAAATAGGGTCGGTAGGTCGGCTTTTTGGGGGGGGGGATTTAGTTTTGTCGAATTTAAAGGTAAAATATTTGAAAAATATAATTGTCTTTTAAACAAAAATTGCACATTTGAAAACTTTAAAATTAAAAATGGATGATATGAGAACGGTAACAAATATAACTATGTCAAAATATATTGGATTCTGGCGGCCATATTGGATGGAGGGCTTGGTCATTGGATAAAATTCTGAAAGAGGACCATTGCTGCCAGGATTTGTTCCAATTGGCCCACCAGTTTGAGAGGAGGAGATCTTTAAAGGAATGTTTACGACAACAATGGATGCCAAGTGATGGCAAAAGCTTACATGACATTTTGGACCAGGTGAGCTAAAAATTTACTAAAAGAACCATTACAGGAAACTTTTGCTCTAGCTTCTTTCAAATATGCACATTTCAAAAATAAATGAACACCTTGTCAGCAAATTTTTATATAACGGGTGTGTTGAAATTTGTTTTAAAAAACAAAATCTAAGGTAGACCTGTTACACTATACAACATAGTAGTGTATGGGGCTGTTATTTGTATAAAACAAATGCCATAATGGCAATAAATTTTCGCCTGTGGCTGTGGTTGTCAAGTATGCTAAAGTAAATGACTTCACACCATTATCAAAATTCTGTATAATAACGCACTGCAGTATGAAATATCTTATACCTGCTGTGTACTGAAATCAAAGCCCAAATACACAGCATTATCACTCATTTTCCCACTAAAGATATTTCTTTTCCTTCTGCCAACCATTGACGTACGATATAGTGTTCAATATAGGAAAGTACATATTAAAATTTTATTGATTTATTTTTTCTTACTTTACTTTGAATATTTGTGGAAACATTTAAGATAAGTTAAAATTAATTTTTAATTATTATTCTCTTTCTTTATAATTGAAAACGAATAGACTTATACAGATATACAAAATTGTCGAATTCTAGCATGAAATTTACACTTTAAAATGTAATAAACTTTCCAAGTACGGAAATGTGCTGTGATATAGGCTTTTTACTTGACGTTTGTCATTTAGTGAAGGGTAAACTTCATTAAATTAAAACACAAAATAGGAGTTGAAGCTATATGTTTAGCATTGATTAGCAGTTGACCATTAAAAGATACTTATCTTAACAAAGTATGTTTCAAATTTTAACAAGATATATTGAGCACATCGAAGTCTACACGATTTTTAATTTACCCAAAAATGGTTAATTTTGTGATTTTTCGTGCATATTTGATTTTTTTACGGACAAGGCGACATAACTCCAGAACAACATCTGACTTTAATACGGTAACAGCATAGACATGATAGAGGAGCCTAAGGAAATTTCCGTCTAGTGAGTGTTTTCAGCAACTTCAAACTTTGATCACAGATACAAAGAACTAGGCAATATTTTGTAACCATTTTTCACCATTTTAGTAAGGATGATTTAAGTTTTTTAGAATAATTATGAATATTTACCCTGGAAACAATAAGAAAAATGTGTTCATGTACTTATTAATAAAGTTTCATTTTTTTAAGTAGAAAGGCTATGTGATAATTCCGGACAATTGATGAACGTTATCCGATAAGAAAGCTTTATTTAAATTCGGTATAGTTACAAACTACAAAACATAAGCTCTAATGAGCTTTTAACCGAATACATACAAGCAAAACGACAACATAAAAACACAATCATGCAACCAAACTAAAAATAGTGAAAGCACAGATAAAATTAAGCACAACACTATATGCAAACATATGCTATAAAAAAAACAATATGAAATAAGCACATTGAAATAATCTGAAAGCTTATCCACATGCAGAACAGCGACATACCGAGCCATTCCAGGACTGTATAAGAATTTTGAACTGAGAGAAGCTGTTCTCCGTCCTGAAATTGTCCGGAAGACTGTTCCACAATGTGGCAGCAGGAAATTTTAAACTTTTCTTATCGTAAGTAATAGTTTTTACATTTGGGATGTCCAATATATTGTTATATCTGAAAGAATATTTCGATTGTTTTACCTTTAATAAGTCTTGTAAACATATATGCAGGTCACAATGCCAGCTTATTAACAATTCTAAAAGTTTCAATTGCCATTGTTCCCATTCTTCTGACTTGCAGAGAAGGCATCTTCACTTTTTCCAGTAAATTATCATAGAAGCTAGAAATGTCCTCGTATACAAAACGGATTTTTTGGACATTTTCTCTGCAGTGCAGAAATGCCATGCCAAAGGGCAAAAACTAAAATTATTCGGGATGAATGAACGAAAGATGATTAATTTAGTACTCAGTTTGTTCAAAAGAATGCCTAAATGTTTGAGGATGCCTTCCTGCAAATCTAACTGATTTGTATACATCTATATCTATACCAAGTAGTTTAATACTAGTTTGACGTGAAAGTCAGTGTTTTGAATACGAATATAAGGATTTTTACTATCAGTTATTTTACCCTCAGCCGAAATTTGAAATTTATCAGAGATTGCTTCCGTCTTAATCGCCTTGAACCAATCTATTAGTTGAAGTGACTCAGAAAACTGATTGAACAAAACACCATATGCCGATAATTTGCCAAGCAAATTTCATATGGGAGCCAGTCAAATGCCTTTGAAAGGTTCATCAAAACAGCAGCGATATAAAGGTTTTTATCAAGTGCTAAAGCCAATATTCAAACAGTCTTAGTAGTGTGGTTTGACATCCATGGCCATGACGGAAAGCACACTGATATGGATTAAAAATAATTTTCAAAATATTCACTCAGTTGCATCTCAAAAACTTTTTTCCAAAATTAGGAAAACAAAATAGGCAGGACACTGACTGGTCTATAATTTGATTTGTCTAACTGGCTATTTTCTTGTATAGCGGTGTAACTTGAGCCTTGGAAAACACCTGTATCTATTGATATATTAATTTATGATGTCAGCTGAGATGATACACCAGATTTACTACATTTGAAAACTTTAGCTGGTAACCATCCACACCAGTACATTTTTTTTGCATTAATTTTATATATATTCGTGAGCGCTACATCATATCATCATTTAATACGAATACATCATATGTGACCAGATACCATAAGGTAAAAAATCACCCTTTTCCTCAAGTAAGTATCGCCTACTATCTTAAAGTTGCTGACTGGCTTTGAGGTGACATGGGACTCTTGTCATGCTATTTGGTAATTTATGTTCGTCCAAAATTGTATCAAGAATTAACTGCTCTGAAACGACTTTCATAATGCATGAACAACTGCAATATCATTGGAAACACCATTTTTAGCGCAAGTTAAATGTGGTGTTGAATAAAGTCGGCTATTTTCTTTTAGTTATTAAGTATGACATGCATCACAGGTAATATAAATGGGTAAAAATTTAAAATTAGACATATATTTTCTTAATAGAAATAATACTTTGATACCTTTCATTGATAGTTCTTCAGAGGTTTTAGTAAAATTACCTTTAAAATGAATACTATTCCCCATAAACTTGAAGTCCTTCACTTCAGTAAGGCTTTTATTATCATAGAAAACAGGTGTGGATTGTTTATATGTATCCTGAAAAACAAGAACTTTAGTTTTCTTTGTGTTAACAGTTAATTTGAATTCTAGTGATGTGGCGTGGATTATAGTTTTAGTGCTTACTTGTGGATTTTATGAGTTTTTACGACGTCAGTATTTATCTAAGACTTATCCTGCTCAAAATCCTATACAAATCCTACTTCAGTTCCACCCCGTGGCGAAAAGGGGGCTACAGATATTACCTGACTAACGGAAGAGGTACATAATCAAAATGTTGCGGAATTGAAATACACTGTTTCGCCGATATGAAACATTTTATTCGCGGAAATCAAATAAAGTTTTCGAGGAGCAGAAAGTCATATTGCAGAGATGAAATGCTATGCTAATTAATGGTATATATCTTTCGGTATTCTTGCGATAATATAATTAGGTTAAATTTTAATGAGTGGTGTGCATAAATTCGAAAAATGTTAGTAAGGACCAAACACAGGGATGCATGTGGTTGAGGTATAGTGGTTACTCGTAAAAAATATTTGCCTTGTTATTAGAAATACTTATTACACCCTGAAAAGGCTGGGAAAAATATTACCCCTTAAAATAGCTTTAAAACATCAGAAATTAAAAGACAAAAATAAAATCGAAGTATCATTCGTGTAACTATTAGTTAACACTGCTTCTAAGTTTCAACCCTAAAATATACTCCCAAAGAATTTTCTTCCTATCCTCCAGAATAAATCTTAAATTGAATATCACAAAAAAAGTAATTTTCGAAAAAATGACCCGTAAAAAAGTGCAATGCTACATAAGGGGATATCTTCAATCACAGTCTCTCTCTGGGAACAACTATGACAACGTTAGTTTCGATTGCGATATTTCGGCATGTGCATTTACAGAAGTTTCCATGTTATGCAAAAATGCATTTCCACGATACACACGATACATACATTCATAGCACTGTTATACAAAATATAACTGACTGAAAAATAAAACAAATAATGTCATAATTTGTCATTTAACATTGTAATAATACTGTCAATCGCACAATGAATTCCAAAAATAATTAACTAAACATAAACATTCACACGCAGGGCACATTAAGATAAATGTTCGGTAACTTGTTAGTAGGGTATACGTCATCGTCGGAAACCCGCGGCCGATTTTCTAAGTAATACGTGTAATACGGGTTGGCCGTATAAGATTTTTGATAAACATTTAGACCAAAAAGGGGACTACGATGTTGTATATGAGAAGTTATAATACAGTCGCTTAACTGAAACCTGTATTGCATACACCTATCGCATACCTTGTATACCCCGTATACCCTGTGTCAAGTCTCCATTTGAAATATATGATAAAGTGAACAATATAAAAAATCCGTATCACAGGCCTTATTATCAGTCGACCAATATCAGCCCTCGGGCCATGTATTATTCTCTATATATAAGTTACATACATATTTTCACACGCATTGAAAAAGGACACTAATGAAAAATATACTGTTTGTAATAAATTGTGTAGAAACACAATATAATATAGCATGCATCTAAAACGATAAGCAAAAAGTGAGTTGCTGCTACCACCAGTTATTCTAGAAAGCTCGTAATCGACAGTGATCGCCGGCACCCCAAACAATTATAGTTGGGACACTTTCCCAAAGTATAAAATCTAAAGCCTTATTGCCCATTTACAGATGTTATGCAATCATTTTATTAAGAAATCAAATCACTGAATCCAGTGGAAAAGAGAAAAGGGAAAAAAGTTTAGGTCTAAAGCTTAAATTCACCATTTTCGAAATTCGACCCATGTGGGTCCCAAGTTTTGGAAATAAAAATTTTAAACCTTATTGTGCATCTACATATCGTATATGACAATACAGTAAGGGAGCAATTTTTAACCACTTTATTTTTTGGGGAAGTTTAGGGTAAAAATTGAAATAAAAAAGCAGGACCAGGATTTTGGCCAGGATCACTTTAGGTATGAAAAAAAATACAGGACCAAAATTTAGGCTGGATCAAACATTCCATCCTATTTTATTGTATCGTATTCAAGCCTCTACATGTACTTTACATCTCCAGCGCCGGAAATTTTAAATCTACAATGCTGGACTTCATAATCTCCAGCGCTAGAACAAGATATATTTTTCTATTTGAGACGAACAGTGCTTTGTAGTACTATATTTAGTTATTGGAACTATTTGAAGTCATTTTGCAACCAGATTGATCAACCATTTGAATTTAGCCGCAGGCAAGTGAATTAATTTTATTAGATTCTGGAATTTTTTTTTCGCGGCACCGATAACTAGCTTAAAGCCTTTTTGTGAATATAACTAAATTTATTGCTCGATTTCACGTGATTTTTCAACCCAATCACTTTTTCATCGAATTTTTACCCCCCCCCCCTTTTTCTCACCAAAGTTTGGCCGGAGTATATGTTTTTTTTTTCAACTTAATTCTGCCCCCCCCCACAGGCGTTTGTTTTATACAAATAACAGCCAACATACATTATAGTGAGTATGGAGCTGTTATTGGGATGTGATTTAAGTTCTATGGAGGAAAAATCCCATATAGAAAAGGTTCATTTCAAGTTTTGTAAAATTATACTTGGACTTAAGAAAACTGCTACAAATATTGGTGTTATATCAGAACTTGGGCGATTACCAGTTGCTAGCTAGTTTTATAAAATTACATGCAATTATGTATTTTGCTAGAATACATACAATAGCCATGAACACATTACTAAAGGAAGCTTCCCATGTTAATAAAACATTACATGATGAGGGATTCTATTCCTGGACTATATTTATTTATAATATTTGCAAATAATTTAATTTAAACATAGAAGACTTAATTCATAAAGAAAACTTCTACTCAAAAATAAAAAATACAATAAAAGCAGAAATAAAAACAAAAATTAATGATATTTATATTAAAAGGAATTTTGACAAAATTGAAGGGCTAACTGATAACTCCAAATTACATCTTTATAGTAAGATTAAAAAAGACTATAAAATGGCAAATTACCTAAAATGTAAAAAAAAAAAAATTGAAATTAAGCAAGCTCTTAGTAAAGAGGACAAATATACCTAAGGAGCAAATCAAAAGACGTAATCCATTGGACAGACAAACATGGGAAGACAAATGAACAACCACAAGCACAACAAATAAACACTGAAAACTAAAAAAATGAACAACACGAATTCCTATAAAAACCAGGAGTGAACCCAGGTGCTCCGGAAGGGTAAGCAGTTCCTGCTCCGTATACGGCACCCGTCGTGAAGTTCAACAAAGTCAATCCGGTGGAAGTCATAAATCGGTGGAGGCACATGAAATGTTACGACAGTGGGAACAAGTATAACATCATCTTAGACATTGGAACACTGTAACGGTCAATAAATTCGTGATGACGACCGTAAAATTTCCTAAGTGATGACATCAACTTATCCCTGATAAAACCCTGGTCACGAAGCTTTTGTGACAGCAGTAATCCTCTTTGTCGAAAGTCACGCATGTCCTTGAAAATCGGATAAGCTGAGAAACATAGACGCCATATATAGGCGATGCTGGTATATTGCTACTCAAGAAGGTAAGTTAACAATAGAAAGTCGAAGTCATCACGTTTGTCAAAGTTTTGTCTTCAAATGTCCCTCATTGTCTATTTCAAGAAACAAATCTAAATATGAAGCGGACTTTGGTGTATCTGTAGTATCCTTAATTTCCAGCTCACTGCGGTAGATGAGACTACGTTTGAGTGGTCATTGGTTACATATAGAAACGGGTAGATATAAAAAATATCCATAGACAACAACGATTGTATACTGGAAGATAGACGAGCAACACTTCCTTCTTGACTACGATAAATATAAAGATTTTATAATTACCCTTTTTAATAGTATAAAAGATAAGCATAATAATCAATTTTTATTCTTTCTGTCACTTGGAAAAAATAGTTTTCTTACTCGACCCCGAAAAAAGAGCTATTGTCTGATATTTGTACTTTTTTTCAACAGTCATTAGCATTGGAAAGATGAAGTTCATGTTGGTCAGGGCTTATATACCATCATACATATATATAATGAATGTACTATATTTTTAATTTCTGGTATTAATGTATACTTGTGACATAATGAATACAGAAAATACAAAGTCATATAGAATAGAATACAAGATTATTTACTACAACCGAGACTACAACATATCAAGGAGTTGTGAGACTCCTGCCCCCAGTTCTATATTGACTGTTTTAAATAGAAACCAAACATTCCAACATGTTTATAATTCGTTGGATTAAGCAAATGGACCAGTTTTTGTTCATCCGACATATTTTGAAATTGCACATCTTCCGAACTTAAATTATAAAATCATGTAAATAACATGAATAAAGAATCTCTTATTTTTTTAAATTTATTTTGCATTTTAAGATATCGTTTCGAGGAATTTTATAATGACTGTATTATATATATATAAATATTTCCACATGTTCAAGATAAGATCCGGGTTCCGAATGTCCTAGCGGAAAATTACACGCATGACGAGAGGAAAATTGACCTAGCCAAAACAGCGAATAACATGTTTACAGTTCTTCGAATTAATTGATAAAAGAATTACTATTAAAGATTAATCGAAATCTAATTATTAAAAATAGTACAAATATTTTTCCACCACAATCAGTTAATTTCTACTTCTAAGACTGTTTAGATGAATACGCCCCCCCCCTAACTCCCTTGACCACAGCTGTTGTCCGTGGAAAATTTTCTTTGTTTTGTAGCACGCACATGTTGTACTAGTTTACTTTTTTCTTTTTACGACACGATTGCTATATAAACATTGGAATATCACCCTAAGAGACCCCCCTTAAACAACAAAATTGCATCATCGTACAACGTGTCGGATACACAGTAAACTAAGCACACGATTAACTTCATTGTTGTCCTAAATTATCGCATTCTAAATTACCGAGACGGTTTGCTGAATTATCTGGTAAGCATTTGTTTATATTTCGAATAATAGTATATATATATATTTCCATTTGCAACAGATCTAGCACAAATAAAAACAAAACAAATAATAAGCTTAATTTATTTATATCTGCCAATAGGATCCCATGTAGTATCCTATTTTTTTCAAAATATATACATGTATATATTAAATTAATGGTATACATGAATACTGTAGGGTGAAAATTTTCAAAATTAAATATTTTCAAAATATATACTGTCATTTTAATGGTATATACACCATATAGGGTTAATATATATTTAAAAATAAAACTTTTCAAACAATGTACATATCAAATTAATTTTTGGGATATACATGTATGTGGGTTGAAGAAATATTTCTTTTTTTCATGGATCACAAATAAATTAAAAAATTCATGCTTTGCAAAAATCACTGTATTTATTATTCTGGCTGATCATGTTGAAGAAGATATCTTTTAGTAGTATATATTGTTAGAGAAAACAAATATTATCAACACTATGTCATGTATACATAATAGTTATTACTTTGTAAGATTTATCTCCCATTTTGGGAGGTATGCTAAAAATGTAGCTGTAAATAGGGAATTTTTTCACTGGCTATAAGTTCATAGTTTAATATAATCAAATTTTGGGCCTCCATTAAGCCCATTTTTCAAATTTTATTCATGTCATGAAAATTACAGGATTCTCAAAATGTAAAGTTTCTAAATTTTGTAGATTAAAAAAAAATACTATGACAGCTGAAAGTGAGATTTTTTTTATTGAATGAGGAAAGTTGAGGTCTGTGCACAAAACACCATTTTGTACCATTTGATACTCCTATCTGTTAAATCGAATGATTATGGTGTAGATAAAAGACTTCTGTCTTTAGTTAATTGAACAAGAAGTTCATTCATATTCTGTTATGTATCAGTTGTGTTAAACTGTTTGTCATTGAAGAGGGATTTAAATAATTATTTCTTATACAACAGATTGTTGTATTAAGGTTCAGGGAAGGGTAATTTTTCTTCATTGTGAAGGTTTATCTTTGTATTTGGGTCAGTATTAGTTGAATGATGCAATGACACTGAAATATTGTATATATACAATGTATGCATATGTTGCATTAAACTCTAATCAATTAATCAGTGCATAGAGATCAACACTTACATACAATGACTTAAGGTTAAATTTACACCAAGAATAATTTTTTTGGCAGTGTTCAATATTTTTGGTCAACCTTAATTGATATGCAGGACTTTTTGCTTCAGGCTTCTGGGAAAAATGTCTTCCACATCGGTGGCAAGAAAATCAGTTTATTATCAATTTTATTTCAGAGGATGTGAGGCCATGTGGCGGATAAGAATAATTACATGTTTTGCAAAATTATATTGCTTGCATTGTTTGGTACTTTTACAACTTTACTGACTTGCAATCAGGGCAGGCTGTGTATCTAATTCATAACAACTGATTATAGTTAAATTTTTAGGGGCCTCAGTGGTCGAGTGGTCCAGGTAATTCGTGATGACTACTAATGATCAGTAGCCTGTCAATGCTGAGGTTGTGAGTTCGAATCTCACCTGTAGAGGTGTGTGTTCGACTCCGATCTTAATTGACAAGGATTGCCAATTTTCCTACCAAGGGTAGGTGGTTCTCTCCGTGTATTCTGGCTTCCTCCACCAATAAAAACTGGCCGCCGTGAAATAGTTAAATGTGCTGAAAACGGCGTAAAACCTCAATTAAACAAACAAACAAATTAAATTTTTATATTAATATGCTGAGTGATTTCGAAATTTAGAGTGATTCGATGAAATAGTTCCCATGTGAAGCATGTGTATGACCCATATAGATACTTGCAAATGTGTTGTGAACAAGTATTGGCTATGGTAGAGATTGCAAATTAGTTCAGAATGGATTTTCAGCTATAATTCTAGAATTCAACCAACACTTAGGATATAATATAACATCGAAATTCTAAAATGGTTTCAAAATGTACTTTAGAGGCATTTACTACTGCATATTTTGTGCATTTTAATGATCTATTCTTCATTTTCATTCTAGATATATCTATGACATTTGTATGCACCCAATAGTACTCGATAGTCAGTTTGATATCAACAGATAATAGGTTTCAAGTTTGAACTGGTTAATTAACACTATGTAATGTGCACAATTTTGGTTGACTTATGAAAACTAGCCGAAAGAAATATTAAATGTGATAATGCATATATTACTTAGGGCCTAACATGTATATGTTCGTAATGTAATGTTATAAGTACTGCCTTATTAGTAGAATTATCTACTTTTAGTATTCCTTCTCACACACACCTTTTATATATGTACACACAAAGTGATACAGACATCGATATCAGCCTTTTATAATCACATAATTTCCTGTACATTTGAAGTAGGATTTGCTTACACATTTTAAATGTCTATCAGGTTTCTATTAGTGCATTTTCATGGAGATAGGTGATATAAGATGAAGCATTTCTATGGATTTTTATTTAGGCCATTTCTTTTTTGAAAGATTGTATTTTAACCTTACCATAAAATATATTTTTGGTTTTAATATTTGCCACATACATGTAGTGTAATATTTATCTATCATATTTTAATAACTAATACACCATATTTTTTGCAGCCTTTATATAATACAAAATGTTTGGAACCTTAGTTAGACAGCCAGCTACTACGGCAGTTAAACAGGTGTTCAGCAGGACATCCCGCACTGTAGCCACCCAGACAAAAAAATCACAAGAAGTCTTCGACAGAGAAGATAAATATGGTGCTCACAACTATGGTCCGTTACCGGTAGCCCTTGACAGAGGACAAGGTATATTCCTCCATATGAATTTTTATATTGAGGCCTAGGAGTTTTTAATGACACCAATGCATTATTAAATTTTCTGTTTATGTGTCAACAGAAGATAAATTGGGCAAAAGTTTTAAGTTCGGTCTTGTACAATTAAGATGTACCCCAACTAGGCCGAAGGTCTACTGCATTTAAAGGTTTTTGCACATGCTGGCATATATATAACAATTCTTGTGATTGCAGCAAAACCATAAATTAAAGCATTATGAAATACACAAAATGTGCATAAATTTTAAGATGCATTATGAGCTAACACTAACAAAGCCATGAAATTTTGTTTTAACAAACCATTAACCAAGTTTAGAATTAGTGACCATACTCTTCAAATAGAAATTGGGCCTTAAAAAAGTATACCCAGAGAAAAGAGTATGCACTAAATATAAATCTGATACCAAAGATGAATGTCTTTTTTAGTTCGCCTCAACGAATACCCCCTTTTTGTCTCGCCTTGACGGAGTCAAAAGGCGAGACATAGGTATGCTGTTTCCGGCGTCGGCGGCGTCGGCGACGGCGTCAACAATGTATTAGTTTGTGATTAGCTCAGTTTTATGGGGATCCACTAGTGGTAGGTCAATGATAATTGGTATGCAGATGTATTACCATTGCCACATCTCATTGCCATGGAGATTATTTGGCTCCGCCCCCTCAGTCATGGTCTATTGACTTTGAATGATTTGCTTACTTTACATGTATTAGTTTGTGATTAAGGATGATCGCTGGTCTAATAGGAAATAAATAGGATTTGAAATAGGTGTTTTAGTTTGAGAGAACATAAGAATAGTAAACAAATAAGCAAGAGAAAAATATAGGTTCATGTGCTCATTTTAGAGCTATAAGGCCTTGAAAATTTAAAGGAAATGGGTTTTCTCTAGATTTTTCATTGTCTTTGCATTGACAACTTCAGTCTCTCAAAATGTATGAAAGAATAAAAAGGATTTCATAAAATTTTGTCAAATACCATTTTAAGGTATATATGATTGAATTATAAAAGAAAAGGTGGGGGTTCATGGGCAAAAAATTTCATGTTTAAGAAATGGATAAAACCCGAGGATTCCGAAAATCTGACAAAAAGACCAAAACATGACCAGCAATCATCCTTAAGTCAGTTTATGGGGATTCACTAGTGGTAGGTCAATGATAATTGGTATGCAGATGTATTACCATTGCCACATCTCATTGCCATGGAGATTATTTGGCTCCACCCCCTCAGTCATGGTCTATTGACTTTGAATGGTTTGCTTACTTTACATGTATTAGTTTGTGATTAGGTCAGTTTATCGGGATCCACTAGTGGTAGGTCAATGATAATTGGTATGCAGATGTATTACCATTGCTACATCTCATTGCCATGGAGATTATTTGGCTCTACCCCCTCAGTCATGGTCTATTGACTTTGAATGGTTTGCTTACTTTACATGTATTAGTTTGTGATTAGGTCAGTTTATGGGGATCCACTAGTGGTAGGTCAATGATAATTGGTATGCAGATGTATTATCATTGCCACATCTCATTGCCATTGAGATTTATTTGGCTCCACCCCCCTCAGTCATGGTCTATTGACTTTGATTGGTTTGCTTACTTTACATATATTATGAGTCTTGTGAAGAGGAACCTTGAGAGATCCTGCTCTGGAAATCAACTATAAGTAACTATAAGTAACTATAAGTAAACAAACAAAATTATATTTTATTGGACACAAAGCCAAGCAAAAAGATCTTTGTCTCGCCATGATGAGGTTGGGTTGAAAAGCTACATATAGGTATGCTAATTCGTGCATATTCATTGACTGAATATTTGCATAACTTACATGTTAAAGTATTGTGTTAAAGTATTGCTATCAGTGGCGGATCCAGAACTTTTTGTTAGGGGGGGGGGGGGGCGCTGACCGACCTAAGGGGGGCCCACTCCAGTCACGCATCAGTGATTCCCTATAAAATCAACCAAATTTTTCCCACAAAATTTTTGTATTTAGGTTTGGGAACGACTTATAATAAGTCAGTGGTATTTGGTATCCAGTTGTATTAGCATTCACACATCTCATTTAAATGGAGATTGTTTAACCATGTAACTCAGTCATGGTTCATTGACTTTGAATATTTGCATAACTTGTGTAAGATGTTAAGGTATTGCTATTATGATTTCAACATTTGCATAATCAAAATTACAAAAAGGCGAGACATATCTCTGTGATAACAGTTTATAAGTTTTATGTCAAAAATCAGTTTTAACATTCAAAGTGACCTACAGTCATATTACTTGGGGATGCATCCCGAAGAGTAACACGGTCTCCCACCAAAATTAGGTTACTCTGACCTAATCATGCTTCATTGACTTTGGTTAACTTTTACATCCGAGTTCAGTTCTCTGATACCAAGGGACCTGCTGTACTTGCTGTAAGGGTGCATCTCAGGGAGCTACACAGCCACACACCAAAATAAGTGGGGGAACGAGGCGAACTTTGTAATCGTAGATTTTTGGTGTCTTATCCTGTAATTCTAATTAAAATCAATGTAAAATGTTTTTTGACCACTTTGGTAAAGAAGATGTTAACTTTATTCGATATACAGAGACTGTTAAAATTAAAAGAATTCTAATCCATCAACACCAACTGACATTAAAATGGTGGGTACCTTATAAAACAGTCATTAGAACTGAGGGGAGACGATACTCCAAATTAATAGTCAGTCCTTTGTCTTTAAAAAATGTATTATGTTATGAATATGTGTGTGGTGAAATGTGAATTGTGATTTATGTATTATATAGTATGTAAATAAATTGTATGCTTATACCCTTAATTGGGGTACATTGCATTAATAAAGTTATATTATTAGTTACTAAAAGTTAGTTCAGTACCACTCCATCTAAGAATCATATGCAAAAGGTGATACATGTGGTTTGAAAGTCTAGATATTTTTATTTTTGATATTTTGTTTAAAATAAAATGGTAAACAGAAACTTACATTTGGCGATTCATAAACTTTGGGTATGCAAGAAAAGGGAGATAACTCACTAATTTAGAGAAAAATGCCTTAGAAACATCAGACATTAGATGTGAATTATGTCCAAAGACCACGAAGGATACAATCAATTACTAATATTCATTTCATAAATCTCGGGACATAAATTACCAAATATTATATTGCATAAATTTGATGATTCTTATAGACTTAAATTTTTAGTAAACCACCAAAACTGATGCTCATGAATGAAAATAAATGACAATTAGATAAGGTCATTGTAATTAATTTGATGAAGACCATACTTAGTGAATGCCTAGATAATTTAGGTTTCAAATTAAAGGTTATGGCTACAAGGACAGACAGATAGTTTGTCAGAAAATTAAGTTTTGGAAGTTTAACAATACCATTGTGTCCTCTTACTGGATTTTTGTATATTTTCTGTGCCCCCTCTTGTATACTGCATTTACTATTGTTTAAAAGGCCAGGATGTGTTTTTTTTTGGCAGGGGCACTTTTTTGTGAAGCTAAGTTTCATGCCTAAAAGACTTATTTGCCTTATTTTATTGTAGTCACATGCCTTTTGCCCATGGGCCTTCATGATTTATTTATTATGTTAGGTCATGCACGATATTATGCATATATATCATATTGATATAAAATAATTAGATGTTGCTTAAATTCTAATGCTCTTGATTCGTATGATTTCAAAAAAGCCTGTTGAATTTGGATTACTGGATTATTCCTAATTTCTCTTGAATCAGTCTTGGCAAAAAATGCACTAATGTACCCATTAAAATGGATTAAAATCACTTTAAAGTTACCCATTCAAATTGGTTAAACAATATTTGGGCCAGCTGAGAAACTTGTCACCAAATGCCTTGCCAATTTTTCTCAGGAATTCTCTGCAATGAATATTAGTATGATATACCCCAAAACACTCGCTAATAAAAACAATTTGGGGGAAATAAAAAGAAATCGAGAATACAATGTTTTGTTGATATAAAGATTAAACAAAGATTAAACAAGACAAAGCATTTGATTTAAATTTTTATGCATTTTATTTCAGGTTGTTATGTATGGGATGTAGACGGAAACAAATATTTTGATTATCTCAGTGCATATAGTGCATGTAATCAGGGACATTGTCATCCAAAGATTGTCAAAGCTTTAACAGACCAAGCATCAAAGTTGACCTTGACATCCAGAGCATTTTATAATAGTGTGTTGGGAGAATTTGAGGAGTATATTACAACAATGTTTAAATATGACAAAGTCTTGCCAATGAACACAGGTCTGTACCATATCTATGCTATTGCTTAATTCAATGGTGAAGAATAATAATGAAAACAACTTTTGTGCAGTGAAATAAAGCCAACAAAAAAATGCTTATTACTGGTTTCCATCTAACCAAAAATGTGTTCACCCTAATGGCCATTTTGTGGGTAACATGCTAATCTAACACATGCCTCACTCAGCATGTAACATTTTTTAATGTTGCCCTCTCATCCTTAGTGTATAAATTGGTGATTTTCTCCATGTATAAGACTGCACATTATAAAACTAATTTAAAAAAAATTAAAAAACCAAAGTATCTGTGTCTATTTTAGAGTGGCTGTATTTTGATACATCTGCAATTATGGAAAATACAAGTTTAGATAGAGCACATGAACCAAAATATGTCAACATGCAGTTCTGAACTTAAAAAACCGAGGTTGACAACGTTTTTAGAGGGTTTACAATTTGCTCTATCATCCTGTCACTCCTGTGTTATTTATATACTATTAAAGTCAGAATGTCACCCCCTACAGAAGTGAGTTAAACTTTCCAACCATCCAACCTTAATTTATTTTTAGCAAGTTAGATCAAAGCGGTCTTTTTTTTCTTTCCTAATGGAAATAAGTTTTACTTATGCTCATTAGTAACATATAAGCTCTAGATGTTTTTGTACTGTGGTGGCAGTAGAGAAGTTCATTTAAAGTTTTGTTAGTTATATGCCAAAACATTCATTCTGACTCTGAAATTATCACAATAGTAGCTACAGATTTCATTTCACCAATCAAAGTTCCAAATTCTATGGGTTTATAACAGACGATATGAAAAACAAATCATATATTTAAGTCTTTTGATCATAAGGAATTCCAGTTTTCCATACAGTATACAGTAAGTAGTTCGTTACATGTCTCTTAATTTGTTTTGACATGAATTACCAAAAAAAAATTATTCAAAATATTTTTAATAAATAATGCATAATGTCGTGGTATCATTTCAAGAAATATTGGATTATGAATTCTAATTTGTTTTAAAGTATTTTAGATAGCAAGTCTAATTTTACTGTAGGTGTTGAAGGCGGTGAAACAGCATGTAAATTAGCAAGGAAGTGGGCATATAATGTAAAAAAAGTTCCTGCTAATCAAGCCAAAATAGTGTTTGCAGCAGGAAATTTCTGGGGTCGCACATTTGCTGCTATCTCATCATCCACAGATCCGTCTAGTTATGCTGGATATGGGCCATATATGCCAGGATTCAGCATTGTTCCATATGATGATTTAGGTGCACTTGAGGTAATGTTTAATTTTATTGTTTTAAATAATGATACGTATTATGTAGTAGCAGCCTCAGATAATCTAAGTAGGTGACATTCTTCTGTTAAGTATCAAATTTCTAATTGAGTTTGTGATGAGTAACATTAGTGGAAAATCATTAGTCTGAGGATATTTTGCATATAAAGATCTCGCATTGTGATTTAGAAAAAATACTATTTTACCATGGAAATTTGACCGTGCCACACTAGCGTTATGGCAGACCACAATGATAACATCGTCGGCCACGCTATTATTATGGTGGCAGACCATTCTGACAAATCAATGCTAATTGTGTCAATTGTGTGAGATGAATGAGATAGTTGAACAAATAAATTTTAGATGTTTTGTATTCCAGAACTCAATGAAATTTAGATACGGAACATGCGACAAAATCGGGTCAAGATTTTACAAAACCGGAGATTTTGGGTCAGGATTTTTTGACACTTTGGAGAATTCTTGTTAGGATTTAAAAAATTTCTGCAGATTTTTATAAAGCACTGAGGAGACTTTTCACAATGTTATATATATAAATATGTCTGATCATGAAAACTGCCTTTTATTATCATTTTATTGCCGTCACTTGGTGTCCGTCGTCTGTCGTAAACTTTTTCAAAGATCTTCTCCTCTAAAACCACGTAATCAATTACAGCCATACTTAGTCTGAATGATCCTTAGGGTATCTAAAATAAAATTTATGTTTTATTTTCTTGTCTGTCAAGAAACATGGCCGCCACGGCTAAAAATAGAATATAAGGGGTAAACTACAGTTTATGGATTATATCTCAAAAACTAAAGCATTTAGAGCAAAACAGAATGGGGTAAAAATGTTCATCAGGTCAAGATCTACCAGCTATGAAATTTTCAGACGAATCAGCCAACCCTATGTTGGGTTATTGCCCCGGAATTGTTAATTTTAAGGAAATTTTGCAGTTTAAGTTGTTATCTTGAATATTATTATAGATAAAGACAAACTGTAAACAACAAAAATGTTCAGCAAGTAAGATCTACAAATAAGTCAACATGACCAAAATCTTCAGTTGACCCCTTATAAGAGTTTTTGCCCTTTAAAGACAATTTTTCACATTTTTTTCGTCATCTTTGTTAACTTTTAAAAATCTTCTCCTCTGCCAAACTTAGGCTGAAAGATCCTTAGGGTATCTAGTATAAATTTTGTGTTTTATTTTCTTGTCCATCGAGAAACATGGCTGCCCTGGCTAAAAATAGAACATAGGTGAAAATGCACTTTTTGGCCCATATCTCGAAAACGAAAGCAGTAAGGGCAAAACTTTTTTTGTAGTTTTAGGTTATTAGCTTGAATATATTGAAGACAAATAATCTTTCAAGGGCAAAAACTCCTATAAGGGGTCAATTGACAATTTTGGTCATGTTGACTTATTTGTAGATCTTACTTTGCTGAACATTTTTGCATTTGTTTAGGGCATTACTTGAAATTAATGGTAGCTGTACAAGTAAAATGGAGTGTCAAGGTCATTGAAAAATTCCATAGCAACCGATGAAAAAGTCCCTACCAACCATATATATTTGGGTTAAGGACCTTATAATTTACCTTTACAAGTCAAAAAGAAAGGTCAGGGCTCAAGGTCATTGAAAAGGTCCATAGCAACCAATGAAAAAGTCCCTAGCAACCATATGTATTTGGGTTCAGGAGCCTACAATTTACCTGTTCAAGTGAAAATGGAAGGTCAAGAGTCAATGCCATTGAAAAAGTCCATAGCAACCACATCTATTTGGCTTCAGGATTCTAAATTTTAGTTGCACAGGTCAATATTAAGGAGATGCAAGATCTACCGGTACACAAATGATAACAAGTGAGCAATTCAGGCTCTTGGGAGCCTCTTGTTTTTGGATAATTTCGGGTATGTAATTTTAGCTTTCCTGGATATTTTCGGGTCACAAATTCGATATAACGTGGATAATTTCGGGTAGGGGTTTCAATTTCACTGACACACCCCTGCCATAAAATGGTCAAGTTACCACTAAAGGGCCTCGGGACCATTAAAGCAAACCTTGAATCAATACAAGGGTCAATACAGAATCAGCAAGTTAGTAACACTATAATATTGCAGTCCATGCAATTTTGCTCTAAAAATTGAGGTCATTGATATGGAGAATAGACTTATTTGACATGTAAAAAAAATTTGCTGTACAATAAAAGGGTTATTGCATTAATAGTGAGAAATATTAACCCCAGCAAAAATAATATTTAGAAGTATATAAGAGAAATAAATTCAATTATGTTTTTTACGCAATTAATTCATTTTCCATAGAAAGATATGAATCTAAGTAGTGTGATTAATGCTTTTTATGTCTCAAAATTTGTGTGCAAAATAACTTTAAAGTTTTTTTATTAAGATTTCATAATTCATTTCAGAGAGAATTCCAGGATCCAAATGTATGTGCTTATATGGTAGAACCAATCCAGGGTGAGGCAGGTGTGGTTGTCCCATCAGCAGGATACCTTAAAGGTGTAAGAGAATTGTGTACGAAGTATAATGTATTGTGGATTGCTGATGAAGTTCAAACAGGATTGTGTAGGACTGGCAAGTAAGTAATAAAAAGTTTTAGACCTTATAAAGTGATTGCATTATTTCAAATATGAATATGAAAAAGAGTAGATTTGGTTAGATGACACATTCTGGAAAAATTATATCATTTTGACAATATTCTTCCTTGATTAAATTCAACTCATAATTTTCAAATACAGTTGTATTTTTGCCTGGTTGTTACATTGAAGTGAACATGCAAGTTGCTTTAAGGTCGAAGTTCACAGTAATTGGACCAATGATCAATCAGATACCACCAGATATTTTGGCAAAAATGTTTTACGTGAGTGCATTCACTGATAACAAAAACAATTTATCATGTTTATAGAATTAAAGATTATATAAAAAATAAACATTTTAACTTTAATTTCAAAAATTTTTAAAGGTGCTATTTTCAGGGGTAAACTAATTGAGAAGAATCATTTAGCTTTCAAATTATACACAAAATATATGGTTACATTAAAAAAAAAACTTTTCTGAAATTGTAGAGCAGATTGTGGTGGTAGCATATCTACTCCTTATTATCAGGATTTATTTTGTTCAGACATTTTAATATGATTTTCCAATGATTTTGGAAATAAAAGTGGTTAAAATGATAAAATATTTAAATTTTTTTATTCATGGGCAGGGTTGGTTTGATTTTGTTGTTTTATAGAAATTATCTTATAATTTTGCTGAGGATGCAATATAAATTCATTTCCATTAAGTCTTTGTGGTTACTAATAAAGGTTTGTTATCTTTCTGTCTTTGACATAATCTACCACAGTAGTAATTAAATTGCCATTATTGAGAATCACAAGAACACTTTTGGTTGTTTTTTTTACAAAAATAATTCATTATGTTCACTTACCGGTAGTATTTTACATTCAGTGTTATTTTTCAACCATATGATTAAAATTACTGTGTGTCTCGCATACTTCGGCAACTGATTTCTTGATGATAAACTATTCTGTATGTTTAAAATAAACATTTGGTACTTCCTAGATGTCAACATGGATCAAACTTTCAAACAAAGAACTTGTACATATTCTGCAACATCACCTTAGTTTGTGATGATGTCACATATGATGCAACAATCAATGAAATGCACATAAAAATTGTAAAATCAGCTGTCATCAAGTGTGATACTTTTTACTTTTATTTTAAAGAAACATTTAAGATATTCCAGAAAAACCACTTGCACTTTGAAAAAAGACACACAGTAAGGATATTGGTCAGAATTTTTTTTTTTTTTCAATTTAAACACTTACCAGTTTTCTTTTTCATTTATTTCAGAATGTTATGTGTAGAACATGAGGGTGTGAGGCCAGATATGGTAGTTCTCGGAAAAGCCCTATCTGGTGGTGTCTTCCCAGTAAGTATAGTAGCAAAAATTTCATATGGCAGCACATGAGAAGTTTAAATTTTTAAATTTTTATACCCCCCACAAACAAAGAGGGAGATAATCCAACTTTAGGGTTTTACATATTTAAACTTGTAAGCGCAACTCCTCCTAAACCATTCAATGGATTTTGATGAAACTTTATATGAAGGTTGGGCGTCATTTGAGATGTGCGTGAAGCAAGATAATTATCGCTGGATGCTGGCAAAGGGAGATAATCCAACTTAAGGGTTTTTACATGTTTAGAGCTTACAGGTAAGCGCAACTTTTAGTATTGCAAGTGGGGGGGGGCGAGGGATATCACTCTGAGGTCACTCACGGTTCTAGTTGACACTTAAATGTTTAGTATGTTTAATATTAAAAATTTGTATGTGAAACATTTTCTGTTGGACAAATGGTTATAAGAGTGAAACATGAAAGGTTTTCTTGACCAAAAATTAATTTGAAATTTGCAAAACAAGTGTTGTTTTCAGTATTTCCCAGCTGTACATATGGAGTCTGCTCTTGACTTTCAGGTGTTCTATATTAGCTGATAATGATGTCACACTTGCCTATGAAGTGAGATTTGTTTTCAGGTATCCTGTATTAGCTGATGATAAATTCACATTAATTTTCGTTGTTCAGGTATCCTGTGTATTAGCTGATGATGAAGTCATGCTTACAATAAAACCAGGTGAACATGGGTCTACTTATGGTGGCAATCCATTAGGATGTAAAGTGGCCATAGCATCACTAGAGGTCAGTAAAAGAGTATATCTTGCTATATAAAAGTATAAAATACTGTAAATTCAGAAAATAATGCTACCCTTTTTTAGCTCACCTGACCCGAAGGGTCATGTGAGCTATTGCCATCACTTGGCGTCCGTCGTCCGTCCGTCGTCCGTTAACTTTTTCAAACGTTAACTCCTCCAACACCATAAGTCCAACTGCAACCAAACTTGGTACAGTTATTAATTGGTATGGGTGCTACAAATCTGTTGTTTGGATTTTTGATTCGTATAAAAACATGGCCGTCATGGCTAAAAATAGAACATAGGGGTAAATCGCAGTTTTTTGCAAATAAGTCAGAAACGGTCACAGATATCAAAATTCTGGCATAGGGTAAAAGTGTTCAGCACCTCAAGATCTACCTGCCCTGAAATTTTGAAGAAGATCCAACGACCCATGTAGGAGTTATTGCCCTTTTTTTGACATTTTTGGCTTTTTTTAATGTTATTATTTAAAAAATCTTCTCCTCTGAAACTACTGAATGGATTTGGATAAAACTTAGCATGATTGTTCCTTAGGGTATCCTGCACAAAGTTTATGCTTCGATTTTTGATCCGTCGAAAAACATGGCCACTGTTGCTAAAAATAGAACATAGGGGTCAAACAACAGTTTTTTTTATGTTATTATTTCAAAAATCTTCTTCTCTGAAACTGCTATTCAAAATCAAATGAAACTTGGTAAGATTGTTCCTTAGGGTATCCTGCAAAAAGTTTATGCTTCGATTTTTGATCCGTCGAAAAACATGGCCACTGTTACTAAAAATAGAACATAGGGGTCAAACAACAGTTCTTCGGAAATATCTCAAAAATCATTAGGTTACGGCAAATTCTGGCAAGTTGAAAGTGTTCAGCATGATGAGAGCTACCTGTGTGCTGATTTGCGTGAAAATCTGTCAACTGATGTTAGAGTTATTGCCCTTTTTTGACATTTTTTGGCTTTTTTTTATGTTATTATTTCAAAAATCTTCCTGTCTGAAACTACTATTCGAAATCAAATGAAACTTGGTAAGATTGTTCCTTAGGGTATCCTGCAAAAAGTTAATGCTTGGATTTTTGATTAGTCGAAAAACATGTCCGCCCTTACTAAAAATAGAACATAGGGGTCAAAATGCTGTTTTTGCTTATTTTTTCCTGAATTATAGAAAGAAAATGAAGACGAAAGCTACTTTCAAGGTAAACATGGTATCCCAAGTTGAATGGTGATGATGAAAGTTTGTTTTGGACGGCCATTTTTAAAATGGCTGCCACTTTCCCGCCATTTTTTACACTTGCTCGGATTTCAACAATATTTCGTTTTTAAAGTAAACATGGTATCCTTAGTGAATGGTGATGATGAGATTTAGTTTATAGTGCATTGTTTGCCAGGTGAGCGATTCAGGCTCTTGAGAGCCTCTTGTATTATTGTGCAAAAAAGTGACAGAATGAGCATCACAATTAAAATTCAAATTATTATTTTTTTCTAGTGGCATTCTATTACAACTTGTACATGAACTGCATTAATTACTCCTTACATTGTGGATTTTCCTAGTTTTGCAGTACCTATTTATTACAATTTATAATTAATTACCTCCCCTGGTTTTTAATTACTGCTATCAGGTCTAATGAATGTATTACAGTATGCCCAAATTATGTTGTTTATTTATTTTTCTCCTATTCTTGACGTGTTTAATCGGTGGGATAAAATTACATAATATTTTTAACCACTTTCCGGTGTTTAAATTTCTACGTGAGAATTACCGTCGTTTTTTCTACAGTTATGGAACGATAATCTAGAGAAGTCCCAAAATGATGTCTATGTAAACAAACTACATAGCAACGACATTTTCTTGAGGTTTTTGTCAAAAATCATTGGATAAACATATTCTCCTATGATTTACTCGTGAGTAGTGGAATTTTTCCAACCTCAATAGTTAAATTTTAGATTTTAACATGCACGCAAAATTTTATCTCGGGTGGAGAAATTCCACTCGTGCCTGAAGGAGAATCTATATGTCTACATGAAATTAATTGCCAGTATCATGTCACTGGGGTTTCCTCAAATGTAAACTTGGTTAAATTCTGCAAATATAATATATGCTAAATTGAATTAGTCAATTATTGTGCACAATAATACTGATTTTATGGTACCTGCTGTATAGATATGGGTTATTTTCAGTAGCATTCAGTATTAAATGCAGTTTTTTATCAAATTCAATGTGAAAAATGTCACAGGATAAAAATTACAATATTTAAAATTAATGTTAATTTTGCCATTACAGGATTTCATACAATAATTTGATGTGACCTCTTAACCTCTGACAATCTGTATAGTAATCACAGTATTTCATATACATGTATTGTACTTTAATGTTGGTTGTAAATACATGTAGATTGTAATAATAAATGTACATGTCAAAATTCAGAATTTACATATACAATTCAAGAAATAAAACAGATTTCGTGACTTGAAAATTTTTGAAAAATCAAATAATTAGATTCTAGTTATATGCAGTTATGAAATAGTCTTTTGCTTTTAGGTCTTAGTAGAAGAAAAATTATCAGAAAATGCAGAAAAGCTGGGGAAAATTCTTCGAGATGAACTGGATAAACTACCAAAAGATGTGGTGAGAATTGTCAGAGGAAAAGGACTTCTTAATGCTATCGTTATAAATGAGAGTGAGTATCTGTATTAATTCAGAGCAGTACCGAACTTGGTACAGATGATTGAACTTACAACGCATGTTGTTAGAAATGTGCAATGACAATCGTGTAAAATTTATGAGATTTCACTGGTCGAAACAAATATTAAATAGCATGAATTGAAATCAGAGTCTATTTTGAACTTGATTTAAATATGGTCGGAATTAACTTTCATTGGTATAAATATTTAGAAATGTTTATATTAATCATCCCACACAGTTTTTTATTACTTTTTTCTAATACAAATGTAAATTATTCAATAATGGACCATAAATTAATTTGAAAACAATATATGAAATAAAATGTTTCTTAAATTAAATTATCATATATCATGCTTAATACATTAGAAAAACATAGATTTGAATGTTTGTCATAAATTCCTTAAGTTACTCTTAAAATCTGGTAAGGGTAAAAAAGTTGTTGTAAAGAAGCCATAAAATATTGTGTCATAATGAATTTGTTACTGACATCTTTATTATTATGTTATAAATTTTGGTTAATATGCTATAGTTAATTAGGTAAATTTGAAATCATGTGTGTATATCATGCGAATTGTTGCTAATAATGTGTGAATCGTGTGTGTATAATGTCAAATTGTGTGCATGTAATGTGCAAATCATGTGCCAGTGGTTTGGTGCATTGCACATTCAACCATCTCTATCAGTCGTCATTTAGTTGACCTCTTTCAGAATTGTGATTGCACAGCCAAAGTTAATTTAACATCAGACCATGTAGAAAATTGTTTTAAAGATCTTGACTGAAACCAAATTATTTGCAATGT
This sequence comes from Mytilisepta virgata, assembly GCA_028015205.1. NCBI lineage: Eukaryota > Metazoa > Mollusca > Bivalvia > Mytilida > Mytilidae > Mytilisepta > Mytilisepta virgata. Next base: position 50,422,651 of record CM051517.1, on the reverse strand, counting down.
TAATTCAAACATTTATAGACATTGGAAAAGGAATAAACTGAAAGTGGTACAAAAGGGAATTAAAAAAATAAGAATGTCTATAGCAGGATGGTGATTATCCTTTGAATTAAATAGTACATCTATTTTATTTTGAGTATTTGATCTTTTCATAATCCATATTTCATATTTTGTTTTTGAAAATGGAAATTGCACAAAAAGTCAATAGCAAAACACCCACCAATTAGCATTTTTTTTATTCCAAACTACAACCTTTTTCAAATGGGATATAACTCTTACAGTCCCATTGAAATGAAAAGGATATTAGATACATTGATGCTAGATTTAGTGTCTAGGACAGAAAAGGCTGGTAAAGGATTTCTTGAAAGACATAAGTATGCAGGATAGTAAAATGATGTGTTTTTATTTCAGAGTTTGATGCGTGGAAAGTTTGTTTGAGACTTAGAGATAATGGATTGCTGGCCAAACCAACACATGGTGACATCATTAGATTTGCTCCACCTCTAGTCATGAATGAGGAACAGCTGAGAGAATCTCTTGAAATTATTAAATCTACTGTCATGTCATTTCAGTAAAAAATCATTTTGAAATATTTTTCTCTCTCTCTCTCTTTTACAAAAATATACTTTGTGAAAATGGGATATATTTTTATATATATTTGATCTTTAACATTTTCAAACAATACTCTCAAAAGTAATCTGTGAAATCTTATACTTGGTTTATTCTCAGTTTATTTATTTACATGGTTTACTGTATAAGTTATCATGCTATATATTCTTTGTTATTTAATTATGTTTTTGAGATGTTTTTTCATACTATTGTTTGATTGGATCTGAAGTTTACAAACCTTGTAAAGAAGCAACTTAACATTGTTCATAATTACACATTTATTATTTGTACATGTTAACTGAAGTTCATGTTACTATGAATTCAGTATATTGTGTTGGATACCAATTTTAGTATTTTTTTTTCTTTTGTGAGTAGAAAAATGACAAATGTAAGTATTCAACAAATTTTGAATTGTGTAATGCATAGTGAGGAGAAAATAACAAAGTCCTAAAATTTTGTATCCTTAGAAAATAACCAAACATTAAACGTCAAATTTGGAAGCATATATATGAATCCAGAGTACAAAAAGTAATGAAAAAGACCGGTTCAAGTCTTCAGAAAGAAAGGAAAAAATAATTTGTATATTTTATGATTTTCAGAAAAAGGAATTAAATATTGCTCTATTTTGTATTTTATTTTAAAGAAAAAATTTAGGTGCCAAAAAAAAAAAAAAAACAGAAAAAAGATTAAGTATGAAATATGTTTATCATTTGTAAATTTCATTTCTTTCTTGTCATTTCTTACTGAACATGAAATTGAGTAAAATTCAAGAAACAGTGCATTTATGTGTCCTAATCAATTTTTTTTTATTGTAAACAGTATATGTATTATTATTTTATCTCATGCTAGGAGATGGTAATTGTGAAATCCAGGTATAATTTATATGAAATCTTCTAGCTATATTTAAATCTAAGTCATTATTTTTAACCATACAACCAACATTCTGGTCAGTGTCTAGATTTTATTGTTATATATATATATACATTATTTTAAATTATTATACATGTATATTTTATTTCCTTTTTCACACCTGCCAGACTTAACACTTTGAGTTTTATTAGAAGTTCTGTTGATGGAAAATCTATGCTACTGTAAGAAAAACAGTTCAGGTTGCAGAGTTGTTAAGATTATTTTAGTTTTTAAAAACTGGATAAAAAAGTTATTATTTGGTGTTTTGTGTTGAGAATTAACTACCTTTTCAATTATGACTGTATGCACAAAATTTATAGACATGACTAATTCTTTTAGTTAAGAAATTAATGACTGGGACACCTACATAATGCTGGCTTTACATTCACGGATTCTTTTTACGAATTCTTATTTATGGCACAAATTCATTAAAGTACAAGGATCCTTACGATTTGGCCACTTTTATGAGCAATTTTAGACTGGTTATGAGTAATTAAAAGCCATTTACGGTTTATTACGAGTTATTACGTTGTATTTACGGCAAAAATGTACGATTTGTTCTGAGTTACCATGGATAAATACAAGCAAGTTACGACATTTTACGAGCTTTTTATGGATTGTTACAAGTATATTACCAAGTGTTACGATTCATCTAAGCTTTTGCATGTAAATTACGACCTGTTGATGTGTTGTTACGAATAGTTGCGAGTTAGTTACAAGTATTTATATTTTTTGCAAAAAGTATGCAATTCTCTATGTATCATCATTTGACAACTGACATCCAGCGAGACAACATTTATACCTTTCCTAAATTGTAAAGTATACATAGGTATTTGTTAATTACTCGTAACTATATGTTAAGTGCTTGTAATAACTCTTAACAATCCATAAAGCCATTATAACACGACGTAAATGAAATCGTAAACATCACTTAAGCACTTGTAATAATCTGTAAATAAATCGTAAACTAACCGTAACAAATTGTGAAACAAATTGTTTTCGAAATATTTACGGATTCTTGTGAGTAGTTTATGTAGGGTTGTGACCATGGACAATCGCAAGAAAATTTTTGACATATCAAAAAATTTGTCTCTACTTTCACGGGCTTTTATGGGCTGATTGGAAAAAGAAGAGTGTCTGTGAGTTGTGACAAGTTATTAACGGATACCAACAAGTTATGTACAGATGCTTGTGATTGACTATGAGTTGGCATTCTGTAAGGACTCGTAAGAAAAATCTGCGGTGTGTGAAGGGGGTATAACTAAGCTAGAAACTGTCGCCTGCCTCATTGTATTGAACATAAAAGGCAAAAAGCATTTTTTTATTTTTTTTCTAAAAATATTGAATTGGGAAAGGCCTTCATAACGTGGAAATAAGTCTAATAACATATAAATTTATGTGGAAGATATTGTTAAGAAAAAATAATTTGCATAAAAAATGACAATTTGTCGATTGATATCTATGGGAGACAACTTATATATATACCAAAAATTGGGAACACTCTGCTTGTACATACACTGAGATGTTTATTTGACCAAGCATCTTTTGATGTAATACCATATAAAATTATAGAACATGGTTTAAATTTATGGCAGCTTGAGGTTTTACTTTTGTGATGCCATTTAAATAGATATGGGTTATCTGCAGTGAGAGAAAACTTGCATCAATTTCTGGCAGAGCCTCTAATCCTTGGAAGGATATGTACAAGTAAGTGACAATCGTTGACATACTACAATTAAAGCAGTCAAAAGCTAGTTGCAAAATTAGCTCCAATGGCATTTCAGTATATAGCATTTCATTTGGACAGAAATCTGCTTTATAAGTGATTTTTTGTTATTATATTGTATAATAATGTTTTTTTTTTTTAAATTAATTTAAACTTTTTCTGTAAGACATTGTCAGACTGGAAAGTTTTTTTAATTTTCTGTTGATTTTGAATTTAATTTTTGCCTAATAAAGTCAGGTGTAATTTTGATATATATTTTGATTATTTGTGATACAATAACAAAGAACTATTTATTATATTGGTTTAATAGCACAATATTTTTCAAGTCTAATACCAAATTTCAAAATATTGAATACAAATACCTTCACATTGAATATAAATAATGAAATACTGAGTACAAATAATCTGGTTTTGAATACAAATAAAGTGACACTGAATATAAAGAAGAGTGGACACACTACACGTCTGGCATGAGTATGCACATGGACATGATTATCTGATACCTGACATTGCAAGTCAAAGGAAAATGGCTTAAAAGAACTAGTAATGGTCAGGCGATAATTTGTCTGAAAAATCTCATGCATGTCATTCAAGCCTAAAACTGTCCAAGGTGAGCTGACAGGTCTTGGACTGGTATGTACTCACAAAAAAAATATCTATAGACAAAAAATGGTGGGTCTATATAATACATTTATAACATTTGTTGAGAAATTGATTTATTTGTAAAAATGGGACAAGAGTCACTCAAGCCTAAAATTGAGGTCAATTTGGATATAGGTATTACAGCTACACAAAAATGGACTTAATCATGACAATGTGACTCAAATCTGAACTCAGACAGCCCTTTACCCTATAAGCACTATCTATAGACCAAATGTGGTAGGTCTGTATTGCAGTTGCTGAGAAATGGATATTACCCCAAAACGTGAAACAAGTCACTCAAGCATGAAATTCAGGTCAAATTCAACTGACAGGTGTTGGACTTTCCTGTATCCACTAAGAACTATATACAGACCAAATATGATGGGCGTAGGTAATACAGTTGCTAAGAAATGGACTTAATTGAGAAAATATGACACAGGTGCCACTCCCATGAAATTGAGGTTAAGGTCAAAAGTCAGGTGTCATACCGACATGTACCCACTAAGAACTATCTATTGACCAAATATGATGGGTCTAGGTAATAAAGTTGCCGAGAAATGGACCTAATCTGGAAAATGTGACAAAGTCACTCAAGCATGTAATTTAAATCAGGGTCCAGAGACAAGTGTCAGACTGGCGTGTACCAATAAGAACTATCTATAGACCAAACACGATGGGTCTACGTATTACAGTTTCTGAAAAATGGACTTAATCAAGAAACTTGGATGAAAGTCACTCAAGCATGAAATTGAGGTCAAGGTCCAGAGACCAGTGTCCATGTACCCACCAAGAACTATCAAAGGACCAAATACGGTGGGTATAGGTATTCTAGTTTCTGAGAAATTGACTTAATCACGAAAATGTGACGCAGGTCACTCTAGCTTGAAATTGAGATCAAGGTCAAAAGCCAGGTGTCAGACTGATATGTACCCACCAAGAACTATTTTTTGAACAAATATGGTGGGTCGGTATTCTAGTTGATGAGAAATGGACTAAACCACGAAAATGTGACAAAGTCAATAAAACATGAAATTGAGGTCAAGGCCCCAAGCCATATGACAGACTGGCATGTACCCGCTAAGAACTATCTATAGACCAAATATGGTTGGCCTAGGTATTACAGTTGCTGAGAAATGGATTTAACCTATATCTCTCCTTCGCGACTTTTCGTCGCAGGCGAGACAAAAACGTGATTTAGAATCCAGATTAATTGGTTTTGAACATAAATAACTTGAATTTTGCAACGCCCTTATTATGTCCCAGAGACTAAAACAAAAACCAAGAGACAGCTAGGATAGTCTCAAATTATCAGTTGTTGGGTTAAACTGATTTTATGGGTACCCAGATCTCTCCTTATCCCGATTCTTTGATGTATACCCCGTCTGTGTTAATTCTCCTTAAAAAACTTCTCCTCTGAAAACAATGGGCCATTTAATCTCAATCTTGGTGAAATGCATTTTTAGAAGGCTCTCAGTGAAGTGACTCACAGGGACTTGTGAAAAAATACTATCCACATTGGCTGATTGGAAAAAGAAGGGTGTACTTTCGAACTCTACCCACAGTGGCTCGGGAATCTTATTTGGAAACGTAATATGCTCTATAATTTCATTCCAGTAACACAACTAATATTGGTCAAATTTTGAAAAATCTCTTCTGAATCGCATAAACCGACACTTCATATAAAATATTTTTTAGTTCTTTCAATTTCTAGGAAGTGGTCACTAATTCTCATTTTGCACATTAGTCTCCTGGTCTCAAAATTACTATCCAGAATAAATTTGTCTACAATATAATCGGTCTTAATTTGACCGTATATAAATATTTTATTGTTTTCTGGGAGAGATTTTAATTTTTTAATGAATAAATATTATAAATATAGAAATATTATTTTTAAGCATTTGTTTGGTATTTTTACCAAATGATACCTTATTTGCAGTATAATCCGCTTCCATAACATCATTTACATCTAAATTATTTAATTCGCATATATTTTTAACATATGAAAACCAAGAAAATGTACCAATTGAATTCAGATTTTTAGAGATGGAAAAGGCATCATATAATAATGGATTATTATCAGAACTGGATATTCTCGCTAAATGCTTCAGTGATTTGAAGTTTTATATGAATATCTATAGGGTATTGAGCTAGTTCTGCTCTAGCAGCTATATTTACAGATTGCTTTCTTAATCCTACTACATATTTACAAAATTTAAGATATGGCTTCTCCACAAAGCTTTTGTATATGGAAGCTAATAAATCAAAATTGTTTAAATTATTATTTTCTGCCATAGCGGACGCTCTTATTACTTTATCATAAAAAGTCCATGTACCAAATCTCAGAATCATACACCAATATTGGTTTCACTAATGATTCAAATGATTTCTTATATAATTTTAATGAGACATATATATATTGTTTCTTTTATTTACCATTTCTGAATATACTATAATAGACTTAACCTTAGCTCAAACCGAATTCTAAAGTAGTAATTAGACTGCACAAAGGGTACTGAATATGATAAAAAAAAATTAAAAAAAAAGAAAGAAGGCCATTCATCAGTAAAAAAGTTGTTGACGTAAAATTTGACCTCTTCCGAACAAAATACTGTATGTGACATTTCTCGAACGTTCAAATGTTTGAATATTTAAAAAGTTCTGTGACGTGTAGTAATCATAAGCATATATATGTAGGTCACCATAGAGTCTGGAACCAATTCATAAAATCCTAATCCAGAAGGAAAGTGCAAATATTTTATACAAATTTTAAAAATCTAGACGTGAACAGTTTTTCTTTTCAGTATTTTTATACATCTTATCATCTTTAAATTAACAATAAATGCATAACAGGAAAGGTCAACAATGGCATAACAATCAATCAAAGCAACCCAATGACAGAATTCCGGACAAAAAGTAATATAAATATAAAACTTATTGTTTCAAGTGTAATATTCATAATTATTCTAAAAACCTTAAATCATCGTTACTAAAATGGTGACAAATGGTTACAAAATATTGCCAAGTTCTTTTTATCTGTGATCAAAGTTTGAAGTTGTTAAAAAGACTTAAATTACTAGAATGAATTTTCCTTAGGCTCCTCTATACTGTTACCCAATTAAAGTCAGATGTTGTTCTGGAGTTATGTCGCTTTGTCCATAACAAAATCAAATATGCACGAAAAATCACAAAATTAGCAATTTTCGGGTAGATTAAAAAAACTTGTCGACTTCGATGTGCAAAATATATCTTGTTAAAATTTGAAACATACTTTGTTAAGATAAGTATCCTTTAATGGTCAACTGCTAATCAATGATAAACATATAGCTTCAACTCCTATTTTGAATTTTAATTTAATGAAGTTTACCTTTGACGTAATGAAAAACGCCAAGTAAAAAGCCTAAATGTTGTTCTTAATCTTAAAGTCATATTTTGCACTTTGACGGTCATTAGGTCAGTGCAGCTGAATCTTGGGGTCAACTGAAACTGATGTACGTTTAGCGATGTAGCATAATACAATGAAGACAAAAACTAATTAAAATCCATGCCTCATTAACCAATCAGTGGAAAACTTTCATAACACATAAAGCCAGCAATGTCTGTGACGTTACCATTCTTCGCTACCAACGTCGATACATTGGACGACTTCAGCAGCGAAAATCCACTACGTATACATTGTATATGAGAATGTATTCACTTGGAAAGGGAATCGAAAACGATAACTCTCTGAGGTCTAAAGCTTATAGTAAAAATTATTCAGAAGCAGATGACAGTTTGTTGATCTCCATGACTGGTGGTTCCGAGGTAAGTTTCGTTTCATAAATTATTATTGATCATTATTGTCTGTCTTAAATTTAATAAAATTATGTACTTATTCAATTATATTAACACTGACAGGGGGGAAAGTGAAAAACTAGAAAACCAAAGGTAAATACAAATAATAACATATAAAACACAACAAATAAACACAGAAAACTAAAAAAACAATGAACAACACGAACTCCCATAAAACCAGGAGTGAACCCAGATGCTCCGGAAGGGTAAGCAGTTCCTGCTCCGTATACGGCACCCGTCGCGAAGTTCAACAAAGTCAAGTTAGCATATGAAACATGTAAAAGTAGAATCACTTTATCCGTCCTTTATCTAATTTGCTTAGTTCCAGATGTTCTGCTAGCAAGTGAGAATGATATAGTTGCAATTGCCTATTTCATGCAACCCCCTTTTCTGACCAAGAAGTATTTCTTGGGGTGAGGAGAATGAGCTGAAAAAACAAGGAGAGTGCAAGAATTGTTGCTAGGAGCCAGATTTCTAAATAAAATCTTAAATATGCCTCCAACCATCAAGATGTTCGCTGTAAACTATGATAGAACTAAAATCTAATCGTCGAATACAACTGTTCTAATTTTAAGAGTTGTTGTTTTCTTATAAAATCTCATTTCTAGATTAAGTTAGGTAAAACGTTGATGAAAAACTTTCGAAATAAAAAATAATGTAACCAAAATTCAAATAAAGTAAAGAAAACTTACTTTTCAAAGAACCACAAAGTTTTCAGCTAAAATGTCAACAGACATGTAAAAAAAAAGACAAATGAAGAGACAGAACGTGCGAGTCTGAAGTTGAAGTTTGAGAATTGTACATGTCAGATTTCTTAAATTGGATCGCATTAGAATAATTTTTCAATGTATAATTAATTCTGCTACACAGATGGCAACAGAGGATTCAAATGATATGGAAACTGGAGACTTGAACTCAAATTCATCAACTGTTAAAGATGAAAACAGTAAAGGAAAAGAGGAAGGAGAAAGTTCTTTGATCTTCATGACTGGTAGATATGAGGTATTAGTTTTTAGATTATTATATTACATTTGAGAAAAAAAACCATCATATTCTTTCATTTGCATCCTTTGCTTTTAGTTTAATTTTATAAAGATCAACTTTTTAAATGATTGACTTACAATTTCTATGCCCATTTATGATACTGCATGAGGACAAACATGCTTTTCTTGGCCAAAGGCGGTTGATAGACAGTACTTTCGCCAAAAAGATTGATTTTTTTGGAATGACATATTTGATTATAAAATGCCCCTGTAAGAGAGAATTTTGACCCCGTTGAAAATGAACCAATAAACCGTTGAATTTTGACCATTTCTGTGGAAAATGGATCTTAATTCTAACTAACACCCGAAAGCATGTATTAATATATATTCAGACTTTTTGATCTTGTGACGGAGTGTATGTATGATTTGTTTTTAATTCATAAATAGTTTGATGAGAATTCACGCATAAACAGAACAGACAGCCCACTGAAAGAAAAGTTTGAAAACTTAAATGAAACATTATATGAAAGTTCGATGGCCAGCTTGCCTGGTTACATCATAAGTTTGGTACCAGACAAGATCCAGTGTTCAAGGTCGACTGGTGGAGGATATATACTAGATATACCTGCTCAAAAGCGTCTGGTCAAATATGACTTCCTGTTTTCATCGCAAAAAGACAAAAAACGAAAAAAAGCGACCAGTTTGATTTCACCAGACATCAAGAAATCAAAAGACAAAAAAAGTTTCCTTACATCAGCAGCAGAGGGAAGGATTGGTAACCAGTTGGTAATTACTGGAGGAGACGAAGATGCGCCACCTATTGGGTGTATATGTTGGCCTCTCGTACAGCTGGTAAATGACAGTTTTATTGATTCAAAAATCTCTAAGGCAGAATATTTTAAATTTGAAACTCCTGATATGTCAAATTCCTTGTTTTGGTTGCAACATTATACCTTGCTTGATGTTAAGTAACTCGACTGTAAATGATTATATAAATGCGTCTATTTGACAACACCCGTTAAAAACATATGAACTAATTTTCTAATTATGAGTGCCTGATTTTCTATGATGAAGATTGAATATATAATTCAGATTTAAATCATAGAATACTTCTCCAGTTTATAAGGTTACCTCTCGACGTTCAAAATTTACATTTTAATTAATTTATAAAAAAAATAACTTTAATGATAAACTATTTCAAATTCACTGGAATCTTTATATTTCTATGTTGTAATAGGTTTACCGAATTCGATTTATGTTGTTTGCAACCGACGATGAAGATTAAGAAATTCCACCGTAACTGTAAAGGTATGAGTAAAATTGAGTCCTTCATATAAAAGTTTTAATATATATAAGCATACATCATCTTTGTGTTAAAATGTTTTCTTTTAAACCTTTTAAACATCTTTTAGTATAATTAGATTAGATCTTCGTATTAAGTAGTACATAAAGTACAAAGCTGTGTATCAAAAAATCATTCTTAGTAAAAACTTCTAAAATTAGTGTGCATAAAAACAATTGAAAATTATCTTTCAAACAAGACCTAATATAAAATAATATATTTATTTGTTTCTTTTTCTTCAGATTTTCAGCAGCACTATCGAAGAAACTCAAGTTGAAGCGACTATTTTTGTAGAAAAAAATATTCTGTGCACGCACGTGGTAGTTTTGGCTGATTCACAAGCTCTTGAAATAGCTGCCTTAATAACAATTTTTAAAAGTTTCAATTAGTGTAAATTAGAACCTAATGTTTTTTTTCAGTATTTTCACAAAGATTATATGGTTCAGAGATTTTCAAGCGGAAACAGAAATGTTATACTTTTTTTTTACTTGTAAAAATTATAATTTTAAATAACATATCTATGTACAGTCTATTTTTCTTTTATACATGTATTTTGTAATAAAGCTTATAAACAAGTTTGTACTTCTTATTACGATTGTTGTATTTCTTGTTCAAGTTTGGACTTTACCTCTAGCAGTCTTTGGATCGGTTTGTCAGAATTTCAGAATTGCTCTGATGCAAATAAATCAGAAGTGACGCACGTGTATGCGTCAGAAAGAAACTGTCGATTTCTGTTGGTCAAAAGATATTCCAAAATGCCCTTGTTGCCTCCAACAAGATATCTTGATAGTCGAGACTTCAGAAAGCACTTGCGCTATTACAACACTTGGAATGAGTGTTTTATATTTTTTATTCCTTGTTTTAGACGAGAAAGATCGTCTTCGGACCAGATGAGCTACAAAAAAAAAAAAAAAAAAAAAATCCAAAACTGATTTCTTAAAATTAAAATTGGGTGTGTATATAAAAAAAATATCTGAAAAATGTAAACCCGTGTGTCGAAGTTGTTTCCGGTCTGCTGTACAACGTGGTGAAGCGTCCTCGTAAAATATTCACATGCTATGTTCAACAAGCCTTTTATGGTGATCTAACCTGAGCGCCAAGTAAATTCAATAACGTCACTCATGTGATTTTTTGCATGAATTATTTTCACGCCCAAATTATTTATAGACCCTTAGTACATGTATAAAATGGATTCATTTTTAAAGAGAATCGAGCTAGCTCACTCTTGGGAGCCTATAGATTAGAAGTCATTCAATAGGGAGGAATATCTGATGTTCGTTTAGCGATGTAACAATGAAAACAAAAGCTAATAAAAATCCATGATAGAATAATTGAGGAAGAAATAAATTAATCTTATAGTGATTGTTTCAATCTATTCCGACCTACCCAATCATATTAGGTCAATATATTTTGTATTTGTCTATGCATCTTCGAAATACAGTTGAAAATGACCCCGCAAAGTTGCCCAAGAATTTAAAGATGCTGGCGAAGATTGTGGGGTGTACTGTGTAAGGATATAGTAGGAGGGTAATTTTATTTAGGTACTGCAATTGTTGTCCATTGTAGGGAGTATAGAATGGGCTCGCCACTAAATTTGTTAAAGGTCTTGTAAGTGTACAGGACCTTATATCATTTAACCCCAATTTAAGCGCAGACAGTAAACAACCTTTCGGATAGAATAATTCAAAATTGTATTTATTCACATTTATTTATAAGCTAGTAGCCATGTTTCTTTGATTCTGAGGTAAACTTTAAAAAGGACTGGACAAAATATGAAACCACAAACTAGAAAATACAGCTTAAAATGCAACCGGATCAATTGAATCTGTTTCTGCAACTTTGGTTGGTATTTCGACTGGTTGTAAGACACATATTACTAGTGGTTTAACATTAAACTTGTTATGTTCTTTTTCTTCTTGTATTTTATTCAGATTTTTGCCATGTCTCTGTATTTTATAATTACTACAAACGCTTCTCAAACTTTACTCCAGTGTTCTCTGATACAAATTCATTAACAAAAAGCTATACTAGTGTTTTTAATTTAGCATTTCCTACAACCAAAATTATATTTTAATAATCACATTTTTCAAAAGAAACTTTGAGTGACAAAAAAGAAAGGAAGACAGAAAGTAGACAAGACATGTTTTTAAGGATGTTCGCTGTTCATGTTTTTGAATTTTTGTCAGATGTTCAGAATCATCTGGTTTTATCCATTTGAATGCCATAAATTATTTTTCCCACTAACACCATTTTTCTTTTCATTATTATTTAATGGTTTTTGAGAAATAAACTTGTCAATGATAAAGCTATGTAAAATCAAACTTTTTCCCACCATATTTTCAATGGCTTATATTTCGAGAACAAGTACACGGACGTATATTTTTTACGCTCTGTTAGTTCCTTTATTAATCCACTATCAACATTTACCAGTGTTATGAAAAGCTTGTTATTTTGAAACTGAGCAGCGAACATCCTTCAAACTTGCAATAAAATTTGACCTCTTTCAAAGTGCAGACAGTACAAGATTTTCTGTCTCATTTTCAGAACAAGTTGAATAATATATAACCTTTTTATTAAACAGTACAAACAAACACTTTTATTGATATCTCTCGAATCTGCCAATATTTTAGTACGAAAAACATATCATTATAGTAATTAATCTATTTCTACTTAATGGTTTTATAATCATCATGGAGTTTTGGACCAAATTACGCCCAAACACAAATATTCTATGTTACCAATATTAATACAAAAGATACGCACATTTAGTAGAATTACGACTCAATAATTTTTCCAAAGACCGAAAATGCTGAGAGCCAAAATAATCCTTCAAATGATATACTAATGCTTCTGCAAATGAGCAAAGTTCACAGATTTTACATAAATTTTCAAAATCTACATGTGACTTTTTCTCATGAACACACACACACACACTCAAAGTTCCTTTTGAAAAATGTGATTATTAAAATATAATTTTGAACCCTCTTCCTCATAACACCTTCATGGTCTCCATGGACGTGATTTCCTCGTAAACCAACTTACCACACGATGACGGCATCATAGCTTGTAAGGAAATCTGGGAAAAACGGATCATTCAAGAACCCCCTTCTGAATGCTTAGCTGAGGTGTTAACCGTGGTCCTCAAACACAATCATTTCAATTTCAATGGAGAACACTACTTACAGGTGAATGGCACAGCTATTGGAACGAAAATGGCTCCGTCGTATGCTAACATCTTTATGAGGAAACTAGAAAAACTAAATTTTGGAATCTTCGGAAACACAGCCATTGTCTTGGTATAGATTTATAGAATGATGTTGACATGAAGTGGACAGATATACTGAAGAAAAATTGAACGTTTTCGTCGATTATGCAAACAGTGTCCACCCATCAATAAAATTCACCAGTGAGATATCCAAAAATGTATTTCCTCGATACAACTACTACATTAAAAGACGGAGTAATGTCCACCGATGTTTATTCAAATCCTACTGACAAACACCTATTTCGCCACCAAAAGTTGTCATACCAAACACTGCTACGACAGTATCCCATATAGCCAGGCCCTATGAGTAAAACGCATCTGTTCCTCTCCAATAACAACAGCATAACGTCTTGGGCGAACTACGTGGTCATCTTAAAAATAGAGGGTATACACACCAACGCATCCAATACGGCTTCAAAAAAGGTAACCGCTTAACTGCCATATGATATGTACACAGAGCTTTAAAAGTCACACAACAGCCAAAGATTACAAAATATTTTGCGCTGTGAACTGCAAATCAAGCAACGTGATCTACATGTTGGAGTGTGGGATTTGTAATCTGCAGTACATTGGAGAAAGTAAGCAAGCTTTCAACAAAAGAATGAACGGCCATAGAAGTGATATAACAAAGAAAGACTTTCTACCCGTCAGCCAGCACTTTCAGTCGACTGGACACAATCCTGGGGACTTTGGTAAAATGAAAGTTTCTGTTGTAGAACAAAATTTGAATTGGAGTGATTAAGAATTGGTTATGATGTTATAATTCTGTAACATAATTCTCTACCTTATGTTAAAGGATTATTAATCTGTATTATTGTAATTTTTATTTACATGCGTTTCTACACAGGAAGATCAAGATCACGAATAGCCAAATTGTTTTCCACATGTAAATAATTAGTCATTTCGCAACGTGACAGTACTGATGAAGGATCTCAGTGTTCGAAAATTTTGCTAAGTTTGAATTATTGGTATAATTCAAAATTTTATTTGTTTTATTTTGATGTTGTTTTGCAGTTTTTTAGACGTTTATATGTATATATCTGCTAATTCTATACTGTTCGTTCCCTATAAATTGGGTTTTACATTACTTTAGCGATATTTTTATTTTCATTTTGCTGAACAATTTTAAATGAAATCTTCAACAAAAAAATACTGATTTACAGCATAAAACTGTCAGACTTTGTAAATACTACAGTCTAAAACATGGCAATCTCAACTTTTGACAAGTAACATATTGTAAAGCTCCAAACTGATTGTCATTGTGTGTATTAAACCTTTAAACCAAAAGTGAGGTAGAAGCTGTTCACGTGTTTTGTTTTGTTTTTTTTTTTTTTGGGAAAACTTTCGTTGAATAGTTACTTTAATCGTCTTTTCTGAACCTTTTTTATAATTTGAAACAGTTTTCACCTTAGCCTTGAAGAAAACTACATAAAAAATTTCAGTTACACTGAAAAATAAAAAAAAATTGTTTAATAATGGAATTGTCATTAATATTGACTTTAAGTTCTACACTGATAAAAACTATGACTACTTAAATAATTATAGAAATATTGACCAAATGTTGCAAAATAAAATAAAAACTTGTAAAATCCACTTATCAGAACATACCACTGAAAAATGAAAATAAAAAAATATTTTACAGTGATACATATTGTTGTTGATGACTTCCTCACACGCAATTAAAAATTTTTTCCATTACGAAAATCATAGAATATTTAATGAGGCTTTTTGTTCAGTTAATTCCCTGTTGTATTAACCTAAACAGTAGAAGGAACACCCAGCTTGATATGTTGCTGTCTTTAACAATACCGATGCTGCTGTTGAACATTCAACCATGTTGACCATTTTTTCAACCCCTCTGGTACTAAAACATTCGCAATTCCCTATCCTAGAACACCATTCTGCACACGTTGAGATGGATTCCGGAAGTGATAAGCATTTATGATCTGCAGCTTTTACATATTTTAAACAGTTTTCTTCGACCCGAAAACATCTATTATAGATGAATATACAGTTTGCAATTTTTGTTTTGTTTATTTTTGTTTCTTAATATGATACCAATTTAATCAAATGTAGTAAAAAATTGGATTATTATCCAAAACATATTGATAATTAGTTCTAATGATTTTACAACTTGGTTTGAATTCTTAATTATGAGAATGCATATCAACTACTAGAAGTCTCTGACACCAAGAAATCTTTGGTATTGAATCAAAATTGCTTTTATTTGTCTGATTGATTGTCAAGCGAAGACTGGGCTCTGTATTTAAACGCCAGTTCAAAAAATGTTTACTTAAAGGTTTTTACTCAAAAGAACCCAAACTGCTTCTTGCGGTTTCAACCGTAATTAGTTTTCTTTTTCTTAAAAAAAAAACATTTAAATAATATTTTTGTTTTATTTTCCGAAAAACTGAACAAATATTACAGTGCTCCATGTACGTCATCTTAGAATTGAAATATCTCAAACATTTTAAGTTTTGTTGTTTATTAACGCACAATCATAACAAAAAAAAAAAAAATAACAAATTTAAAAACTAAATTCTTGCCAAAATGTTCAAAGATATATAGATTATGGAATTTGCTTCAGACCTAAAACATTTTAAATAAAAATGACAATTTTAATCGTATTTTTTTTTTTTTGAAGTCGTGAAACACATATGTAATTGGGAAATTTGAGACAGATCTGCTATGTTTGAATCCTCTCGGTCTAAATAAGAATGCCAAGGGACAGAAAACAATATCTTAACCTTGGCTTTTTTCAATAATTGATATAAATTATAGAAATATACGAACGAAAATCCATAAAATCGATAGGTAGAAATATGGAAGCTTATATGAATTCAAAAATCAGGTCCATGGGTAGCTATACTCGTCTTCCTTCGCACGATCTAGACGTCCAAAGACGCGTATTATCAGAAAAAAAAATCATTTTCTGTTAACAATTGTTGAACATGCATATTTAAGAGGAGAACATATTGATGTGGTTTGAATTTAAAACCGTTTGTAGCAGAAAGACTTTTAACTTGCTAGCTGACACGGTTAAATATGTCATACCAACCGGACATTAAATTCTGACTCCTAGCCGACTTTATATGTTAATTGTTGAAATTTGCTCCTAATTTGGAGTTTGGGTTTGCTTTTAGTTTTGTGTGATCGCTTCTGTAATTTTGAGTTGATGTATTTATGTGTTGTGTTCTTTCTTAGACATTATACAATGCATGTAACAATACAATTTAAAACAGAATGTAACACAAGGAGGGTACACTGGTTACAAGTTCAATCAAAAGTGGCTACCCCGGAGATTCTATCTTTAATGAATAATACGTATAAATTTGCACAAGTTGTTTGAGTCAGAAATTTCGGCAATTCATAAATTGCTCCTTAGGTATATTTGTCCTCTTTTTTTTATAATGTTCAGTCTTGTATAAAATTTTGATTTCAGGAATAGTTTTCTCTCTTCATCAAGAGACTTACATGTAAGCAAGTAGTGGTATTCGTCACCAACATTTTGAGATTGGCATAAATTAAAATTTCTTTTTTCTCTGGGAATATTTTTCCATCTACCAGATTCTATAGGTAAATTGTGATTCATAGTTCTGAATCGGCATAGAGTAATACAATTTCTGTCATCCAGAATTTTGAAGTAGTTTTCAAATTCCACTCTCTCCTTATAAGAGCTTTCGGTGACCCTTGAACGCTCGATAGCCAATGTTGCTTAAATTGATCTAACAGTGTTTGTTTGATTGAGCTATATAACAAGGATACACTTTGAAAGTTTTGAATATTCCACCGTTGGATTTACCACAGTCATCAATGATGGATTTCACACACTTAAGCCATGTGGTATTATCATAATTCAGACAGGAGCGATTGTATATAATAATAAGTAGTTTATTTTCTTTCAGTAATCAATTTAGCCCAGTATTTTATAGCCCTGAGTTTTCTGCATGGATATCCTACCAATTCGCCTAGGCGCGGTTCTCGTTGCATTTACCAGACGTTTGCAGAATTTCAGATGTACTCTTTCAATAACAGAATTATTTCCTGTTCCCCATACTTCACAACCATAAAGTAAAATAGGTTGAATAATCTTATCAAATAAATTTAATTGGCATTCCAGTGATAAATGATGTAATCTCCCTTTCCGTAAGACGTCATGCATAGCATAGAGTTGCTTGCTTTTTCTGCAGTATACTTTTTTGCTTTGAGAAAGCTACATTATCTCGAAAATAGTACGCCCAAGTATGTGAAATCATGAACAATGCCTATCTCTTTGCCATCATAATACAATTTCATATTATTA
The DNA here is from genome assembly GCA_028015205.1 of Mytilisepta virgata. NCBI lineage: Eukaryota > Metazoa > Mollusca > Bivalvia > Mytilida > Mytilidae > Mytilisepta > Mytilisepta virgata. The sequence continues at coordinate 50,405,044 of CM051517.1, read as the reverse complement.
CGTAACCTCCCCTTGGAACACACAACAATTTTGCTTTTATCAGTATTAACTTTTAATTTCCACATTGAACAATATTCATAAAGTGTATGGAATTGCCTTCGTAAATCTTCTTCAGATTCTACTAAAAGGGCAGTGTCATCTGCATACAGAATTAAGAATAGTTTAAGAAATTTATCGAGCTCTGTTTCTATTTCGTTTGAAATGCATTGGATTGGAGGCCACTTACATTTTTGCTAATCATTTATGTAAAGGGAAAACAATGCAGGAATTAATTTTCTTCCTGTCAGACATCCAGCTTGCTGGGGAAAAATCGGAGTATTCTATTCATTGAAAATTAGATCTGATATTACTTTACATGTTAACAATAACGCTATATATCTTTCCATTTATACGTGTATCAAGCAATTTAGACCATAATCCTGGACTCCAAACCGTATCAAAGGCCTTAGCAAAATCACTAAAGGCATAGTAATGTTTTTCCTCTTTTGGTTAAGCAGTTCATGTAACAAATGCGATGAAAAAATACTGTCAATAGTTGAATGTCCATTTCTAAATCCAAATTGGTTTTCATTTAACAACAAATATTCTTCTAAAAAGTCATTCAATCTAGAATTCAGTATTGATGTGAATAATTTCCCCATACAACTTAAAATATTCTTTATTATTGCTACTTCTAAATGTTTTAGGTTTTCCCCCATTTGGCGTCGATGCTTGAGCGTTGCGTAACTCATTTCACGCTTGTATTCTTTTTTATATCCCCCGCAAACAAAGTTTGGGGGGTATATAGGAATTACCTTGTCCGTCCGTCCGTCTGTCTGTCCGTCTGTCCATATATCTTGTAAGCGCAACTCCTCCTAGACCGCTCAATGGATTTCAACGAAACTTTACAGAAAGGAAGTACATCCAAAGATGTGCATGAAGAAAAATCTTTGCTTTCCGATATCACACAAGGGAGATAATTGGTCTTCAAAGCGGGGGGTATCCTTTGTGAGCTTTGCTCACAGTACATCTAGTTTTTTTTGTTCCTCAATTCATGCCTGTTTTCATCGGACCTATTATTTTTATGGCGTCATTTGGATTTACGGAAGGCCTTAACGCTTCTGTTACCCTGTTTTGTTGTTGTATCATTTTACGACAGATTTCCACATCAAGGACAACCAAAGTTTCGATTTTCTTCTATGTACATATCTTCGAAAAATACTAGACAAAGAAAGTGGTAAAGATTGTAATATAATTAAATATTAATACATAGATATGTTTTGCCTCCGCTAGCAAAATTGAAAAAGGCAATTCAGAGAATACAGCAGATAAAGTGTCTAAAATGGATTCCTGTGAAATGTTCTTATTTGTGAACTCTTACATGTAAACTTCGAAAATATTTTAAGTCGTTTGAGTATTATTGAGTTTGGCTTGATATCTGTGTGGAAATGATCTGTAACTGTATACCATATATCACTGATTTACGATACTGATCTAATCACAAATTCTTGCATGTTAATTTTGAAAAAAAAGGTCAAAGTTAGTGAAGCATGATTGAAGGGACCGAGCTAAATAATCTCCAAAGAAAGTACAGTTGCTAAGGCTAATGCATGCAAAGTCATGCCAAATATATTTGATTTTTAGAAAATGGTTACTGTTAAACTCACTTTTTTGTCAAAATCTTGCAAAAGATAAAAAAAAAACATTGTTTGAAGTAATTATACAAGCACGCAAATGAAAATCCCTTTTTAATGAAATATAACAAATTACCAGATTACAAGTGACAACAAAATATAAGTAGAGAATTCTGTATTTTCTAGAAGATAAAGCAGTCAAGAATTTATTTGTTGCATGTGAACTGTTTTTTTAACTACCCCAAACAAAAGAATGAACATCCGACTAGAAATGTCGTTGCCTTTGATGATACTGTTGACGCTGTAGAGCATTCTATCATACCTCCAACCAATCTAGCGCTAAAACATTCACAGCTGCCTGACCTAGAACACCAGTCTGCACAAGTGGAGATAGTCGATACTGTTTTTACTCTTTCAGGAAGTGATAAACATCTGTTTTCTGCACTTTTTACAAAAGTGGAACAATTTTCTTCAACTCTCATAGCACCTGTGAAGAAACATTTTGTTTATACATTCAGTAATGGTAACATATCTTGCTGTTCACTTACTTAATTTTTAAGAATGTATCATTTGAAATTGAGCGAACCTAACGAGGGTTATTCCAGAAATTATTAATAACTGAGTTTATTGCTTCTGTATTTGACTGGGAGGGAAAAAATCACAATGAGCTCAAGCTCTAAGAGAGCAGACACTGCTAACTCTTCCGGAGCACCTGAGTCTACCCCCGATTTTTTGGTGGGGTCTATGTTGTTCATATATTTTTAGTTCTTAATTGTAGTGCATGTATTGTTTTGGTCTTGTCTTCGTTGTTCTCCGGAGTTTGTCAGTTGTTTCGATTTTTCCCTCCTTCGAATACCCCTTTGGTATTTCTTGACCTTTCTTATATCAAATGATTAATATGACAAATGGGAGTACAATACAATAAAATAAAGTATGTACAAGCGTAAATGCAACTCTACAACTTTGTGACACTAAAAACATGTAATTAAATATACCTGTATTCTGGAATTCATTAATAGAAGAATCTGGTGTTGTAATATCAACTGCTGTAGAATGTGGCTGTGTAGACACTACCATCACAGTTGTAGTGAGACTGTCTTCTGTAGTCTGAACAGGAGTAGTCATATAGGGAATAATCGTATGATCAACTGCAGACGGTAAAAAATAGAGGTATGAGGTGTGCAGGTATGACATACATGTTTATATACACACCAAATCCATTCAATTTATGTTTGTAGTGTGTTTTTTATAAAATATTTTTCTTCGTGAGTAATTACATTATTTATACTGTAAAGGTCAATTCACTAATAAGGAAAACAAAGTATCATTATTGTCACCATGAGACGTTTTATTTGTTATTCTTAAAACAAAAACTTATGGAGCAAGCCTTTGTTAAATCGTCGATTTGTTTAATGCCTTCACTGACATAAGACCTCTTCTAGTTGTAAAACTAGTTGTTTTAAATCATATTTTGTAGAAGCAATTCTTCAATTTTTAGAAACTGGAGAGTATATCGTTTTTGCCTCTACGTATTCTATGGTATTTTTCAGCTTACCACTTTTTCGACTCTAACACTACGAATTAATGATTCGGTGGAATATGAATATGCATATATAGTGCATGACAATTGATATCGTAGAGTACTTAAAGAACAAAATGGATAATAGGAAAGGTCAACAACGACTTACCAATCAATCAAAGCACCTACCCGACAAAACTCTTGACGAGCACAAACACAAACATAAACACTACAGAGTCAGGATAGTCTGGCCTGGTACAGACAGTGAACAATGGTGAGGTTAAACAGGTTTTATGTGTACCCAACCCCCCTCTTACCTACATATCCTGACACTCTAGTGTATAAAACACACTATAAAAACGAATACAGTATGATTTCTAACAAGGTGACCACTTACTAGAACTGCAATATTAGACTGGACTGTACTTTATTTACATAGCAGAGTGAGAATGTGCTCGTTTTAACTGTAAAACTAGCTAAGGTTCTCATAGCTGTAGGTCGGATACTGACGCGCTTTACTAAACGAAAAAGTCTGAAATAACACTCCTATATAGGGTTTAATGCTATCTCGTCATAGAGTTCAATAGAAATCGGCATTTTTCGTGATAGGCCAGTTTGAATTTAAAGTCTTCCTATCATATCGGATGAAAGAGAATTACAGAATACAATCAAGTATGTACAAGCGTAAATGCAACTCTACAACTTTGTGACACTAAAAACATGTAATTAAATAAATATACCTGTATTCTGGAATTCATTAATAGAAGAATCTGATGTTGTAATATCAACTGCTGTAGAATGTGGCTGTGTAGACATTACCATCACAGTTGTAGTAAGACTGTCTTCTGTAGTCTGAACAGGAGTAGTCATATAGGGAATAATCGTATGATCAACTGCAGAAGGTAAAAAATAGAGGTATGAAGTGTGCAGGTATGACATACATGTTTATATACACGCCAAATCCATTCAATTTATGTTTGTAGTGTGTTTTTATAAAAATTTTTTCTTCGTGAGTAAGTACATTATTTATACTGTAAAGGCTAATTTATTAATAAGGAAGAACAAAGTATCAATATTGTCACCATGAGACGTATGATTTCTGTTATTCTTCAAAATACAAACTTATTGAGCAAGCCTTTGTTAAATCATCGATTTGTTTAATGCCTTCACTGACACAAGACCTCTGCTAGTTGTAAAACTAATATTAGTTGTTTTAAATCACATTTTGTAGAAGCAATTCTTCAATTTTAAGAAACTGGAGAGTATCTCGTTCACACAAAGAGCTGTCATTATTTGGTTTTTGCCTCTACGTATGTGGTCATTTTGGTATTTTTTCTCGACTCTACATTACTAATAAATGATTCGGTGGAATATGAATATACATATATAATGCATGACAATTGATATCGTAGAGTACTTAAAGAACCAAATGGATTATAGGAAAGGTCAACAATGACAGACCAATCAATCAAAGCACCTACCCGACAAAACTCTGGACGAGCACAAAACACAAACATAAACACTACAGAGAGTCAGGATAGTCTGGCCTGGTACAGGCAGTGAACAATGGTGAGGTTAAACAGGTTTTATGGGTACCCAACCTCCTCCTTACTTACCTATCCTGACACTCTAGTGTATAAAACACACTATAAAAACGAATACAGTATGATTTCTAACAAGGTTACCACTTACTAGAACTTCAAAATTAGACTAGCAGGGTCAGAATGTGCTTGTTTTAAATGTAAAACTAGCTAAGGTTCTCATAGCTGTAGGTCGGATACTAACGCGTTCTTCTAAAGGAAAAAGTCTGAAATAATACTCTTATATAGGGTTTAATACTCTTATATAGGGTTTAATGCTATCTCGTCATAGAGTTCAATAGAATCGGCATTTATCGTGATAGGCTAGTTTGAATGTAAAGTCTTCCTATCATATCTGAAGAAAGAGGATTTTTTTTCTCAGAATTACACATTATTTCACACTTGTAGTCCTTATTGTGAAAAGATCTTAAATACTAGTAACTACCAAGTTTCTGTTGGTTTTTAGCGAGACTTTTGCATTTATTCACCATATTACAATATAAACTAGCCGGTTTGAAGGCAATTTCATGATAAGTACTTTTCTGGAAGTTTTAGTACTGAACTTCTATTCAGTATATTACTGAAGTAATGTTTACATGCAAAAAAAATGTATCGAAATTAGAAATTATTCGTCTTATTTACCTAAATCAGAAGAGAAAGTATTTGGATCGCAGTTCAGTGGTGCTTCGTCAAGAGCCACAAGGAATAATGACAATGGATAGAACATGATACATGACATGTTCCCAACAAAACTGGTACCCACTGTGACATGGAAGGAGTTAACAAGATCCAATTCTACCTCAAGCGATCCTAGTGAATGTGATTCGAAGTGAGTCACTTCTGTATCTTCATACAAAACAAAGCGAAAGTGTTGATCAGTCCACAAGCAGTTATATGTAACACCAAAGAGAGCACTATCATTTTGTATAGTAAAATTACTGGTGAAATCATGTGTTTTTCCTGTGGCGTCTGTCATGCTACAACTCAGGCTTTTATCAGGGAGCAGTTTTAGATGGAATGTAGTTTGTCCGTCATCTTTTTGGTATTTCAAGATAGTTGATGTCCCATCTCTGTTGCTAGGGTGAATTTCAAAAACCCAGGTCATGCCTTTACTTCCATCTAAAAGATTATCAGTGTTGTCTATATAGACAAAACTTCCAGATGATCCAGGGAAGGATATTAAGCCATTTTTATGATAGTTGTGATAGAAATCCCAGCCAAGATCGCCGCTTGACATAAAATCTACATTACGGAGCTCGGCATACCTAAAAGAATATTTTTACAAAAAATGACTATACTTGTAGTTACTAAAATGTATTATAATGGAAAAAGACGATTTAGGTAGAAGAATTATAGGCAAAGAAATCCATATTTTAATGTATGTGTAAAAAAATTCAACAAAAGACTTTGAACCCTCACTTTAATTTTCATTTTAATAATCTAATATAACAATTATATAGTAGAATAATTTAAAAATTTCGTGACTTCAAAGTTCTAATATCTTGCTTGTATAATTGCGTACACTTTGAACACTGTACTTTTATGAAACACTCATTTGCCGTGTTGTGATACTTATAAGGATGTATATGTAGATAGGGAAAAGTATTTCAAAAATATGATAATGTGAAATACTTAATATAGTATAACTAAACGAACGCGTACGAGATATTTACAGCAATGGTTGTTTATTTCTGGTACATGTATTTAAATTCAGCGATTAGTTATACGTTTGATTACGTTGTATAGAATATAGCACTTTAGCAGAAATAAATTGAAATAAAACGGACTATGTCTTTTGATTTCACGCGTGATTTACAAGATTTTCTTTCACTCGGATGCTACGGTAAATCACTAGTTACAATGTAATAATTATTATTCGTGGATTTCATGACAGATCAATCCAGAAATATGATACTAGTATACAATATACTGTGATTTATTCCATATGACATTGTCATAGGCTAAATTTACATATGATCCCACTGACCATGTTATTATAGAACCAGAGGAAATAAATTTTCGTAAAAAGGAAACCAAATAATTTCATCACCCAGAAGTGACTGGAAAAGAATGCAGAAAAATCTGACAACATGCTCCTTTTTTAGTTTATCTTTTAAAAAAAAAGTACATAAAGTCACAATGAGCATTTACAACTTGCAAGTTCATAATTATTCACGAGAATCTTGCATTCATCCCGAGTAAAACATACATCGGATAGCTAGGACACTAGCCCGTGTTATCTACCCAATTTAAAGTGGGTATTTTTCTCCCTTTTGTTCTTTATATTGATATTTGTCTACAAGGCTTTAAACAAGAAGCTAAATTTTCCGTCCATTGAAGAATATCTAAGGGTTTATAATTGTACACATCTATATTAAGGGATATAAAAGAGATATTTATTCTGACCTCATTTTAAATTTTCTTACTTGATTCCAGAACTGCGTTGCGTATCATGATTAACGGGATCCATCGTCCATATTATTTCTGGATCTTTTATTTTCCTCGAATAAGCATACTCATTCATTAATCCACTACCCTTTGCATTTGTATATTCCACATATATGACTATAAGAATAAAAATATTTAAGTAATATCATCATGGGGTTTATAATTTAGTGCTTACACATGTTTTTGCCTTCACTGAAACATTGTTGACACATCAGTAGCTACAAAGACCACTGAAACAATACCATTTGCCTATAAAAATTTACCTTCATTGATCGTGCGATTTTTACCCTTTTCAACTCGGATTTTGTATAAAGATTGTCATTAAACTTATTTTATTTGACTGCAATCATATTCGTTTTGTGTGGTTGGGTGGGTGTGGGTAAACTTAAAGAAATAGATTCCTGGATAATTGAAATATTAAAATAATTAATCAACCACGGCTTTTAGTTTCTGTATTGAGTGATTTCCAAATGCTTTGTTTGTTTGTTTAGTTGGGGTTTAACGCCGTTTTCAGCACATTTTGGCCATTTCGCGGCGGCCAGTTTTTATTGGTGGAGGAAGCCAGAGTACCCGGAGAGAACCACCGACCTTCGGTAGGAAAATTGGCAATCCTTGTCAATTAAGGTCGGGGTCGAACACACCCCGCCACAGGTGAGATTGATTTCCAAATGCCAATTCGATAAAAGAAAATGTGGCGCACCAAAACATATGACGTAAACTTCGTATAAGAAATTTGTCATCCAAGTATACTAAAACATGGACCTTAGCAGTCCTTAGATCTACACTTAACAAATGTTTTCCCACAGTGTTTTCCCAATTATTCCATACCTTCCATGCCTCGTGTCTTTAACAATGTTACTGACATTCAGAGATGGATTCAAACTCAACCAGTACAAAAAGGGACCATATTAAACATTGCAATAACATTTATCCACGGCAGCTTTAATCGGATGATTTGTTGCACGAATGCTTTTACAATTGATATAAAAATATTATATGAACAAAATATCACTTTTTAAACAATCAAAAATTAAAAATGCACAAAACGAAATAAAAAGTTAGACATTACACTTAAGAGAAAGCTTTTCAGTACCATAATTTAATTTTATACTGGAATTTTTCTCGGTAGGGGATTCTGAAGAACTTAAAACAAAATAAATAAACATCATTAAAATTTGTCAAAATGTATAAATAAATAAATAAATAAAAATAAATAAAATTAATTTGTTATCTAACTTCAATTTAATCGTCCGTCCTTACAGCATCTTACAAAACAATAAATGTTTGTCAATGGTATAATGTATTATTACCTGAAAAAATATAGACTCCGTAATATAACCATTAACTTCATGGACAGAGTCAGGCTCCTGACAGAAAAGTTGCTCAGACAGGGGTTTGTTGCTCCTAAGTTGGAGTATCCTTATTAAAGTTTTATGGACGCCATCATGACTTGGCTGACAGGTATGAAAAAACCGTTTCCCAAATGAAAATCGACCTGTTCCATTGATGCTGTCCCTTCCTCATACCGGATTTGACATTGGCAGCATGGCGGATGTCCTGCAGGAAGCAGAGACTGCTTATTCTTCCGGAGCACCTGAGTCTAACCCCGTTTTTTTGTGGGGTCCATGTTGTTCATATGTTTTTAGTTTTTAATTTTAGCGCATGTATTGTTTCGGTCTTGTCTTCCTTGTTCTCCGGAGTTTGTCAGTTGTTTCGATTTTCCCCTCCTTCGAATATCCATTAGTTATTTCTTGACTTTACTTAAAATCATCACCCCAGAAATTTGACGAGTGCCGTTTTTGTGAGAGTTCACATTGAGAGTGCATTAGTTTTTGAGCTGCCTTGTTTTTAATCTCTTTAATTTGCTATGTGTTTTTACGGTTTTGGTTGTGTCTTTGAACATATGCTCGCTATGTTAGTATTCGTTTTGTTATTTTTTAATTTTGTCTTGTGTAAATTTGCTCACTTTCTAGTTGCTTCGGTATTGTTTTTCTGACTTTTTCAAACTTAGAAAAAATATGTGCAGTAATCAAATACGATTTCTTCCTTTCTTTTTTTTTTTAGTATTTTATTTTTTTAGTATTTACTTTAGAACCTCAATCGGACAAAGTTTGCCGCATATTAAGTAAGATTTATAGCTTTTACAAGATTCCAGTTACTCTGTATCTCAAATTAAATTTCTGATGTTCTGCCAATTGACTGTGTACCAAAAATGGTATCATCAGATTTTACCTTATGTCAGCAAAATTGAATGAATTTTTTTTAAAGACAGAACACAATGAAAAAACACCTCAAATAAATTTAAACTGAGAAAAAAAAATCAGAATAAAATACATCAGCAAATAAGTGTAAAAATCAGTTTAAAAAATTCAAACATTTAAAAATTTAATAAAATATATGAATCTGTTAAAAACTGAAAAATTTAATATATCTGCAAATAAAAATAGAAATCACTTGCAAAACATGATTAAGTATCTTTCAATTCCAAACTTTAAAATAAAAATAAATCTTACCAACAATTAAAATTGTCTGACTCCAAGACATTTCTTTGATGTTCTAGATTTGGTATTCGTTTAGCTTCGCTTTTATTTGCCCTTTAGGTAATCAAACAAAGAAGGGGCGTTTTCATTTTCCCTTAAAGACTGTTTACTCAACAGATCTCCAACAGTGTCTTCAAGTTCCATGTTTTCCTTTTAAAAGTTAATCAATGGAAAATCATTGTTTGAAGCCAATCCAATATTTGCCATGTTTTCTACAGTAACAAAATTATAGGCATTACGAATAAATAAATTTGTTAATTAATTATGAGCGTTATGGATCATATCCCCGTTATTCGAATATTAAGACTGTATTACACTTGACCTCGTAGCTGAGACATTAAAATATTTCAGTTTAGAATATACCTTATAAAATCCTCCCAGAATAGTTTTTAACATGCACGTAAAACCTTTCTGCTCATATAGGACAGACGCCAATGTGACAGGGGAGGACATTTCACATCTCTGTTCTTTGAAGAAAATATTCAAGTATGTCTACAGTTTAACACAAAAAAGTATAATTTGACAAATAACGCCACCTTACTATCATGTCCATTCGTACACAGTTGTTTGGTTTATAGGGGATCTAACGTTTACTTCCACGCAACTTGCTTTATAATGGGAGATCGGGTATTCATTAGCTGGATAAAGTCGAAAACCCTGAAAGAATCATGGGCCTTTGGAAATCCATGTAAAATGATAAATATCATGAAATATCACATTTTTGCAAGACACGTCTTACGAAATGACGGTTTGTTTTGGTATACCAAAATATTTCTTAAAGTCATTACACAAAATTTGTCATTTTTTGCTCAACAATGTAGTTAACTTGACAGAATTTCCAAAAAAAATACATCATTGATGAGCATGCGTTGAGTTTCCGTTGTTTGTTTCTTCTGGTCATCTTTTTCTTAAATTTATGAATGGCTTTGTCTATATCTAGACGTGTATGGTGTTAAAAATTGAAATGAACTTTCACAACTTAAAATTGAATTTCCCATACAGCTGAACGCCTTTAAATACACGTATGTACAGAAATTCAATAAAAATTTGACATACTTTCTAACTGTTTTTTACAGTCTTATTAAGGATATGAACTTTGAAGGAATGGAATAATAAATGCATCCTTGAATTTTAATTTACTTGAACTTTAGTCTAAATGCATCCTTGAATTTTAATTTACATGAACTTTAGTCTAAATGCATCATTTGCTGTACATTTTCTTGCTATGGCCCAAATTTAGTTCTGCAGTCAAATCATTTTTATCTTGGAGATCAATTTGTATCATTTATACTTTTAATTTTCAGAAAATTTTATAATTGTATGTTCAAGTTTTGGCCATGCTTAAATGAAGGTTTGAGTTTTGGAATCAATTTTCCCAGTAAAGTATTTTTCTCAATTTTAGTAACTGCGGTGGCCATGGTTGCTAACAGTATTATTCGTGGAGAACATAAAAAAAATTCTTATTTCCACAAGATTTTGTAAATAGAGCCTTTTAATAATTTTCAGAATTCCTTGGTTTTGTTTTGTTTTGTTTTGTTTTTTTTTTTTTTGCCAAATTTAGGAACGATGGCGGTCATATTTTATGACAGTTGGGTTCTTCATATAATTCTCGAAGGAGATCGCAATAATGTTTTCCCTAAGTGAAGTTATAATTGGTCCTCAAAATTGGTTAAAAATTTTGTTCTATACTCAGTAACTCTAGCCAAAACCGTGAGTAAATATTATTGCGGTGAAGTCTTCTTCCATTTTTCAAATTGTTTTAGACGAAATTTGTTAACAAGTTTATAAACGTACGCGTGGTACATTAAAAAATGTTTGTGTGGTTAGAAGTAATCTGTTGAGGGCTATCAAAAAAGTATTCAAGATCACTACATGAGAAGACTTTTCTACATGCTAAAAATAATGGTTCTGAAAAGCAAACTGGACAACCAAAGTAAGAATTCGAGATAGCCGAAGTGACTTCTGCATCCACTAAATGTAACAGAAAGTAATTTTGGGATCCGGTGTATGGTTCTTAAATAAAACTGAAAGTTCAAGCAATCAATAGTGTTATTTCAGACAAACAATAGTGTTATTTCAGACAAACATTTTTATTTACACAATATATATAATAAATGACAGAATAATCCCACAAAACCAATAAAGAAAACGATTCACATGGTTTAGTTGCTTGTTCAAACGAAAACTCCTTTTTAAATCAGATGAAAATCGATTACAACACGTCAAAGCTACTTTATGAAATAAAGTTACATATATTGGTTAAAATAAGTTTCAGACGCAATACATGTACAATTTGATAGGGGATAATTTTAACATAAATAAAATATACAAGAAACAGTTTTATATCCATAAGATAGCAAAATATATTCAAGTCAACTAAACAGCGCTTATATAAATAAAATTTATTATGTTATAGGGAAATAATTCTACTCTACTGTACATGGAACAAGTTTTCTCTCGGATTAAAGAACATTAACATTAAGAACATATTTTATGAAAAGATTTTTTTTATATCATACCAACTCATTGTTTTTTTAAATCATATTTATTTAATGCTAGCAGTATTTTATTATATGAATGAATTAAGTTGGATGTAGTGAAGCTGGGTTTAGTGAAACTTGTTGGAGTGAAGTTGGTTGAATGAAGCCTGGTAGAGGCATGCCCGGTAACGGCATTACCTGGTAATGGCTGGCACCAATAAAAACTACTGAAACATCTATAAAAGTAAAATACCCAAGCTTAGAAAGCTAGGGTTTCTTTCCTAATTATACTGTAGAATTTAGGTCAGGCCAAACAATTTTTACATAACGGGACAGAATGACGCACGTAGAATTAATATTATTAGATTTAGTCAATATTAGTTTAACAGCAGTCATTCTTTGAAGTATATAGTTTAATTAGCTTGTCCATGTTCGACCTGGGGCACTGTGTGTATTCAAAATACGTCAACAGATATATATATCTTTATTCTCTAAAAACCAATACATAGGTACAGAGAAATGGAAACATTATGTATAATAAACAAATAATATAAAATTACAGTTACAATATAGTAATATAATTATACAATCAATGAGGCAATAAAGGTACACATGTATATACAGTAACATGTTTACCCAGGAGATTCTATCTTTTTATTAATAATGTTTATAAATTTACATAGTTTAACGAGATCTGGTGGATGGCTACTATTCATTAATTCGTTAAGTTTAAGAATGTTGGGACATACATAGAATTTCTGTTTAATGTACATCTTCCTCTCATTAATAAGCCTAGGGCAAACTAATAAATAATGGAATTCGTCCCCTATATTTTGATTTTGACATAGTATGCAGATTCTATTCTCTCTAGGGATATTAAGCCATCTACCAGACTCTATAGGTAGCTTGTGGTTCATAGTACGAAATTTACAAAGGGTTTTAGCATAATTATCATTAAGAATATTAAAATAATTTTCAAATTCTAATTTGTCTTTATAGATTCTATAGTTTAGAGCTTTTGGAGATTCATGTACCTTGGAAAGCCAGTTCTGTTAAAATGATCTAAGAGCGTTTGTTTAATAGATGAGTATAACCAAGATATACCAGTAAATGATTGTTCATTCCATACATATGATTTTCCGCAGTCATCTAGTATGAACTTAACATATTTAAGCCATGGAATATTAGCAAAGTTCTTGTGTGCTAGACGATAAAGAATACTTGGTAATTTTTCGTCTTTTCCACTAATGAGCTTTGCCCAGTATTTAATAACTCGAAGTTTTAAACATATTTCAAGAGGATATCGTCCTAATTCACCGTAGATCATAAAATCTGGTGTAGACTTTCTGACACTCATAAGTAATTTACAGAATTTAATATGTACCCGTTCAATGACTGAGTTATTTCGCATTCCCCAAATTTTGCAACCTATAATCTTATCAAATAAATCTAATTGACACTCTATGGACAGGTTGTGCGTCCTTCCATTTCGTATGACGTCATACATCGCACGCGTTGCCTTATCTACATTATATTTTTTTCGCTTTAGCAAAACTTCCTGTTCTAGAAAAGACTACTCCAAGGTACAAAAACTCATTTACAATATCTAGTTCTTGTCCATTATATTCAAAGTTAAAACTATTTTGTGGTCTTCCTTTAGAAAAGACAACTACTTTGCTTTTATCAACATTGACTTTTAGTTTCCACTTAGTACAATATTCACACAAAGAATTGAGTTGATTTTGGAGACCGAGTTTAGATTCTGACAAAAGTACAGTATCGTCTGCATATAATATAAGAAAAAGCTTAACATATTTATCAAGTTTTGTTTCAATATCATTTGAAATACTTTGTAAACCACAAATGTTATTATTTACCATGAAAGATTCTAAATCATTAAGATACAGAGAAAATAATACGGGAGGAAGATTTTCCCCTTGTCTGACTCCAACATTACATGGAAAAAAGCTAGAGTATTCTACACCATTAAATATTCTTGATTTTATATTACTATACATATTTACAATTACATTATACATTTTGCCATCAATTGAAGTTTCTAATAGTTTAGACCATAGACATGGGCGCCAAACTGTGTCAAAAGCTTTAGCAAAATCAATAAAAGCACAGAAAAGTTTCTTCTTTTTCAGTTGGAGTAATTCATATAACAAATGTAATGAAAAAATACTATCTACAGTAGTTTAGCCGTGTCGAAAGCCAAATTGATTCTCGTTTAATAAGGAAAAATCTTCTAAGAAAGATGATAACCTTGCATTTAATATAGATGTAAACAGTTTACAGATAAGAGCAATTATATCAAATATAGTAAAGTTTAAAAGTTCAAATATTACATAAAATATAGTAAAGTTTAAAAGTTCAAATAATATTTTCATTAAAACAAGAACAATTTATAATTTAACTGAACGTATTGTACACGGAATTTTATGTTACAATAGTCGCTCCTCCTTTAACAAGAACCTGTCCCAGGTTCGGACATAAAATAAAATGTAGATACATTTTTAAATATATTATTGTATAAAGATTATTTTGTTTGTAAACAGGACTTATCCATGCAAATTAATTATAGAAATACAATTAATTTATTGCCTGTTTATTACTTCAAACAAAATATAAGATTAGTAGAGATGATAAATGAAATTGATGAAAACTGCATAAAAAACAACAATTTGTTGCATACGGCCTAAAAAATCTAAACAACATTTTGCATGAATTCCATTATCGTAAAAGCAAAGGGTTTAAAACTGAGTCTTTTTTATATTATTTTGCTATTTTTTTTTATTACTTTTATATATATATTATTTATGTTCCCCTTTTTTATATATTTTTAAAATGTATTTATTGATGTTATTATTATTTTTATGGACATTTGCAGATAGGTGGGATATGATACCTTAATTTGTTATTTAAAAGAAAAATAACTTTACATTATTATTTAATAATACATTGCAAAATCGATTTCACATATTGAAATAAATTTATTCCAGTGTAACAACTTATCCTAGAAAAAAATTTTTGTCACGTTATTTTTGGCCAGTTGTTAACTTTCGTATACATCATACATTATATAAGTATTATTTACATTTTTGATCACATAGCATACCATACGTCTGTGTATTCGTGATGGCAAACAAGGCAATCTGAAGGCAGTGCTTGTTCCCATTGAGATATGTCATTATAGCTAGTGAATGTTGTATTAATCTTATTAATTTTTGCAACCACTAGAATAGACAATCTCTTCAATTGTGACTTCCTAGTACAAAAGAAAATTTTTACGTTACGAATAATTTGAACCTAATTCATGAATTACAATGAGCTTCAAATTACCTGGAAATCTATTCAAAATAGTTACTTTTATATTTTAGCAATATGTTATTAGATTTAAAATTAATTTAGACAATTGGGAAAATTTACCATTTTAAAATACGCAAATTTAAAAATGATTACTTATTTACAATTGATTATATATATGAAATGTACGCATTTTATAACTTCAAATTTCCCCATTAAATAAGTTTAGATGTCAATACTCACAGTTTTAGAACAAACAATATACATATAATAAAACACAGATGTTACAAAAAAATGCAAAATAAAATGTCCAAAAAAATGTCACTTGTAAAGATACCGCGGTACTATTATTGGTAATTTGTCAGCACTGTTGAATGTTTATATATGTGTATATGAATATTCTGTATACTTGAATAGTGAATGTCCTGAATATAAAAATCCAAAAACAAACAAATGTCCTGTATCATACTGCAATATACTTGATGTCATGATGTTAAAAATGTTCTGTCCTTATGGATATGTCAACAGATAAGAGCAATTATAATAGTAAAGTTTAAAAGTTCAAATAATATTTTCATTAAAAACAAAAACAATTTATAATTTAACTGAACGTATTGTACACGGAATTTTATGTTACAATAATTTCCACTAAAATTTATATGATATTTCAAATCTAAATGCTCAAAATCAATATTTTTTATCATGATTTTCGTTGTAACAGTAAGTACGGATATAAAATATGCATCATACACGTATATACATTTCCCATCTCCAGTTCACACATCGTTGTACCCGCGAATAGCTAACAATCTAAACGAATACGTGTGATTTAAATAAAAGCAAAGACTTCGGTACTATGTAAACCTCGTCGTCAATATTATTAACACAAAAAATACACCATGTATATAAAAATTGAAAGAAAAATCTACAATACTTTTATATAATTGTATATAAATTATTTCCCGGTTTGTATGTTGTTACAGCATTGCTGTTCCCAACTGAACATTCGACGAAACTCCCAGCCTGCTCTGTACTGAATGAATGGCAGGTTGTTACTTTGAGGCACAGTTGTGCGCATGCCATAATGCTGGTTACGACCCTTTGCAGCTCAGGATTCGTTATGATTGTGTCATTAACAGCATTCTTAAACATGATGCAGTTTTCAACAACGTTCAAAGTATCTAAAAAAGACATAAAGTGAGTTTATAGTCGTATTTCTAAAACTGACTTTTCATAACATGAAAAACTCATCATTTTGGTATGAAAAATGTTAAAAAGTTTAAGATAATGTTGCATAACGTGTGTCCAATCTCTTTAGCTGTACTTAGCAAATAAAATATATTTAAACTAAACTAAATATCTGCAAAAGAATACCGAAGAGACAAAACAGTGGGAAAAGTCCACTAATTCGAAGTCCAATGAAAAGACAAAGTCAGGAGAATGGAACACAACAAACAAACGATACAAGGATACATGTTTAACTGAAACAATAAAAAACGTTTAATAAACTAAACAAAACAAAACTAGAACAACTTCCGAACTTCGAATATTAATATAATAACAACTAAGCTGCTGATAACATTGGGGACAAGGAAAATCCACAAACCGAGACATCCACTCAGTGATAATTATAGATTAATACACGACCTAATCCATATCGAACGGGGTATCATCCCGAGACTCCCATATCGGACGATATGGATTAGGTCAAGTATTAATCTGTTTATCATATACTGCCATAAGTACTTATTCCGAACACACCCGGTCTCATATGGCCATCATCAGCCTGACCATGTGACACACCCGGTCTGATATCGGCCCGGGTATGTTCGAATAGCACTTGAATGATCGGTTATAAGATTGCGGTGGGCAAATATGGGCTGTTCACTTTCGGTCGTTACACATATGAAAAAACCATCATATCAAGTTCTAAGTATATGATAATAATACATATTCTATGAAACCAGTTTAGATGCACAAAATGTGAATATTTGGTCAATCTATTAGTCATCACTTGTGCTCAAGGTGATGACTAATAGATTTAAATAAAAGCAAAGACTTTAGAAATGTTAACACGTTGAAAGGCGAAACAGTAAATAAATATGAAAAAGCCCGTCGATGCCATAAACCAATATATAAAAAGAGAAGTACAACATCCTCACTAAACCCCAAGGATGAAAACGGTGCTCGTTGATAACTTTGTTAGGAAGATGTTCGAGTAGTTTTTTCTCCTATTTTCCACTATATATTACTTAGGCACTTTGGTATTCCCCATAGTAAAAATGTTGTTTGAAATTGTGCGAAAATAAAGATAACCTTTGCAAAATTGATACGTTCTATTCTTTCAGCCTAATTTTTTCCAGGGCTTCTGAATTCGACTGACTTTTGATATGTGCGTTATTCGAAAGTTGAACGACTCTTTACAATTCATTTCAAAAGCTGTCTCTAAATGGAATAAATCCCATATGAACGGTATGATGTTATGATTTATCCTACAATATCCTTAAATATTTTTATTGTATTGAATAAAAATTCTTTCTATATTGTAAGCATAAATATCTACTTTGTTGTTTGTTTATATTGTGGAATTACGTACTGCCATGATATTTTTTGGCACATCTGAAATTTGTAATATCCAATGTATAACATAGTGTACGTTCCATACGACATATGCTAAATTTTTGATAGAAATATGGTCACATACCAGTTGTTTTGTGTCTAATTTTTACAATGCTGGTAACCACTACTCATTAATATTTAAATGCATGTACCTGTTAAACTTGAAACAATATTTGTTGAGAACAGACGCGTTGAAATTTCCGCCGATTTTGTGGTAGTTTGTGCAACCGCTGTTGTTTCCGATTTCGTAGTAGTTTGTTCAATCGCTGTTGTTTCAGGTTTCTTGGTACTCTCTGCCTTCGAAGTTGGAATGATTCCGTTGGAATAAAGACCAGAGTAGTCAATAGTATAATCTCCTGAAAAGAAAATTATGAATCATAATGATAATAATTATCATTTACTTTTAATATTATTACTGCTGGCACATTTTGAAATTTTCAACATTATATACATGTACAGGTGTGCCTTTTTAATTCATAGCATTTTGATACAGAATGTATTGTTCGTCAAGTAGATCTGAAAAGAATAATTTTTATTTTATTTATCAATTTTTTTTAAGATTAAAAGATTTATTTTAAAGACGTCTTTGAACAATTAGTTATAATATTGTTTTTAAATGATTATTTTCTTACCGTAAGTTTCATTTTCAGCCAGCATAGGATTACAGAGAAGAGGTGCATTTTTTTGTGAATTTTTTATAACTGACACGTTATAGAACTGAATACAAGAGATGTTTCCACTGAATCCTGAACCAATAAAAATATGGACTGCATTTTCCAGATCCAAAGCTATTCGACTCGAACTTAGAATAAAGTTTTCTGCATCTGCTTCCTGAGTAATGCCGTCTGTGTACACACGGAAAAAGTCAAACTGTTCAAGCCATAAGTGGTTAAAATTGATACCAATAAATTTTGTCTGAAAGTATTCTAGTTTCATATCACTAATCCTAGTATAAGTTGTACCGTTCGTATCCCTCATTGTGCAGCGCAAGGAATTATTATGAAGAAGCTCTAAATGAAATGGGACATCGCCATCTTCCTTTTGGTATTTCAATATTGTTGATACGTAATTAGATGGATTAGGTTGAATTTCCATCATCCATGACATTGCCAATGTGCCAACGTCAAAAAGATGATCTTGGTTATTGATATATACATAAGAATCATTTGAACCTTCAAATGATAAAACTCCAAGTTTTCCAACTCCTTCATTCAACAGCTGGACATTGTGCAGCTCTGCATATCTATAAGGTAATATATAACAGATAATATATAACTATCATATACAGGATCAAAATCACACAAATGAAGTTAAGAATTGGTTTACAGACGAACAAAAAACATTTGTTTATTTGTTTGTTTATTATTTTTTGCAATGCAACGGATGCCAATAGAAACTGAGGAGGACATGCCTACACCGTGACCATAGTATCATTCGCAGTTTTTTGTGGGGTTGTTAATGTTTTTGTTGGGTTCTTTTTTTTTTTTAATTTGTTGACTCAAAAATATTTAAATACATGTACCCCCTACCCCCCCCCCCCCCCAAAAAAAAAGGCAAAAGAAAAAAGTGCAACTATGAATTTTAGTGATATTTGTCAGCTATTGTTTATATAAGACAGTTCCATGTATATGGAAAAAAAAATTCCCATATTTTGAAATGTAAATTTTTTTGCTTTTCTTTCAAGAGTGAACGATTTGTTGGTTCTGGTGAAGGATAATGTCCTCGGGTATATATAGCAAGATACCTTTTGGGCTGTTACTTTTTCTATTAAACCTCAAAAACCAGCTCAGCTTAAAGGTCTTGATAAATTGAGAAAAATCGAACCAATTAATTCCACGCAAGAGTCGTAAATTTAAAGTAAAAGACAACATTGTGAACAAAACAAAAAGTATGCTTAATATCTGTAAAATAACATCATTCAAAAGAAACGCGAATCAAAAATTTAAATTATTTTAATACTTGTATATGTAATGGATGAGGATTTTTATGTGTACATATAAAGGATTCAAGTTTATATACTTACGTACGTAATGGATCCGGGTTTTTATCATGATTTAGTTGAGACAAAAGCCAAATTTTTAAAGGATCCGGGTCGCCTTTGGAATTATTGTATTCGTTTTTTCTGCTTCCTTTTGTGATGAGAGGAATGCAAGTTATAAACAACCATACTACTGAAAAATAAAAACCTTAGAAGACATAAATAAGTTTTCTTTTTACAAAAAAGACTTTTTCCAGTAAATTACAATTAAATGTATTTATTCACAAATGATATTGGATACAGCAACACGAAATTTTTTATAACGAGCACAGCGAGCCTATAGGAGCATATGCATTTTCTACATATGGGTCATTTAGAAACGTCTTTGTTTAATTGGGTACCATATTGTGCTAAAAAATATACTAATGCTACAAAAAGTTTCATTCGACGGAAGTAAGTAAAGTAAGGGAAATAATTTGCTTCAAATTATAATTTTAGAGTCAGACCCGTGATACCGGAAATGAGTTTCTGGAAAGGGCTAATGTTGCTGTGCTCGCATCATAGGCCACGCCAACAACATATTACAGCAGTATTTTGATTAATAAGGGTGATATAATCAACACAATCAAAATAAAAATTTTAATGTGTGCAGTAATCATGAGTTGGCTTAAAGTGGATGAGAAAATTCGGTTTTCAGACAGAATATTAAATATAATCACACTAAAACTTATCTAAAATACCGTTACTAACTGTATTTACCTGAAAACATCCCATACATCAACATCTTCAAACAACTTATGATGGCCTGATGATATGCTCGTGTTTTAAAAATAATGCTTGATGCTCTTTATGTTTAAACGGAAAACATATTTGATGTGTAAATATTTAATTTGTTTTTAACTTAAGAGCAGTAAAAGCATTATTCTCCAGATTTCAATAACGGATGTTACATGTACATATTTGTTCTGCTGATGGAAGATAATGATGATATAAATTATCAGTTTATTCATTTGTTTGATCAATGCTTTAGTTAAAAGGCGAAAAACAATAAAACAGTTGTTCTTAATACAACTCACCACAAAGTTATGTCAACTATTTTAAAGAAATACGGTATTTTTAAAAGCTTTAAACAAATATACATCCTGTAAAATAAACATTAATGGACACAAATATAGGCCCCAGTGTTATGAAATATTGATGAATGTTATATATATAAAAGTCTAAAAAGTTGCAAAACAACATCAAAATAAAACAAATAAATTATGAATTATAACAATAATTCAAACTTATCAAAAAATTTTCGGGTCACTGAGATCCTTCATCAGTGCTGTCGCGTTGCGAAATTAATTTCATATATGCTAATCGTGATCTTGATCTTCCTCATGTGGAGCAACGCATGTAAATAAAAATTAAAATCATACGTTTATAATCCAATAACATAAGGTAAAAAATTATGTTACAGAATTAAACATAACAGGTGAAAAAGTACATGAAAAAAAAGAAAGAAGAATAAAGCACTTTAAGTTGAAATAACAATAAAAAAGAAGTATACAATATCAGGCTCACAACAGCTGTATCTATGATACGTTGTAACTGTGTTGACAAATAAATTTATTTCTTTTTGGTTTATTCCCATTGGACATAAGGTGCCTAGTTCTTTTATCCAGAAGCTTTTTTTGTCTGCCTTTCTTGAACACTCCAATTCAAATTTTGTTCCATAATTGAAACTTTCATTTTACCAAAGTCCCCAGGATTCTGTCCAGTTGACCGAAAGTGCTGGCTGACGGGTAGAAAGTCTTTGTCAGATCACTTCTATGGCCGTTTATTCTTATGTTGAAAGCTTGCTTACTTTCTCCAATGTACTGCGTATTACAAATCACACACTCCATCATGTTACTTGATTTGCAGTTCACAGTGCATAATATTTTGTAATCTTTGGTTGCTTTAAAGCTCTGTGTACCTCGCTGTGTACATATCATCTGGCAGTAAGTCTTACATCTTTTATCTGAACAAGCCTGATATTGGCCAGTTGATGAAGACATCTTGCTAGTGATATCGGCTCGTACAAGAATGTCTTTCAGGCTTTTCGGTCGTCGGAACGCCATAACTGGGGGTTCTGGGAAAAGTCTGGAAAGGTCGGAGTGTTTTTCAAATTCTTTCGAGTGTCTCCTGATAGTACTAGAGACATTGTGAAGGCTAGGGTGGTATGTTGTAACGAACGGGATTCTGTTGGTGGTCTCTTTTTCTTTATATTCAAAAAGATTGTCTCTACTTAAGCGGTTAGCTCTTTTTAAACCGTCTTGTATGCGTTGCTGTGTATACCCTCTATTTTTAAGATGACCATGTAGTTCACCAAGACGTTATGCTGTTGTTATTGGAGAGGAACAGATGCGTTTAACTCGGAGGGTTTGGCTGTATGGGATACTGTCGTAGCAGTGTTTTGGATGACAACTGCTTGGTGGCAGATATAGGGGTTTGTCAGTAGGTTTGGAATAAACATCGGCGGACATTACTCCGTCTTTTAATATTCTTGTTGTTTCAAGGGAAGAAGTTTTAGTCTTTGATATTTAATGGGTGAATTTTATTGATGGATGGACACTGTTTGCATGATCGACGAAGACATTCAATTTTTCTTCAGTATCTGTCCTATTCATGTCAACACCATCTATAAATCTATACCAAGACAATGGACGTGTTTCCGAAGATTCCAAAATTTTTGTTTTTCTAATTTCCCCATAAAGATGTTAGCATACGACGGAGCCATTTTCGTTCCCATAGCTGTGCAATTCACGTGTAAGTAGTGTTCTCCATTGAAATTGAAATGGTTGTGTTTGAGGACCAAGGTTAAAATCTCAACTAAGCATTCAGTAGGGCGTTCTTAAATGGTCCGTCTTTCCCAGATTTCCTTACAAGCTATGATGCCGTCATCGTGTGGTATGTTTGTGTAAAAGGAAGTCACGTCCATGGAGACCATGAGGGTTTTATCAGAAAGAGGGTTCAAGCTTTTCATCTTTTTAAGATAATCTGTAGTATCCTGTAGGTAAGATGGTAAAGATTTAAAATGTGGCCGAACATGGAAATCCAAGAATTCCGATATCTTTTCTGTTGGTTACTGTTTGCTGAGACAATAGGTCTTCCTGGGTTGGGTTATTTTTCTTGTGGATTAATAGGCAGAAGATAAAATCGACCAGCTTTAGATTTTTCGGGTTTTAGATATTCGAATGTGTCGTAATCGATTTAGCCTTTGTCATGCATGTCTTGAAGGCTTGCAGATAGCTTTTGCGCAAATTCAATGGTTTGACCTGACGTCAGCTTTTGATAAAACCTAGATATATGTATATACAGTGTTTATCGTATTTCCCCATGCCTATATCGACCTGCGGAGGCCTTCACAATTTCCCATATTTCGGCACTGTGACGTCGTAAAGAGTTGACCCGACCCTAATATGAGCTGACCCGAATATATTAGCGACGTCATAATGTTTGACCCAACGTTGACCCGAATATATCAGGAAAACATCCGGTTATAGGCAGATGGCCATTGAAAAGTAAGAAATTCCATTAAGATTGCTAGTTAACAATACGATAAATTTATCATCAAGTTTTCTTCAAACAAATATTGTAAAATATAAGCCGCTAAGCTTAACATTGTGTCTCGCTGCTGATATTTTACGATATACGTTTACCAGAAAACCTGATAACATGTACATATTCATTCTGTTCGTTGAGCTGAATGAGGCCTAAGTCTACCTAAAATAGTCCCAATTAAGCCCAACCGACTAAACTTGATTTTGGTGGTTTTATATAGAGCTGTAAGTATTGGAAAAGTTAAGATTTAAGGATTTTTTTAAAGGAAAATGGCATAGCATCACAGTTTAAAGAGAATCAATTTGCAGTATCTGAGTATGTTGTCAATGGCATACTATTCTAGGAGTCACAAACGCTTCTAACCTCTCCGCATATAAGCCCGTTTCAGTGTAAGAACTGGGAAAAGCCCCAACCCCTGACATTGCTAAATGTCTGTACTAAGCAATATTATTCCAACTGTCTGTTGTATTTTGTACTTCAAGATGGGTTAAATGACGTTTCTTCCTAGGTTACCGTTCGCGTTGTCTTCATTATTTGATAAATTTTACATGTATTGTATACCTTTTAAAATGTACGTTACTGGAAACGCCTCTCAAAGTAGGTGTTAGTAGATTCGAACAAACACCAATATTAAAGTGAACATTATCTTTTGTTTCAAGTAAACATTAACAGTTTTTCATAGATAGTGTTTCATTATGTATTGAAATATTCAATAATGTCTCGGTTTGCTTATTTTTTAAAACCTAAATCAACAAAGATGAATGAATAGAGATGTTGACTTTAGAACGAGTTGTGTTTGTCAGCATTTAATTAAAAGCGAAAAATTGTATTTAATTTAAAAGCTTCATCGATTAAAACAGAAGTATTGAAATTCGTATATAAACTTATTTTGATTACTACCAAGGATGTATCTAAGAAATGATTTAAATTGTGTTATTACATTGAGTGAGGTGAAATATCGGGATTTCCGAGTGAAATCAAATTCGATAATTCACCCAGTGAAATCGAAGTGACGTGACAACAGCCGTCGCCAACGACGTTGCTATGCAATGGTCGACGCGTAATCATATAAAAACATAATCCCTTGTATTTTCTCGTTAAAATTTCTAAATAAATGGAATATTTCAATGTAATAACAGAATAACTAATCTTGAAATTCGAATACAAAAAACTACAACTAGTGACCGAAAAACACTTATAATTCACTCATTTGTGCATTCGTGAATTAATGTGTTGTTCGGTAACTCATTGTAGATTTGTAAGTATTCGAATTTCAACATTAGTTATACTATAACTATCTGACATTTTACAATTTTATTACTACCAATCGGTACCCGAGGTCTAGAAGTTATAACTGACCCAGTTGTTAGTACTGACTTGAAATCTACAGCACTGAACTTTTCAAATTACAATTTATTATCTCTATGAGACCAACAGGACTCCGTAGTAGTTCGATACTAGGTGAAATCGATACTTTTAAATATGTTAGAAAAATGTTGAATTTGTTGAAACTAAGGAGTATCTTCTTATCTATCGATGGTTTTGGCTTTTCCCGTTTGACCATTGGGCAATCCGATGTTAAATATTATACATTTATTTTCCTTGCATTAGTGAATATGAAGATTTTTTCACCCGAGGAAAGTCATGTTTCCTGAGGGTTTGCTAATGCAGGGGAAATTAATGATTTATTCCACTAACTCGAGTTAAATCCTGATCATTTCGAATAACTGGGATATGATGGTGAAACACGAATATGAGAGGGAAACACGATGTTTTGTTCAATATCACGCGGGAGAGTCTCAAACAATAAAATCCGTATATAGCTATGAACTGATATATATAGTGACATAATATGGGTTATTATCTCGGCTTCTAACATTTTCGACGTTAATGACAATTAATGACAATGAGTCATCCTTATTAAATTTTTATGGACGTCATCATAACTTTGGATGAAAGGTATGACAAAACCGTTTCCCAAATGAAAATGTACCTATTCGGTTGATGTGGTCCTTTCCTCACACCCGATTTGACATGTGCAGCAGAGACTCCTTACTCTTCCGGAGCACCTGAGTCTACTGAGCATATTTTTGTACATTATAATAGATATCGATCTCCAGTGTTAATAATAATAATAATAATAATAATAATACATTTGACTCTCGATATCTCAAATTCGCTCGAGTCGATTTTTTAAGTGATCCCAAATGTTGTACAGTGCAAATACATGTATTTTTACTTATTTTTAATCGAATTTTCATTAGTCGAAATTTATTCTATCTCGCTTTAAAGTTTTAATAGTCTTACATTATGAAAACAATGTAAATTTTATTTGTTATGTCGAAATTATAATCACATGTAATAATAAATGCACTGGACTTTAGATTTATTTTCACAACGCTGAATATTATCTGATTTAAAATGACACGCTACTTCTTCTTAGCTCACTGAGCTAACGGACAGTTTGAGCTATTACCACCACTTGGTGTGTCCAAAATTTTCACATTTTAATCTTCTTCATGAAAACCAATAAACAGAATTAGAACAAACTTTACAGAGTAAGTACGTTGGGAGGCGCTTTTCCGTTGTTGTTGTTTTTTTTTTTTTTTTTTTTATTTTTTGGTGCCGATTGACCAAGAAACATGGCTTTATAAGCCTATCCTAATTTCTGATTGGCTGAACTTTGATACATTTCTTGTCAAAAACGATATCCTCGATTTAACCCAAACTTTACAAATATGTTTATATAGAGGTCCTAGAGATGACCGCCACAGGCGAAATCAATCTAACATACGAACAAATGGGAAGTTCACTTAATGATATTATTGTCTGAAACTACTGAGCTAAGTGGAACCAGACATAGCAGCAATGATCCTTATATGGTACCCATTCAGAATTCCATCGAATGACCCCACCTGCCTTCCAAGAGAGCCGCCAGAGCTGAACATTATTTCACATAGGCATAGGATCCTTTGGAAAAATTAACTTAAAATGGTCCTTAGATGGTAATAATTTAACAGAATTGTATCAAATTTAGTCGGCCTGATGTGCAAGATGGCCATCATAGGGAAACACCGAACATAGTTTAACATAGGACCCTTTTGATAAAATTCATTTTAATATAAATCTTCTTGACAAACCAGCGAGTCAATGGGAATATAATGTTAAAGAAACTGCCCTTAGATGGTCCTTTATCAGAATTGTATTTGTTGACCTGAAGCGCCATTCAAGTTTGTTGATATAGGCAAACTTAGCTTAACACAATAGCCTACGGGGAAATCCATTCAAAAGATCTTCTAATTTGGAACCAGTGAGCAATTTGACAAAACCAGTGTGCTTGGCAGCAATGTTCCTCCAGATTCCAAGCCGAGATGGACACAGTAAAACAATTTATTCTGCTTAAGGATTCCAGATGAGTTTCAGGTGAGCGAAGTTTTATAATCTTACAAACCACCATCTTGGACTTAATATGTGTTATAGCCAACCAAACAATTATAAAATCGGTTTCGTAAATACTTTTTGGACAAGTGTTCTATACATCACGATTTTCTAATTACGATTCTTGCTCATACGAAGTTATTTAATCAATTATATTTATTATGACGAAATTATGGTCAGTATATACATAAAATCTATTAAATAAAATAACAAATACTATCTAATATTTTAAAACAATAATCGCTACCAAATTATGAAACTATATACTGAAAGCTAACATTAATATTGACCATTTTGGGTTTTTTTTTTTATCATATCATGTTCATGTAATAACGATAGTCTTCAAAATTCTGAATTGATTATAAATACAGATTATTACATGAAATTGTTCATATCATATACATTATCGGCCCGAGAGCTCTAGCTCGAGGGCTGATAATGTATCAGTTATGAAAAATGCCATTCATGATCTTTTTATCATATAATTTCTGGAAGCAGTTAAAATTATTTACATATCGGCCCTCAAGGCAAAGACTCGGTTAATAATTTTTCACATTAGCCCGCTATGCAAATCCTCGGTGATTTATCGTTTTTTCGACATTTTTAGCATTTTATCAAACAGAAAAAATTACTACTTATTTACTATAATTATATGATAAATGTACCTATAAAATGGCTATGAGGACAATAGCAAGTTTATTGCCATTTTAGCCATTTAATAGGTATAAAATAGAAACTGTCCAGGGGACATTAGTATTGACTAAAACTTTGATAATGCCTAAGCCGCGGCTATTTCCAAAACAAAATTAAACATGGTCAGATCAAGAACAATCATAAACGCGCATTTTGTATTTGTAATTAAAAGTAGACAACCTCTCCTGTCAGTTTTAAAGATTTTTACTATTTATAATGGTTCAAAAAATCGAATGTTTTTATAATTTAATAAGACCTTGACATAGTGTTTTGTATAAAAGTTCAATCTTCACCTGTCCGAAAACGTGAATTTTTTAATCTTTTAACAAATTCCCGATAATACAGTTTACGGTTCGTTTTTCTTAATAAAATTTTGCACATGTCAGTTCTCGTGCTGTTATCTATAGATTTTATAAATTAACACCTGACAATGAAAATTACCAGTAAAGTTATCGAATGAGTTTCAGGAGTTTTCATTCAGTCATAACCTAATATTGGTCAAAATTTCACAACTTTCAAAATGTAGCCGCAGTTCAAGTTGAAAAAGCATCAATCATGCGCTTGAGATTTAATTTATAAAAGAGGATAACATAAGTCAGGTTTGATTATTTGACTTAGTGGCTACAGACGAGAAGATCTTTAAGTAATTTTCTCAATCGATCCTTTGTTAAACTAATATCATCTATGGCGCCCATATTGGATGGCAGATACAATTCCGAAAAGGATCACCTAAAGACAATTGCTGCCAAATTTGGTTACAACAAATACACTGGCATCCGGCAAAATGATCTTCAAATAAATATTTTTATAGGTTCAATGTTTAATTAAATTCGTATGCAGCATCCAGAAACAAATCTGAAAGAGGACCACCTAAGGACCCTTGCTCTTAGCTTCACTTCAAAACAAACATTTGGAGCATGTTAACGAAATGAGGAAATGGTGGACCAAATAACTGATTAACGAAATGCTTATTTCCGAAAACAGAAATACCACGATAAGCATATCCTCAGAGGATTTTCACCCGACATCCTCTATTCTCTTCCAGTAGTTGGTTTTGGTTTGGCCCTGTGTTTGGCTGCGCTGATTTTGTCTATTTTATCTACAATTATTTACGATCCACTAGGAAATGGAACGTTATCTAGGGGGCGGATAGACTAAGAAACATTTAATTCTGAACGATTATATCTGCAGAATACATACCAGTGTTAAACTTACAATTTATTTACGTCATAAATTTATTTTTCTCTATCAGTGGGAGTATTCAATTGTCAGTCTTAAAGATTTTCTCTCAAAGAGTTTTCCTATCAAATAATGCTTGTCGATTATATTCACCTGATCCATTAATTTTCTTCGAATATTTGTTAAAAATAACAATCTAAAGATACTAATATTAGATATACTAAATTTATGCTATGCTGTATACGACGCATGTTGTCTTAAACATACTTCTAAAAACATTTGTCCAAACGAAACCCGACATTTTTGGACTGGTTTCTTTTCAAAATTGTGTCCTATAGTTCTGCCATAACCTTGACCCAACAGGACTGATGTAGTAGCTAAAAACAAAATTCATTAAAGAATTTCAAATGTTTATAATATGATACTTTGGTGGTCCCTTTTCACGAGTCAACCATGGACTATAATAGGCAAGATAAACCCTATTGAAATATCTTGATTATTTCTTTTCTTTTCCTGTACAGCGGTTCAAATCTTGGGTCTGAATTGTCTCTGCTTTACAGTTAGAAAATTTGACTAAAATATTTGGTTTTTTCTTTGGGCATAATCCTACTATTTGGATTTCTTAGCAATAAAATGTTTGATGTGATTTGATTTGATTTGTATTATCTCATCTTAAACTACAGAACCAGTTGTGACTAAACTTTATTAGAATGGTCCTCTGATGGTAAATGTTTTTAAAAATATGCACGACGGTACACAAAGTTGAACCAATACACATGATGTTACTTTAAATAAGCAACCGTCCATAAAAGTTTCGAACAGCAACCTCCAGGCGAGTTTGGGTCATACATCTGTTAAATGTTCCATTATTTTTTCCGAGAATCAACAACGGAAGTAAAAATGCATTGGAGGTTTCTGTTTTGCTTTAAATAGTTGGCCACTAATATATATTAAATATTACCTTAGCTATTGTCTATTAACTATCAATCATCTTAGTAATTCGCTCATCACTAAAAAGCCTCTTAATCTCTATACCTGATTATTTTGTTTCGGTTTCATGAACTAACCCATTTATATTCATATCAACTAGAGTTTATAACTATCCACCTGACGTTATTGTAGGTTTTTTCGGTCTTGAAACTTTCTTGTAAATGACAATTTGACTTGCATGACACCTGGTAGTGTTATATGTGCACCACAGCAGATGTTATTTATGAAATAAAGGATACCACAGATCTCTTACCTTGACTTTTACATCGACAAACATGATGATTTCCCTTTTCAAATTGTCAAATTCCTATTCATCAGCAGAAAAATTCCAGCAGCACCGGCGGCGTACATTTCCCAACCAATTCGCTATTACAGGGATTGTGGCCAGTGCATTGATTTCCTAGACAATGCTCGGCAACTGACGTCAAAAAGCTACTCAAACAGGGATATGTTGTTCCTAGGCTGAAGTCATGACTTCAAAAATATTTCATTCTTCTAAAATAGAAAATGTTCCTTAGAAAGCCCACTTTCAGAAAAAAAAGGACAAATATAC
Organism: Mytilisepta virgata; assembly: GCA_028015205.1. Taxonomy (NCBI): domain Eukaryota; kingdom Metazoa; phylum Mollusca; class Bivalvia; order Mytilida; family Mytilidae; genus Mytilisepta; species Mytilisepta virgata. The sequence goes on along the minus strand of CM051517.1, from coordinate 50,374,517 downwards.
CTAAGGAGCAATCAATAAAACGTAATCCATTGGACAGACAAACCCGGGAAGACAAACGAACAACCACAAGCACAACAAATAAACACAGAAAACTAAAAACAATGAACAACACGAACTCCTATAAAAACCAGGAGTGAACCCAGGTGCTCCGGAAGGGTAAGCAGTTCCTGCTCCGTATACGGCACCCGTCGTGAAGTTCAACAAAGTCAATCCGGTGGAAGTCACAAATCGTAGGAGGCACATGAAAGGTTACGACAGTGGGAACGACAGAATTGTGTCCAATGACCCGCACTGTCAACTGAGATATTCGCCAAAACCGAAATATGGGAAAATTCCTTTCAAATTCTTGTCTGAAACCAGTTTGAAACCAGACTTGGCAGCAATGGTCCTTAATTGGTATTCTTTGATTATAATATCTAAAGACCCGGAACCAAGATTGCCTCCACTACCGAACTGAGTTTAACATAGGACCCTATAGAAAACTTTTTCCTGTCTGAAACTACTTGGTCAATTGAAACCCAATGGAAGCAAATGTCCTTAGATTGCCCTTATTTAGGACTGTGTCAGACTGTCAACAAAGATGACCGAACTTAGTTTAATATATGACCATGTCAAAATATTCGTTTAAAAATCATTTTATATGAGCTTGTTGGAACAAGACTTAGCAGCAATGTCCTTACATGGTCCTCTTTCAGAATTGTGTCAGATTACCAGAACTGTAAACCAAGATGGCCGCCACAGATGAACTTAATTTAACATAGGACCCTATAGGAAAATTGATTTAGGAATATTCTTGTCTGAACCCACGGAGGTAATTGGAACCAGAATTGGCTGGTATGGTCCTAAGATGGTCCTCTTCCAGGCATTTGCACCTTCAACTGAGAAAGCCGTCACTACTGAACTTAGTTTAACATAGGACTCTATGAGAAAATTCTATCAAAAATCTTCTTGTTTGATCCTTACATTCTCCTCTTTCAGATCCTGATGACCTAGAATGTCCTCAGATGGTCCTCTTTTAGAATTGTGTAATAACATGAAATGCCAACTCTGAAACTACTGAGCAAAAGGGAGCCAAACCTGGCAGCAATAGTTGTCAACTAAGACTGGCCATTGGATCGGAGGGGAAAATTCACTTCATAAAGTCTTCTTCTGAGAAACTTGATCTAGTTTAAACAAGCCTTGGCAGCATTTAGATGAAATGTTTATTGATTCCAATCACCAAAGACGTAGACGATCCAAGCTCCTGGGGGCTTCTAGTCGTAGTTTTGTGGTCATGACTTTGCTGGACTTAAATGAACAAATTTAGCGGGTGTCTTTTAAGTGGCAGAAACTGCTTACCATTCCAAACCACTTGAGTTCACCCCGGTTTTAAGAGCGATCCATTCTGTTTTTACTTTAGTTTTTAGTTTTTGTTTTTTGTAACATTGTAATTTTCAATGGCCGAGTTGTCCTTTAAGTAATAATTTTGTCTTTCCTTCGTATAAGAAATAGTTCAATTCTCCACTTCACACTTCCACGTACAGTTGAGATTAATAGAATTTGAATGTACTGTTCGATTACTTGAATTTGTATGTCTAAGAAATAAAAGGACGACGAATGAGCTTTTATTCCATGACTTTCAACACTGTAATTAAATGAGCAACACGACGGGTGTCCTACAGGAAGCAGGAACTGCTTACTCATCTGGTCCACCTCGGTTTTTTTGGTGGGGTACCCTTTGCTCATCATTTTTAGTTTTTCATGTTTTTTTTTCTTTAATTGTTATTGTCCTTCCCCATCTCGATTTTGTGTTTGTAATTGGATTTATGGTTGTTGGATGGCTATTCGGATTCCCTCACCTTGTTATAACTGTTTCCCTTAAATTGCCTAATTGATATCATACGACATTTATTTTTGTTAAACATACAGTATGTTACATAATGTTCTATTAGACCATGGAATTTTTAGGCGTAGTCCATAGTCAACTTAAAAGGTTTCATTTACTTTTAAGTTTTACAGTTGATAAGTGTTGGTCAATAATTTACGTAACTTTCTAAAGATCTTTATCTATCTCTTGCATTTAAAGATATTCTTTTTTCAACTGTATGATGCATCGATCTTTAAACGTTAGATCCTTTTTTTTATTTATTTTAATCTATTATAGTTTGCTTGGGAATTTATTACATGCAGGAAATAATAATTTAGATGGTTTTGACGTTTCTCCTTTCAGTCATTTTGGCGTTTCCCCTTTCAGTCATTTTGGTATTTTTAAATTTGCTCTTCAACTTTTTGGATTATCTTCTTTTTTATGTTCAAGAGAAGTTACTAACATCAAATTTAAAGTACAGTTGCATTGTCTTGTTTTAGTCTATACGTGTAAACAAAAGAAAAAAATTCACTTTAAGAAGGGAGGGGTGTTATAAAAATATCCAGTCTTCAGAACATAGTGAAACATTACATGAGTAAAGGAAGAATACGAAAAAATAATCACAAGCGAAACAAATCCAGTATCTTTGGTGCTGCAATTCAAAATTTTGAGATCCGATATCACTTCCTTTTTGTGATTCCCCATCAACACCCGCTAAAAGTCAAATGATGTATCTCTTACCCCTTTCGAATGTCTTTAAAAAATTGTGTATCGGTATTGATTATGACGCACAGTTTGAAAATGGGGATATTAAAATGAAATAAAACATAATCATTACTGATTAAAGATATAAGAATCTTTCTATATAATTTTTAATTACAACTGTGAAATAAAAATATGTTTAAAACCACATTCCATAGGAAGGAATTTGGGAAAAAGAAGGAAAACGTGTGTACTTTATCCTAATGTTTTGTTTTCCATTTTCGTTAATTGTCTTATCAGCTGTACGGCTACCCCATGAGCTCTCTTATTATTCTTATATACAAAATTGACTCACAAAAATTTACAATATGGAGCAGAATGCCGCCGAAACGATCGTCAGTAATGAAGATGTCAAAGAAACGTGAGAAGACATGACAATTTGTTCTTATGTAGAAAAATCGGCAAAAGGAAACAGTTTCCCGGTACTTTTTGTACGTTTGATTATACTTTGTAATGACGATATGGTGTATTTTGACCTATAAACTTTCATTTATGTCAGATTTCTGTCATTGGTAAGAGGAGTTTGATACATTGGAACTTCGGGCTCTGGTTCCTAATTGAAGGCTTAAAACAGCAAGTGGAGTTTGATACATTGGAACTTCGGGCTCTGGTTCCTAATTGAAGGCTTAAAACAGCAATAGAAGCTTCATTATAATTTTATTATTATTCATATTGACCGGGTTTTCATTTATCAGACATTCGATTTTTTGTCAATCTATACTAAAACAATAAGAATGCGGGGAAAGTCCAAAAATTCTAAGACAAGCCAAATTGGCCAAAATAATAACAGAGAACAAAGAGGAAAAACACAACAACACAGCAAACTAAAGAGAACTAGAAAGAGATAGCACAAAAAACAAAGAACCAGCAATGTAAAATCCTTTAAAAGATTACGTGAAAAAGGGCAAGTATATCGTTTTCCACTAACGGCACCCTATTACATTGCAAACTGGCTAAATTCAGTAAATTGACAATTTCGCTGAGGTTAAGCATGAACAACCAGAAGGAAAGTCAACCAAAATGTTGTCTACAGGAGATTTTTTATGGGAAATCCGCTTTTTTGTTTTGTTTTTGGCATTATTTTTTAGTCAATTACGAATTTGTGACTTTCAAGACCTTTGATTTCCAAACTTTTGCTACGAGAGCTATCGATGAGAAATAACTGAAAACATCCTGCAAAAGAATAGCGAAGTGACAAATGACAGTTAAGAAAATGAAACTTAATTATTGTTAATTTTGTGTTGTTGTCCGTTGTATGATTTCGCTACATTACTTTTATAAAATTCTATTGGTTGCAAACTTAGTACTAAATTTTAATTTGCAAATTCAGTCCTCATCTTTTGTGTTGTTTATGCATTTTTATTATAGCTATTTGGTTATTATAAATATATAAATGATAAAGTAAATATACAATAATAGCTAAACAAAAGACAACGACATCTGAACAAGCACATTTAGAATACGGTGGGCTAAACATATATAAAAGTACTCTATAATTATGAATTAATGGTAAAAGAAAAGTAGAAGAACAATAACATTCAATGCCAGACTGAATTAAATAGTTTGATTCAAGAACAAAAGAGTTCTCATAAAATTACATATTGGAGGAACATGTACCGTACAAGAATGTTCGTTTTTAAGTGACAACGAACCCTTAGTACTCAGTGATAAAAAGGTCATTGGTAACTGCATGAAGTTAAAAATGTAAGAGATTAAATTCCCGATTTTCGAAATTCGACCCCTGTGTATCCAAATTTTTGAAAATCAAAATTCTAAAATCTAATTGCACATTTACATACAGTAAGTGACTATACTGCTTAGAAATTAAAAGCATAACATGAATAATTAAAGAGAACTTAGTTTCCAATTTTTAAAATTCGACGGCCCCTGTGGGCCCCAATTTATCAAGATCAAAATTCTAAAATCTTATTGCGCATCTATATACATTATGAGACATTACTGTATAGAAATTAAATGCATGAAGTTCAAAATGAACAAGGAGTTTTGATCACAAGAACGTGTGCCGGACGGACGGACGGACAGATGGACGGGGTGATAACAATATCACCAAACTATTTCGAAATTCTGGGAATAATAATAAATTTTATGATCTTAGGGTTTCTCTTCCTACTTTTCTGTCTGATATTAAGTCCTGAACTTATTATATGTGTTTAATATTTGTAATAGAAATTGTACTTAGTATAATATTTTATTTTCAAGGGATGATAAAAGGAAGTCTACACCTAACACGTGAGCAAATTGTCGTAGAGAGGAAACACTGTCAGTAGTAATTGTTATGGTCAGTCAACGAAAATAGTGATATTAGATGAATAGAATGGGTATGATTTCTTAATTACAGACTTTAAGCTAATATGTAAATGATGCTGATGGTTTTCATGTATCAAAGGATGAAATCTTTTGTTTAGAAGTTGTTGCATATTCCAGGTGTTATGACATTTGCTACATATGATAAGATAAAAAATATTGTTTGGAAGACATTGAATTCTGTACTGGTTATACACATGTTTACGCGACAGTGACGTTATCACTTTGGTACATACTAACTTTGAGTACTTAACTTTTGCGAGACGACGTATGATGATGTTTAGGATATAGGATGCTAAAATAGTTTTAACTTCAGACGGTAATGCATCTTATAAAGTTAATGATGTTTGTCCCGTGTGCGATGAAGATAGCCTTTGCGTCATGCTCAATGACATTTGCTGTATAGATGGCGATAATATGATCTGTTCCATCAAAGATGAAATAGATTGCTGCATAGTTGTAGATGATTTCATTTGTCTTTGAGGACCCGACATTTGCGACGTGTCTGATGATGACTGCTGCAAAGATGATACATACTGAATGATTGATGGTACATTTTGTATAGTTGATGACAGAATACTTTGTCTTAGAGGAGTTGACATGTGGGGCATGTCTGATAGTGTTTGTTGCATAGGTGATGATGAAATGTTCTCTTCTTGCAAAGTGGATACTTGCTGAAAGCTGGATGGGGTTTCCTGCGTACTTGATGATGGTGTACTTTGTATTTGAGCAGTTGGCATAGGGGACATGTCTGGTGGTGATGTTAAAATACTCTTATCTTCAAAAGGCGATTTATGTTCTACGCTTGAGGATGTTTGTTTCTCACTAAGGGATGTATTTGGCTTGCCTGATGAAATTAGCTGCATACTTGATGATGGAAAGGTCATATCTTGGAAAGTAGATGTATGTTGTATGCTTGATGATGTAGGATACATATATGATGACAATATTATCTCTCTGTGAGAAAGCAGAGATGATGACTGCGGAAAATGTGATAAGAATGCTTCTTCTTGGAACGATGATGCATATTGCACTTTTGGCGATGTTACAAGCATTTCTGATAATGGATCTTGTGACGCGTACGACATGGATGACGATGTGTGTTGCATATGTGATGCTAACATAGCCAATGATACTGTAATTCCTTTAGAACCCGCCGATATTTCGAGAAAACGTGAAGATAACATAGCCTGTCCATCAGGTGTTACTCCATATGTTCCGCTTATTGATTTCTCCATTTGTGAAAATGACGAACTATACTGTAAAATGCTTGACGCATGTTGCATTTCTGAAGAATTCTGCTGCATTTGTGTCGATGACAAATCTTTCATACGTGGTGACAGCATCGATAAAGAAGACATATGTTGCATAGATAAAGATAACATTGACTGCATGATAGAGGGTTCTATCTGCATGCTTGACAGAAATACAGAATCGTAATATGACGATGACATTATAGATTGCGTATTGAAAAATTTGTCAGAAGAAGACAAAGCTACCATACGCGATGATGACATTGTTTTTATGTCTTTTGACGATGTTGGCTTCTCAGTAGCTGTTGATATATGCAATTCGGTAGTAGATGAAGTTAACTCGTCTTCAAAATTCGATGACATGTGAGGTGTTTCTAAAGACATAGTTGTTGCACTGAGCAATGGGGATGTAATTATCTGTATGTATTTAGTTAACTCAGAGCTATGTACAAGTGGCACACTTGAACTGAATTCTTTGGTCTTAGTTGATGCAGGAATCGGCGAAGCTGTTGTCTGGTTTACATTGAAGTCTAAAATACGTGTCAAACACAAATTAATGCTTAAAAAACTAGATGCCCTGGATCCTGTATCGCTCACCTGGATTCAATTTGCCAATCAACAGCCGACAGCCATAAAAGCACCTAAGAAACAAATGTCTGTATTACTGGACATAACGGTGAAAGAGGACAATCAAATAACCATTTCTGCCAAGTTTGGTTCCAATTGGCTCAATGTTTTCAGACAAGAAGATTTTTCAATGAATTTTACGATAGTGTCCTGTGTTTAACTAAGTTCGGATGTGATAGCCATCTCGGTTGACAGTCCGGGTCATCGGACACAATTCTGAAAGAGGACCACCTAAGCACATTTTCTGCCAAGTTTGGTTCCAATAGGCTTAGTGGTTTCAGACAAAGAAGATTTTAAAATTAATTTTCCCATGGGGTCCCATGTTTAACTAAGTTCGGATGTGACAGCCATCTCAGTTGAAATTCCGGGTCATCGGACACATTTCTGAAAGAGGACAATCCAAGGACCATTGCTGCCAAGTCTGGTTCTAATTGGCCATGTAGTTATATAGCTGAATATTTTTTAAATTCATCCCCTCTTTTTTCTATATTTAGTCAGAGCAGCCATGTCGGTTGGAAGTCGGGAATGCCGGACACAATTCTGGAAGGGCAACATGCAAGGAACATTCCGCCAAAGTTTGGTCCCAATTTACTGAGCGGTTTCAGAGAAGATTTTTTTTGTAATTTTTGGACGAACGAACGACGGACGCAAAATGATGGCAAAAGCTCACATGGCCTTTAAGCCAGGTCAGCTAAAAATAAAATAAGTACAATCCACATGACAACTTTACACAGAAAACTGTAAATAGTTGATAATAACTAAACATCAACGGTTCAATCTGGTACTCATTTTTAATCGTATTGTTGCGATTTGTATTTGTTTCTTGATATCATTTTTACGGAAATGATCAGTTCATTAAACAGGAAGTGATGATATTTCAAAGTCTACTTTCACGAAAGACTGGTATCATCATGAATATTTTAAAAATTTCATTGAAAACCTATGAGAGGAATTAATTATTTTTAAACTTTAAATGTCGTATGATCTGTAGTTACATTAAATTATACTGTAGTTGAAGTGTCAACCCATTTTCTAAATAAGCTGATTTTTTTCATGTTTTTCACGTCTAAAACTAAGAGATTAAAAGTAAAGATCTGAGTTTGTTGTTTACAATTGTATCTTGGGAGTCATTCGGGCATCGTGTTGATAGGTTTCCTTTTGAAATTTAATGTCGCCTTCAGTATCATTTACACGTGTCATGTATTTTGTTTGTCTACTGATATGAATGATAAGTATGATTAGTACCAACCTGGTGACAGAATTAATAAAGAGTTTGCGAAGGCTGTATACAAAATAGAGGCATTTGACTTTATATCCTCTATTTCCTCAGCTAAAGCTGTTTGTATAACTGAACTATTGGATGTAGAGGTGAGAAACTCTAACTGAAATTGGCATATAACACTTCCTTCCCTGAAAGGAAGAAAGATATTACATAATTGCTGATTTCAGCTTTTCCTTTTGTCGGTCTCAATCATCGCTCAAGAGGTATACTCGATATAATTTACCAAACTGGTTTCCGGTAAATCAAAAAATGTTTCACACATGAGATCAATGTATATAATCTCTATATCATGTTATAAAATACAGTTTTGATATTTTTAACAAAAAATAATATTGCACGAATAGGAATTCAGTAGACGGCGACGGCAAAATTCATGCATACAATGACAAATTCTTTGAAATTTACTTCATATCATAATTAATGGAAGCAAATATTGATTGTATTGCCGACTTTTGACGTTGATTAATGCATAATGCATAAAATTTTGTATCTTCTTCTGTATTTATAAATATTCTTTATTTTGTTTTGTCAATTTATAAATCTGACGAATTCTACTTTCCTACTAATGAAAAATGAATACAAAATTTGCATTAATTCTATTTTTTACTTTTAAGCGGTAATATGAAAAGGGATTTAACTCTTAGATTATTAGTCAGAATATAAACTGAATATTATAATCATGCATGAGAGCAGTTTTTTAAGTACATACAAAAAACTTGCAACAATGTCTATTTTTGTGCATTACAAATAGAACTAACTCAATCCAATGTAAAACCTAGTTTTGTTTGTTACAATTTCAGAAAAATACTTAACACTTAAGTTAATCTGAGACATGATTGTCTTATTTTTCTAACAGTTACTTACGTTAAGCTTGTTACTTTTAAAGACACAAATGTATCATTCAGTGGACTACTCTGTATAATCAATGTCATCTTCAGGTAAATAAATAGAAAAAAAATATACTCTTAAGATGATAATGAAAATTGACATTCGAATTACTATAAAGGACAAACATCTAAATTCGTACTTATGTGCTGACTAAGTATATGGGAGGTTCCTTTGTTTTCAAAATTTAAGAACTGTTAATAACGGATAAATTTTAGGATATCTAAACGTTTTCCATTGATCTAGTCCTACATCTTTAAAATTATGAACCCGAATCTTGATGAATTTAACAAAACATGACAGACATGTTACATCAAAGCATTTTCTCAAAAATTGCGGACTTGGGAAATCAAGGAATACGTACAGATATATCCTAAAATATAACCGTTATTAATAGTTCTTAAATTCTAAAAAAAAACGAAAACTTCATTATGTTTAGATTGTCGATGTAAGCTGTTGTGGATTTTGACTCTGCAATGTTATGGGTTACTGTTCTTTGCTTTTAGCATATTCGGCTGGAATGTTTATTTAGGTGCAGTGAAATTAGTATTTGGTACTTGCACATCATCTTAAGAATTTTTTCTTAAATTAGATTCACAAGATGTTCAATAAAATCATATTCATTGCTTCTGCATTTTTGCGAAAAATTGTCATTCAACGGCTATGTTTTCTTTTTAATTTTCCTTATCTGTCTCTTAAATTGTTAGCGTGTGTTTATTTACTCAATAACTAGGTCTTTGAAAATAGTGAGGTTACACAATTATTGTATGAATATGCTTGTTATTTCTTTTTATCATTAAGTCTATGCATAGGAATTATATCAACAAAATAAATATCCATTCGAATCATTCATTTTATCTGGTAGTTAATGTTGTCTTTATAAATAACAATGTGTGAATATACTTCAACTATTAGCAGAGTTAAAAAAAAATTTAAATCACGTTAATTCAGAAAATTATTTTCCTTGTCCTTGATCATTTTCCTTGTGTGTCTGATCGTTTTCCTTATAGAGTGTCGTACTATAAATGGTTTAATTGTTCCTTTATCATTGCCTTTTATGTTCAGATGTGAACTGTAAATGAACTTTTTTGAATCTTTTTATACAATACCGAAAGCATTAGAGCATTTCACTTTACAACGAGAATTTCAGTACGCACTAAAAAGTTCATGCTTTCGACACAAAAAATGTAGTTGTCAACTGATTCGAAAATTTGTGTTGGTTATAAAATGATACTATTTAAAACTTCTGTAAACAGTCTTGGGGTATTTTGTGAGTGTGTTACTAACAGTTATACAAACCTCTTGTTCAAATGTACTTGTGAAGTTATAGTATTCTACACTGTTTTTATCAGAGAACTTTTCATCCCATGTTATATTAAACTTGATTTCTCCGGAAAATCTCTCTTAAAAGAATATAAATCGGAAATTACATCATTGGACAAATGTAATCGTACAAAAAATTACTTTGACAAGCAAAACTGAAATATGAAGTTTTCTACTACAATGTTTGCTAAAGATTTTCTTTTTCCTGAAGTAGAGAATCTCTGTGGAATTATGAAAAAAATGAAAAAAGTAAAAACACTGAAAGAAAAAAGTTACTTTCATTCGTGAGGATAACTTAATTCACAGGTTTGATTTGTAAATGAAGAGACCGCCACTTACGTAAAACATTCCTAGCATGTGACGGTTCGAACAAAAGTACTTGGAATCTTTTACATGTACTTACCTGTTTGTGGGGGGCTTTCCGTTGTTGAAGTAACTGAAATATTGTTCAGAAACATTAAATCAATATTTTTTTTTCCAGTACGTTGCTTTATAAAAAGTAAGTTAATTCAACAAGTTTAATAAAGTACATAAACGGGTGAATCAGTTTTAAGTTAATATTTTAAAACTGACCAATAATATTCCTCTATACTCTACATTTTAAGATATACACACAATTTATCTAATCTTCATAGTATGCAAGAACAAAAAGGAGACATTTAGTTGTTCAGTTGGAAGATTGTCTTTCAGTTTCATCTGTTGAAAATGAGGATTGCATATCTCGCATCCGAACAAAGTACATTTGTATATTCGTGTGACGATTGAATTTTCATATCTCTTTGGTATTTATTTGACAGTGATCTAATTTACTTTTCTGAAGTATACATTATATGGGATGACAATTTTTTATTACCATACAGTTCAATCAATTTAAACTGAAATGATGATGAAAGAAATGTAAACTTTTTTGCACCAGACTTACTAATTGTTTGTACAAACCTGTTTTAGCCGATGTTTTTGTTGTTGAAGTCTCTGAAAATCAATTCAAAAAACAATCTTTCAAAACTAACTCATATGCAAAAATCTTAGATTATAAAGAAAGAAAACTGAGTTTAACCATACAAAAAGAATGCAATTTAAAGAGTTTGACACCATGGACGTTTTTAATAATTGTTAATGGAAACAGAAAAGAGAAAGTAAAATTTATGCAAGAAAATATCAATCAAAATAACATATGCCAAGCTTAATAAGTTTTAAGCAAAAAAAAACTGGGAGAAGGTTTTGTCTAAAAATGGTCTCTCCGAAGAGGAATACATTTTCATTGAACATTTATATATTAGTTCAATATCAAGATAATTACGTGAAAAACTTTTTCAATCTCAGACTACAACAACATTGAAACTAACTAAATATGTTCAAAAAGAAATACTGAATCTAAGATGATGATGAAAGAAATAAAAACCTTTTTAACACCATACAGATTAATTGTTTATACGAACCTGTTTGAGGCGAAGTTTCCGTTGTTAAAGTCTCTGAAATAAGATTCACTAAAGCATTCAAAATTCAATGTTGGGATAATGTATATGAGAAACTAGGTCGTGTAATACTGGAATGCAAAAGGAAGTGAATAGAGCCTGTATCGCTCATCTTGAATGTCACTATATTGGGTTTGTGAAATAGTTCACACCTTACATCAACATCAAGACGGTCCTTATCTTTGACATAACGGTTACACATGCATTTGCCACTTCTGCTTCATTTGTTTTTCATATACAAGTTTCAACTATTCACGAAGTGAAGCTTCTGGTAAAATTTGACTTTTTTTATTTACAGAACTCTTCATGTTAATAATGATGCAGTTTATATGAAAAAAATCTTAAAAAGTGGATAAAATGTCTGAAATTATTCAGCAAATCTTTTCAAAATAATAAGGTAATAATTTCAATATGTATTAAATAAGTACCCAAAGTTTCGTTAACGTAGAACAGAAACTGCTTAGTTTACGGAAGATTACTCAAACTAAGTATCCTTAACAGCATGCATGATAGATATGACCAAATACAAGGCGTGGGAAAAATCCCCGGTGTGTATGGGGCCAACCACTTTTTTATTTGCGTATGCTGTTCTCGTCCTTCATATCTTGTTTTTTTCATGATTGTTGGATGGCCCTTCGATTTTTCCTGGCCTTGTCATATCAATTATATATTTTCATATATACTGAACCGCAAAAGAAACGTCGCTTTTTCAAAATGTTAGCAAAATTCAAAATAAATATTAATTAATGATTTTTATATAATCAGTATTACGATTACATCACCAGGTAAGATTAAATTACCTGTGAATTAAATTTTCGGTTGAATAATTTTCAGTTGATATCGTAGAGCGACCGTACCTAAAACCGCTCGTGGGACACACTTGGCGGTAATTTTTCTTAAATCTTAAATGTTCGTGAAATTCATGCTCCTTTATGGGTATAAAAGGCCGGAGAAAATTAAAGAGTGTTAGTATCAGTGTTGACACAGAAGCTATGCCACGTCTGACTCCACAACAGAGAGAACAGGCCATTGGTCGAATGGATGCTGGGCAATCTGCCAGAGTTATTGCCAACGACTTCAACTGTGCTGTTCGAACAATTGAACGTCTACGGACACGGTACAATGCAACAAACAGCACAAATGACCGTCCACGGAGTGGTAGACCCCAAGTCACTACCCCTAGACAGAATAGAGGCATTGTTCGTCACCATTTGATGAATCGGTTCACCCCAGCTGCCGAAACTGCCAGAAACACTGTTGGAACACATGGACGACCCATAAGTGATGATACGGTTCGTCGGCGATTTGCTGCTAGAAACATGAGATGTCGCCGTCCACCAAGAGGACCTATTCTTACTCCTCGACACCGTCAAGCTCGTCTTCAATGGGCCACTCAGCGACAGAATTGGCGAAATCGACAATGGCGTAACATCATCTTCTCTGACGAAAGCCGTTACTGCATTTCAACAGCCGATGGCAGAACCAGAGTGTGGAGAAGACGCGGGGAACGTTACGAAGATAGCTGCATTCTGGAAACAGACGCGTGGGGAGGACCTAGCATCATGGTATGGGGTGGAATCGGCCTTAACGTTAAACTTGGTCCAGTCATCTTTCAGAACCTTGGCCCAGGCAGAGGAAATGGCGTAACAGCTGCCCGTTACATCGACCAAGTCTTGACACCCCATGTTCAGCCCCATTTCGCACGTCATCAAAACAAGACTTTCCAACAGGACAATGCACGTGCGCATACCGCAAGAGCCACAAGAGACTTCCTACAGCAGAATAACATTAATGTTATGGATTGGCCGCCTTTGAGTCCAGACTTAAACCCTATTGAACATTTATGGGACGAAGTTCAAAGACGGTTGAATAATGAGCAGCCAAGTCCGACAACAGCAGCTGAACTTTCACAAGCGTTTCAGAGAGTATGGGCACGTATTCCGATGGCGTTTATTAATCGGCTCATCAACTCCATGTACCAAAGATGTGCCGCAGTAATTGGTGCCCGTGGAGGACATACACGTTATTAACGGACGTGGGAGCACAGCATTGAAAACATGTGACGTTGCGACAATTGTGACGTTTTTGTGAACATTGTAACCAAAAGACTGTAAATCATTCATTAAATTTAGTAAAAATTAATTTAAAATATATAAATGTCACTTTGAAATAAATGTATGTGAACATGTCATTTTGTGCGACGTTTCTTTTGCGGTTCAGTATATATATATATATACTTATTTAACATCTGTTAAATTTAATTTGCAGTTAATAATATCCAAATGAAAAAACTGAGACGTAATTTAAACGAAATTAACCGAATTAACTTGTCATTCAACGGCTGTTTTCTTTTTAATTTTCCTTATCTGTCCAATAACCGAGCGGCTTCAGAGGAGATTTTTTTTTGTAATTGTGGACGAACGGGCGGCAGACGACAGACCAAAGTGATGGCAAAAGCTCACATGGCCTTTAGGCCAGATGAGCTAAAAATAAAAAAAGTACAATCCACATGAAAACTTGACACAGAAAACTGTAAATAATTGATAATAACTAAACATCAACGGTTCCATCTGGTACTCATTTTTAATCGTATTGTTGCGATTTGTATTTGTTTCTTGATATCATTTTTACGGAAATTATCAGTTCATTTAATAGGAAATGATGATATTTCAAAGTCTACTTTCACGAAAGACTGGTGTCATCATGAATATTTTAAAAATTTCATTGAAAACCTATGCGAAGAATTAATTATTTTTAAACTTTAAATGTTGTATGATCTGTAGTTATATTAAATTATACTGTAGTTGAAGTGTCAACCCATTTTCTAAATAAGCTGATTTTTTTCATGTTTTTCACGTCTAAAACTAAGAGATTAAAAGTAAAGATCTGAGTTCGTTGTTTACAATTGTATCTTGGGAGTCATTCGGGCATCGTGTTGAAAGGTTTCCTTTTGAAATATAATGTCGCCTTCAGTATCATTTACACGTGTCATGTATTTTGTTTGTCTACTGATATGAATGATAAGTATGATTAATACTAACCTGATGACAGGATTAATAAAGAGTTTGCGAAGGCTGTATACAAAATAGAGGCATTTGACTTTATATCCTGTATTTCCTCAGTTAAAGCTGTTTGTATAACTGAACTATTGGATGTAGAGGTGAGAAACTCTAACTGAAATTGGCATATAACACTTCCTTCCCTGAAAGGAAGAAAGATATTACAAAATTGCTGATTTCAGCTTTTCCTTTTGTCGGTCTCAATCATCGCTCAAGAGATATACTTGATATAATTTACCAAAGTGGCTTCCGGTAAATCAAAAAATGTTTCACACATGGGATCAATGTATATAATCTCTTTATCATGTTATAAAATACAGTTTTGATATTTTTAAGAAAAAATAATATTGCACGAATAGGAATTCAGTAGACGGCGACGGCAAAATTCATGCATACAATGACAAATTCTTTGAAATTTACTTCATATCATAATTAATGGACGCAAATATTGATTGTATTGCCGACTTTTGACGTTGATTAATGCGTAATGCATAAAATTTTGTATCTTCTTCTGTATTTATAAATATTCTTTATTTTGTTTTGTCAATTTATAAATCTGGCGAATTCTACTTTCCTACTAATGAAAAATGAATACAAAATTTGCATTAATTCTATTTTTTACTTTTAAGCGGTAATATGAAAAGGGATTTAACTCTTAGGTTATTAGTCAGAATATAAACTGAATATTATAATCATACATCAAGCATGTGAGCAGTTTTTTAAGTACTTCAAAAAAAAACTTGCAAAAATGTCTTTTTTGTGCATTACAAATAGAACTAATACAATCCAATGTAAAACTAGTTTTGTTTGTTAAAATTTCGGCAATATGTTTAACACTTAAGTTAATCTGAAATATGACTGTCTGTCTTTTTTTCTTACAGTTACTTACGTTAAGCTTGTTACTTTTAAAGACACAAATGTATCATTCAGTGGGCTACTCTGTATAATCAATGTCATCTTCAGGTAAATAAATAGAAAAAAATATACTCTTAAGATGATAATGAAAATTGACATTCGAATTACTATAAAGGACAAAAATCTAAATTCGTACTTATCTGCTGACTAAGCAAATTTGTGGTTAATTTAAGAACTGTTAATAACGGATAAATTTTAGGATATCCATTGATCTAGTCCTACATCTTTAAAATAATGAACCCGAATCTTGATGAATTTAACAAAACATGACAGACATGTTACATCAAAGCATTTTCTCAAAAAATTGCGGACTTGGGGGAATCAAGGAATACGTACAGATCTATCCTAAAATGTAATCGTTAACAGCTCTTAAATTTTGAAAACAAAGGAAACTTCATTATGTTTATATTGTTGATGTTAGCTATTGTGGATTTTGACTCTGCAATATTATGGGTTACTGTTCTTTGCTTTTAGCATATTCGGCTGGAATGTTTATTTAGATGCAGTGAAATTAGTATTTGGTACATGCAAATCATCTTAAGATTTTTTTTCTTAAAATTAGATTCACAATATGTTCAATAAAATCATATTCATTGCTTCTGCATTTTTGCGAGAAAATGTCATTCAACTGCTGTTTTCTTTTTAATTTTCCTTATCTGTCTCTTAAATTGTTAGCGTGTGTTTATTTACTTAATAACTAGGTCTTTGAAAATAGTGAGGTTACACAATTATTATATGAATATGCTTGTTATTTTTTTATCAATAAGTCTATGCACAGGAATTATATCAACAAAATAAATATCCATTCGAGTCAACTGATTCGAAAATTTGTGTTGGTTATAAAATGATAATATTTAAAACTTCTGTAAAACAGTCTTGGGGTATTTTGTGAATGTGTTACTAACAGTTATACAAACCTCTTGTTCAAAAGTACTTGTGAAGTTATAGTATTCTACACTGTTTTTATCAGAGAACTTTTCATCCCATGTTATATTGAACTTGATTTCTCCGGAAAATCTCTCTTAAAAGAATATAAATCGGAAATTACATCATTGGACAATTGTAATCGTACAAAAAATTACTTTTACAAGCAAAACTGAAATAAGAAGTTTTCTACTACAATGTATGCTAAAGATTTTCGTTTTCCTGAAGTAGAGAATCTCTGTGGAATCATGAAAAAATAAAAAAAATTGAAAGAAAAATGTTACTTTCATTCGTGAGGATAACTCAAATCACAGGTTGATTTCTAAATGAAGAGACCGCCACTTACGTAAAACATTCCTAGCATGTGACGAACAATCCTAGCAAATGACGGTTCGAACAAAAGTACTTGGAATCTACTACATGTACTTACCTGTTTGTGGGGGGCTTTCCGTTGTTGAAGTTACTGAAATATTGTTCAGAAACATTAAATCAATATTTTTTCCCAGTACGTTGCTTTATAAAAAGTACGTTAATTAAGTTTAATTAAGTACATAAATGGGTGAATCAATTTTAAGTTAATATTTTAAAACTGACCAATAAGGGTTCTCTATACTCTACATTTCAGGAGATACACACAATTTATCTAATCTTCATATTATGCAAGAACAAAAAGGAGACATTCCGTTGTTCAGTTGGAAGATTTTCTTTCAGTTTCATCTGTTGAAAATGAGTATTGCACATCTCGCTTCTGAACAATGTAAATTTGTATATACGTATGACGATTGAATTTTTCATATGTCTTTGGTATTTATTTGACAGTGATTTTATCTACTTTCTGAAGTATACATTATATGGGATGACAATTTTTTATTACCATACAGTTCAATCAATTTAAACTGAAATGATGATGAAAGAAATGTAAATATTTGTACAAACCTGTTTTAGGTGATGATTTCGTTGTTGAAGTCTCTGGAAATGGATTAAAAAAACATATAAAAAGAATGCAATTTAAAGACTTTGACACCATGGACGTTTTTAATAATTGTTAATGGAAACAGAAAAGAGAAATTTTAAAGGTTACGCAAGAAAACATCTATCAAAATAACATATGCTAAAATTAATAAGTTTTAAGCTAAAAAAAACTGGGAGAAGGTTTTGTCTAATAATGGTCTCGCGGAAGAGGAATACATTTTCATTGAACATTTGTATATTAGTTCAATATCAAGATAATTACATTAAAAACTTTTTCAACAACGTTGACACTAACTAAATATCTTCAAAAAGAAATACTGAATCTAAGATGATGACTAAAGAAATAAAAACTTTTTTAACACCATACAGATTAATTGTTTATACCAACCTGTTTGAGCCGAAGTTTCCGTTGTTAAAGTCTCTGAAACAAGATTCACTAAAGCATTCAAAATTCAATGTGGGGATAATGTATAAGAGAAACTAGGTCATGTAATACTGGAATGCAAAAGCATGTGAATAGAGCCTGTATCGCTCATCTTGAATGTCACTATATTGGGTTTGTGAAATAGTTCACACCTTACATCAACATCAAGACGGTCCTTATCTTTGACATAACGGTTACACATGCATTTGCCACTTGTCCATTTCTGCTTCATTTCTTTTTCATATACATGTTTCAACTATTCACGTAGTGAAGCTTCTGGTAAAATTTGCTTTTTTCATTTACAAAACTCTTCATGCTAATAATGATGCAGTTTATATGAAAAAAAACTTAAAAAATGGATAAAATGTCTGAAATTACTCAGCAAATCCTTTCAAAATAATAAGGTAATAATTTAAATATGTATTAAATAAGTACCCAAAGTTTCGTTAACGTAGAACGGAAACTGCTTAGTTTAAGATTACACAAACTAAGTATCCTTAACAACATGCATCAATAGATACAAGGCGTGGACAAAATCCAAGGTTTGTATGGGGCCAACCACTTTTTTATTTGCGTTTATTGTTTGTTCTCGTCCTTCATATCTTGTTTTTTTCATGATTGTTGGATGGCCCTTCGATTTGTCCTCGCCTTGTCTTATCAATTATATACTTTCAGAGCCACTCTTAATGACAACAAACATGAAGTTCCTTAATCAGAAATATACCAAGCGGGTAATGAAATTTTCAACGCAATTGCTGTAATATATATATATATATATATATATATATATATATATATATATATATACTTATTTACCATCTCTCTTAAGTTTAATTTGCAGTTAACAATATCCAAATGAAAAAACTGAGATGTAATTTAAACGAAATTTCAGAATTTCTACAGTTGATAAGCTAAATGTTATACACTAACCTGCTTTTGGCGATGTTTCAGTTGTTGAAGTGTCTGAAATAGGATTAATAAAACAACTATTCAATACAAGAGGTGGATTTACTTTATATGAGAATCTAGTTTGTGTATTTTTCAAACTGCAAGAAGTGGTGTTTTGGTAATATCTAAACCTTTTCATTAAAAAAGATGTAAAAAGTATTACACTACCCTTTGTTTCAAATAGTCGTAGTGAATTATTGTCTTTTTCACTACTGAAATGTCCCAACTATTTTAGAAGAGCTGATTTTTCAATTTTTGTGTCCATTTCATTGATTTTTGCATCACCACAAACGCATATGACGTTGCAGAGTATGTGTAAGTTCTGTTTCTAAACGTTTCATCAATAGTGATTTTTAAGCCACAACAAATTATTATTTTAAAAGTAAAGAATAGTAATGAAGTCCGGAGTCTTTCCTCAGTAAATCAGTTGCCGAGGTATGCAAAACGCACAGTAAATCATGTTATACTGCAATGCAAAAGCAAGTGAAAAATAGTATGTTGCTGTTCTTGATGTTGGGAGTCATGATCAGGCTTCCGGTTTACACCTACATGTAACATTGACATAAATGGTACTTGCCACTTGTTTTACAACTTCATTTGTTTTCCATTATACACATGTAAAACATATGCGAGTGAGAAAAAAAGCACTGGCAAAATGTAATATTAGTCTTTTGATAATCTTTTCATTTTAAAGAACTCTTCGTGTTAACGATGATAAAGCTAATATAAAATATCGATGTCCGTTTTCCTTCTTTTTTCTCAATTTACTTATTCTGAAATTGAAGCTATGCTTTGAATGATACATCTCTGAGGATATATTGATAGATATATGTAAAAATCAATAGTAACTTGAGGTAAAACTGCTTCAATCTCAGACTACACGAACAAAATATCTTCCATGTCATGCAATGACAAAAAATTAATAATCTCAAAACATGGGGGGGGGGGGGGGGGGGGTGATCTCAGAAATATTTAGTCAAATAATTCCAAAATCATAATGTCTTCAGCTGTCAAACTCACTAAATATCACCAGAAAACTAACAAAACAATAGCTCCACAAATAAACTAAGATGCGACAAATGTTTATAGTTGACGAGGTAATTGTTTGTACTTACCTCTTTGAAACGATGTTTCCGATGTTGAAACCTCTGAAAAAGGGTTCAAAAAACAATTATTTGATAATAGATGTAGGGATAATTTGTATGAAAAATATAGTGACGCAAAAGCAAGTGAAAGACAGTGTGTTGTTGTACTTATCTTGAAAATCACTATTCATCCAATGACCAGCAATAAAATCTTTCGTCAATTTTATGACTCATCAGTTGTGCTCAAGAGCTAAAATTTAAAAAACCAAAACAACAATCTAAAACGTTGAAGGGCAAATTCAAAAATGCCAAAATGACTAAACGTGTTAAAGCCAAAACCATCTAAGGACAGAGCTATGCATGAGTGAGATACTTCTTAGTTTTTACCAATTTTCATTTTATAATAATAAATTTGGTATACACTCGGGGGCTTGAAGCAGCATCGACTCATGGGTAAAATAAAATTCCTTGATGCCATATTTGATACACCAATTTACGACTCATCAGTTGTGCTCAAGGCCTAAAATGTTGTAAAGTGTACCTTGTTATATTATTCTTTTAGTAATCTTTGTATTTTTTAGGTTGCAGATGATTCAGCTCATATGAAATATCGGACTCCGTTTTCCTTTACATATGTATTTTAAGTACTATTCAGTTTCAAACTTCGTATTTGTTTTGAATGGTCTCTCCCAGGAAACATAAATGACGTCAGGGGACCCAATTCGCCCAGGGTACCCCAACTGCCCATACGTCCTATTGTTTTAACTCCACAATAAACATTTAAATACGTTTATTGGAAAGTACAAAAAAACCATTTTCTTATACATCCATATGTCATAGAATTTTACTGCAAAACTATTGGAGGGACTGAATATCTCTTCCTGGACGATTTTGGTGACCTGTCTGTTTTTTGTGATTACTTGATGTCGTCATTTGTAAATAACGAGAGATTTCAGGATTAAAACGTATACCTGAAAAACACATCAGTAGTCTACTGGTAGATATGTAATAATAATCAACAAATTCGTTTCTATTGTTTTTCTCTTGTACTCGAAAACACCCTTACAACTAGGAGATTTTTGTACCTCGATGTTAGCCATTCGTAAAAATCCCCGACAAAGTTGCCATATAGTGACCACCTCTATTTAGAAATATGTCTTAGTAGACCTACATTTTTGCCCCACTTCGTAGTGAATTTCATATTATCCGAACCTGTAATAAGTGACACCTGTCTTATATGAACATATTTCTATGTTCCATTAAGAGGACACATTAGACAGGTTTGTCTGTAAGTGGAAAAACAACTGCTTAGACTACACGTCATGCAAGTATGAAAAAAAGAAATCCCACAACGTGAGGAAAACTCCGAAATGATTAGTCAAATAATTCCAAAGTCTACAGCTGTCAAACTCATTAAATACCAAAAACAATGGCTCCAAGAAATTAACCTAAGATGTGATAAATGAAGTCCCCTTTTTACAGCTGACCATCTGGTTATACTAACCTGTTTGAGGAGATGTTTCTAATGTTGACGACTCTGAAATAAGATTCAGAAAGCAATTATCAATACTAGATGTGGAGATAATGTATAGGAAAAATTAGGCCATGTAGTACTGGAAAGCAAGTGACTAAAATTGTGTTACTGTTCTTCATATTGAGAGTCATAATTAGATTTTTCAACGACATGCCAACATTTCACATCCAACACCAGTATCTAGATGGTCCCTAGATGGTCGATTTAGGGTACATCAGATATTTGCAGTTTGTAAATAACTGCTTCATTTGTTTTTAATTGAACATATTCACTACAATATATACATATAAATACGCATTACATACATAAGTGTCAGCTATTTATTCAGTAAAACTACTGGTAAAGACTATTTGGAAATATTTTACAAAAATCTTTATTTTGATGACGAAACACCTAATATGAAATATTGAAACTTTGCCTAGAATGATCTTTCCGAGGAGATATAGATAGTTATATATGTAAAACTCAATTAAGTGGAAAGAAACCTGTTTCAATCTCACGCTACACGAATCAAGTGTCTTTCACGTTATGCAATGACAAAAAATTAAATATTACAAAACAAACGAAAAAAAAATCCTCAAATAATTCCAAGTTGTACTGTCTTCAGCTGTCAGACTCCATTAATATCGGTAGAAAAATATCGAAACAATAGGTCCACAAATAAACTATGATGTGACAAACGAAGCGTCACAATTTTTACAGCTGACGACCTAGTTATATATGTGATAAATTAAGCTATATAGTACTGGAATACAAAGAAGGGGACAGGCAGTGTGCTACTGTTCTTCATCTCGAGAGTCACATGTTGATGTTGTCCCTTCCTCATACCTGATTTGACATTAGCAGCATGGCGGGTGTCCTGCAGGAAGCAGTGACTGCTTACTCGTCCTGAGCACCTCAGTCTACCCCCGGTTTTTTTTTGGTGGGATCCATGTGTTCATATGTTTTTAGTTTTTAGGCGTAGTTTTTGTATTGTTTCGGCCTTGTCTAAGTTGTTCTCCCCCTTCGAATATCCCTTTGGTATTTCTTGACTTTACTCACATTCAAGCCATTCTTAATCTTACATTAACATCTAGACGGTCCTTATGCTTGACATAAAGGAATAACGTACTATTGTGATGTTTTTTAGTTTTCTGTGTTTATTTGTTGTGCTTGTGGTTGTTCATTTGTCTTCCCGGGTTTGTCTGTCCAATGGATTCCGGTTTTTTATTGCTCCTTAGGTATATTTGTCCTTTTTAGCTCCATTTTTTTTCTAACAATTAATGAACTTAAATTAGGTTATAAGAATTCATAGTAAAATGACTCTTTTCATTTTTATTTTACAAAACTATTCATATTGATGATGACAAGGCTAATAAGAAATATTGGTCTCCATTTTTAAATTTTAGTAGTGAACTGAATGTCTCTCTCCGAGGAAGAATATATCAAAAGCTTTTAGGACAAGGTTATATTGTTATATAGAGTTGTCGCTTCGAAAATTCTATGGTCGTCATCACGATCTGATTGATCGCAATGGAGTGTCAGTTTCCAACATGACAAACTGCCTCCATCCGCCATAGATGTTCTTCCTCCATCGGACATAACCTTCAACGAGCAGGACGGCGAGTGACTTGCAAGGAGCAACAACAGTTTAGTGGTTTCAGACAAGAAGATTTTTATAAATAATTTTCCCATAGGGTCCCATGTTTAACTATGTTCGGATGTGACAGCCACCTCGGTTGCTATTCCGGTCATCGGACAGAAAGAGGACAAACTAAGGACCATTGCTACCAAGTCTGGTTCCAATTTGCCATGTAGTTACATAGTTGAATATTTTTTAAATTCATCCCCTTTTTTTCTATATTTAGTTAGGGCATCCATATCGGTTGGAAGTTGGGGATGCCGGACATAATTCTGGAAGGGGGCCACCCAAGAACCATTTCACCAAAGTTTGGTCCCAATTAACTGAGCGGTTTCAGAGGAGAATTTTTTTTTTGTAATTGTGGACGAACAGACGGCAGACGACGGACGCAAAGTGATAGCAAAAGCTCACCTGCTAAAGGCCAGGTGAGCTAAAAATAAAAAAAGTACAATCAACATGAAAACTTTACACAGAAAACTGTAAATAATTAATAATAACTAAACATCAAGGGTTGAATTTGGTAATCGTTTTTAATCGTATTGTTGCGATTTGTATTTGTTTCTTGATATCATTTTTACGGAAATGATCAGTTCATTAAATAGGGAGTGATGATATTTCAAAGTCTAGTTTCACGAAAGGCTGGTATCATCGTGAATATTTTGAAAATTTCATTGAAAACCTATCAGAAGAATTAATCATTTTTAAACTTTAAATGTCGTAAGATCTGTAGTTATATTAAATTATACTGTAGTTGAAGTGTCGACCCATTTTCTAAATAAGCTGAATTTTTTTTCATGTTTTTCACGTCTAAAATTCAGAGATTAAAAGTAAAGATCTAAGTTCGTTGTTTACAATTGTCTTAGGAGTCATTCGCGCATCGTGTTGATAGGTTTCATTTTGAAATTCAATGTCGCCTTCAGTATCATTTACGCGTGTCATGTATTTTGTTTGTCTACTGATATGAATGATAAGTATGATTAGTACCAACCTACTGACAGAATTGATAAAGAGTTTGGGAAGGCTGTATACAAAATAGAGGCATTTGACTTTATATCCTGTATTTCCTCAGCTAAAGCTGCTAGTATAACTGAACTATTGGATGTAGAGGTGAGAAACTCTAACTGAAATTGGCAAATAACACTTCCTTCCCTGAAAGGAAAAAATATATTACATAATTGCTGATTTCAGCTTTTCCTTTTGTCGGTCTCAATCATCGCTCAAGAGATATACTTGATATAATTTACCAAACTGGTTTCCGGTAAATCAAAAAATGTTTCATACATCGGATCAATGTATATAATCTCTATATCATGTTATAAAATACAGTTTGATATTTTTAACAAAAAATAATATTGCATGAATAGGAATTCAGTAGACGGCAAAATTCATACATACAACAAATTATTTGAAATTTACTTCATCTCATAATTAATTGAAGCAAATGTTGATGGTATTACCGAATTTTGACGTTGATTAATGCTTAATGCATAACATTTTTTCTCTTTTTTTTATTCATAAATATTCTTTATTTTGTTTTGTCAATTTAAAAATCTTCTACTTTTCAACTAATGAAAAATGAATACAAAATTTGCATTAATTCTATTTTTTTAATTTTGAGCGATAATATGTAAAGGGATTTAAGTCAGAATATAAACTGAATATTATAATCATACATCAAGATATCAAGTATGTGAGCAGTTTTTTAAGTACTTAAAAAAAAGCTTGCAACAATGTCTTTTTTGTGCATTAAAA
This sequence comes from Mytilisepta virgata, assembly GCA_028015205.1. Classification (NCBI taxonomy): domain Eukaryota; kingdom Metazoa; phylum Mollusca; class Bivalvia; order Mytilida; family Mytilidae; genus Mytilisepta; species Mytilisepta virgata. Next base: position 50,349,505 of record CM051517.1, on the reverse strand, counting down.
ATAGAACTAACTCAATCCAATGTAAAACCTAGTTTTGTTTGTTACAATTTCAGCAAATACTTAACACTTAAGTTAATCTGAAACACGATTGTCTTATTTTTCTTACAGTTACTTACGTTAAGCTTGTTACTTTTAAAGACACAAATGTATCATTCAGTGGACTACTCTGTATAATCAATGTCATCTTCAGGTAAATAAATAGAAAAAAAATATACTCTTAAGATGATAATGAAAATTGACATTCGAATTACTATGAAGGAAAATATCTAAATTCTTACTTATCTGCTGACTAAGCATATGGGAGGTCCTTTGTTTTCAAAATTTAAGAACTGTTAATAACGGATAAATTTTAGGATATCTAAACGTTTTCCATTGATCTAGTCCTACATCTTTAAAATTATGAACCCGAATCTTGATGAATTTAACAAAACATGACAGACATGTTACATCAAAGTATTTTCTCAAAAATTGCGGACTTGGGAAATCAAGGAATACTTACAGATCTATGCTAAAATATAACCGTTATTAGTTTTTAAATTCTGAAAACAAAGGAAACTTCATTATGTTTAGATTGTCGATGTTAGCTATTGTGGATTTTGACTCCGCAATATTATGGGTTACTGTTCATTACCTTTAGCATATTCGGCTGGAATGTTTATTTAGATGCAGTAAAATTAGTATTTGGTACATGCACATCATCTTAAGATTTTTTTCTTAAATTAGATTCACAAGATGTTCAATAAAATCATATTCATTGCTTCTGCATTTTTTGCGAAAAATTGTCATTCAACGGCTATGTTTTCTTTTTAATTTTCCTTATCTGTCTCTTAAATTGTTAGCGTGTGTTTATTAACTTAACAATAAAATAACTATCCATTCGAATCATCCATTTTATCTGGTAGTTAATGCTGTCTTTATAAATAACAATGGGTGAATATACTTCAACTATTAGCAGAGTTAAATTTTTTTTAAATCACGTTAATTCAACAATTTCTTTTCCTTGTCCTTGATCATTTTCATTGTGTGTCTGATCGTTTTCCTTATAGAGTCTCGTACTATAAATGGTTTAATTGTTCCTTTATCATTGACTTTTATGTTCAGATGTGAACTGTAAATGAACTTTGTTGAATCTTTTTATACAATACCGAAAAAATTACGGCATTTCACTTAACAACGAAAATTTCAGTATGCACAAAAGAGTTCATTCTTTCCACACAAAAAATGTAGATATCAGCTGATTCGAAAATTTGTGTTAGTTATAAAATAATACTATTTAAAACTTCTGTAAAACAACCTTGGGATATTTTGTGAGTGTGTTACTAACAGTTATACAAACCTCGTGTTCAAAAGTACTTGTGAAGTTATAGTATTCTACACTGTTTTTATCAGAGAACTTTTCATCCCATGTTATGTTGAACTTGATTTCTCCGGAAAATCTCTCTTAAAAGAATATAAATCAGAAATTACATCATTGGACAATTGTAATCGTACAAAAAATTACTTTTACAAGCAAAACTGAAACAAGAAGTTTTCTACTGCAATGTATGCTAAAAAATTTCTTTTTCCTGAGGTAGAGAATCTCTGTGGAATTATGAAGAAATAAAAAAAGTAAAAACATTGAAAGAAAAATGTTACTTTCATTCGTGAGGATAACTCAATTCACAGGTTTGATTTGCAAATGAAGAGACCGCCACTTACGTAAAACATTCCTAGCATGTGACGGTTCGAACAAAAGTACTTGGAATCTTTTACATGTACTTACCTGTTTGTGGGGGGCTTTCCGTTGTTGAAGTAACTGAAATATTGTTCAGAAACATTAAATCAATATTTTTTTTCCAGTACGTTGCTTTATAAAAAGTAAGTTAATTCAACAAGTTTAATAAAGTACATAAACGGGTGAATCAGTTTTAAGTTAATATTTTAAAACTGACCAATAATATTCCTCTATACTCTACATTTTAAGATATACACACAATTTATCTAATCTTCATAGTATGCAAGAACAAAAAGGAGACATTTAGTTGTTCAGTTGGAAGATTGTCTTTCAGTTTCATCTGTTGAAAATGAGGATTGCATATCTCGCATCCGAACAAAGTACATTTGTATATTCGTGTGACGATTGAATTTTCATATCTCTTTGGTATTTATTTGACAGTGATCTAATTTACTTTTCTGAAGTATACATTATATGGGATGACAATTTTTTATTACCATACAGTTCAATCAATTTAAACTGAAATGATGATGAAAGAAATGTAAACTTTTTTGCACCAGACTTACTAATTGTTTGTACAAACCTGTTTTAGCCGATGTTTTTGTTGTTGAAGTCTCTGAAAATCAATTCAAAAAACAATCTTTCAAAACTAACTCACATGCAAAAATCTTAGATTATAAAGAAAGAAAACTGAGTTTAACCATACAAAAAGAATGCAATTTAAAGCGTTTGACACCATGGACGTTTTTAATAATTGTTAATGGAAACAGAAAAGAGAAATTAAAATTTATGCAAGAAAACATCTATCAAAATAACATATGCTAAGCTTAATAAGTTTTAAGCAAAAAAAACTGGGAGAAGGTTTTGTCTAAAAATGGTCTCTCCGAAGAGGAATACATTTTCATTGAACATTTATATATTAGTTCAATATCAAGATAATTACGTGGAAAACTTTTTCAATCTCAGACTACAACAACATTGAAACTAACTAAATATGTTCAAAAAGAAATACTGAATCTAAGATGATGATGAAAGAAATAAAAACCTTTTTAACACCATACAGATTAATTGTTTATACGAACCTGTTTGAGGCGAAGTTTCCGTTGTTAAAGTCTCTGAAACAAGATTCACTAAAGCATTCAAAATTCAATGTTGGGATAATGTATATGAGAAACTAGGTCATGTAATACTGGAATGCAAAAGCAAGTGAATAGAGTCTGTATCGCTCATCTTGAATGTCATTATATTGGGTTTGTGAAATAGTTCACACCTTACATCAACATCAAGACGGTCCTTATCTTTGACATAACGGTTACACATGCATTTGCCACTTGTAAATTTCTGCTTCATTTGTTTTTCATATACAAGTTTCAACTATTTACGAAGTGAAGCTTCTGGTAAAATTTGACTTTTTTTTATTTACAAAACTCTTCATGTTAATAATGATGCAGTTTATATGAAAAAAATCTTAAAAAGTGGATAAAATGTCTGAAATTATTCAGCAAATCCTTTCAAAATAATAAGGTAATAATTTCAATATGTATTAAATAAGTACCCAAAGTTTCGTTAACGTAGAACAGAAACTGCTTAGTTTACGGAAGATGACTCAAACTAAGTATCATTAACAGCATGCATGATAGATATGACCAAATACAAGGCGTGGGAAAAATCACCGGTTTGTATGGGGCCAACCACCTTTTTATTTGCGTATGCTGTTCTCGTCCTTCATATCTTCTTTTTTCCATGATTGTTGGATGGACCTTCGATTTTTCCTGGCCTTGTCTTATCAATTATATACTTTCACATATATATATACTTATTTACCATCTGTTAAGTTTAATTTGCAGTTAACAATATCCAAATGAAAAAACTGAGATGTAATTTAAACGAAATTAACCGAATTAACTTGTCATTCAACGGCTGTTTTCTTTTTAATTTTCCTTATCTGTCCAATAACCGAGCGGCTTCAGAGGAGATTTTTTTTTGTAATTGTGGACGAACGGGCGGCAGACGACGGACCAAAGTGATGGCAAAAGCTCACATGGCCTTTAGGCCAGATGAGCTAAAAATAAAAAAAGTACAATCCACATGAAAACTTTACACAGAAAACTGTAAATAATTGATAATAACTAAACATCAACGGTTCAATCTGGTACTCATTTTTAATCGTATTGTTGCGATTTGTATTTGTTTCTTGATATCATTTTTACGGAAATTATCAGTTCATTAAATAGAAAGTGATGATATTTCAAAGTCTAGTTTCACGAAAGACTGGTATCTTCATGAATATTTTTAAAATTTCATTGAAAACCTATGAGAGGAATTAATTATTTTTAAACTTTAAATGTCATATGATCTGTAGTTATATTAAATTATACTGTAGTTGAAGTGTCAACCCATTTTCTAAATAAGCTGATCTTTTTCATGTTTTTCACGTCTAAAACTAAGAGATTAAAAGTAAAGATCTGAGTTCGTTGTTTACAATTGTATCTTGGGAGTCATTCGGGCATCATGTTGATAGGTTTCATTTTGAAATTTAATGTCGCCTTCAGTATCATTTACACGTGTCATGTATTTTGTTTGTCTACTGATATGAATGATAAGTATGATTAATACCAACCTGATGACAGAATTAATAAAGAGTTTGCGAAGGCTGTATACAAAATAGAGGCATTTGACTTTATATCCTGTATTTCCTCAGCTAAAGCTGTTTGTATAACTGAATTATTGGATGTAGAGGTGAGAAACTCTAACTTAAATTGGCATATAACACTTCCTTCCCTGAAAGGAAGAAAGATATTACAAAATTGCTGATTTCAGATTTTCCTTTTGTCGGTCTCAATCATCGCTCAAGAGATATACTTGATATAATTTACCAAACTGGTTTCCGGTTAATCAAAAAATGTTTCACACATGGTATCAATGTATATAATCTCTATATCATGTTATAAAATAAAGTTTTGATATTTTTAAGAAAAAATAATATTGCACGAATAGGAATTCAGTAGACGGCGACGGCAAAATTCATGCATACAATGACAAATTATTTGAAATTTACTTCATATCATAATTAATGGAAGCAAATATTGATTGTATTGCCGACTTTTGACGTTGATTAATGCGTAATGCATAAAATTTTGTATCTTCTTCTGTATTAATAAATATTCTTTATTTTGTTTTGTCAATTTATAAATCTGACGAATTCTACTTTCCTACTAATGAAAAATGAATACAAAATTTGCATTAATTCTATTTTTTACTTTTAAGCGGTAATATGAAAAGGGATTTAACTCTTAGATTATTAGTCAGAATATAAACTGAATATTATAATCATGCATGAGAGCAGTTTTCTAAGTACATACAAAAAACTTGCAACAATGTCTATTTTTGTGCATTACAAATAGAACTAACTCAATCCAATGTAAAACCTAGTTTTGTTTGTTACAATTTCAGAAAAATACTTAACACTTAAGTTAATCTGAGACATGATTGTCTTATTTTTCTAACGGTTACTTACATTAAGCTTGTTACTTTTAAAGACACAAATGTATCATTCAGTGGACCACTCTGTATAATCAATGTCATCTTCAGGTAAATAAATAGAAAAAATGTACTCTTAAGATGATAATGGAAATTGACATTCGAATTACTATAAATGACAAAAATCTTAATTCTTACTTATCAGCATATGGGAGGTCCTTTGTTTTCAAAATGTAAGAACTGTTAATAACGGATAAATTTTAGGATATCTAAACGTTTTCCATTGATCTAGTCCTACATCTTTAAAATTATGAACCCGAATCTTGATGAATTTAACAAAACATGACAGACATGTTACATCAAAGCATTTTCTCAAAAATTGCGGACTTGGGAAATCAAGGAATACGTACAGATATATCCTAAAATGTAACCTTATTAACAGTTCTTAAATTTTAAAAACAAAGGAAACTTCATTATGTTTAGATTGTCGATGTTATCTATTGTGGATTTTGACTCTGCAATATTATGGGTTACTGTTCTTTGCTTTTAGCATATTCGGCTGGAATGTTTATTTAGATGCAGTGAAATAAGTATTTGGTACATGCACATCATCTTTAGAATTTTTTCTTAAATTAGATTCACAAGATGTTCAATAAAATCATATTCATTGCTTCTGCATTTTTGCGAAAAATTGTCATTCAACGGCTATGTTTTCTTTTTAATTTTCCTTATCTGTCTCTTAAATTGTTAGCGTGTGTTTATTAACTTAACAATAAAATAACTATCCATTCGAATCATCCATTTTATCTGGTAGTTAATGCTGTCTTTATAAATAACAATGGGTGAATATACTTCAACTATTAGCAGAGTTAAATTTTTTTTAAATCACGTTAATTCAACAATTTCTTTTCCTTGTCCTTGATCATTTTCATTGTGTGTCTGATCGTTTTCCTTATAGAGTCTCGTACTATAAATGGTTTAATTGTTCCTTTATCATTGACTTTTATGTTCAGATGTGAACTGTAAATGAACTTTGTTGAATCTTTTTATACAATACCGAAAAAATTACGGCATTTCACTTAACAACGAGAATTTCAGTACGCACAAAAGAGTTCATTCTTTCGACACAAAAAATGTAGATATCAGCTGATTCGAAAATTTGTGTTGGTTATAAAATAATACTATTTAAAACTTCTGTAAAATAACCTTGGGGTATTTTGTGAGTATGTTACTAACAGTTATACAAACCTCTTGTTCAAAAGTACTTGTGAAGTTATAATATTCTACACTGTTTTTATCAGAGAACTTTTCATCCCATGTTATGTTGAACTTGATTTCTCCGGAAAATCTCTCTTAAAAGAATATAAATCAGAAATTACATCATTGGACAATTGTAATCGTACAAAAAATTACTTTTACCAGCAAAACTGAAATAAGAAGTTTTCTACTGCAATGTATGTTAAAAAATTTCTTTTTCCTGAGGTAGAGAATCTCTGTGGAATTATGAAGAAATAAAAAAAGTAAAAACATTGAAAGAAAAATGTTACTTTCATTCGTGAGGATAACTCAATTCACAGGTTTGATTTGTAAATGAAGAGATCCCCACTTACGTAAAACATTCCTAGCATGTGACGGTTCGAACAAAAGTACTTGGAATCTTTTACATGTACTTACTTGTTTGTGGGGGGCTTTCCGTTGTTGAAGTAACTGAAATATTGTTCAGAAACATTAAATCAATATTTTTTTCCAGTACATTGGTTTATAAAAAGTAAGTTAATTCAACAAGTTTAATAAAAGGGTGAATCAATTTTAAGTTAACATTTTAAAACTGACCAATAATAGTCCTCTATACTCTACATTTTAAGAGATACACACAGTTTATCTAATGTTCATAGTATGCAAGAACAAAAAGGAGACATTCCGTTGTTCAGTTGAAGATTGTCTTTCAGTTTCATCTGTTGAAAATGAGGATTGCACATCTAGCTTCTGAACAAAGTACATTTGTATATGCGTGTGACGATGGAATTTTCATATCTCTTTGGTATTTATTTGACAGTGATCTAATCTACTTTTCTGAAGTATACATTATATGGGAGGACAATTTTTTATTACCATACAGTTCAATCAATTTATACTGAAATGATGATAAAAGAAATGTAAACTTTTTTTGCACCAGACTTACTAATTGTTTGTACAAACCTGTTTTAGGCGATGATTTCTTTGTTGAAGTCTCTGAAAATGGATAAAAAAAAACATACAAAAAGAATCTCTTTGGTATTTATTTGACAGTGATCTAATCTACTTTTCTGAAGTATACATTATATGGGAGGACAATTTTTTATTACCATACAGTTCAATCAATTTATACTGAAATGATGATAAAAGAAATGTAAACTTTTTTTGCACCAGACTTACTAATTGTTTGTACAAACCTGTTTTAGGCGATGATTTCTTTGTTGAAGTCTCTGAAAATGGATAAAAAAAAACATACAAAAAGAATGCAATTTAAGACTTTGACATCAAGGACGTTTTTAATAATTGTTAATGGAAACAGAAAAGAGAAAGTTTAAAAGTTACGTAAGAAAACATCTATCAAAATAACACATGCTAAACTTAATAAGTTTTAAGCTAAAAAAAAAAAAAAAACTTGGAGAAAGTTTTATCTAATAATAGTCTCTCGGAAGAGGAATACATTTTCATTGAACATTTGTATATTAGTTCATTATCATCCTTCCCTGTGATTCTATCAGCTTGTTGAGCAGCTCCGAAAAATTCGTATCAAGAAGCGCGTGCGCTGAGCAGGAGTTATCAGCAGTCAGCAGGACTTATCAACAAATTCTCCCAACGTTTGGCAGCTTAGAACTTATTAAATAGCTTTCAAAATTCCAAAATATTAATAAATATATCAAGATTTGGTGCTCCTTTTTTATATTATGGCGTTTTATTTAAATGAAATATGAAGAAATTTCGAAAAGTGACATCAACAAAATGTGTCTTTCCTCGATGCTGATAATGTCTGCTGGGACTTCTTTCCGTTCTTTCCATTGCATTTCATTATTGCGATTAAATCAAATTTTTAAACGTACGCTTTATTTTTCTATGTCCATATTTTCGCCTGAATTAGTACGAAAACGACTAAATATTGTTTAAATATGCCGTACCCTTGGTTAAATTTGAGTGATTATTTTACGTTGCGCATATTTTAGTCAGATGTTGTTTCGCGAATGGAGACGGACTATGACGTCAACGAGGTTGCAAGTTTGAAAGCGGATGCTCTAGTTTCCCGGAAAATCATGAACAAAGATTTCCATACTGATTTTGTTTTTTAAAACACGAAAATACACCTTAATGTCGGTTTTATATCGTTTATAAGATATTTTACATAAACATTCAGGAAATATAGACTCATTGGTATGGTAAACAACGTAACGGAAAATTTGTCGTTGCGATGAAGAACCATACTTTTCCCGCGAAAATTTGGGAGAATTCAGAACGTTTACAAATATTTACGTTTCGGGTAAGTAATTAAGATGATAAAAATATTATCTGCATTTTGACAGCTAGATATCGTAAAATATCACTCCGCTCGACAGAATATGAAGATTTGGGACTCGTTCGCTACGCTCACTCGTCCCAAGCTTCATATTCTGGCTCACGGGGTGATATTTTACGATATCTAGCTGTCAAAATGCAGATAATATATACATATCAAGATAATTACGTAAAAAACTTTTTCAACAACATTGAAACTAAAGAAATACTGAATCTAAGATGATGACGAAAGAAATAAAAACTTTTTTGAACACCACACAGACTAATTAAGTCTCCCAAACGAAGTTTGGAGACTTATTGTTTTTACTCCGTTTCTTATTATGTCTCCCAAACAAAGTTTTGGGAGACATATTGTTTTTGTCCGGTTTCTTATTATTATGTCTCCCAAACAAAGTTTTGGGAGACATATTGTTTTTGTCCGGTTTCTTATTATTATTCTTCTTCTTCTTCTTCTTCTTCTTCTTCTTCTTTCCTTTTTCTTTCCGTTCAATGTTGTCCGCGACGTTTCTCAAAGATGCAATGTCCAATCAATATGAAACTTTGGGAATATGTTAAGGGTGACCTGAAGTTTTGCAAACGACTTTTAAAATTTTCAAAATGGCCGCCGTTTCAAAGGTCATTATATAGGACATTGCAATAATTTGAATTTAGGGGGTTTCTGATAAGCTCTAGATAGTGGCAATGGGGGTTTGTTTGGGAGACATCTTGTGACTCGCTGGCGATCACAATCATACCTAGTTATTCTTCTTCTTCTTCTTCTGCTTCTTTCCGTTCAATGTTGTCCGCGACGTTTCTCAAAGATGCAATGTCCAATCAATATGAAACTTTGGGAATATGTTAAGGGTGACCTGAAGTTTTGCAAACGACTTTTAAAATTTTCAAAATGGCCGCCGTTTCAAAGGTCATTATATAGGACATTGCAATAATTTGAATTTAGGGGGTTTCTCATAAGCTCTAGATAGTGGCAATGGGGGTTTGTTTGGGAGACATCTTGTGACTCGCTGGCGATCACAATCATACCTAGTTATTATTATTATTATTATGTCTCCCAAACAAAGTTTTGGGAGACATATTGTTTTTGTCCGGTTTCTTATTATTATTCTTCTTCTTCTTCTTCTTCTTCTTCTTCTTCTTCTTTCCTTTTTCTTTCCGTTCAATGTTGTCCGCGACGTTTCTCAAAGATGCAATGTCCAATCAATATGAAACTTTGGGAATATGTTAAGGGTGACCTGAAGTTTTGCAAACGACTTTTAAAATTTTCAAAATGGCCGCCGTTTCAAAGGTCATTATATAGGACATTGCAATAATTTGAATTTAGGGGGTTTCTGATAAGCTCTAGATAGTGGCAATGGGGGTTTGTTTGGGAGACATCTTGTGACTCGCTGGCGATCACAATCATACCTAGTTATTCTTCTTCTTCTTCTTCTGCTTCTTTCCGTTCAATGTTGTCCGCGACGTTTCTCAAAGATGCAATGTCCAATCAATATGAAACTTTGGGAATATGTTAAGGGTGACCTGAAGTTTTGCAAACGACTTTTAAAATTTTCAAAATGGCCGCCGTTTCAAAGGTCATTATATAGGACATTGCAATAATTTGAATTTAGGGGGTTTCTCATAAGCTCTAGATAGTGGCAATGGGGGTTTGTTTGGGAGACATCTTGTGACTCGCTGGCGATCACAATCATACCTAGTTATTATTATTATTATTATGTCTCCCAAACAAAGTTTTGGGAGACATATTGTTTTTGTCCGGTTTCTTATTATTATTCTTCTTCTTCTTCTTCTTCTTCTTCTTCTTCTTCTTCTTCTTCTTCTTCTTTCCTTTTTCTTTCCGTTCAATGTTGTCCGCGACGTTTCTCAAAGATGCAATGTCCAATCAATATGAAACTTTGGGAATATGTTAAGGGTGACCTGAAGTTTTGCAAACGACTTTTAAAATTTTCAAAATGGCCGCCGTTTCAAAGGTCATTATATAGGACATTGCAATAATTTGAATTTAGGGGGTTTCTGATAAGCTCTAGATAGTGGCAATGGGGGTTTGTTTGGGAGACATCTTGTGACTCGCTGGCGATCACAATCATACCTAGTTATGTCTCCCAAACAAAGTTTTGGGAGACATATTGTTTTTGTCCGGTTTCTTATTATTATTCTTCTTCTTCTTCTTCTTCTTTCCTTTTTCTTTCCGTTCAATGTTGTCCGCGACGTTTCTCAAAGATGCAATGTCCAATCAATATGAAACTTTGGGAATATGTTAAGGGTGACCTGAAGTTTTGCAAACGACTTTTAAAATTTTCAAAATGGCCGCCGTTTCAAAGGTCATTATATAGGACATTGCAATAATTTGAATTTAGGGGGTTTCTGATAAGCTCTAGATAGTGGCAATGGGGGTTTTGTTTGGGAGACATCTTGTGACTCGCTGGCGATCACAATCATACCTAGTTATTATTATTATGTCCCCGACCACGAAGTGTCGTCGGGGACATATTGTTTTTACTCCGTTTCTTATTTTTCTTATTATTATACTTTTTTCTTTTTCTTCCGTCAACCTGATGCACGAACTTGTCCGGCTATCTCCTCGGAAATGGATGGACCGATCAATATGAAACTTGGAGGGGTGATAGGTCCCAAGGTCCTACAGTGTTTTTTGCGGTTTATAATTTCAAAATGGCCGCCATTTCCAAGATGGCCGCCAAAAATGGCGAAAAATGTAAACATTGTCCAATTTCAACGAAACTTGGTATACAGGGTATAACGGTGATGGCGACTGATGGCGCATTGTCGGAATTTCTGTAATGGCCGCCATTTTCAAGATGGCCGCCGAAAATCGCGAAAAATGTAAACATTGTCCAATTTCAATGAAACTTGGTATACAGGGTATAAGGGTGATGGCAACTGACGGCGCATTGTCGGAAGTTTTGTAATGGCCGCCATTTTCAAGATGGCGGCCGAAAATGGCGAAAAATGTAAACATTGTCCGATTTCAACGAATCTTGGTATACAGGGTATATAGGTGATGGGGACTGACGGCGCATTGTCGGAATTTTTGTAATGGCCGCCATTTTCAAGATGGCCCCCGAAAATGGTGAAAAATGTAAACATTGTCCGATTTCAATGAAACTTGGTATACAGGGTATAAGGGTGATGGCGACTGACGGCGCATTGTCGGAATTTTTGTAATGGCCGCCATTTTCAAGATGGCCGCCAAATGGTGAAAAATGTAAACATTGTCTGATTTCAACGAAACTTGGTATACAGGGTATATGGGTGATGGCGACTCACGGCGCATTTTCGGAATTTCCGTAATGGCCTCCATTTTTAAGATGGCTGCTGAAAATGGCAAAAAATATAAAGTCTGATTTTAACGAAACTTGGTATACAGTGTATATCGGTGATGGCGACTCTTCAACTTGTTGAAGAGAACAGGCATAAAATGGGCACGGGAGGGGACATCTCACGTTTCGCGAAACGTAAATTTTAATTATTATTCCGTCTTTTTTTTCTTCCGCTTTCCATTTCAACTTGTCCGACGCAGATCTCGAACATGACTCAACGGAATGAAATGAAACTTACTGGGGTGATAGACCCCAATGTCTAGTTGTGCAATTAAGTTTTAAAATTTTCAAAATGGCCGCCATTTTCAAGATGGCCGCCAAAAACCGAAAACCTTTGACCTCAATTTTCTGAAAAACTGCCTGGCAGAATTTCACCAACCTTAGTATAAATGTTCATTAGCACGAGTGAAAACTTTTTATTAAAGAAAAACGGAAACGATATGTCGGCCATTTTCAAAATGGCCGCCAATAGTGGAAAAAAGTAAACTTGCTTGGATTTCAACGATTTTTGGTTTACATAGTAAACATGATATCCCGAGTTGAATGGCGATAACGCAAATGTTCTACCGGCAGCCATTTTCAAAATGGCCACCATTTTCCCGCCAGAAAATGGCCGCCAATAGTGGAAAAAAGTGAAGTTGCTTGGATTTCAACGATTTTTTGTTTACATAGTAAACATGACATCCCGAGTTGAATGGCGATAACGCAAATGTTCTACCGGCAGCCATTTTCAAAATGGCCACCATTTTCCCGCCAAATTTTTAACATTCTTCAATTTCAATGCAATTTGGCACAAAGGGTAAACATGATATCCTGAGTTGAATGGCGTTAAAGAAAATGTTTTACGGGCAGCCATTTTCAAAATGGCCGCCCTTTTCCCGCCAAAAAAGTGAACTTGCTTGGATTTCAACGATTTTAGGTTTATATAGTAAACATGATATCCCGAGTTGAATGGCGATAACGCAAATGTTCTACGGGCAGCCATTTTCAAAATGACCACCATTTTCCCGCCAAAATTTCAACATTCATCAATTTCAATGCAATTTGGTATAAAGGGTAAACATGATATCCCGAGTTGACTGCAGTTAAAGAAAATGTTTAATGGGCAGCCCTTTTCAAAATGGCCGCCATTTTCCCATCAAAATTTCAACCTTGTTCCATTTGAATGAAATTATTTCAAACTTGTTCAATTTCAATGAAATTTGGTGTAACGGGTTAGCCGGGTCTAGTGGAACCCCTGCTAAATTTTTTTCGTTTGGGAGACTTACGTGATCTTTGATCATCAATTTTAATTGTTTATACGAACCTGTTTGAAGCGAAGTTTCCGTTGTTAAAGTCTCTGAAACAAGATTCACTAAAGCATTCAAAATTCAATGTGGGGATAATGTATATGAGAAACTAGGTCATGTAATACTGGAATGCAAAAGCAAGTAAATAGAGCCTGTATCGCTCATGTTGAATGTCACTATATTGGGTTTGTGAAATAGTTCACATCTTACATCAACATCAAGACGGTCCTTATCTTTCACATAACGGTTACATTTGCCACTTGTAAATATCTGCTTCATTTTTTTTCATATACATGTTTCAACTATTCACGAAGTGAAGCTTCTGGTAAAATTTGACTTTTTTATTTACAAAACTCTTCATGTTAATAAAGATGCAGTTTAAAATCTTACAAAGTGGATAAAATGTCTGAAATTATTCAGCAAATCCTTTCAAAATAATAAGGTAATAATTTCAATATGTATTAAATAAGTACCCAAAGTTTCGTTAACGTAGAACTGCTTAGTTAAAGATTACAAAAACTATGTATCCGTAACAGCATGCATGATAGATATGACCAAATACAAAGTGTGGAAAAAATCCCCGGTTTGTATGGGGCCAACCACTTTTTTATTTGCGTGTGTTGTTTGTTCTTGTCCTTCATATCTTGGTTTTTTCTTTCATGATTGTTGGATGGCCCTTCGATTTTTCCTCGCCTTGTCTAATCAATTATATACTTTCAGAGCCACTCTTAATGACAACAAACATAAAGTTCTTTAATCAGAAATATACCAAGCGGATAATGAAATTTTCAACGAAATTGCTGTTGTATATATATATATATATATATATATATATATATATATATATATATATATATATATATATACACTTATTTACCATCTCTTAAGTTTAATTTGCACTTAACAATATCCAAATGAAAAAACTGAGATGAAATCTAAACGAAATTTCAGAATTTCTAAAGTTGACAAGCTAAATGTTATACACTAACCTGCTTTTGGCGATGTTTCAGTTGTTGAAGTGTCTGAAATAGGATTAATAAAACAACTATTCAATACTAGAGGCGGATTTATTGTATATGAGAAACTAGTTTGTGTATTTTTCAAATTGCAAGAAGTGGTTTTTCGGTAATATCTAAAACTTTTCATTAAAATAGATGTAAAAAGTATTACTCTACCCTTTGTTTCAAATAGTCGTAGTGAATTATTGTCTTTTCCAATACTGAAATTTACCAACAATTTTAGAAGAGCAGATTTTTCAATTTTTGTGTCATGTATCATGACATCACCACAAACGCATATGGCGTTGCAGAGTATGTGTAAGTTCTGTTTCTAAACGTTTGATCAATAGTGATTTTTAAGCCACACCGAATTTTTATTTTAAAAGTAAAGAATAGTAATGAAGTCCGGAGCCTTTCGTCAGTAAATCAGTTGCCGAGGTATGCAAAACGCACAGTAAGTCATGTTATACTGCAATGCAAAAGCAAGTGAAAAATAGTATGTTGCTGTTCTTGATCTTGGGAGTCATGACCAGGCTTCCTGTTTACACCTACAGGTAACATTGACATCAATGGTACTTGCCACTTGTTTTACAACTTCATTTGTTTTCGATTATACACATTCAAAATATATTCAAGTGAGAAAAAAGCACTAGCAAAATGTAATATTAGTCTTTTGATAATCTTTTCATTTTAAAGAACTCTTCGTGTTGGTGATGATAAAGCTAATATAAAATATCGGTGTCCGCTTTCCTTCTTTTTTCTCTACCTACTTATTCTGAAATTTAAGCTATGCTTTGAATGATACATCTCTGAGGATATATTGGTAGATATATGTAATATGTAAAAATCAATAGTAACTTGAGGTAAAACTGCTTCAGTCTCAGACTACACGAACAAAATATCTTCCATGTCATGCAATGACAAAAAATTAATAATCTCAAAACATGGGGGAGGGAGAGGGGATCTATGAAATATTTTGTCAAATAATTCCAAAATCATAATGTCTTCAGCTGTCAAACTCACTAAATATCACAAGAAAAATAACAAAACAATAGCTCCACAAATAAACTAAGATGCCACAAATGTTTATAGTTGACGAAGTAATTGTTTGTACTTACCTCTTTGAGGCGATGTTTCCGATGTTGAAACCTCTGAAATAAGGTTCAAAAAACAATTATTTAATAATAGATGTAGGGATTATTTGTATGAGAAATCAAGTGATGCAAAAGCAAGTGAAAGTGTGTTGTTGTACTTATCTTGAAAATCACTATTCATCCAATGACCAGAAATAAAATCTTTCGTCAATTTTATGACTAATCAGTTGTGCTCAAGGGCTAAAATTTTAAAAACCAAACCAACAATCCAAAGGAGGGCAAATTCAAAACTGCCAAAATGACTAAACGTGTTAAAGTCAAAAGCATCTAAGGACAGAGCTATGCATGAGGGAGATACTCCTTATTGTTTTACCAATTTTCATTTTATAATAATAAATTTGAAGTAGCAATTTCGGGCTAGTATCTAAATACTAGCAAATGAGCTTGGTATATCCTCGGGGGTTTGGAGCAGCATCGACTCATGGGTAAAATAAAATTCCTTGATACCATATTTGATGTACCAGATGTACACAGTTCGCCGATTTACGAATCATCAGTTGTGCTGAAGGCCTAAAATGTTGTAAAGTGTACCTTGTTATATTATTATTTTGGTAATCTTTGTATTTATTAGGTTGCAAATGATTCAGCTAATATGAAATATCGGACTCCGTTTTCCTTTACTTATGTATTTTAAGTACTATTCAGTTTCAAACTTTGAATGGTCTCTCCCAGGAAACATAAATGACGTTGGGTGACCCAATTCGCTGAGGGTACCTCAACTGCCCATACGTCCTACTTTTTTAACTCCACAATACATTTAAATAAGTTTGTTGGAAAGTACTAAAAACCCATATTCTTATACATGTATATGTCATAGAATTTTACTGCAAATCTATTGGAAGGACTGAATATCTCTTCCTGGACGATTTTGGTGACCTGTCTGTTTTTTGTGATTACTTGATGTCATTTGTAAATAACCAGAGAGATTTCAGGATCAAAACGTATACCTGAAAAACACATCAGTAGTCTACTAGTAGATATGTAATAATAATCAACAAATTCGTTTCTATCGTTTTTCTCTTGTACTCGAAAACACCCTTACAACTGGGAGATTTTTGTACTTTGATGTTAGCCATTCGTAAAAATCCCTGACAAAGTTGCCATATAGTGACCACCTCTATTTAGAAATATCCTGTCTTAGTAGACCTACATTTTTGCCCCACTTCGTAGTGAATTTCATATTATCCGAACCTGTAATAAGTGACACCTGTCTTATATGAACATATTTCTATGTTCCCTTAAGAGGACACATTAGACGGGTTTGACTGTAGGTGTAAAAAGTACTGCTTAGACTACAAGTCATGCAAATATAAAAAAAGAAATCCCACAACGTGAGGAAAACTCCGGAATGATTAGTCAAATAATTCCAAAGTCTACAGCTGTCAAACTCATTAAATACCAAAACAAGGGCTCCAAGAAATTAAACTAAGATGTGATAAATGAAGTCCCCTTTTTACAGCTGACCATCTGGTTATACTGACCTGTTTGAGGAGATGTTTCTAATGTTGACGACTCTGAAATAAGATTCAGAAAGCAATTATCAATACTAGATGTGGAGATAATGTATAAGAAAAAATAGGCCAAGTGACAAAAATTGTGTAATTGTTCTTCATCTTGAGAGTCATAATTAGATTTTTCAACGACATGCCAACATTTCACATCCAAGATCAGTGTCTAGATGGTCCCTAGATAGTTGATTTAGGGTACAGCGGATATTTGCAGTTTGTCAATAACTGCTTCATTTGTTTTTAATTATACATATTCACTACAATATATACATATAAATACGCATTACATATATAAGTGTCAGCTATTTATTCAGTAAAACTACTGGTAAAGACTATTTGGAAATATTTTACAAAAATCTTTATTTTGATGACGAAACACCTAATATGAAATATCGGTGTCCATTACAAAAAAATACTATTAATTTTCAAATTGAAACTTTGCCTAGAATGATCTTTCCGAGGAGATATAGATAGTTATATATGTAAAACTCAATTAAGTGGAAAGAAACCTGTTTCAATCTCACACTACACGAACAAAGTGTCTTCCACGTTATGCAATGACAAAAAATTAAATATTCCAAAACAACCGAAAAAAAAATCCTCAAATAATTCCAAGTCATACTGTCTTCAACTGTCAGACTCACTAAATATCGGTAGAAAAATATCGAAACAATAGCTCCACAAATAAACTATGATGTGACAAACGAAGCGTCATAATTTTTACAGCTGACGACCTAGTTATATATGTGATAAATTAAGCCATATAGTACTGGAATACAAAGAAGGGGACAGGCAGTGTGCTACTATTCTTCATCTTGAGAGTCACATGTTGATGTTGTCCCTTCCTCATACCTGATTTGACATTAGCAGCATGCCGGGTGTCCTGCAGGAAGCAGTGACTGCTTACTCTTCCTGAGCACCTCAGTCTACCCCCGGTTTTTTGGTGGGATCCATGTTGTTCATATGTTTTTAGTTTTTAAGTGTAGTGTTTGTATTGTTTCGGTCTGGTCTTCGTTGTTCTCCCCCTTCGAATATCCCTTTGGTATTTCTTGACTTTACTCACATTCAAGCATTAATTTTCCCATATGGTCCCATGTTTAACTAAGTTTGGGTGTGATTCATCCCCTCTTTTTTCTATATTAAGTCAGAGCATCCATATCGGTTGGAAGTCGGGAATGCCGGACACAATTTTGGAAGGGAGCCACCCAAGAACCATTCCGCCAAAGTTTGGTCCCAATTAACTGAGCGGTTTCAGAGGAAAAGATTTTTTTGTAGTTGTGGACGAACGGACGGCAGACGACGGACGTAAAGTGATGGCAAAAGCTCACATGGCCTTTAGGCCAGGTGAGCTAAAAATAAAAAAAGTACAATCCAAATGAAAACTTTACACAGAAATCTGTAAATAATTGATAATAACTAAACGTCAACGGTTCAACCTGGTACTCATTTTTAATCGATTTGTTGCGATTTGTATTTTACGGAAATTATCAGTTCATTAAATAGAAGGTGGTGACATTTCAAAGTCTAGTTTCACGAAAGACTGGTATCATCGTGAATATTTTAAAACTTTCATTGAAAACCTATGAGAAGAATAAATTATTTTTAAACTTTAAATGTCGTAAAATCTGTATTAATATTAATTTTTATTGTAGTTGAAGTGTCAATTGTAAATAAGCTGAACTTTTTTCATGTTTTTCACGTCTAAAACTCCGAGATTAAATGTAAAGATCTAAGTACGTTGTTTACAATTGTATCTTGGGAGTCATTCGCGTATCGTGTTGATAGGATTCCTTTTGAAATTCAATATCGCCTTCAGTATGATTTACAAGTGGCATGTATTTTGTTTGTCTACTGATATGAATGATAAATATGATTACTACCAACCTACTGACAGAATTAGTAAAGAGTTTGGGAAGGCTGTATACAAAATAGAGGCATTTGACTTTATATCCTGTATTTCCTCATCTAAAGCTGTTAGTATAACTGAACTATTGGATGTAGAGGTGAGAAACTCTAACTGAAATTGGCAAATAACACTTCCTTCCCTGAAAGGAAAAAAGATATTACATAATTGCTGATTTCAGCTTTTCCTTTTGTCGGTCTCAATCATCGCTGAAGAGATATACTTGATATAATTTACCAAACTGGTTTCCGGTAAATCAAAAAATGTTTCATACATCGGATCAATGTATATAATCTCTATATCATGTTATAAAATACAGTTTTGATATTTTTAACAAAAAATAATATTGCACGAATAGGAATTCAGTAGACGGCAAAATTCATACATACAATGACAAATTATTTGAAATTTACTTCATATCATAATTAATGGAAGCAAATGTTGATGGTATTACCGAATTTTGACCTTCATTAATGCGTAATACATAACATTTTTTATCTTCTTCTTTATTTATAAATATTCAATATTTTGTTTTGTCAATTCATAAATCTGACGAGTTCTACTTTTCTACCAATGAAAAATGAATATAAAATGTGCATTAATTCTAATTTTTACTTTTGAGCGGTAAGTCAGAATATAAACTGAATAGTATAATCACACATCAAGATATAAAGCATGTGAGCAGTTTTTTAAGTACTTAACAAAACTTGCAACAATGTCTTTTTTTTGTGCATTACAAATTGAACTAATTCAATCCAATGTAAAAACTGTTACAATTTCAATAATATACTTAACACTTAAGTTAATTTGAAACATGACTGTCTTATTTTTCTAACAGTTACTTACATTAAGCTTGTTACTTTTAAGGACACAAATGTATCATTCAGTGGGCTACTCTGTATAATCAATGTCATCTTCAGGTAAATAAATAGAAAAAAAATATACTCTTAAGATGATAATGAAAATTGACATTCGAATTACTTTAAAGGACAAAAATCTAAATTCGTACTTATCTATTGATCTAGTCCTACATCTTTAAAATTATGAACCCGAATCTTGATGAATTTAACAAAACATGACAGACATGTTACATCAAAGCATTTTCACAAAAATTGCGGACTTGGGGAATCAAGGAATACGTACAGATCTATCCTAAAATGTAATCGTTAACAGCTCTTAAATTTTGAAAACAAAGGAAACTTCCTTATGTTTAATTGTCGATGTTAGCTATTGTGGATTTTGACTCTGCAATATTATGGGTTACTGTTCTTTGCTTTTAGCATATTCGACTGAAATGTTTATTTAGATGCAGTGAAAATAGTATTTCGTACATGCACATCATCTTAAGAATTTTTTCTTAAATTAGATTCACAACATGTTCAATAAAATCATATTCACTGCTTCTGCAATTGTGCGAAAAATTGTCATTCAACGGCGGTTTTCTTTTTAATTTTCCTTATCTGTCTCTTAAATTGTTAGCTTGTGTTTATTTACTTAATAACTAGGTCTTTGAAAATAGTGAGGTTACACAATTATTGTTTGAATATGCTTGTTATTTTTTTTTATTAATAAGTTTATGCATAGGAATTATATCAACAAAATAACTATCCATTCGGATCATTCATTTTATCTGGTAGTTAATGCTGTCTTTATAAATAACAAAGGGTGAATATACTTCAACTATTAGCAGAGTTAATTTTTTTTAAATCACGTTAATTCAGCAATTTCTTTTCCTTGTCCTTGATCATTTTCCTTGTGTGTCTGATCGTTTTCCTTATAGAGTCTCGTAATATAAATGGTTTAATTGTTCCTTTATCATTGCCTTCTATGTTCAGATGTGAACTGTAAATGAACTTTGTTGAATCTTTTTATACAATACCGGAAAATTAGTGCATTTAACTTTAAACGACAATTTCAGTATGCACAAAAAAGTTCATGCTTTCGACACAAAAAATGTAGATATCAACTGAGTCGAAAATTTGTGTTGGTTATAAAATGATACAATTTAAAACTTCGGTAAAACAGTCTAGGGGTATTTTGTGAGTGTGTTACTAACAGTTATACAAACCTCTTGTTCAAATGTACTTGTGAAGTTATAGTATTCTACACTGTTTTTATCAGAGAACTTTTCATCCCATGTTATATTGAACTTGATTTCTCCGGAAAATCTCTCTTAAAAGAATATATATCGGAAATTACATCATTGGACAATTTTAATCGTACAAAAAATTACTTTAACAAGCAAAACTGAAATAAGAAGTTTTCTACTACAATGTACGCTAAAAAAATTATTTTTCCTGAAGTAGAGAATCTCTGTGGAATTATGAAGAAATAAAAAAAGTAAAACACTGAAAGAAAAATGTTACTTTCATTCGTGAGGATAACTCCATTCACAGGTTTGATTTATACATGAAGAGACCGCCACTTACGTAAAACATTCCTAGCATGTGACGAACAATCCTAGCATGTGACGGTTCGAACAAAAGTACTTGGACTCTTCTACCTGTGCTTACCTGTTTGTGGGGGGCTTTCCGTTGTTGAAGTAACTGAAATATTGTTCAGAAACATTAAATCAATATTTTTTTTCCAGTACTTAGTAAGTTAATTCAACAAGTTTAATAAAGTACATAAACTTGTGAATCAATTTTAAGTTAACATTTTAAAACTGACCAATAATAGTCCTATATGCTCTACATTTTAAGAGATACACACTATTTATATAATCTTCATAGTATGCAAGAACAAAAAGGAGACATTCCGTTGTTCAGTTGGAGGATTGTCTTTCAGTTTCATCTGCTGAAAATGAGGACTGCACATCTCGCGTCCGAACAAAGTACATTTGTATATGCGTATGACGATTGAATTTTCATATCTCTTTGGTATTTATTTGACAGTGATCTAATCTACTTTTCTGAATTATACATTATATAGGATGACAATTTTTATTACTATACAGTTCAATCAATTTAAACTGAAATGATGATGAAAGAAAGGTAAACTTTTTTGCACCAGACTTACTAATTGTTTGTACAAACCTGTTTTAGCCGATGTTTTTGTTGTTGAAGTCTCTGAAAATGCATTAAAAAAAACAATCTTTCAAAACAAACTCACATGCAAAAATCTTAGATTGTAAAGAAAGAAAACTGAGTTTAACCATACAAAAATAATGCAATTTAAAGACTTTGACACCACGCACGTTTTTAATAATTGTTAATGGAAACAGAAAAGAAAAAGTTTAAAAGTTACGCAAGAAAACATCTATCATAATAATATATGCTGAACTTAATAAGTTTTAAGCTAAGCTAAACAAACTGGGAGAAGGTTTTGTCTAATAATGGTCTCTCCGAAGAGGAATACATTTTCATTGAACATTTGTATATTAGTTCAATATCAAGATAATTACGCGAAAAACTTTTTCAATCTCAGACTAGAACAACATTGAAACTAACTAAATATCTTCAAAAAGAAATACTGAATCTAAGATGATGACGAAAGAAATAAAAACTTTTTAACACCATACAGACTTATTGTTTATACGAACATGTTTGAGACGAAGTTTCCGTTGTTAAAGTCTCTGAAACAAGATTCATTAAAGTATTCAAAATTTAATGTGGGGATAATGTATATGAGAAACTAGGTCATGTAATACTGGAATGCAAAAGCAAGTGAATAGAGCCTGTATCGCTCATCTTGAATGTCACTATATTGAGTTTGTGAAATAGTTCACACCTTACATCAACATCAAGACGGTCCTTATCTTTGACATAACGGGTTACACATGCATTTGCCACTTGTCCATTTCTGCTTCATTTGTTTTTCATATACAAGTTTCAACTATTCACTAAGTGAAGCTTCTAGTAAAATTTGACTTTTTTATTTACAAAACTCTTCATGTTAATAATGATGCAGTTTATATGAAAAAAATCTTAAAAAGTGGATAAAATGTCTGAAATTATTCAGCAAATCCTTTCAAAATAATAAGGTAATAATTTCAATATGTATTAAATAAGTACCCAAAGTTTCGTTAACGTAGAACAGAAACTGCTTAGTTTACGGAAGATTACTCAAACTAAGTATCCTTAACAGTATGCATGACAGATATGACCAAATACAAGGCGTGGGAAAAATCCCCGGTTTGTATGGGGCCAACCACTTTTTTATTTGCGTATGCTGTTCTCGTCCTTCATATCTTGGTTTTTTCATGATTGTTGGATGGACCTTCGATTTTTCCTGGCATTGTCTTATCAATTATATACTTTCACATATATATATACTTATTTACCATCTGTTAAGTTTAATTTGCAGTTAATAGTATCCAAATAAAAAAACTGAGATGTAATTTAAACGAAATTTCAGAATTTCTACAGTTGAAAAGCTAAATGTTATACACTAACCTGCTCTTGGCGATGTTTCAGTTGTTGAAGTGTCTGAAATAGGATTCAGAAAACAGTCATTCAATACTAGAGGTGGATTTACTTTACATGAGAAACTATTTTGTGTATTTTTCAAAATGCAAGAAGTGGTGTTTCGGTAATATCTAAAACTTTTCATTAAAATAGATGTAAAAAGTACCCTTTGTTCCAAATAGTCGT
This sequence comes from Mytilisepta virgata, assembly GCA_028015205.1. Classification (NCBI taxonomy): domain Eukaryota; kingdom Metazoa; phylum Mollusca; class Bivalvia; order Mytilida; family Mytilidae; genus Mytilisepta; species Mytilisepta virgata. Next base: position 50,325,983 of record CM051517.1, on the reverse strand, counting down.
AGTGAATTATTGTCTTTTCCACTACTGAAATGTCCAAACTATTTTAGAAGAGCTGATTTTTCAATGTTTGTTTCCATTTCATTGATTTTTGCATGATGTATCATGACTTCACCACAAATGCATATGACGAAACCGAATTATTAAGTACAGAATAGTAATGAATTCCGGAGTCTTTCACCAAGAAATCAGTTGCCGAGGTATGCGAGACACAAAGTAAGCCATATTATACTGCAATGCAAAAGTAAGTGAAACATAGTATGTTGCTTTTCTTGATCTTGGGAGTCACTATCAGGCTTCCAGTTTACACCTACATGTAACATTGACATAAAGGGTACTAGCCACTTGTTTTACAACTTCATTTGTTTTCCGTTATACACTTGTAGTACATATGCAAGTGAGAAAAAAGCACTGGCAAAATGTAATATTAGTCTTTTAATAATCTTTTCATTTCAAAGAACTCGTGTTGATGATAAAGCTAATGTAAAGTATTGGTGTCCGTTTTCCTTCTTTTTTCTCTATCTACTTATCCTGAAATTTAAGCTATGCTTTGAATGATAGATCTTTGAGGATATATTGATAGATATAAGTAAAAATCAATATACTTTAAGAACAAAGTATCTTCCATGTCATGCAATGACAAAAAAATTAATAATAGTGGGGGGGGGGGCTGTGTGTTAATCTCCGAACTATTTAGGCAAATATGGAGTGTCAGTTTCCAACATGACGAACGGCCTCCATCCATCATAGATGTTCCTCCTCCTTCACCGTAGATGACCTTCAACGAGCAGCATTGGTGGGTATCTTGCAAGAAGCAGGAACTGCTCACCCATCCGGAGCACCTGAGTTCACCCCTCCCCCCCCCCCTCCGTTTTTAGTGGGGTTCGTGCTGCTTGTTTCTGTGTGTACCATTTGGTTTTATGTGTTGTTTGTTACTTTGTCGTCTATTTTGGTGTTCCCGGTGTGTTTATTGTTCGGGGAGTTTCCCTCTTTTGACACTTCGGTATTCCTACATTTTAATTACTTTTTCATCTGATATGTTAAAATCAATGAAATGGAAGAAAAAAGTATCGGTCTCAGATTAGACAGGTAAAGTACCTTCCACATCATGCAGTGAAAAAAATAAGTCATTTCAAACTTGGGCATAAACTCTGAAATAATTTGGCATCTACTTTCAATTTTTTAATATTTATCCAGTCAAAATCCAAACTTGCATTAACAATAGAAGTAAGATGACTTTTCCCTAGCAACATGCAGTGAGAGTCCAATGCATGCGCGGAAAATCTTTGAAATAATTTATAATTTGTCCCCAAAATAATAGTATAGTGGTATGCCTAGTTTGAATTATCAAATAAATACGCCAAGACCACTTTGATATAACTGAACAATATTTCAAATAAAATATACGGAGCGAAGTGTCTTTTTTTCACAGATATTTATGTATCAGTTTTATGGATTCAATTTTGAAAATCATTAATATTATATCTGATAGTTACAATACTTGACAAAAAGATTTTTTAACCTAAACTCGCTGAATTATTGACAAAAACGAAAAACAGTGACGACGGACACCTGAAAGTTTTGCACCTGGCGAACTAATGTTTGGTACCAACCTGTTTGAGGCAACTTTTCTGTTGTTGGAGGCTCTGAAAAATCATAAAACAACCATTCCATACTACATAAGGGGTTAATATATATATGAGAAACTTAGTCCGGTTGTAACGGGCGAACATGCAAGTGTATAAGACATGTATTGCTTTTCTTCATCTTATACATAATAATACTTTATTCCGAAAGCAATACAGCTTTTATGATTACATCAGCACAATTTAAACAGTATAATCATGCACAAAAATTATGACTCTAAGGTCACTCCAAAATAATCTTTAGTTCTTTGCATTTTGACGCTCCGATTTTTAGACTATGTAAATTTTAAGACATTTTTTTTTTTTTTTTGTCGCACGTAGATTTGATCTTCGCCCAGAAAAAAAAACAAATTTCAAGAAGAAAATTAAAATTAAAATGTGGCTCTCTCGCACCTATTTCTGCCATCCAAAAATCCAAAGAACGATAAATTAATTTGGTGTAGCTTAGATATATATAAATAAGTATTGGATGCAATAAGAAAGTATAGCGGAGCATGATAAACAACATCCTCCCAAGTCAGGTTTTTATATCCACGTTGGTTCATACAAACCCCTGACATCACACATTCATATTTTGCGGGTCGGAAGTGAACGATATTCATTGGTTCTTCTCAAAAGAGAATCCATTAGCGTTGTAGGTAGAATTTTCTAGGTCACACACCAGGCGGCGATATGTTCGACCCGTAAAATATGAATGTGTGATATCAGGGGTTTGTAGGAACGAACATGGATGCAAAACTCTGACTTGGGAGGGTGGATAAACAATCACAAAATATTATTGACTAAGAAGTTTTTTTGCAGAACATCAATATTTTCCAAAATTATTCAGTTGTTTAACATTTCTTACTGATAATAATTGAAACTGAAAAAGAGTAGGCTAATGCCACTACAGATAGCTAAATTATCAGTCCCTAGCAAACAGTTTCGTTTGTCTATGGGAAATTACTAACATAAGAAACGAAACGGTTTCGTTTCGTTTCGTTTCTTGAAATATTAGTCCCCGATCTCGTTCGAGGTCCCGCGATACAAATATTTCTTTGTAAAAAGACTGTCTGACGTCAATGGAATCTCGGACTAGTAGCAATTAAAACTGTGCATCTAATGATAATATGATACTGAAAGAAGGCTTTTTATTAATTCCATTGTCGATTTTAATGCACAGAATGACATATGGACTTTCTGAATTTTATTCATCTTGTTAAATATTTACGTATTTTTATATAATCTGTGATATAAATTGAACATACTTGGTTTTGGTGCAGGAGTAGGCTCTTCATCATCTATAATCAAACAAAGTTTTATTATAAAATTATCTTTGTAATCATTTATCACTAGCAATTATAATGTATAAATAAAACTCATAATATTACTTTAGAAAATGTGTTATTAGGTTAAGAAATTATATAAAATTAATTAAAAATGAAATAACTGTTTGCCCAAAAATGCAAATTCGATTGTTTTTTTTTGAAAACGCAAATAATAATAAGTAACGAGGAGGCTGGGAAACATAGCTATCTATACAAAATAACGTTTTTATCCCAGCACTTCGAATGAAGTTCGAAGATATTTGTAATCGGTCCGTCTGTCCATATGTCCGTCCGTTAGACAACCTTGTCTACAGAACTCCTCGTTTATTTTTCATTTCATGCATTTAATTTCTAGACAGTTGTGTCACATACTGTATGTAGATGCACAATAAGGTTTTGGAATTTTGATTTTCAAAAATTGGGGCCAACAATAAGGGTCGAATTTCGAAAATTGGAAATTTAAGCTTGTGCCCTGAACTCCTTATTCATTTTTAACTTACATGGATTTAATTTCTACACAGTATTGTCACATACTATATGTAGATGCGCAATGAGGTTTTAGAAATTTGATTTTCAAAAATTGGGGCCCACAGGAGTCGAATTTTGAAAATTTGAAAATTAAGCTTTGGACTTAAACTCCTTATTCATTTTTCATTTTATGTTTTTAATTTTGATTTTCACAACTTGGGGCACACAGGGGTTGTACTTCGGAAACAGTGAATTTAAGCTTGTGACTTAAACCCCTCTTTCCTTTTTCATTTAGATTTAGCAAATTTCTTTGTATATTATATTGTTCGTTATTATCTGAAGATGTGCGAAAAGGTTTTGAATTTTGAAAATCGATTAAGGGTTCCAATTTTGGGACTGAAAATGGTGAAATTGCTAGTTTTGCCTTGTCCATCGATATACTCTTTCATTTTTTGTTTCAGTGATTCATAATATTGTTCTTCATATGTGTAGATGTGCAATAAGGTTTTCAATTTTTAAATTAAATTTGATTCAGATTTCCAATTTTAAGACTGAAATTGTGAAATTGCTAATTTTTCACTGTTAATTGTTTTTTTACTTGTGCAGTGCGGGAATGGACATCGTTTATTATTGCACCCATTTCTAGTTTATATTTGTTTCAGCCAGCGGCCACGTTGAATGGGTTTTATTGCAAATTTGTCATATTTGTATACGACAGAAAGTCAAGCCGGATAGATAAGGGAGGTTTAGGTGTCCATAAAACCTATTTAAGTCAACCACAGTTTCGACTTCTTGTGTTTGTATCTATTTTTCTGAGAGGGTGTCAAGGCGTTCATTGATTGGCAGGTCATACATTGTAGTTGACCTGTCTTTATGTAGAAAATATATGACAAATGATTAGCGCATACAAAAGAAAAACGAAAAAAATAGTGCAGATCAACGATCTAAGAAGGAACGTTATTTGAGTATTTTCCAAATAAGAAGGACAATTTTCCTTGATCTTTGTTCGGTTATTTTCATAATGTCGTCTAATGCTTTTCAACATCTTTTTATAAAAACAACAATGAACTTACGTTGAATTCTTGATATTTCCACTATCAGGACTATACACACTACTATCAAGACAACTATAAGAAAAAATATGGCTAAATTTCCCTTTTTCCTTAGTCCTTTCTTTTCCTTTTTCTGCAGAAATGGTGTACGAACTGAAAGGATAAATAAATAATCAATGAGTAAATAAGTAAAATAAAGGACAGATGAGGGATCTTAGAAAACGAACCCATGTACTGAAATATTTATAAGTGATGTATTTATTGCAGTTCTTCATCTTGAAAGCCGTTGAAAATTGTTGAACAATCAAACCAAAAAAAATCGAGATACCGACTTTTCGGCGTTACTGGTTGTACACGGTGATCTCTGTGGTTAACATAGTCCTGTAAATGCTTTGTTTTATGCAGATTTGACCCATGGGTCGGCTTTAAAGGGATTTTAAATTAAAATTTTGATTTGTGCTCCGTTTGCTGTTATATTTTTGGTTTAAACATTTTGACGATGAATACCGGGTACACATTCTATTCAATAGTGTTACAGACAAAAATGTGTACACACTGAATCAAATGAACAACGTTTTGTATAGTAAGAACCGATGTAAAGTATTTGCTGGGAAGAGCGCACCTAAAACACAAATTAAACTTTGAATGAACGAAACTGCAAATAAATTTTACAACTGCTATAAGGAATATTTTAAGTACTAGTTTTGACTTATAGTGTGCTTGGTATCTTAATAAGAAAAAGTCTTTAAAGTGAATATTTTTTTGTTAAATGAGAGAACATTAATGATTTTTAAGATTCGACAATTCAATAAAAACATAATGTTTCTAAAATAGCAACCGGATTTACGCATTTAAATTGATGAAAAGGTGAAAAACATGATAATTCTAAAATATCAAATATTATAAATTTTTAAGTATGTTATTATCATTATTATTATATAATCTATTCATCCTAGTAAAGATTTGTTAGCCTGCTACATGTATATTATATATAATTTTTATCGACCTTCCTTAGGGAGCAATGGGGGAGGGGAGGAAGGGGGCTAGGATGAAATGTTTGATCCTGCCTATTTTTTTCGTCGAAATTTTTGTCCTGGACTTTTTTTCGGCCGCTATTGCGGCATTACTTGTTATTTTTATTTAATCCAAAGTATTTCCTGATTGACAAAGGTCCTACATTTTTTTTCACACCTAGTGATCCTGTCCTTTTATTTTGCCAAAATCCTGGTCCTGCCTTTTTATTACAAATGTTATCCTCCCCCCCCCCCCCCACCCCAATGTAAAATCAATTGGTTTCTCCCTTATGTCTCTTCTGCAATAAGACAAATATGACTAAATCTGCATTTATCAAAAATTTTCGACCAAGGACTTCTTGAAGTTGCATTGTGGTGTTAATTCAATTCTTTGTGTAGAAAGCCTCAAAGAGACTTTACGATGGAGAACAGCAATTAAATCTATGTCCTTTTTTTTGGACTTTTCATGTATATTTATGGATTTTTAATCAAGAATTAATTCATCGTATCTATTCTTGTATATTGTGCGTAAAGTAATTACTATTAGTAAGTAATCGCGATTTTAATGAAAACTAGAAATTGGTGCCATCAGAAACGATGTCAACATGGTCAATCCCCGCACTGCACAAGTAAAAAAACAATGAACAGTGAAAAATTAGCAATTTAACAATTTCAGTCTGAAAATTGGAACCCTGAATCAAATTTCAAATTTGAAAACCTTATTGCACATCTACACATAGTGAAGAATAATATTATACACAAATGATACCACTGAAACAAAAATGAATGAGTATTTCCAGAGACAAAGCAAAATAAGCAATTTCACCATTTTCGGTCCCAAATTTTGATCCCTTAATAGATTTTCAAAATTAAAAACCTTTTCGCATATCTACAGAAAATAAAGAACAATATTATATATATACAAATACATTTGTTAAATCTAAATGAAAAATGAAAGAGGAGTTTAAGGCACAAGCTTAAATTCACTATTTCCGAAATACAACCCCTGTCGGCCTCAAGTTGTCAAAATCAAAATTCTAAAACCTTATTGCGCATCTATATAGAGTATGTGACAAAATTGTATAGAAATTAAAAGCATAAAATGAATAATTAATAGGCAGTTTAGTTTAAATTTCCAGTTTTCGAAATTCGACCCCTGTGGGCCCCTATTTTTGAAAATCAAAATTTTAAAACCTTACTGTGCATCTACATATAGTATGTGACAATATGGTATAGAAATTAAATGCATGACATGAAAAATGAATGAGGAGTTTAGATCACAACCTTAAATTCCAATTTTCGAAATTCGACCCCTGTGGGCCCCAATTTTTTAAAATCAAAATTCCGAAAAACTTATTGCGCATATTCATACAGTATGTGACAATACTGTATAGAAATTTAAGCATAAAACGAAAAATGTATGGGGGGTTTAGGTCACAAGCTTAAACTTCCAATTTTTGAAATTCGTTCATGTGGACCTTAATTTTTAAAAATCAAAATTCAAAAACCTTATTGCGCATCTACATACAGTATGTGATAATACTGTATAGAAATTAAAATCATAAAATGAGAAATGAATGAGGAGTTTATGTCATAAGTTTAAATTTCCAATTTTCGAAATTCGACCCCTGTGGTCCCCAATTTTTGAAAATCAAAATTTTAAAACCTTATTGCGCATCTACAATACTGTATAGAAATTAAATGCATGAAGTTAAAAATGAACGAGGAGTTCTGGAGACAAGATTATCTAACGGACGGACCAACGGACAGACGGACAGACGGGCGGGCGGACAGACTGACAGACAGACGGAACAATTACAAATATCCCCGAACTTCATTCGAAGTGCGGGGATAAATATGTTGTATAGCATAATGACTGTATTAAATCTTCAATTACACGTAAATAGCAAATTTTTTATAAATTCGGTACAACTTACCCCCACTGAAATCACTTTCTAATGTTTCGCCATCTCCTTGGAATGCTCTGTTATCATAATGTAATGTGTATTCATTACTCTGAAAATTACAAATGTGGATGCTATTAAGCAGAAACTTATCAATCCTAAGAGAATATAGCAATTTCAGGGGTTTTCTTTTGAACTAAGTTGTAAATGACTTTTTAAGAATCATATGAATAGCAGTTAACAGAAATAACATACGATAAGAATGGAAAACATCAAAATTTTACAATAGCCACAAGAGACCGTAACGGTAGTCTGAAAAGTTGGTAACCAGTCCTAAATGACTATAGAAACATTCACTTAATTTCAAGTGATTAGATTTGATTTATTTTATGTCTTAAAAACTTTCTACTTTCCACCCCGGCTTTATAATGGCTTGCAATAAAAATCAATACGATATAAAAACCAATGAGGTTACAATGTACCTCAAATTAATTTAGATAGGCCGGTCTTTTCTGTAGAACTTTAGCATTCATAGATGCAGGACAAATGTTTTCCTGAAAGTTCAAGTTTCATATACTTTTATTGCTATAAAATAATAACAAAACAAAATTAGATTATTTCACCAAACCATAAAAATGGATACACATGGAAATACATGTAAGTTAACCACAATATATGCAATAGTTATTAAAAATATAAAGAATGTAAAATATATGGTCCCACCTTTGAAACTTAATGTAAATCCGGGTGTTAGGGTCTATATTAAACTTAAACACATTCAATTCAAATTATAATTTAAGAACATAGCATACAACATTACAATGACAAGATATACATATAAATATAGATTCTCCTTCAGGTACGAGTGAGTTATGGAATTTCTCCACCCGAGATAGTTAAATTTTCGATTTTCCACGCGCGAGCCTTTAGCGAGCGTGTTAAAATCTAAAATTTAACTATTGAGGGTGAAGAAATTCCATAACTCACGAGTAAATTGAAGGAGAATCTGTTTCTCCTATGATTTTCGACAAAAACCACAAGAAAATGTCGTTGCTATGTAGTTTGTTTACACAGACGTCATTTCGGGACTTCTCTAGTTTATCGTTCCAATAACTGTAGAAAAAATGGCGGTAATTCCCACGTAGAAATTTAATCACCGTGAAGTGGTTAAAGATATTATGTATTTTTATCCCACCGATTAAACACGTCAAGAATAGCAGAAATAAAGAAAACAAATGTCTTGGGATCATGTAACTGCATTTTGTAATATAATAGGTCTTTAACCACCTTTTAAACAACTACGGATAAGGCTACCCTTTCCGCATTAAGATTCGGTTCATAGCATAATTGGGAGGGATACATCTCACTGTAGAATGATCAAAAAGTCCTGAAATTTTAAATGATATAAAAATATACTATTGTACTTTCTTCTCTTTAGACAACTAACAAAATAACTTTTTTAAAGTATAAAGTAAAATTTATTGAAACGTCTAGAACACTTGAAACTTCATCAGTTTAACCGATCAGTTTACAGATGTCTTGAACATTTATTAATTGTAACTTAAAGATCAAATGCGGATATCTGCACGGTTATGTTTAAAATTAATTTAAAATCTAAACTTTGGATTAACTGACAAAAAATTAAATGAACATTTAACACAGAAATTTTACCATATTACAGTTATTTCTCCCTACCAATTCCAACACTAAATAAAATTATCAAAGCACTCTGAGTAATAAAAAATACAGCTCACATATGGCAGTAAAAATCCAAGTAAAGTCAACCTTGCCTGAAAATTATGAAATTCTACTTTCAGCTGAATTCCAAAATCTAGAACAGTATAACCATGCTACCTAGTGTCGTTCATCCAATCTTAGCGACTTTAGTTAGCATGATGTCGGACATTTTATGGTATAGAATAGAGAATGGAAATGGGGAATGTGTCAAAGAGACAAAAACCCGATCAAAGAGCAGAAAACACTCAAGGCTACAAATGGGTCTTCAACGCAGTGAGAAAATACCGCACCCGGAGGTGGGCTTTGTTTACATATCATAAGTCAGTGTTATTAAGGGGTATTTACATGATTTTTATAGTCTTTGCAGTTATTGTTTCTGATTGGTTAAATATAAAGTTGCTTTTGCTTTTTGTAATAATCCTGAACTCTACCATTTATCCGTTCACTACAGACTGCAACTGCACTGTCATGCATGTTCATCGGTAATCATATGATAAAATCAACCAGACCAAGCCTTCGTCTGTGATTGTGCTCGGATTGTAATATGACACTTTTATGCAGAACTAAATGGTGAAGCGGAGGTTCAATGCCCATATATATATTTAAAAAAAAAAGTAATTCACTATGATACCCATTGCTGAAAATATGAATATTGCTATTTCATTTTAAAACTCCCTTACCTTAAATGGCATTTTTCAGCTAATTATATAACAACTGTTACGAGCTAGCACAATATTGTCGATCATGCCTGACGGATAAGATAATGATATATATTTGTTTAAATATTTAACACAGAAATAAAACATATTAGGTATTTAAATACATAAACATTGTAAATATGATACTGAGACCAACTAATTCTTACCATGGTTGTCCAGCCGAGCGTCGTTTTGCTATGTAATTGTATTACAGCATTGGGTTAAAATGAACACGGAAATTGGAATTTTAATGAAAATAATAAAATTTGATATAACGGGGAAGATGGTGAGCAAAGAAGCGTGTCTTACTGATTTTTTCATAGATACCCGACTTTCCGTTAATAGTCATATAACAAGCAATGTACATCCTGTATTTATATTTTAAATTATATTAGTTTCACAAATAGTTCTATTTGATTTATATAAGGACAAATATATTACTTCACAAATATTTAAAAGTCAACAAAAATGTTACGAACACATTTTGAAAATCTTATTTTTCTAACACAAATAATATATTTGGAGTTGTATACACAAGAAAGAATCACCATGAGTATTATATAATATATAAAACATTTTAAAACATTTATAGTTAGTCTTCTATTTAAATTGTGTACCGTCACACCAAGTTTTGAAGTCACCTTGCCAACACCAGGAGTGTTAGGATAGATAAAGGGGAAGTTTCGGTACCCATAAAAACTGGATTAACCTCACCACTGTTTAGTTTCTGTACAGAGTAAAACTATTCTGACTCCCCGTTGTGTTTTGTGCTATTTTTTTGTCCGGGGTTCTGTCTTATGGGTAGCATTGACTTACTGGTACAAGTATGTCATTGTTGAGCCCACCTGTTATCCATTTAGTTGTTTATTACAATGTAGTTTAAAAAAGAACAATATGACCGTGTAGAAAATTCAAGTTTTTTTTATTTTCTTGTTTTTGTTTTTGTTTTTGTTTCTTTTTTTTTTTTGGGGGGGGGGTCACATGCTAGATTTTGAAACAAACTGAATGATATTCTTTTAACAAAGGTTAGGTGCATGACCAACTTTCGTCTAACATAAAAATATCAAAGTCTTCCGATTTGTTAAATTTGTCATGCAATCGTAACCTGATAAGGCCAAACTAATATCGCTTACATGGAAATAGTATAGTCAATGTAAAGAATAAAAATTTATCAGATTTCAGTTTATGCAACAGAAATCGTAGTAGGCTACGTTTTTTTTTTCATACAGTGAGAGAAAAAAAGAAATTTCATTCTCTGGTATATGGATGGTGTATTCTTAATTAAATGATAAGCAACCACATCGGTACACAACAGAGCTTGAAATTAAAAAATTTCTTACACATCTAGTTTTGTTTCAAACTGTGACTTTTTTTGGGGGGGGGGGAGAGGTCGTCACATTGATGGTCCTTTGGTTTAAGTGCTCCCCTCTTCTTGTTTTTTATTATATTTATCATATCTTTGTATTATTTGATTCCTATGTCATTTCTCTCACTACTTCGCCTTGACTTTATATTTTGGTTTTGTAGACTTTCCCATGTCTTATCTCTTCGGTATTCTTTTGCCGATATATATAATGATCCTATCAGAGTGACTCATACACATTGTCTTTTCATTACCAAAACTTTGACAAACGTAAAGGAGTCAATGTTGCTCATCATTTTTTTTTAAATTGTGTTGTTCTTTTGTATTTGTCTTTGTCTATTCATTTATGATAATGGCATGTCCCTTCGGTTTTCCTCGCCTCTAATCGGACAATACAGTAGTTAAGTGCATGTATTAATATAATGATTTACTGTTGTGCAAACGTTTAGTGCAATGACCTTTTCAGCAGGGCGAAATTACTAACACAAAAGCTTCTCTTACAGGGTTATATCCAATCTTAGTTACATGTAACATAACCACTTCAAAAATTATGGGTTGAATTGTTCGAAATTCTATCGTACAAATGATACAAAACATCCTTGGTTAGATTTCATATCTAATTAGAATCCAGATTTTGTCTGATTGCATCCTTACCAGATTTTTCCCATCCCTTTTGTTACATTATGGAGACACATTGTACTAATATCTGTATTGTGGATATTTGATCGCTGTCTGATATTTTGCAAATTTCTCGTGTTCAGTGGAACAACAATGGTGAAATAAGAAATGTAATGGTTTTTATTTGATAATACAATTCAATAGTTAGCTCAGTAGACATAGTTTTGAATTAAAAAAAGGTGTATTTACACGATATGTCAAACTGGGAGTGGCGTTATTTTAAAAATGCGGGAATTCCCCTTTAATAAGATCAGTATGATTATTTATCATCACGTGCTTTGGTAGCAGACGTTAATTTACACTAAATTAACATGGCAAGCCGATGTGCGTATAGCATAAAACAGTGTAAAAGAAACGATTTGCAACATTTATTGAACGATAAATGGATTAAATTTTGAAGGAATGACTGAAAAGCCACCCTCCATTCTATGTTCTAGCTTACAATGTATTTGCAGGAACAAAATCTTTCTAAGTGAGATTGAAAATTAACCCCACAGGAACTTGACAAAGTTTTGAACTTTTCAACGTATTAAACACTTGAAAACTAATTTCGGACGTGCATATACCAAAACACCCTGTCACAGACAGCACCTATAGAAATTTTAACAATGTATTAAGTACAATATTCTACCAAAATAAATCGCGATTGTTAAAATAGTTTTATCTTGTCAGTGAATTGTTTGCTTGTTTGTTTGTTTTCCCAATAAAATTATCATTGATGTTTTAAAGCACTACTATGACATGTCAGAAGAAAAAACATACTTTATTTTTACTATTTGCTAAGTAAATAACATTTATACATTTTTGTTATTACTAGAAATTGAACCCGCGCGAGCGCGGGAAAATAAGCATTTTTTTTTGTGGTGGCCATATTGACTTTAAAAAGTTTTTGTGGCCATGGCATTCTTGGAACAGGAACTCATTGTGGATCTTGTGGCAGGCCTCCCATAAACTTTCCTGTCAAGTAGGTGGTATCAACTGATAGTTTCATGTCTATATATGCTGTAGTATTCCAGAAATGGATGTTAATGCAAACTTTAACCAAAGTCAATGAAGCGTGAAATGTAGGTCAACGTGACCTTATTGTCATTACGTTGTTCGTTACTACCGAAGATGTATCCACTGATGACGTAGACTGTATGCCACGTAGAATTACCAAAATGGACCTTAAGGTTCCATCATAGTCAAAATCTATGACGAAAATACAACCACATAAATTGTCAATATGTTTATATGTTACAATTAATTCTGAACTGGAACTTGATGAAAAGCTTTCATTAAATACACATTTTATAATGCATTACCTTTTTCATTCAGAATAAATATGAAAAAGAATATGAATAAACATTTCCTTAGTGACGGATGAATTTTTCAAAAGATGCCGTGAGTTAAGTAGAGCATATTTTTGGAAATAATTGTTCCAATTGTTCATTGTCATCATGGGCAGGGCAAGCGAGGCTTAATTTCACAAATAAATCCAATAGACGATAAAAGCATTTTTAGTGTGTGGCTATAAAGATGTCCGAGATAAATTTCGTCATTAATGATAAAGATGACCATTTGTTAAAAATATTTTTATCTAGCGCTTACAGGGAATTGTATGGTAGAGATATATTTAGACAGGTCACACGACAAATAATGTAAAAATGAATAATGGTTGGTTTTATCACTTTGTGCAAAGTAAACATCCGAGCAATCAAAAAACCAACTAAGTTAGAAATTCCTCTGAACTTTGCCTTACTTCTTCATAATCTTCAAAGTTCATAATGTTTATAGTTAGGAGAAATTGCATAATGGTAGAAAAAACAATCCTGAATACATGAAGCGGAAACATCCCACTCGAAGGAGAATGTTTTTAATTTGTTTTATTCTTCTTCCGTATTTTCAAACAAAAATACATTTAAAATATGTGCATAATTGTTTATTTAAATCAATGTGTTAAAATGATGCATTCGAGAACCTTCTAAGGGATATGTTGGGAGAATTCATACCGGAAAAGTCCATGCAAATTCCATTTGCACATAAACAAAACTGCAGTTTAAAATTTATAAATGCAGATTGTCAAATCCGATAATAACCTTTATAATCTGAACCATACATCGTTTATTTTGAACCACGCGTTTTGCCGCCTATTCGGCTAATTCGTAAATTTAGTATTATAGATTGAATAAAACATAAACTGTGTGAATGTGTGAATTTTGAAAAACTAAAAGATATTGACCTCGCCCACTGGGCTCGATGTATATCACTAAATTCAGTAATTGTATAGTATTATATAACTGGCAGAGAGAAAAGGAAAGATAACTCTTTTTGTTCTGGACTGCTTTCTACAATACGGCTTACTATCCAGAAATTTTAATGGATATCATCTCGAATATTTTAATTATAATCACTGTCCCATTACAAATGTGATGGTCGTGGTAGTTTGCACACAGTACCTTGACATGAAGTCGCAAAATATGATGAAAAATAAAGAAGACTATATTTCCACTATATATAAATATGACATATTTTGCGATTTAATGTCCAAGTACTGTTGTTTGTGCAATCATTAATGTTCTTTGTGAAATCATTGTTGTTTCCTGTTTCGCGTATGTTAATGCAACAACTGTTGTTTCCGGTTTCATGGCAGTTTGTGCTGTTTTCTTTCGTTGTACTATTACATTTAGGTTTACCCTTTTCTCTATTCCAGATTCGTCTGATGTCCCACCTCAACTTTTGTAGTGAGCCATATGACCATTAGAAAGGCCGTTGGACATCATATGAATCTTGGACTATCTTTTTCCATGACATATGTTCCAACTTTGTTTTAGAACTCTTAAGATCAGTGTCCATCATTTAGATCAGACAAAACTTTACCGATGACGTAAGCTTTCTTCTGGTTCGACTTTCTCTATTCAACATTTCATTTAAGTTGTATGAATCGATTTGATCTATGATGAATATTCTATAATATCAGCTTTGAAGCCCAAGATAAGTATATTGCTCCAATCCACTACTCATCTGTTGTGCTTAAGACCGAAATGTTGCAAACCGGAACGATAAGCCAAAATGTTGAAGTGATGAAAAAAAATCAACAAAATTTGTAACAGGAAAGCTCAACAATGACATAACAATCAACCAAAATCACCCAACAGACAGAATCCCGTACAAAAACTGACATAAAAGAGTACAAGACAAAAAAAACAAAGAGCCACGATATTCCGACTTGGTAAAGAAACTGAACATTGGTGGAGTGAAACCGGTTTTATTGGTACCCATACCCCCCCCCTTTCCCTTGTCCATCCTGACACTCTGGTATATTTAACATACTATAAACCCCGATACAGTATGATTACCAACAAGTTTACAGGTGCTAGAACTGTTTTAACTGTAAAAGTAGCTAAGGCTTTCATAGCTGCAGGTCGGATCAGAGTAAAATGTATAACAAAATGCCAAAATAAATAAATCACCCATAAAGGATTTAATGCTATCTTGTTATAGATTTCAATAAAAATCGGCAGTATTTGTGAGAGGCCAGTATAAATTTAAAGTCATCAATTCATTGGGAGAAAGAGCATTTTTTACAGAACTACACAAAAGTTCATATTTTTAGCTCTTACTGTAAAAAGATCTTGTTGGTGAGACTCTTGCATTTATTTACGATATTACAATAGAAACTAAAATGGGAAATCTGATTCTGTATTTAACTTTTAATGAGTATTTTCCTAAAAAGACTGTTCATAACAATACAAAAATAAGTCTGCAATAAGAGGAGGACAGTCTGTACCCATAGGAATCCCAATGATGTTGTCCAGCAAACGGTGTAGGGCCTTGATCATGTCCTCGCTTTTCCAACAACAGTAATTTGCATACTTTGTATGACTGAAAACTGCTTTAAAACTGTTCCAAAAAATATAATTTAAACCAGAAGATTTAAAAGACCAGTTCATTAGTGCACTCAACTTTTCTTTGATAAAATTTGCTTAAATGCCCAAACGAGTAACGCCAAACCCATCTAAGGACATGTGTTTCTTAGTTTTCTCTTAATTTTAGAATGTTTTAATATTAAACTGTAAATTATCGATTCCTTGTTAGTATATGGAAATACCAGTGGTTTTTAGATAAAAAAAAAATTAGCACCACTACCGAGATTGATCGCTACAATGTACCAATATCACAAATGACTTCATTTTACTTAACTTATTTATGATTACTGCTTGATTTTCATTTATTTTTACTGCTTCCATGACTTTGTTAAACCATACGATGGCTGCCAATCCTCCAAGAACAAAATGTTTCATGTTGGTTCTCAATGGACTTTGTATTTTCCATAGTATCTAGTTATAATTTCTAGAATCTTTTGACCATTTAAATTACGTTTTAGGTTCCTGTCTAGTCATTCTAGTCTAAATTATACTTGATAATTTCAAAATGTTATGGGTTAATTATGCTGCAATAAACATCGCATGTGACATGCCATTTACAATATTTTATGCAACTGTTAGTAAATTGTAAAAACGCATTTAACATTAACCAACATCTCTGGGATTTTATGTGTCCATTTTAAATATTCCTGCCTAGGTATTCTAGTATAAATAAGAAACAAAACGGACCAAATGATACTTATTAAATAAAAAAAAAAATTTTTTAATGAATCGGTTCGTAAAATTTTTCTTATAACCTAAATAGAATGGCGTCTTATTTTCTATGACATCGTTCGGACATTGTCAATGTATCTTCAATATGAATAATATCTTTATCATACCTCAAAGGTCAGTGTGTGCAAAAACTTTTAGGAATATTGAAGACCTGTATTTTTCATACTTGCAAAACTTTAATAAGAATGCATATAGTATATTTATCTGGTAGACAATAAGCATATAGAGTGAATCATCTCAAGATCTGAAATAAATAATATGTTGTCTATAATAGCTGTCAAATATATAATACTTTTCTCCAATAAGTTCAGAATCTAAGTTGTCATTGTTCTTTTTTTTAATTTCTTACAGTTAATGTGTCAAACTTATGTTCAATTTTTCCTCACCTTATATGAAAATGCAATAAGTTTTTTGTCTGTAATCTAAGAATCCATTTAAACTTTGATAAAGCTTATTTCATGTTCAGGTATCATTTCAAACTAAGCCCATCACAGCATTTTAGTTTCCGCTGAATCCATTATGTAGTTCATCACAATAAATCTAACATTAAGGTTAACTAACACAATTAGCTTTATACGAAGACTCTTTAAATAGACAACATTGGATGAATAAAATTAATACCTTATGACATTATCAAACATTTAATTAAATAACATGGACCTGATAGATATTCTTCTGTGGGCCCCTTGTGTAAGTGGCCGTAACAACTCTCTTTTTTGCAATAAGTCTAGTGCTAACAGGAAAACACCGTCACTTCTTGGGTATTTTTTATGGCTGTGCGTTTAAATTCTCTAGGTTTAGCTCTTTGTTGCCTGTTTTTTTTTCAGTTTTTATCTTCTCTCAGGTTTATAGATTTAATATTTTTTTTTATTTGAGTTTCTGCATTGGTATTGTTTTTTTTTCAAATTTATGACGTCAATATCCAAATTGTTTTATTCAAATGATACTATAACACATAGAAATTAAAATATATAAAAACAACAACCTTAAAACATTATAAAGGTACCAAAACATATAATACAGCCTTCAACCACCTAGCACATCAATCTTAATCACTAGACATATGCCCACACAACACATCAGTCTTAATCACCAGGGATATACCCACACAGCATATCCAACTTTATATGATAGTTTAGTGTGGTCCATTATTAATTATGGGGCAGCAATTTGGGGAACAAAGGAATATTCTTGTATTAATGCAGTACAGAATAGAGCTATGAGGTTTTACTTAGGGGTAGGAAAATATACTCCTAATTTATCAGTTATTGGGGATATGGGATGGAAGCCAACTAGTATCAAGCAATGGTCATGTGTATTAAGAAATTGGCAAAGATGTACAAAGATGGATAATACACAGTTAAATAAAAAAGTGTTTTTGTGGGCTAATAGATGTTCAGATAGTAGAATTAAAAACTGGCAATTTAGAGTGTCAAATTATCTTAGAGATAAGGGTTTAGATTTTTATTGTAATATAGATAATATACTTCAAAAATCAGATATTAAAAAGTTAGAATTTGATAATTTTGAAGATTTTAAGATAAAATGGGTTTCTGATATTAATGCCTTATCTGATGGTAAAAAGTTACGTACATATAAACTTTTTAAAAATCATTTTGGTACTGAGGAATATGTTGAAAGGTATATGCCAAATAAATATCGAAGTGCATTGTGTAAATTTAGATGTGGTGTAGCACCCATTAGGATAGAAACTGGTAGATATGAAAGGCTAGATTTAGCTGAAAGAGTGTGTACTGTTTGTAATAACAATGATATTGAGGATGAGAAACATGTAATCGTGAAGTGTACACTGTATGATGATTTAAGAGAGACTCTATTTTCGGATGCCTCTGATATATGTTCAGATTTTGATAATTTTTCAATTGAAGAAAAATTTTTGTTTTTATTTCAAAATAGTTCTCTGGTTTATAAACTTGCCAAAACCTGCTTTGATATTTTAGCTAGGCGCAGTAGTTTTTGGTATAGAGATCGATGATAATTGTGGAGTAATTAGGCCGATTTTATTTTGCCCTAATTGAGATTTCTTTAAAGTTATCTGATATTTTTTTTTTTTAAATTTTAAGGAGCATCTTAATCTGATGTTTTAGTGTAAATAGTATGTTTTATTGTTTTAAGGATCTATAAATCCTTTAAAAAAAAAAAAAAAAAAGTCTCTCATAACTCTATATAGAGTGGTTCTTACATAAAGTATATTTTATTTTAGATGTGTTTTAAATCTAAATGAATACAGTTATTTTATATGTGTATGCATATTGTTTTATTAATGTATATGTAAGAAGTGAGACTATAATAAAATATTTGAATCTTGAATCCAATCTTAATCACCAGGCATATACCCACACAGCATATCAATCTTAATCACCAGACACATACCCACACAACATATCAATCTTCATCACCAGACATATGCCCACACAGCATATCAATTTTAATCACCAGAAATATGCCCACACATCATATCAATCTTAATCACCAGATATATACCCACACAGCATATAAATTTTAATCACCAGACATATTCTCGCACAGCATATCAATCTTAATCACCAGACATATACCCACACAGCATATCAATCTTAATCACCAGACATATTCCCGCACAGCATATCAATCTAAATGACTAGACATGCCCACACAGCATATCAATCTTAATCAACAGAAATATACCCACACAGCATATCAATCTTAATCTCCAGACATATACCCGAACAGCATATCAATCTGAATCACTAGACATATGTCCACACGTCATATCAATCTTAATCACCAGACATATGCCCACACAGCATATCAATTTTAATCACCAGAAATATGCCCACACATCATATCAATCTTAATCTCCAGACATATACCCGAACAGCATATCAATCTGAATCACTAGACATATGTCCACACATCATATCAATCTTAATCACCAGACATATGCACACACAGCATATCAATTTTAATCACCAGAAATATGCCCACACATCATATCAATCTTAATCACCAGATATATACCCACAGCATATCTATCTTAATCACCAGACATATACCCACACAGCATATCAATCTTAATCCCCAGGCATATACCCACACAGCATATCAATTTTAATCACCAGAAATATGCCCACACATCATATCAATCTTAATCTCCAGACATATACCCGAACAGCATATCAATCTGAATCACTAGACATATGTCCACACATCATATCAATTTTAATCACCAGACATATGCCCACACATCATATCAATTTTAATCACCAGACATATGCCCACACATCATATCAATTTTAATCACCAGACATATGCCCACACAGCATATCAATCTCTTATAAAGAGACATATGCACACAGTTGTATATCAATCTCTTAATCACCAGACATATGCACATACTGCATATTAATTTTTAATGATCCAGGCATATTAATCACCTAGGCATGTGCCCACAGTACACACGCCTACACTTCATCAACAAAAAATATAGCATGGTCATTATACCAGATCAATTTCTACCGTGTGTCGTGCATACTTCTGAAAGTGAATTTTGATATAACACTCTTGGCTTCGTAGTTTTGTACTTTTCAAATTATGGTCAAATATGTTCTTCTAGTCGTAATAATTCAAACTTTTGGAAAATAAAACTGGCACAGCTTTAAAATTGAAAATGGTGATTTCATATTTTACACAGAAAACAATAGAAAATAATTTAAAAAGTGATATACAGGAATAAATGAGGTCATGATGCACCGGTTTGACTTTGCTGCTTCACAAGACGGAAGCGTATCAATGTTTTGAACTGGAATTGTTTAACCTTCGGGAGCACCTGAATTAGCTCAAGGTTTTTATAGGAGTATGTGTTGCCCATGGATTTCAATTTCAGTATTTATGTGTTGCCTTTTGTATTTGTTCATCTATATTCCAGAGTTTTCTGTCCCGTTGAATAAAGTCTTCTGGGTTGCTCCCTTGGTATTTTTATATTCTTTTATTATCTATATTTTTTACAATTTGAGTTAAAGTATAATATATGTCCAATACAATTGTTGTTTACGACATGTTGTGATATATCATACTTGACTTTTTTTCAATTCTTTTGTGTAAAATATAGTAGAAAACAATGTTTCACTGAAACATTTACCAGCGTTGTGACTCTTAACAATAGGCCGTTTCCCATTTTGTAGAATATCACCTTGTATTTGAATCTGCTGGAACCTGACAGATTGCAGTTAAATTAGAATTAGCATTAATTTCCAGTATTCCACTTCCGTTAAAGGCAATTTATACAAGAGATCTCTTACAGATTTATTATAAAGACTACCGGTATCCAACAAAAGTATTCTGTCATTATTGATTGATAAATTGTCAAGTTGGACTTTGATTTATTTCTTCCATAACAGCTGATATAGTTTTTCTGCAGTGTTTTTCTCATTAATATCAAGCGTTCATTAGACTGAAAATGTAAGTCGCACAGTAACTAATTGAATAACTACAGGTGGTTCCGCCATGGACCGTGTACTGGATACTGATGCGTTTTAATGCCTATCCAATAAATTAATTCAGAAAAATAGAGAACTTTTAGTTACGGTTGTACACAGATGACGACCTGCAGGTTATGAATTTCCTTATTCAGGTAGGTTTTTAGAATTTATAATTTTACAAAATATTTTGACAATTTCTTACTGTTTTTTTTTGGTCTGGAATCCTATAATACATACAGGTACTTGTCAGTTTTATATTATATTGACTACTTTCAAGATTTAGAGATTTCACTCAGTTAAATTTACGACATTTCTATTTAAAATGCAACAAGTATACCCATCCGAACCACCCGAGTTCATCCCGGATTTTTTTATGTGGGCAATCATCATTTTTTAGTGTTTGTGTTGTATTTCCGATGTTGTTCCCCATCTC